>CM076570.1:1619941674-1620551586 GCA_034641835.2 Pinus albicaulis | reverse complement strand
CATATGAGCATGATCCACGTCATGTCTACATGGTTCGTTGCTCATCATGGAGGAAGAAATGAATTCTGGGTATGGTTTTGAACGTGGGGAACACATTTAGGAAGGAAGACTTCTATTAGGACTGTCTCAGTCCAGATGTATTTTCTTCTTCACGCAGCCACTTCAAAGAATCCTAACGTGATTCGGATAAGGAAAGACAGTGTTCCTGAATTATTGTAATTATTGTTACGTGCATTTGCTTTCTAAACTCTTGGGAGACCGAGAGCTATGTTAGAGATTTTATGTTGGATTTGCTGCTATATTTTGTTTAAACTCTGTGTTACATTCCTGAAAACGCAGAGTGTTATGTTCAAACTATTGCATCATTAATGGAGCAGACAAAGTTATTTTGAAGGCGTGATTTAATTTGGAGTTGAATGCCGTCAAGTGGTAGAGGGCCCCTGCCTCTTGCACGGATTTATCTTGCGTAAATTAGATAAGTTTCCTAGCTGCCTTTACATTTTGCATTTGAATTGGTAGTTGCTTTTTTAGCTATCGTAGTCGTATTCATTCTAACTCTTCCACAAGAAGACACTCTTCCAACAGATTATAATGATGAATGTTGAATGACTATAGTATTGTAGGATTAGGAGTTGAATTTATAGTTGTTTTAACTAGCTACTGTAGTTATATTCATTCCATCTCTTCCACAAGAAGACACTCTCCCAACAGATTATAATGATGAATGATGAATAGCTATAGTACTGTAGGATTTAGTTGTAATTTTTGCTATTCACTATCACAGTTACACTTGTTCTAATCACTCTTCCACAAAGAAGAAACTCTTCCAAGAAATTCTTAAGAAGTTCAAGACATGACTGTGATAATGAATGATTTAGTTGTGTGTTTGTACTAAGTATCATCTCTGTTCTTGCTCTTAAACGCTTGCCCAAGACATCATAATGACAAGTAGGGTATGGATATGATATCTTAGTTTTTCATTTTCTTTCAGTATATTTGCTTACAATTGCACCCAATTACACAGTCAGAATTGTTCTATCTCTTCCAAAAGAAGGAACTCTTCCAAAATATCACTAATGATGAACAAACAGATTGTGTAACTTCATAGAATAATGCATGTTAGCATAGTTAGAATGCTCTGGAGTTTCATTTCATTTAATTCATGTTCAATTACTTTGTTTCAAGTTTGATGATGACTTATAGTTCAGCATTGTTATAGATTAGTGGCATCTTAAGTTCATTCTTAGATTAACTCATTGCACTTGCACTTCATATTCAAATTGTCATCCATTGCACAATAGATTACTTCAGTTGTTAGGATTAACAAGACAGCCTTCATTATTCACAAACCTCTTCTTGTTTTTAAATCTACAAATGATCCTTAAACTACATGAACAAAAGACAACACCATTTTAAGGCCTGAAGTACCTCTGCAATTTCCTTATCATTTTACAAACAGAGCTCTTCCTCAAAAGACTACTTTGGAAAGAAATCAATAAACTCTTGAGTAAAGGTTTTGTGACATTCAATTAAATTGCAGAATAGAGATAGGAACTAGTTCTAGAATAGAGAATCTTATAATGATAACAATGATTTTCCTCTAAATATGTTTCAAATCTCTAATCAAGGACAAAATATTGTATCATTGTAAGTTAGTTGTTGCATTGTTTAGTTAGAGGATTTGCATACTTAGTGATCATTTCTCAAGTTTAGTTTGTGTTTTGAATCATTTGTTTGAAAGTCATTATCAAGCTTTGTTTTTATTTAGTCATAGTTTAGATTTAGCTTCAGTGTTTCCAATTGCATTTGCCATTTGTCATTCCATAAATTAGGCTTAACTCTGTTTTTAATCACCAGCTTCTTTCCACTAGCTTTCTAGGCATTTTCCTGCAAACATAAAAACTACCAAAAGACCAAAAACATCATAAATCATCACAAAAGACCAAAAACATCACAAACACTACACACAACGCATTAGGAAACAAGCACCTAGGTACATACAATACACTTCACTTCAGCAGTTTACAAATCCTGGTTGACAATTAAATGAGCTCAGTTTAGGAGACTAGATTGAGACCCAACATTTTGGCGCCGTTGCCGGGGAAGTGAAAACTAGGTAACCTTTGTTTCTTAGCATCCAAAAACAATTTTATGCATAGGGAGAGAGATTCAAGGGGAAGATTTATAAGCAACAGAGGCAGAAGTTTGATTTCTAGAACACCACTTGTTTCATCTAGATCCAGAGCTAGTACACCTTCAACTCAAACCCATCTTCCATCCTTTACTGATCCTGGACTTCTAGAAGATCTAAGGTCACCTATTCCATTAGAGAAAACTTCCACTTCATCCACTGAACCTGCCATAGAAGAGGATCCAAAAACCTTTGTTGAGGATACAAACCTTTCTACTTCCACAGGAGAGTCAACCATGGCAGAAGGAGGAGGAGGAGGAGTTGTTAATGGAGAACACACATTATTTGGAGGAGGTAGAGGTAGAGGTAGAGGAGAAGGAGGAAGAGGAGGTAGAGGTGCAGATGGAGGAAGAGGTAGAATAGGAAGCTCTTTTGGGTTCCCTATACTTGATGAAGAAACTAATACAACCATGAAAAACATTTCACCTTCTGTCCTTCCGAACTTCTATGGACTTAAAACTGAGGATCCTGAAACTTTCTTATTCGAATTTGAAGTGCTGTGTAGAACTTATGACTACCTTCAAGATGCTCAAAAATTGATATTATTTCCTTCAACTCTGAAAGGAGCAGCATTGAAGTGGTTTATGAGTTTAAACAGTAGTTCTATTAGAACATGGGAAGACATGAAACAAGCATTTCTAGAGAGATACTTGGATTATTGTATGCCGGTTAATCATAAGGAAGAAGTGTTCAAGATGTTACAAAAGAAGATGAAAACTTAGAAGATTTGTTGGAAAGATTTAAATACAACATAAAAAGGGCACAAATGGAAAACCTAGATCAGGACACTTTAAAAGCTCTTTTGTTGAAAACAATTAGGGATGAATGGTTGGATATCCTTAACATGATGGGAAAAGGGGATATATCACAACTCACATTACCTGAAATATCCGAGTTATGTATCAACCTTTCCAGAGGGAAATCTAAAACTGCCAAAGGTCCAAGAGATCCTGCTCTTGCAAGGGCAAGTAAATCTGCTTCTGGGACAGTAAGTAGATCAGAAATAGGACATATGCTTGATGATTTTAAATCCGACATCTTAGGGAGTCTTAGTGAACAAATAGACACCCTCAAGATACAAAACAAGCAAAAGGTTGAATCTGATGCCTTGGCAATCTTTTGTCCCAAATGTAGGAAGAAACATGCCTTGAGAGAGTGTCCTCTAGATGTAAAGTTGTAGAAACCTGTGTTATTTGTTCTGAGAAGCATGAGACCAAGAATTGTCCTTCTCTTCCTGGTCTCAAGGCTGTTTTTCAGGAAGAAATTCCTACAGATCCCACAGAGTCTCTTAATTTTGTATCTAGAAGACCTTGGCAGGGACCCCAGACACAAGGATTCCATGATCAAATGTATAATCAACCTCCACCTTGGAATTCTTGGCAGCAACCTTGGCCCCAATTTCAAAATCAATCTAAAGCTTGGGCACAAGGATCACAAGGTCCCTATGGAAGATACTTTCCATATTATCAGTATCCACCATCCTATCCACCATATCCACATTTTTATCCTCAAAATTCCCAACAAAATTTTCCTCAAAATCTTCAACAAAATTTTCAACAAAATCCTCAACAACATCATCCGAACCAACCTCATCAAAATCAACCACTTCCATTACCATTCCCTCAAAATCCAATCAATTGCCAGCTCAGCCTATACCAAACCCCAATAATAAGAACCCTCAGAATACATACATGATAGAAGGACAACAATTTCCAACTTATTTAATTACTCCTCTAGACCTTAGTGATGTTCAAATTAGGTCTGGAAGGATACTTGAGAAGAGGAAACCTTCTGTGATCATACAAGAACAAGATAATTCTGAGGAAGACTCCCTACGAGTTAATAAAAGTCTTGAGGAAGATACATCCTTTCAAGACCAAAACATTGAAAAACTGAAACAAAAAGATCCAATAAATCCAACTCCAAGATTAGAGCAACCATCCACATCTACTTCTATACCTCCCTTTCCGGAAAGACTACAAATTGATAAAGGTGTAGAAAAACAAATAATGGTGCCTAATTATGATTTTTTGGATGAATTGAGAAATTTTTGCATTAAAATTCCATTATTGCAGGCCATCAAAGAAATCCCAATTTTAGCCAAAACAATAAAGGAGTTGAGTATGAAAACAACAAGAAAAAGAATAAGAGAAACCAAGAAAATTCAACTGGTAGGACAAATAGAAGACATTATGATGGGTAAGATTACTATTCCAAAGTACCTTGACCCAGGAAATCCAGTTGTCAAAATTCACATCAACGGAATGGAAATTCAAAACACACTCATTGACTTAGGAGCAGCAATAAATATCATGAGTAGACAAATCATGGACAAACTGAAACTTCCTAATCTTCTCTTTACACCCACACTATTACAATTAGCAAATAGATCTGTGATCAGACCAGATGGGGTAATAGAAGACATTCCAGTGTCCCTAGACTCTTGGGAGTACCCTGTGGATTTCATGATCCTAACACCCAAGAATAATCTAGGAGGCCATCCCGTTATACTAGGAAGACCTTGGTTGGCTACATCTGATGCCTTTATTAGTTGTAGGTCCGGTGATATGTATATTTATGATGGTAGTTCAACAAAGAAATTCACTTTATATCCTCCAGCTAGGACAATTACAGAACTAGATGACACTCAATGGATAGAGGATGAAGAATATTTACAACCACTCTTCACAATTTCAGAAATTAGTGAAGATAATCAAATTATGAATACTCTAGAAAACTTTGAATCTTCTCCAGAACACAAACAAGAATCATTTCAAGAGAGATCCAATATTGAATTCTTGTCATCTAGGCAGATGTCTCTTCATTCTATGGACAAATTTGGTAGCTCTACAAGTGAAATTTTTCCAGGCAAAACCTTGAACATAAACAAAAACCTAGAAAAATCTCAACAAGAAGAGTTAGTCAAAGTATTACAGAGACATTCTTCTGCATATGCATGGGAATACACCGACATGAAAGGGATAAGTCCCAAGACTTGTACTCATCACATCTATATAGAGGCAAATTGCAAACCAATCAGACAACCTCAAAGACGGATGAATCCAAATCTTAGGGAAATTGTCAAGGAAGAACTGCAAAAATTATTAAATGTTAATTTCATCTATCCTATTTCAGATAGTCAGTGGGTTTCTCCTTTTGTGATTGTGCCTAAGAAAAATGGAAAATGGAGGGTGTGTGTTGACTACCGAGAATTGAATAAAGCTACTCTTAAAGACCATTTTCCCTTACCTTTCATAGATCAAGTATTAGATACACTAGCAGGTAAAAAGTACTTTTCATTCCTGGATGGATTTAGTGGTTACAATCAAATCCAAGTAGCACTTGAAGACCAAGATAAAACCACATTTACTTGTCCTTGGGGTACCTATGCCTACCGAGTATTGCCATTTGGGTTATGCAATGCACCCGCAACATTCCAAAGGGCAGTATTAGGAATTGTTTCTGATCTGATACATGACTGTGTAGAGGTGTATATGGATGATTTCACAGTTTATGGGGACACATTTGAAGAGGCTTTAGAAAACTTGGAAAAAGTCTTAAAAAGATGTCAAGAAGAAAACCTTTCACTTAGTCATGAAAAATGTTTTATGATGTTCACTGAAGGTATTGTTTTAGGGCACCACATTTCAGGGGATGGGATTAGAGTTGATGAGGCGAAAGTTGAAGTTATTTCTAACCTATCCATTCCAAGTTGTCAAAGAGATGTTAGAAGTTTTCTAGGATTTACAGGGTATTATCTGAGATTTATAGAAAACTTCACCAAAATAGCATCTCCTCTCTTCAAATTACTCACCAAAGATTGTGAATTTAAGTGGACTTCTGATTGCCAGTTAGCTTTTGAAACCCTGAAAACCAAAATTTCTGAAGCACCTATATTAAGGGGACCTAACCGGAAGTTACCTTTTCATATCTCGACAGATGCTTCCGATACAGCTCTGGGAGCAGTATTGGGACAGAAAGATTTAATTCCCTATGCCATCTATTATATCAGTAAAAATTTGACTCCTGCAGAGTTAAACTATATTGTAACTGAAAAAGAGTTTTTAGCTGTTGTTCATGCCATTAACAAATTTAGACACTATATAACTGGCTATGAAACTTTTATTCACACTGATCATTCTGCCATTAGATATTTAATGAATAAATCAATCACTAATGGTAGAGTTATAAGATGGTTGTTATTATTGCAATAATTCAACATTACTATTCTAGATAGGCCTGGAAAACAAAACACTGTGGCTGACTTCCTGTCTAGAATTCAAAATATCAAAGATGACACTCCGGTTGAAGATCAATTTCCTGATGAATATCTTTTTGCAATCTCTACTCAAACTCCATGGTTTGCTCATATTGCTAATTATTTAGTTTCAGGAAAATTTCCTTCAATTATGAATGCAAGGGATAAAAGAAAAATCATTAATGATAGTGCAAGATATTCATGGGTCGCTAATGAGTTGTACAAGACAGGTCCAGATTTGATTATTAGAAGGTGTGTTCATGAAGATGAGATGCCTGAAATTCTCAAGGCATGTCATGATGAACCTTGTGGCGGACACTTTGCAGATAAGAGGACAGCCTATAAGATCCTTAATTTAGGATATTATTGGCCATCTTTGTTTAAAGATGCAAGTGAGTATGTAAAAAGGTGTGACAGTTGCCAAAGGGTAGGGAAACCTTCTCCTTCAGGTGAGATGCCATTACAACCTCAGGTACACATTGAACCTTTTGAAAAATGGGCTTTGGATTTTGTAGGACCTATTAGTCCTCCATCAAGACAAAAAAAATATATATTAGTTTGCACTGATTATGTTACTAAGTGGGTAGAAGCTAAACCATTACTTGTTGCTAATGAATCATCTGTAGTTACTTTTCTTTTTGAGGATATTTTTACTCGTTTTGGTGTCCCAAGGGAAATTGTAACAGATCAAGGAGCTCAATTTACATCAAGGCTAGTGGAGCAAATGATGGAGAAGTACAAAATCAGACATAGAACATCTACTCCTTATCATCCACAAGCAAATGGTCGAGTGGAATCCACTAATAAAGTCATTGAAGGAATCCTAACAAAGACTGCGATATTTTTACTCGTTTTGGTGTCCCAAGGGAAATTGTTACAGATCAAGGAGCTCAATTTACATCAAGGCTAGTGGAGCAAATGATGGAGAAGTACAAAATCAGACATAGAACATCTACTCCTTATCATCCACAAGCAAATGGTCAAGTGGAATCCACTAATAAGGTCATTGAAGGAATCCTAATAAAGACTGTTCATCTACATAGAAGAGATTGGGTAGATAGGCTTCCTGAAGCCTTGTGGGCCTATAGTGTTGGGAAAAATACTGAGAGGGGGGGGGTGAATCAGTATTTACTGCATAATCAAATCTTTTTACTTTTTCATTCCTTAAAACCCATACGCTACTTTCCTTCAGTAAACTAGCGTATATACGCGGATCCCCTTTATGAAACTAGCGTATACACAGAGATTTAGATCTGTCATTAAATCTTCACTTATATTATTCCATCATTCATTCATCAGATGTTCAATAAACAGTAAACATGTGCAGTAAGAACATAATAAACCATCACACAAAGCATCACACATGAACACCAGGATTTTTAGGTGGAAACCCAAGTCGGGAGAAAACCACCGCTGCAGTTGCTCAGCCTTCAATATTTTATTATAGAGAAAACATCTTACAACATATGTGGTGGCGCAGACTTGACCAGCACGCAGGCACCCACCTGCGCTCGTTTACCAGCCTCTCCTGGAAGGGAGCTCCAACCCCCTGACTCGTTTACCAGCCTCTCCTGGAAGGGAGCTACGACCCCCGATCTCGTTTACCAGCCTCACCTGGAAGGGAGCTACAACCCCCTGACTGAAGGCTACAACCCTCAGCACCACCTTGGACCACGTTTCATCAATTTTCACACTGGATCCAACAACCTCAATAGAACACAACTTGCAGGCCACATTTCATCATATTTTCAGACTGAACCCTTTTCATAATTTTAAGCTCAAACATACATCACCAACAGATACATACCAATTCAGATCAGATAGCAGAAACACAGCAGAACAGATCAGATATTTCATACCCTTTGCTTCAACAAACCCTAGTTTGCATACGCGCTTTTACTTCACTGATGTCGCGTATATACGCGCTTCCGTCCACACGAACAAGCGTATACCTCAGTGTATATTTCATTGCGCATACACGCTTTATCTTCGGCGAAGCCGCGTATATACGCGCTTCCTCTGCGACGAAGTAGCGTATAGATCTTCAATCATTATAGAGCTGCGTACTTCTTTAGATCAGAAATTCAGTTCAGATTCAACCCTTTACTTCAGACAGATGTTCGCCTCATCACAGATCTAATCACTCCATAAACAGATCTAGCAAATACAAGTACATTTCAGATCTAGAAATCCCGCTTCATCATTTCTTCATAAGTGCATCATAGATTCAGATCTATCATCAAACCTTTACCCTTTCCATACAGATATACTTCATAGAGAAGTATTCATTCAAGCTCAGACATCTTGCACCCTCACTAATGATTTGCACAATGAATTTCTACTCCTTATATAGGTTTATCCTTTTTCAATACCATGGGTTAAAGCAATACCATGAGCCTTCAATACCACGGGCCAAAGCAATACCATGAGCCTTCAATACCACAAGCCACTTTTTTCAATACCAAGAGCCCAAAACTACATTACTTCCGATGGTATTCCTGGACGGGGTCATTTAGACGAATCATTACCCAATACAATGGGTCAATACCATGGTGGTTACCCCTGGTTTTGCACTTTATGAGCGCTTTTGCCCATACGCGATTTGGAACGTTGTTTCCCGCGTGCATACGCGACTTCTCCTAGACATATCCGCGTATGTCTTGAGACATACTCTTTTCACCATAGATTTAGCACATGCTGAATTCCTTTCGTCATTGCCTTCTGTACAAATAAAAGATACACGATTTACTTCATCAAGAACATATTCTATCAAGCACAACTTCATCAAATAAGCTGCCATCATCTTCATCAAGTGGGTTGCCTTTCAAGTACAACACTCAACATCATATCATCAACAATCATCATATCACTTCAGATTTACATCATTTAACAAGTCCATCAAGTCAAGCATAACTTCATCAGGTGGATTGCCATCAAGGACAACACATGTCAACAGTCGCATGTCTTCATCTTCATTCAATGGGTTGCCATCAAGGACAACACTCTGCATCATATTTCCAACAATCTCCCCCTTTGGACTTGATGGCAACCACGATGGTGTTTGGTTACCACAAAAGATAAGTACATTGACACCATGTCACTCTCCCAATTCTTTGACACCATTATCTGCATTCAAACACCATGTCACTCTCCCCCTTTGACATCAAGGGCAAAGGGCGGATCAAAACCAGCGGATAAAAAACCAACACACTCTCCCCCTTTGACATCAAGGGCAACGGGCGGATCAAAACCAACATACTCACCCCCTTTTCTTCTCATGTAGAAGAAGCGTTCTGCAGATTTGATGTATACTGAAGTGACCAAGCTCCCCCTGAGTTCATGCTGAATCTTCAAACATATTTTTCAATGAAGTACATGACTCTATGAACTTCCTATCACCAAAAGACTCAAAATTACATCAAATATCCAACCAAGTGGATTTACATATAAGACTCAAGTACCCAACCAAGTGGGTTTACATATTTCAATTCAGCTACCCAACCAGGTGGGTTTACAAAATTTGACTCAGCTACCCAACCAAGTGGGTTTACAAATTAGACAAGTCCTTACATGACTGAATATTACAATGACCTTTTCATCAAGATACAAATATGACTTTTCATAACCAACACCAGAAGGTCCTCAAGAAAGAGAACATATTTCAGAACCATCATAATGCTAACAAAGCATTATACTCAGCAATGCTAATGCTCCCCCTGAATCTGTGCAACCAAGCAATCTTTCCAAGTGACTAAGGCTCCCCCTTAGTTTGTGCATCCTGAAAATTTCCACCAACAAATCATCAAGGCATCTTCATCAAAACATTAGAAACAGAATTATGAGAACTGGAACACCACCAGAGATACCAAACAATATCAGAGATACCAAACAGCACTGCAGCTGTGCTGAAGAGAGCTGACTCCAAGCAAAAATTGTCAGCAATCATACATACGCGGTTTTCTGTGCATGAACTCGCGTACATACGCGACTGTGTTTCAGGAAACCCGCGTATCCCAAGCCATCTTCTAAATTTCAACCAGATCTGATTCTCTGTGAGGAAAAGACAGTGTTCAGCTTCTTTCTGAGATATTTGACTGCTTCCCTGGACTACAGATAGATAGAATAGTGTAGTTGTGTCTTCAAGCGTCATCCAACGGTTGTAGCATCAACACAATAGTAACTAACCCTTCAGATTCTTTGCAGCATCAATACAATCTTTCCAAGAGAGATTCTCATATCAGAACAACATCTTCAAATATGTGTCAAGCAATCATCCATGTGGTCCAATATCACCATGATCTTCAAGATTTAACATGAAGTAACATATGTAGGCAAACGATCTCAACCATAGTAACCAACTCTGCATGATCTATTCTTATTTCTGAATCAAACGGCATCCAAATCATCCATGTGTGAGCACAAAAGATACTTATCAGCAACCAGGGCTCAAATTCTCATCATAATAATCCATGTACCAAGTCATCATCATTTGAGCATGAGTATCACAAAGACCAAAGAATAAGCAATCATATTGCCAACAATGCAATCATTAGTATTCAACCTGCTACTCCCCCTAAACCAGTGCTCTTCCTTAACTTGTGCAATCTGAAACACCTTCAACAACAAGTCATCAGCAACAAACTCTGCATGATCTGTCCTTGTCTATGAATTATAAGACTTTCATCTCAACAACGAATGCTCTTCATCATAAAGCTACCAGGCTTCATCCATAATCTTTAACACAAGAACCCATGCATCATTTCATTGTCATGAGTATAACCAGAATAATGCTAACAGTGCAATCATCAGCAGTCAGATTGATGCTCCCCCTGGACCTCTGCTCCAGATCTTCAGCTATCAGATAAATTTCCTCATTATCAATGCATACGCGTCTGTGTTAGCTGGAACTCGCGTGTATACGCGACTTTGTTTCATAGAACCCGCGTATGGAAAGTGAAATATAGAAAATTTCACACCTTCATCTCCTCCTGCAAATTTACCTTCTGTTCCTGTCTTTTCTTCACACCAGATGCACTGTCAGAAATACATATAACCAGAATAATCAAATCAACCATGAGAGACATCATACATTGCTCCCCTTGTGACGATACATTACTAAATCTCATAATGTATCCCACATCATTCTTGCAGTCAATCAGAGAAGTAAGCTTCCAGAAGCGGATGACTGCAGTAGGGTCTGAATTCCCTACGTTTCTGATCGGTCCTCCTTCTTTTTCCAAATTTGCTTGAACTTTCTATTTGAGTGCTGGAAGTTATCCACTTTCCCAGATCTGTTCATCCTGCATTCCTTTTCTACATGTCCATACTTATTACAAGCATAACATCTCATGTGGCCAGAGAAATAAACATAAGAATCACGATGAGCTTTTCTATTCTTCCTTCTATTACAATCAGCTGCTTTATGTCCATACTTGTTACATGAAAAACAATATCCCCTGAAGAAACTAGAGTACCTTTCTGAGTAGAACCTGTTTGTTTGTGGCTGAAATGATCTGCTCTTGCAATTTGCTGCAACATGCCCATAATTATGACATTTAAAACATTCAACGTTCTTGAATGAATTCTTTTGAGAATTCATGATTGTTGGTTGATCTTTTGTTTCTTTCAACACATCAAGTTTTGCATTGAGATCTTCTGAATTTTTGGCACTTCCTTGTGAGCTAGATTCTCCTTTAACAGTTTCATGGAAACCAAGACCATGTTTGATAGCAGGAGACCTTTGATTACTCAGAATATTGTCCAGAATATTAGTACTATCATGAAACCTCAAAAGTTTAACCTTTTCTTCTAATTTGCCTTTGAGAATGTTTACCTCAACCTCCAAGTCTTGACATTGCTTTGTCATGCTTTCTTCTTTTCTTCTTCCATCTTCAACTTGATCCTTCAGATTTAGAATCTCTTCTTTCAACCAATCTTTGTTTTCTTCACATGTTTGTTGTAGCTCTTCATTCTTCTTCTTCGATGCTTTGAGATCTTCTTTCAGAGATATGTTTTCTGCTTCAAGTCCTGCATTCTTCTTATTTGATTTATCCAGGTCTTCTTTGAGGGAAATGATTTCTGCTTCAAGTCTTGCATTCTTCTTGTTTGATTCTTCAAGATCTGCTTGTAGAAGTTCTATGACAGACCATATTTTTTCTCCAAGTTCTTCATTTTCATTTAGTTGTAGAGGTTCCTCACTCTTCTTACTTGATGCTTCTAGAGAGATGACTGTAGCTTCAAGACCTTCATTCTTCCTCTTTCCCATTGTTACGGATCTCCTTCAAGCGATCAAGCTTCTGTAGAAGGACCACGCTCTGATACCAATTGTTGGGAAAAATACTGAGAGGGGGGGGTGAATCAGTATTTACTGCATAATCAAATCTTTTTACTTTTTCATTCCTTAAAACCCATACGCTACTTTCCTTCAATAAACTAGCGTATATACGCGGATCCCCTTTATGAAACTAGCGTATACACAGAGATCTAGATATGTCATTAAATCTTCACTTCTATTATTCCATCATTCATTCATCAGATGTTTAATAAACAGTAATCATGTGCAGTAAGAACAGAATAAACCATCACACAAAGCATCACACATGAACACCAGAATTTTAGGTGGAAACCCAAATCGGGAGAAAACCACCGCTGCAGTTGCTCAGCCTTCAATATTTTATTATAGAGAAAACATCTTACAACATATGTGATGGCGCAGACTTGACCAGCACGCAGGCACCCACCTGCGCTCGTTTACCAGCCTCTCCTGGAAGGGAGCTCCAACCCCCTGACTCGTTTACCAGCCTCTCCTGGAAGGGAGCTACGACCCCTCGATCTCGTTTACCAGCCTCACCTGGAAGGGAGCTACGACCCCCTGACTGAAGGCTACAACCTTCAGCACCACCTTGGACCACGTTTCATCAATTTTCACACTGGATCCAACAACCTCAATAGAACACCACTTGCAGGCCACATTTCATCATATTTTCATACTGGACCCTTTCCATACTTTTAAGCACAAACATACATCACCAACAGATACTTATCAACACAGATCAGATAGCAGAAACACAGCAGAACAGATCAGATATTTCATACCCTTTGCTTCAACAAACCCTAGTTTGCATACGCGCTTTTACTTCACTGATGTCGCGTATATACGCGCTTATGTCCACACGAACAAGCGTATACCTCTGTATGTATTTTATTGCGCATACGCGCTTCCACTTCATCGAAGCCGCGTATATACGCGCTTCCTCTGCGGCGAAGTAGCGTATAGATCTTCAATCATTATAGAGCAGCATACTTCTTCAGATCAGATATTCAATTCAGATTCGACCCTTTACTTCAGACAGATGTTCGCCTCATCACAGATCTAATCACTCCATAAACAGATCTAGCAAATACAGATACATTTCAGATCTAGAAATCCCGCTTCATCATTTCTTCATAGGTGCATCATAGATTCAGATCTATCATCAAACCTTTACCCTTTCCATACAGATATACTTCATAGAGAAGTATTCATTCAAGCTCAGACATCTTGCTCCCACACTAATGATTTGCACAATGAATTTCTTCTCCTTATATAGGTTTATCCTTTTTCAATACCACGGGCCCCTTTTTCAATACCATGAGCCAAAACAATACCATGAGCCTTCAATACCACGGGCCCCTTTTTCAATACTATGAGCCAAAACAATACCATGAGCCTTCAATACCACGGGCCCCTTTTTCAATACCATGAGCCAAAACAATACCATGAGCCTTCAATACCACGGGCCCCTTTTTCAATACCATGAGCCAAAACAATACCATGAGCCTTCAATACCACGGGCCCCACTTTATGAGCGCTGTTGCCCATACGCGACTTGGAACGTTGTTTCCCGCTTGCATACGCGACTTCCCTTAGACAGATCCACGTATGCCTTGAGACATACTCTTTTCATCATAGATCTAGCACATGCCAAATTCCTTTCTTCATTCCCTTCTGTACACACTGCAGATACATTAGGTTTACTTCATCAAGAACATATTCTATCATGCACAACTTCATCAAGTAAGTTGCCATCTTCTTCATCAAGTTGGTTGCCATTCAATGACAACACTTAGCATCATGTTGCTAACTAACATCATTTCACATCAGATTTACATCGTTTACCAAGTCCATCAAGTCAAGAATAACTTCATCAGGTGTATTGCCATCAAGGACAACACATGCCAACAGTCACATGTCTTCATCTTCATTCAGTGGGTTGCCATCAAGGACAACACTCTGCATCATATTTCCAACATATAGAACTACATGGAGAAACACAACAGGCCATACTCCTTATGAGCTTGTTTATGGAAAGCAAGTTTTATTTCCCATAGAGTTCCAAATTCAAACATTCAAGATGGCAGTTCAGCTAGGACTTGATCTGACGGAGGCACAAAAGCATAGACTGGAGCAAATTAATGAATTGGATGAGATCAGACAAGATGCAGTTCAGAAAACAAGTCTAGTCCAACAACAAAGGGCTAGGTGGCATGAAAAATACATCAAGGAGAAGAAATTCAAAGAGGGTGACTGGGCTCTCTTGTTTGATTCAAAATTCAAGGATTTTCTGGGGAAATTTCAGACACATTGGCTTGGGCCATATGAAATTGTTGAAATTTTTGATAATGGGGCAGTCAAAATCAGAACTATAGACGAAGAAAAGGTCACTTTTCTTGTGAATGGTCATAGACTGAAGCTATACTACAAGCCACTCTCAAGAGAAGAGTTTGTCAAGAAGTTCCAAGAAGACAATGATGTGAAGTTAATGAAGAAGAGTCTCTCTTCTTCATCAACTTGATTAAATTTTCTGAAGCATTTTTCTTCTAAAAAAAAATAAAAAAAATAATAATAATAAAAAAAATAAAAATAAAATAAAGGTATAAACATGAAAACCAATCATTGATTGGCATGTTTATACAGAAAAGATAGGGTGAAAATCAGAGTCTCTCTGACACTCTAACTTTTCCCATTTTTGTTTTTATAAGCAGTTGTTATAAAAATCATAAGTTCAGTTCCATAGTGCTTATGATTCATTTCATCTCACTCCATTCACTTATCCATCCATACTCCATTCCATCCATCATTCATATTTCACTCCATTCCACATTTCATTCATCTCATTCCATCTTTCATCCATCTCATTTTTCATGTCAAAATACAAAATTTGATGTAAGTAAATAAAACATGTCATGAATTGCAGTACAGCTCTTATGTTCCTTCATTCCATTTCATGAACTGAATCCATTCCATTTCATTATCCACTTCATACACATCATAATCCATCATCCATTTTCATTCATACCATTTAACATTTCACCCATACTCCAAAAACATGCCATTTTCATGATTAAAGTGCTCTACAGGAACATTCTGCAGCTTAGTGGACATTCCGCAGCTGATCAGCCTTTCTGCAGCCCAACAGTCTTTCCGCAGCTATAAACCCTGAAGGCATCAACCAGCAGACATCAGAATTACAACAAAGTGACCCAGTGTATTCATGAATCAAAAGCATCAAGAAAATTATGAAGACTCCTCCAAAGGTGAACAAGAAGACAAAGGCTACAAAAATCAAATAAAGGGCAGAGGTAACAAGTTTAAATTACAATGGCATTTCATAAAATTTTAGCATAGTTTAGTTATGGATTGTTCGAAAAGGTTGTTTTTAATTGTTTTTATTGATCAACACCAACAAACCCTCTACAGACTTTGGATTAAAATCTTCCATTTCAAATTTCATATCCGATATCATTTAAGCAGTTAAAAAAATGGCCAAGGTATTTGAATTCTCCACGTCTCTTAACTAAATCATTCAATGATGATTCCCTCTGCCGTCGCAAAATGCTTCGCCGTCTCTTCAATCATTAATACAATCCCTCCACCTCACTCCACTACTCCATTCCGTGACCACTGCCATAACTTCATTCTGTAGCCGGCATTCCATTCCGAAGACGGAGATATTATTATCACCGAGAGCAGAGCCAAAGGATATCAGTTTGAATAACATTGAGCATTGTAAACGCAGAGCAGAGCAGAAGGGTAAATTTGGAAGTATAACAGTGTGAGGACTTGAAGCCACTTGATCCCGTGGGCAGATAAAATATCACTGTGGACAGAGTTTGAAGCATTTTCACTAACAACACAGAATTGTTGCAGTGATTGAGTTTGAAGTATTTTGTTACCAGAGACAGAGGTGTTGCAGTGTTGAGTTTGAAGTCTTTTGTTACCAAAAGACAGAGGTGTTGCAATGTTAAAATCGAAACCATTTGCTACCAAGAGCCAGAGGTATTGCACAAAAAGAAAATTTGAAGCCATCTGCCACTGTCTATCAGAGACATATCAGCTCGAAATTTGAAACTGCTTTCATTATCAAACAGAGGCATATCAACCTGAGGTTTTGAAGCTGTTGCCATTATAAATCAGAGGTATGTCATTCCAAAATTGAAGCCATTTTCATTTAGAGCTTGAAGCCATTTCAATCCGAAAGTGAAAGTCATTGTTTTGTGGGTAGACGAGTGTTAATTTGATATTGAAAAAATCATGGGTTTCATCGTAAGGACTGAACCAGTGGGTTCAAAATATTTAGAAGGCTACCCACAATGCAAAGAAATGTTACAACAAATAGGATGGCTTCAATTTTTGGAGAAATTTAATGGCTTCCACAAGGAAGTCACTAAAACATTTGCAAGATCATTTCAAGGAACCTGAAAGGCGCGCGACGCATAGAGCTCAGGCGCTGCGCATAGAGCAGAAAATCACAATTTTCACCTCCAATGCACTCTCACTGCCCAGTCTGGGCTTTTGATTGTGGATGTAATTTTGAGTTATCTTAATGTAATTTTGTGGTTGTAATGTAACTTTGAGTCACTTTTACCTGTTCTAGATGATTCACTCCCAAAAAAGTGAAAATCAAGTGAAAGAATCAGTTTCCTTCCTTTTAGAGGCAAGTTGTTTGGCTGCCTAGATTTTAGCTCCTTGTTTAGAATTAGTTCAAACTGCTCCTAGAAGCATGAGCTCGACCCCTAGAGGCATGGAAAGGGGTTAGACTTGTCTATTTATTGTATTTTCTGAGACACTTCCAGGGTTGGACTCTTGGGAAAAGTTTGGCACACTATTGTACATATTTTTCTGCATTTTGGCTAAGGAAAGATCAAAGGTTTTGCAGCACCTGTTGGGATTCTTGTGGCTTTCAATTTTGATGGTGTGTTCTCTCAGTTATTTGTAATTTCTTTAAATTTTTAATGTATGCCATTCCCTTCTTTTGCTTATGAAACTAAATGAATGAGTAAATGAGGTAGAATCCATTAATTCCAGTGCTCTGCCTTTAAATTTGTTTAGTTTTATATGTTTTCGCCAGTTTGGAGAGGATCCTTGTTCTCCCTTGCCCTCTTCAGCTCCTTGTCATTCTGATCCATCCATACACATAATCAAAAGGCATCAAGACTACTGCCTATCTTGCCCCAACTCGAATTCTGCAAAGATCTGGCCTCATCCCTGAGCCCAAAATTGTTTTTCCCATTTTTCCAACGAAAACCCAAAAATTTAAAACAAACCTTCCTATCTATTTACTAGCCTAAAATCAGTTCCCATTTTAAAGTCATCTCAGCCCCTTTGAAGACCTTTTGCTGAGATAGACCCGGAGAGAGCCCTCTCCTGTCCTCGTAGGGCTAGCTACGAGGCTGAGCTTGGTTTGATGTTGCCTTGAGATTTACCTTATTTCAGCGTAAGGTAGTTTCGAGCGCTAACATAGTGGCGACCATACTGGGGAATATAACTGGTCTTTTGGTTAGTGTTGTTTGATTTACAGCTATAGACGGAGCCTGAAGTCATGCCAGGTAGCCTTCGAACTGCTCTTGCTCTACGAGTGCATAGTAGATAAATGCTACTTCAGTCGATCTCCGGTCTAGCTTATAATCGTAACACTTAACTTATAAATTGCCCCAGTACATGTATCAAGTTCAGATCTGATGGTTGATGGTGGATAACGATCAGACATAAGAAGGCTGAAATCATTCACCTGGTGACTCCAATTCAAAGTAGAGACTCCACTGGAGGACTGACTTTTTCTCTAAGAAAATGGAAGGATCTTACACAAAGTTCAGGTATCTAAAGTGGAATGGTATTCAGGATCTAGTCTGCTTTCTTGTAAACTATTTCTTTGCTGTTCTTGAAGCTGTCTTGAAAGTTTTTCAGAATTTGTTGTATGATAAAGGTGATCAAAATCTTCACTCGACCTATTCAAAGAATTTAAATGCTGAGTTTCCCTTTGATCCTGGCCTCCTTACTTTTCCCACGTCTTATGATGACTCTCTTCAAAGTGACGAGCCTAAAGAAAACAAAACTGATCCCGTAGCTCTTGTATATACTCCTACACCTTTTATAGTCCCAGATAGGTATAAACCTCTTGTTTTACCTTCTGTTCTTCATGCTTTCCCTGCAAATTATGACCTATATCTACCGAGATTTGATGGTGAATGTAACAATGTCAACGCTGAGCAACATGTGAAGAATGTTGAGACTTTTCTGGATTTTTTCGAAGTTGATGAAGAGGATGTTAGTATCAGAATTTTTGCTCTTTCTTTTCAAGGCCAAGTGAAGAGTTGGTTTAAAGCTCTGCCTGATGTGAGCATCAAAGATTTCCACCAGTTTGTCAAAGTTTTCCTTGACAGGTGGATGGTTGGAAAAAACCCTTTCTTGATTTTAGACGAGTATGCCCAGCTGAAGAGACAGTCAGGAGAGACAATATAATAGTTTTCTGCCAGATTTAATCAAGTATATTTTTCGATACCAGCTGATATAAGACCTTCTCCTAGATCTGCTCTCTTTCACTACCCAGGTGCCTTTGATCCGGAAATGGAGTTTCAGCTGAGAGAAAAGAATATTGCAACACTTCATGAGATGCAGAACAGTGCAGTAAATGTAGAGGCTCATTTGATGATCTTGAGGGCAAGGTTGAAGGAAGAAGAAAAGAAGAATGTTTCAGAGCAGCTGACACCTTCAGAGGAAAGGCTTGATCTTTTCGTAAACGCAGTAGAAGAGATGGTGCGGAAAATGACTGCAAAAAATGAAAATGACATTCAAGAACAAGCGGTTGACCCAAAACATTTTGTTTCTTATCCCAGTTTTCATAGTGATTGTTTTATAGATCATTGTGAAGAAGAGAGAGCTGTTGATATGATATGTATGTTTGATGATGTGTTTTATACCGATGAATTGCCTCAGTTTGATCAGTATGAGGATGATTATGTTCTCCAAAAAGAAGTCGATCTTGCAGACAAATCAGTAGCTGATTTTTCAGAGGACGGTCACTTTCAGCAGCTCGAGTACAGTGATCAATCGATGCATATCAGCTATGGCAATGATGAGGAAAGTGCATCAAATTTTGAAGTAAGTGAAGAATCTTTGCCTTTTTGTTTTGATTCATTTCAATTCATTAGAGATAACTTCCATGCAATCAGAAATCAAACATCAACAAGTCTTGATCTGGATCGTCTTGAGGGCAATGAAAACTTCTCATATTCAGACTTGCAGCCCCCAAAAGTCATTGATTGTCAAGTTGCAGCTGAAGAATTGGAAGCAGGCACACATGATTTAATGATTCAAAATGACTCCATACCATTTTGTTTTGAATCATTTCAGTTTTTGAGAGGAAAATTACATAGTAAATTTTCAAATGAGCAGCCTATAGGAAATCAACAATCTCTCAATGTTAATGTTGAGGATGAGATAGATAACGAAATTCTTGACCAGCCTGTAGCATCAGATTTTCAGCCACCAAATGAAATTTAAGGTCAGATTACAGATGAAGGCGTGGAAGATGAAATACATGATTTAATGATGCAGGAAGATTCTATACCCTTTTGTTTCGAAGCATTTCAGTTCATAAAGCAAAATCTTCGTAATCTCTCTAAAGCAAAAGATGAACAGTCAATAGGAGGTCATACAGTTTCAATGGATACATCGCAGCAGTCTTCTCAAGTTTTTGATGATCCTATTGCTCGAGTATTGGATGATGTTTGCTGTAAAAATTCTTCTCCATTGGCTAACCATGTGTCAGAAGAGAATGTTGATAATGATCTTATTCGGCAGCCTACTTCATTGTTTTTTTCATCTCATGTTTCATCATGAAGCCCATATCAAAGTTTGCAGTCATATGAGGAGATTGATAAAGGAAGCTTTTGTTCAGTTTGGACTCAGCAACAGAGGTTGATTATTCACGAACTTCAGGATCTTTTTGACAGTTTGCTGCAATCACCAAAGAAAGCCTACACAGATGAGAGAAAAAGTTTAATATCCAGCTATGAAGATGGCCTAGACCAGAGTTATGTTTATGAAGATCCTTTCGTAGAATTCTTGAAGTCATCCAGTCAATTCATGCTTTGCAAGTTTATCAGCAACCAACTTGATTCTGAGTTTCCATGGGAGTTGCCTTTCAATTCTTCCCTTTTCCTGTTCATCAGAAAGCATTTGCGAAGAAATCAGATAGCGACCATGATGCTCACATGGTTACATTGACTGTTCCATTACACTTGATCGGGTAATGAATGAAATTGTTAGAGTAGGTTGTATTGAATAAGCTCAGTTTTGAGCATCTTTTCAGTTTGTCAGTTATGTTTTAGTCATGTTGGTTTATTATGGTTTTCAGCTTAAGTCTTGAGTCTGAGTCTGAGTCAGTTTGTATAATGTCAGTGATTGAGTTTTGACTCCATTGCCCAATGGATGAAGGCACTGTCTGCTCTCCCAAAGATCTGTTGTTCTTGGCACCTCCAAGGAGCTACCATCCCCATTGGAGCCAATGTTAGTGTCAGCCTTTGCAGCCTTCCTCCAGTGATCAAACATTCTCTTACAAAGTGATTTTAAGATGTCAAGGTCAAATTTTGTCATTTCAATGAGTCTTCAAGCAAAATTTGGTCACTGGGCATTAGGTCTAGGGTTTGCTTTTACTCTTGTCAAAGTTATCCAAATGTCAGTCCACGTCACCATTCAGCTGAGTGTACCATCATTTAGAGGGTTTTCATCATCATGTCAGGTTCCAAAGAGTCATTTTACACCTTGTTCATGCTTCAGTTGTGCCTAGGTAAGGTCCATTTCCCTCTCCTAGGGTTTTGGAGGTAATTTCTCTTGGATGGTAAAATCATCGGAAAAACTTGTATCCTGATGTTCACACACCTTCCCCTATCCTTAATTCACCTTATTAAACACTTCCCATCACTGAGATCCCCCAAATTCCTCATTTTTTCACAAACCCTAGTTTCTTGCCACAACTTGGCAATTTTCTAGGCTAGGCCTGTGTTTTGCCCTTTGGGACCCCTTCCCCTCACTAAATTTTTGATATTCCACTTTCTCCTACTTCCTAACATCCCTCCCTACTTCCCAAAATTTCCCCAAGAATTTAGAAGCCCCTTATCCCCTTCATTTCGCTTCATTTGGACAAAATCCCTTGTTTCACACATCGGGATAGGTTTCACTCAAATGATGTTTCAGAGCAATAAAAGATGAATTTTGGAAAAATGAGAGAGGTTTTTGTACAAAACATGCCAAGGAAGAAAAAAATCTTTCACTTTTTACACAGGTGTAATGGTTTTTTAGAAATGTCAAGAATACCGTTGCCTCAGGAGAATTGATGCACCTACAAGAAGTAGTGTTGGGAGATTTGATTTTTGACAGGGTAAATGAACTCCAAATTAAAACATTCCACATGATTTGGAAATTATACTCCACGAGCTTTCCAACGAGCTATCACACGCCCAATTTGGACATCGGGAAGGCCTCCAAAAGCCGCCTGCAAAATGCACTATGTAGTGCACGGCGCATTGGGCCAGAACACTAATTTTTGTCATTTTCTCTACAAAAGCTCAAATCAACTCAATATTCAATGTTTCAAGAAGGTTTGTGCAACTTTTTCATAGCTATTTAACCCATTTGCAACAAGAGATATTCTCAAAATCAGAGCAAAGATCAAATTGGAGTGTTGAAGGGCGAAAATCTTGTTTTGAAGCCGTGGAAGTGAGTTTGCAGTGCGCGCGGCGCATACAAGTGGCGCGCGGCGCACTGGGAATCAATAGCCAGTGTATTTTTGCACGTGCGTGATGCACACAGAGCGCGCAGCGCATTGGGCATGCGCGCGGCGCATAGAGCCCTAAGGCCAGAAAACTTCAATCCTTCGTCCAAATTCGCATCAAATTGCCTCTTTTGCCTTCAAGTTATTCAAGCTTGCTTATTGATTCATGGATATGTTATGGTGTTTCAAATGAGAAAAGAACAAGTGTTTGATATGGTGAACGTTAAACCCTATATTCATTGCCAAATTCACTCCATAGGGTTTTGAAACAAATGTTGGTGATATTGTTGGGTTTCAAATCTTTTGTTATTGACATATACACTCATGCCATCTATTGTCATTGGTGTCACTGCTTATTATTTACCATAGCCTCACGCTCTCTCTCCTATTCCACCACTGCTGTCACTATGATTACCATATCACTGTCTCACTGTTTATCATTTCTGTTATAACACAGTCCCATATTCACTATCCCAAATCCTCCATTGATAAAGCCTAATTGTCATTGCAAGGGCTATTTATTTGTCCTACACTACACTACACTCATTCCTATTCACTTGTCAAATCCTCATGTAGTCAAGCAGTAGCTGTCTTCATTGTTCAAACTCACTTGATAGTCCTTTTCCCACTGTGGTTTTTATTATAGAATCTTGATATATATGTGTGACACGTTTGGGCATTGAAACAAATACACCAATTTGCTCATTTCCCAAGCAACCAAGCATACAGTTGACAAACACAGCAGAGACCATGTCAGAAATGGATTTAGTATATGAGCAGGGGTATGACAGTGATTCCACAGCAGAGGTTAATGTGTCAAGGAGATCTCATAAAAGTGGTCGAACATATCAGAGAGGCGCCAGAGCCTTGTTTGCAGCATCACGACGAGTACTATCTCCACCCGGGGTGGAAGGGGTCTCGTTAACTTCATTAGCAGCGCGAGTACTATCTCCACATGGTGTGGAAGGGGTCTTGCCTTCATCATCAACACACGCTCATAGAGTTGCGGCAAATCCGGGAAGACCGTGCATTGGCCCGGAAGAGACCAGGTGACATGACACCGGTTGATCGAGAGACCTGCCTCACGCATGTTAACATTCATCTGGAGAAGTTATTGGCGAAGGCCAATAGAGACAAAGACATGTTCCGTCATATGAAAAATCATTATTGAGCCCGTAATCACGTTTGCAAAGCTAAAATGAAGATCCTGAAGGCAAGGTTGAGCAAAGCACTAAAATGGCGAAAGAGGCTTGATCCACTCCGTATCTTGGCTGAGGTTTCATTGGCTGAGCATGAGGCATGATGAGGGATCTTCACTCCGAATTTCAGCAAATTTGGAGAAGTTTTTGTCACTTTGGAAAATTTTGGTCTCAAAACAGGTTTTTCCGCCCAACGCGTAGCGCGTCACGACGCGCGCTGATGATTGGGACACCTGCTGGAGGAAAAATTTATATTTTTGGATTTTTCATGGTAATTTATGCATGCTCAGAAAGGGCCGAAGCATTTCATCAAGTTATGGATGATCAAAAGGGCCAAAAACACCATGAAAATCACCTTTCTGCCACCTTTTGCACCAGCAGGAAGTACTTGTGGGAGAACGAAGTTTTGGAGGGGAAAATTAGCTCCAAATTGAGAAATTCCACTTGGGTTGGATAACAGACATCCAAGGCTTTCCAAAAAGCTATCATGAGCTTGATTTTGATGTCGGGAAGTGCCCCAAAAACAGGCTGAAAGGCGTGCGACGCATAGAGCTCAGGCGCGCGGTGCATAGAGAAAATTGGCTAATTTTTCATTTTCCAGCTCAGAATTTCAGCCAGTTGGACCAGTTTTGATTGTGGATGTAATTTTTGAGTTATCTTGATGTAATTTTGTGGTTTTAATGTAGTTTTGACTCACTTTTACCTATTCTAGATGATTCACTCACAAAAAAGTGAAAATCAAGTGAATGAATCAGTTTCCTTCCTTTTAGAGGCAAGTTGTTTGGCTGCCTAGATTTTAGCTCCTTGTTTAGAATTGGTTGAAACTGCTCCTAGAAGGAGGAATTCTACCCCTAGAGGCATGGGAAGGGGTTAGGATGGTCTATATGATGTAATTTCTGAGACATTCTACAGGTTGGACTGGTTGGACTCTTGGGAAAAGTTTGGCACACTATTGTACATATTTTCTACATTTTGGCTAAGGAAAGATCAGAGGTTTTGCAGCACCTGTTGGGATTCTTGTGGCTTTCAGTTTTGATGGTGTGTTTCTCTCAATTATTTGTAAGTTCTTTAATGTTTAATGTATGCCATTCCCTTCTTTTGCTTCTGAAACTAAATGAATGAGTAAATGAGGTAGAATCCATTGATTCCAGTGCTCTCCCTTTGAATTTGTTTAGTTTTATATGTTTTCGCCAGTTTGGAGAGGATCCTTGTTCTCCCTTGCCCTCTTCAACTCCTTTTCATTCTGATCCATCCATACACATAATCAAAAGGCATCAAGACTACTGCCTATCTTGCCCCAACTCGAATTCTGCAAAGATTTGGCCTCATCCCTGAGCCTAAAATTGTTTTTCCCATTTTTCCAACGAAAACCAAAAAATTTAAAACAAACCTTCCTATCTATTTACTAGCCTAAAATCAGTTCCCATTTTAAAGTAATCTCAGCCCCTTTGAAGACCTTTTGCCGAGATAGACCCGGAGAGAGCCCTCTCCTGTCCTCGTAGGGGTAGCTACGAGGCTGAGCTTGGTTTGATGTTGCCTTGAGATTTACCTTATTTCAGCCTAAGGTAGTTTCGAGTGCTAACATTCGGAAGAGCGACACTATGAGGCGGGACAAAACATGGTTAGCCTTAGAGTCGCAATTCCGACACTTCAATAAAGTGTCAAAATAGCGACACTTTTTCCGACGTTTCCTGACCTTCGTCGCTCTTCCGACATTACCCAAACAGTTGGTCTTCTGACAAAAACAAAACGTTGCTCTTCCGAAGAAAATTAAATGTCGCTCTACTGACAAGCAACAACGCCGCTCTTCCGACGCAAAAAAAAAACGTTGCTCTTCCGACGAAAAATAAAACGTCGCTCTTCCGACGAACATTAAAAAATATTTTAAAAAATTAAACGTCGCTCTTCCGACAAAACATTAAACGTCGCAAGAACGATGAAAATTAAAAAATATTTTAAAAAAATTAACCGTCGGTCTTCCAACGAAAATTAAAAAATATTTAAAAAAAAATAAACGTCACTCTTTCATCCTGGACACACATGGTAGAAAAATCCTGAATCCTAACTATAATCATAAATGGAGTCAATTTGGTGGGAATCTAATTGTAAATTGGCACCTAAATCGTTTTAGAATTGGTGAGTTGGGTTCTATGTTTATTCCAACAGCTAAATCTCCGAGTTTTCTTTGAACCGAAGAAAAAACTGAGAAAATTGTATATTGTGGATGTCAAAGTCGAACGTGGCAAGGTAAAGTTCAGTGGTCTTAGAAATTTCCAAAAACCATTTTATACCACTGATTTGTAAATTTTCTACCTTTACAAAAATCCAGCAAACTTTCTCAGGGCTTTCGTCCCCCCACTATAGGTTGATCTAAGGCTTGTTAGGCCTCTTTCAGGGCTCGACCCCCCTCCCTTTGTATAGAACAAAACCCTAACTTTAGCCTCGAAATTTTTGGTTTTTTCCTGCTCCTTATTTAGGCCTGGAAAAAGCCCTCTTAAGGCACAAATTACCCACAAAATTCTTGGCCTATCCACCGGCAAAAACTCGGCCTCTTTCCAACTCAAAACATACCATAAACTTTTGCTCCTGAGATTTTGCATATCCTTCTTGGCTAATGTAGACACAAGATGAGTTGATATTTTGGTTCTGTTCTCACATGCATGTGCCATTTAGTGAGATTGAGCACATAGAGCTATTAACCAGTATTTGATTACACCTCAAACAAGTTGAAGCCCACACGCTGAATAATGGGCATACTTTCAAATTTCAAATTAATAGATTCCCAATAATATTAAAATGTAAACATTGAAAATAATGTTCACTGAATATATCAAAGGACGGTGAAAATATATCATGATCTACAGAAGCAAGATAGAATAGTGAATTTAACAAAGAATATGATCCTACCTCCTTTTCTAGTCAATACTATAACCCTCTTAAATTAAGTTGCATGTCTGGTCCACTTTCACCATTTGTTTAGAATTCATCAGGTAAAGGCAAGCCTAATTCAGAGTAAACAAGCTGAATGATCTTACGAGTGGCTCCTCCTAGAGACATATTTTTTACAGTTATTGCAATTGCAAAATTATGATTTGGATCACAAAGGGCAGTTGAGCCACCAATCCTTGAGTGTCCAAAATTCATCTTTCTAGTCTCAGAACCCACAGTACATTTAGTATTATACCTCCTAAAGCCAAGTCCAAATTTTCCGTTTGGGTGGACTAATTCTTCATATTGACCAACACCCAGAAAATCTTGATGTATATCAGTTCTATCAAAAAGTGATGCAGATGCATTTTCCGACTCATCGTGCAAACAAGATCCATTCATTACATTGTCTTTCTTGGGCTCTGTTGTCTTCTTTTCTTCCTTCCTACTACTTCTCACATAGTTACCAGTCTTACTCTCTTCTTCTTTTTTTAACTTCCCCAGAAGGGAAGACTAGTATGTGAGGATGGCTACCCAATGGAGGCTCACTCGAAGAAGTTCTGGGAGGAATAACACCACCTGTAACAAGCGTTGCATAGTATGTTGCCAATTCATGGGTAGAACAATGTCCATTTGCTACTGTTATGATTGCTCACAGGATAAAAATCATATTGAACAAAGAAGGCAAGGCAGATATCGCTTCTTCAATGTCACCAAATGCAGTTTCCCCCTCAAGTTTAGTAGAACCATTTTCTTCTTGGGAATTTCTGGGAAAAATCATGGAAATAACCTTCTGCATATCCTGCATGTCCAGAGAAAGTGAAGCAAGTCGAGATTCCAATCCAAAGGAGGGGAGCAAGCCTTAGGGTATCATCTAATTTTTTTTTTCAAGTCTGATTTTTTTGAGCCACGACATATGGTGGTTTGATGTATGGAAGCAAAAGAAAAGGTTTATGTTGAAACTGCACTCTAATCCCTAGTTGGTTGAGGCTACAATGGATTATCTTTATTGTAGCAAGTGAGGATAGTTATTGGAGGTTTCAAATCGGCCTTTGGAAAGGCCTTTTGCAAGATTATTTTCATCTCACAACCCTGACTCCATAGCCCAGAGTATAAGCCACTTGTCCTCTTCAATTCACCAAATTTATATTGTATTCCACTTAACTAATATGATTTTTTGATTTACCTTAACAAATGGATTAGTGATTTTATCTAAGGCATTCCCCGCTTGTGCTAGAAAATAAACAGCCTAAAGTGTGAATGATTGCTACCAATGTGACCGTGGATGGTGTCTTGAAGTTTCCCTTGGGTCTGTACTTGATGAATGGACTTATCTTTTGAACTGCAGATTTTAACGCTAACATGTCACATAAAAAGTAATAGTTTTTTATTTGCATCATGTAAACCTGATTGGGAAAAGAATATCATTCAAGAAGAAGAGCAGCGAAAAATATTATATCTATCATTTAATCTCTGCATCAGACTCAGGCAATTATCTTTTGTATTTTTTAGAATCAACATTTAAGTTGTCATTTGTTGCTTTAGGAAACTGTCTGTTTGTACAAGAGCTCAAACTTACAGAAAAACAAACCTCAATGGAAATTTTATGAAAGAATATTTACCTATCATCTTATGTTTGGAAGCTAGATAAAACATACATAGAAATTGAGTCAAAAAAGTGATATCCTGATTCTCAAATCCAGCAAAAATCTTGTTTCAAGCATGAACAAATTTCACTGGTTGAGCTTACAACACTTGAATGTAACTCCATTTCAACTAGTTTCAACATAGAATGAAAAGGATAAGAGTGCACAAAATGTTATTCCACTCCAAAATTTTGCATCACAATCATCAATTAGTCCTTGAAGCTGGTCTTAAAAGTTAAAAATAAACTGGGAAGAAAATATTGTATCATATCTAGTGTATTCTACTCGAGTGAAACATTTGTGCAGTATAGGTTCTCATTGCAATTAGTACTTTACTAACATGCATGTGCCAATTAGTGAGATTGAACACATAGAGTTGTTAACCAGTATTTGATTCAACAAAGTTATTTATTGTATCTTCTACACCACATAAATTTAACGGCAAGCAAGAAAACTGTGTTGAAGCCCCACCTTGAAGGAAAAGGACCTCATAATTTGCAGGAATGCTAAGAAGCTCACATAGATCAGATTCAACCTTTTGTATAATAGAGGTGAATTCCTTACCTCTGTGGCTCACCTCTATTATGCTCATCCCTGAGCCCCTCCAGTTGAAGAGCTCTGCCTGAGCTTTTTTTATAACATTTTCGGGTAGATTCCCTAGCCCTGTAGCGAAATTGAACACGCGACCTTCATCCTGCACTGGATCTGAGAATCCTGTTTGTGGGGTTGCAGAATATGGTGCCACGACTGTGCATGTGATAGACAGGGTTTTGCGTGATGGATCGTGGGTTTTTTCTCTCAGGTATAAGGATGGTGTGCATAGCTTGGTACTGTGATTGAAGATGAGGAACCCAAATGGTTATTGAGCAGGAATGTCTGCTGGAAGGTTTCAACCCCACTATATCCTGATAAATGGATTTGAGGAAAATCTATTTTTAGGATTCAAACTTGTGTTTGACAAAATACACAAATGAGGTGTGATTATATGGAATGCCATCATCAGAGAATATGCCTAGAAAGGGCTATGTGAGGACGTCCTAAGACTGTATTATCAAATGCAACAAGAATGGATAAATCCAGACAATTTAACCTTTCCTATTTTGCTCAAGGCATGTGCTGTGCTATCAGCTCTGCAAGAGGGAAAAAAGATTCATCATCATATTATCAGAAATGGCTTTGAGTCTGATGTTTATGTGTGCACTGCCCTGGTTTACTTTGACTCCAAGTGCAGATGTGTAGAAGAAACATGCCAAGTCTTTGACAAAACATCTAAAAGGAATGTGGTTTCATGGAGTGCAATGATTTCTGGGTTAGCCCAGAATGGATTTGCCTTGTGAATTCAGTAAGAAGTTTCACTTGTGTGTCATACATTACTGTCATTTCTATATAGTTTACTATTTTCAAACTTAGTTATTATGTAGATGAAAAGGTCAATGTATACTATAATTATGTAGATGAGAATTCAATCATTAGGTTAGTGCATTTGATCCTTGAAGTTCACTGATACATAATGAGATTGCAGTGAGAACTATTGTTATATATTGACAATTTTTTGAGATTCAACAAGATGATGAGCTTAGTGAAAAGAGTCGCCTTCACTAAGTGGGCCCACAGGCTATTTTTGGTGCAAGTCTATTTTTAGACTATGTCTATTTTTAGACATGGTGATCATATTTCAGAAGTTGTAGGATGCTATTTGTGGATGGTTGATCAAATTGGAAAAATATATGAAATTCTATTTTTAGAATATTGGGCGAAGTTTATTTATAGATCGTCGATCTAAAAATAGATGCATGTCAATTATTATTAGCTCTTAATAATAATCAGACTCTAAACAACAACTTATTCTCTTGGAGCACTTTGATTCAGTGCATAGATTTGGAAAATCAGTGGATTGAGGGAATTACGCAATTCCCAAGGGAAACTGGTGGTTCATGCATGGAGGACTCAATTAGAACTCAAGTGGAAAAGTTATGACAGAGTTGGAAGAGTAGTTTATGGAGTTGTATTCAGTTTAACTCAGTTAGACTAAGTTGAGCTAGTTGTATCTAGTCTAACTGAATGATACACTAGTGAGAGTGGAGTGAATTAATTAGTTAATTAATTCACAAATAATAACTCATTAATCAACTGAACAATACAACAGTTAACTATAGTGTATGGCAGTTCCAGTGGAGACCCAGTGGAGAGATAGGTGAAAGGGCAAGATGGACTATTTGTTGTGACTATAGTGATGCATTGATTACATCACACACACATTGGAGTTGCCAATGAGGATTGCACAGTCAAGGAAAGAGTATTTCGAATTCATTCAAAGCTATTCTTTGGCAGGGATTGCGCAGTGGAGGTAGGCTAGCAGGAGGGTAAAGATCGGTGCATGGATTTGCAGATTTTTCCTGATTAGTGTGTGACGATTGTATTGTACTGAGAGCTTGATGTACTAAGATTTGTATGAGGATTGTTACATGATCTCCATGATACATAATTTATGATAGTTGGGGTTTTCAACTTCAGGCTTTCCTGTTAAACAACTGTGTTATGTGCGATTGTTTTTATTTATGCTTCACATGTGTGTGCAATTAATTTTCCACAAAAGATTAACAGTGGAATGATTCTATATTTTGCAAGAAGTTAAATATTGTGAGATCAAGGGAATCTAGGAAATATGCATGCTTAATTTATATAATTTCTACATGGTATCGGAGCATTGTTAATTCTTGAAGATTGCAATTGTGAAGAATTGGTGAGTTTGTGCTGGTGGACAATTCGAATTTTCTACAGAAGATTCTTGGTGCAGAAGTTGAGCATACATTGAAATGGCTTTCAATGGGTTGCGATTGGATTATGCCCTTGATGGGAGCTCGAATTACATCGCCTGGAAGGATAGGATGGAGGCAGTGCTGGAGGATAATGGACTGAAGGAGTTCATCGATAGCGATTTTCCTAAGCCAGGATCTAGCGATGCTGCATTACTTAACGCATGGCAAAAGAAGACAGCAAATATGAGAAGAATTATGTTGGAAGTTGTGAAGGACTATATTGTGTCCAGCCTTCATGGGAAAGCCACTCCATTCTTAATGTGGAAGGCTTTGACAGATTTTTTCCAAAGCAGAAGTGACCAGAGCAAGTTGGCACTTAAAGATAAGCTCAGAAAAATAAAAATGGAGAAGGGCGAAAATATTCCAAAATACCTCATGAAGTTTGTCCACTACAAGGATGAACTGGGAAGTGTGGGGGTTACTGTTGATGATAAAGACTTGGTGAGCTTGGCTCTCCTTGGGCTTCCAAAGAGTTTGCATAGCTACAAAGACTCTGTCAATGGACGGGAGAAACTGCTGGGATGGGAGCGACTTTGGTTGGATCTTGTGCATGAGGAGATAAGGCGGGGTACCACGGATGGCTCTTCATCAAAGAATGAAGATGAAGAGAATTGCACTTTGGCTGCCAAAGCAAGGAAAGGGAAAGGGAAGAAATTTCCTACAAAATCCGAAGCTAAAGGCAAGAAGCAGGATTTGTCCAAAGTGAAGTGTTTTCACTGTCACGAACATGGGAATTTCGCCACTAACTGTCCACAGAAGAAGAAGAACAAGAAGGATGCTAGAGCTGCAGCTGGAGAGACCTTAGCCTCGCAATTTGAACTTGATTCCTCTTTGATCGCATGCTTGGTTTCAAGCTATATGGGATCTGTGTGGTATCTTGATAGTGGTGCATCTTTCCATATGACGAGAGACAAGGAGTTGTTTAGTGACTTGGAGGAGAAGGACCTCCAGATGCATATAGAGATGGGTGATGATGGTCGATACAGTGTGACTAGCATTGGGACCATTACCTTTGAGAGGGAGTCTGGTAATCCATTCTTGTTGAAGAATGTTATGCATCTTCCAGGTCTGAAGAAGAACTTGGTCTCGGTCGCAATGCTGGAAGACAAAGGTTAATGATGTTGTTTTCAGTGAGGGAAAAGCCTTCCTTCGACATAAAAAAATGGTTCAAACCAAGAAGATAGGGGTTCGAATTAAGAATCTCTACAAGCTAGAGGTAGGTGGTTGCACTGCAATGGTGGGCAAATTAGAAGAAGTGGTGAGCCGGGATGAGGGCGAATTATGGCACAAGATATTGGGCCATCTTCACCATGGTACTTTGAAGATTTTGCAACAGATTTCTACTGGAATTCCCAAGGGTACTCTTGCGCAATTAGATTAGTACAAGGGATGTACTATGGGTAATTTTGTGAAGACCACCTTTCATGAGAAGGAGAACCGTGCTTCGGTGATCCTGGAGAGAATTCACACAGACGTGTGTGGACCTTTCTCGGTTGCTTAAACAGAAAAACACATGTATTATGTTATATTTGTTGATGAATATTCTCAAAGATGATGGATCTTCTTCATGCAGAAGAAGAGTGAAACGTTCTCAAAGTTCTGTGAGTTCAAAGCATTCGTGGAGGAGTCGGGGAAGCAAGTGAAAGCTCTACGGAGCGATAATGGTGGTGAATACATCTTGGGAAAATTCAAAGACTTCTGTAGCAAAGAAGGAATTCAAAGAGAACTCATAGCACCTCATAACCCACAGTAGAATGGGCTCATTAAGAGGAATAATATAACGATTGTGGGTGTTGCACGAGTGATGCTGCATGACCAGGGCCTACCAATGTACTTGTGGGTAGAATCATGCAACACTGCGGTTTATGTGCAAAACCGTTTTCCTCATAGAGTATTTGGCATGAGTACACCTGAAGAAGCTTTTACTGGTAAGAAGCCTGATATTTCTCATTTGAAGATTTTTGGCTCATATGTTTACATTCATGTGACAAAGGATGGCAGGAAGAAGCTGGAGCCGACTGCAGAAGTTGGGATATTTGTGGGGTACATAAAAACACCCCATAATTATCATTTGTATTTGCCAAATAGTCAGATGACTGTGGTGTGACGGGATATAAAATTCAATGAGGTGAAAGCCATGAAGTTGTCGCTTGAGAGGGAGCTACACTTGCATGCGGAGGAGGAACTTCTTGTTCCCAAAGATGAGCCTCTAGATGTGGATCAGTCATAGGAGGAGATTCATGGAGGGGAGGAGTCCACTCATGCAGAACCAAACATCAGACAAGGCAGAAAGCATACCACAGAAGCTGAGAGACTGAAGCTTGATGCGGCACAGAATGTAGGAGTTCTTACATCACAGCACAGACAGAGACAGTCACCTGACCGATTTACTAGATACATGGCTCTTATGAGCAAGTGTATCATGACAGAGCCATATTCGTTTGAAGAAGCAGTGTTGGAGCCCACATGGGTAGATGCCACGGTGGAGGAGTATGACTCCATTTTCAGAAACAATGCTTGGGAGATTGTTCCAAGGCCGGTGGGAAAATCAGTTGTAGGATCAAGATGGATCTACAAGGTAACGCAAGCTGCTGATGGGAGCATCAAGAAGTATAAGGCAAGATTTTTTGCCCGGGGCTTCTCACAGATCGAGGGGATTGACTATGAAGAAACCTTTGCACTTGTCGCACGGTATTCTTCCATACGGACCATCCTTTCTCTCTTAGCACAGATGGGTTGGCACATTCATCATATGGATGTGAAGACTGCATTCCTTAATGGGATCATTGAGGAAGAGGTGTACATTGAGCAGCCTGAAGGATTTGAGATCTTTAGCAGCGAGTCGCATGTGTGCAGGCTCAAAATAGTGTTGTATGGGCTGAAACAAGCACCACGTTCTTGGTACACTCGGATCGACAACTATTTCACTGGACTTGGCTTCACCAAGAGTGAGGCGGATGCAAACCTATACCAGATTGTGGTGGAGGGTAAGCTTTTAATCATTTTTCTTTATGTTGATGATTTAATACTAACGGATGATGAGCAGTTGATACACTCATGCAAGGCAGATCTTGCAAAGGAGTTTGAGATGAAGGATTTGGGCCTCCTTCATTATTTCCTTGGATTGGAAATATGGCAGCAGGAAGGTGAATTGTTTGTGTCTCAAGGCAAGTATGCCCAAGAGATACTGGAGAAGTTTCACATGCAAGGCTGCAAGCCTATCGACACTCCTCTTCCAGGAAATTAGAAGAAAGAGGATGCTACATCGGCAGAGGTAGTGGATGCCACTGTTTATCGACAGTTGGTGGGTTCACTCATGTATTTATTTAATACAATACTGGACATATGCTATGCGGTGAACCAGCTTTCACAAGCGATGGTTAAGCCTACCAAGCTCTTTTGTAAGGCAAGCAAGCATATCATGAGATATCTCAGGGGCACACCTAAGTATGGTTTATGGTACAGACAGACGGATGAGGTGAAGTTGCATAGCTTCACGAATGAAGATTGGGTAGGAAGCCGAACAGACAGAAAGAGCACATCAAGAGGGATTTTCAGTATCGGATATACAGTAGTTTCTTGGTACAGCAGGAAATAAATATATGTGGCACTCAGTTCAGCGGAAGCAGAGTACATGGCAGCAAGTCAAGCTACATGTGAGGCTATCTGGATGAGGAAGATTCTGGTTGGTTTGTTTGATTCACATTTAGATCCCATAGTGATATATTGTGATAATCAGAGTTGCATTAAACTCTCGGTTAATCTTGTGTTTCATGATAGATCTAAAAATATTGATATCCAGTATCATCATATCAAAGAATGTGTGCAACGGAAGATTATATTGCTTCAGTACATTCCTACAAAGGATCACGATGCAGATATTCTAACGAAAGCCCTCACCAGGAGCAAATTCGAATACTATAGAGGCAGGATCGAGGTGAAAAATAATCCCTATCTTGTTGAGAGGCAGTTTTGAGATTCAACAAGATGATGAGCTTAGTGAAAAGAGTTGCCTTCACTAAGTGGGCCTGCAGGCTATTTTTGGCACAAGTCTATTTTTAGACTATGTCTATTTTTAAACATAGTGATCATATTTCAGAAGTTGCAGGATGCTATTTGTGGATGGTTGATCAAGTTGGAAAAATATATGAAATTCCATTTTTAGAATATTGGGCGAAGTCTATTTATAGATCGTCGATCTAAAAATAGATGCATGTCAATTATTATTAGCTCTTAATAATAATTAGACTCTAAACAGCAACTTATTCTCTTGGAGCACTTTGATTCAGTGCACATATTTGGAAAATCAATGGACAGAGGGAATTACACAATTCCCAAGGGCAATTGGTGGTTCATGCATGGAGGACTCAGTTAGAACTCAAGTGGAAAAGTTATCACAGAGTTGGAAGAGTAGTTTATGGAATTGTATTCAGTTTAACTCAGTTAGACTCAGTTGAGCTAGTTGTATCTAGTCTAACTGAATGATACACTAGTGAGAGTGGAGTGAATTAATTAGTTAATTAATTCACAAATAATAACTCATTAATCAACTAAAAAATACAGCAGTTAACTACAATGCATGGCAATTCTAGTGGAGACCCAGTGGAGAGATAGGTGAAAGGGTAAGATGGACTATCTGTTGTGACTATAGTGATCCATTGATTGCACCATACACACATTGGAGGTGTCAATGAGGATTGCGCAGTCAAGGCAAGAGTAATTCAAATTCATTCAGAGCTATTCTTTAGCAGGGATTGCACAGTGGAGGCAGGCTAGCAGGAGGGCAAAGATCGGTGCATGGATTTGCAGATTTTTCTTGATTAGTGTGTGACAATTGTATTGTACTAAGAGCTTGATGTACTAAGATTTTTATGAGGATTGTTACATGATCTCCATGATACATGATATATGATAGTTGGGGTTTTCAGCCTCAAGCTTTCTCGTTAAACAACTGTGTTATGCATGATTTTTTTTATTTATGCTTCACATGTGTGTGCAATTAATTTTCCACGAAAGATTAATAGTGGAATGATTCTATATTTTGCAAGAAGTTAAATATTGTGAGATCAGGGGAATCTAGGACATATGCATGCTTAATGTATATAATTTCTACACAATTGTAGGTAAACAAACATCTTATACACTCCTTCTTACTTTTTTAGTACCTTTAGTTCTCATGAGGAGACTGCAAACTTTACTAAGAGAAGGATTAAACAACCTTTCTACTTTAGATCCAGAGTCTTCCAAATACAATGCTCCCTCAAACAAGGTTTCCATACTTTTGAATTTTTTCATCTAATGTAAGACAACAGACTTGTATGAAAATACTCTACCATTCAAAAGGATATCCTAAGGCCTACATGCTCATATTATAGTCCTAAAAAAATGTGCCCTAGACCAGACTTGAATTACACTTATTCTTACAATCCTGTACTTAAATGAACCCCAAAAGTCAAGGATAAAAAATCATTGAATAAAAACACATATATGGATGCTCTTTTGGTCGGAAAAAATGGCCAAAAACTAGACTCAAGAGCTACCCAAAGAAATTGTTTTGTGGCTGAGGGCCTTCGATACTTCGAATGCATGAGTCAAGATTATGACATTGTGCCTACCCTGGAGCATTGTGCTTGCACAATTTATCTTCTTGGTTGAGTTGGGAACATGAAAGAGGTGCTCATCTTTATCAGGAAAATGCCAATAGAACCTGATGCTGGTGTGTGGGGGGCACTACTTGGTGCCTGCAGAATTCACCACAATATTAAGCTAGGAAAATATGTTTCAAAACATCTTATTAAATTAGAGCCTAATAATGTTGAAAACTATGTATTGTTGTCAAACATATATGCTACGGCTGGAAGGTGGGATGAAGTGATGAAGGTGAGAGCAATGACTAAAGACACTAAATTGAAAAAGAGCCCAGGATGCAGCTGGATCGAGTTCAAGAACATAGTCCATTCATTTGTTGTTGGAGATAGATCACACAAAAAATCAGAGCGGATATATTCAATGGTGGATTTATTGGCTAGGAAGATGAAAGATTCAGGGTATATGCCAAATCTAGTGCTTTAAGTTGTCGGATGGAATATAGGGAAAATAATGTGCAGATAGAAGAAAAGGTACACAAATTTCCTCAAATCTAATTATTTACGAGATGCACAAAATAAGAAAGTCATGAACAAAAGGTTTTTTTTAATTGGAAAGTAAAAATCATGGCCATGCCAGATATGAGTGTTAAAACCCTGGAACTGTCAATTATTGCAAACCAGGTAAAAATAAAAATAGTCTCGATAGCTCATACCATAACAAGGCTTTATTGGTAGAAATAAAACTTTAACAACACATACTGAAGCTAATCCCTAAACCCTAATGCATATGACTAAAGCAATATGTTTACAGCCTAACTCGTGAAACCTTAAAAACTAGAGAAAACAGAACATGGGTCTTCAAAAGTGTAATCAATCTGCTTTGATTCGAGATATAATCAATAGATTTCAATGGCAAAGAAAGAATCTGTAAATTATCGTTTCGACATGTTGAAAAATAGAACTAAAATACAAAAGAAACCACAAATTATAAAGTGCAAAATTTGCAGATTGACCTGTGATGGAGCCGATTACAATTCCTTCCAACTTGTGGAGCGAGCAGACGGCTTCACAATCTGTGGACTCAAACTTCGTACTTTGTAACCTCCAGTGCCTTCTTTTTTTCTTATTGTTAGTCAAACACCCTTGCCCTAGAAACACAAAGGCGAGATCTCATAAGCACAAACGGGATTTGTTATTTATAACCTAATGTATCAGAGCAAAAGGAAATAAATCACCAGACTTCAACCAAATGTATCAGAGTAGACCTGCAACAGGCACTCGGGATCAATTTCTTTACTTACCACATCCTTCCTCCAAACCTGTGACAATATGGCTGCATCCTTCCTCAAAACCTGCAATAGTATGGCTACATCCTTCCTCAAAACTGGCGACAGTATGGCCGCATCCTCCCTCCTTCCCTGGACAAACCATGCAACCGGAAGGAAATGAACAAGGGAAATTAAAACTTTTGATATTTGAAAATTTTTGACATTTTGAAATGAAATACGTGTGTTTTTTAAGGCCACTCAAATTCCATTAAATAAAATGTGTGAGACTTTTCTTGGGGTTAATAAGGGATTTGGGTAAATAAGTGTGTTGATAGAGGTTGAATCAATAATGAATTAGATGGACCATGTAATAGGGTGACTATATTGTTGAAGGGTTTATATCTTATGCTATGGAGGGAAGTACTGTTGGGAGGAGCCCATGTGGCCGAGAGTAGCCATTGTAGGGAGAGAAAATGTTGAATGGAATGTTTCTTTTATATCTTCCTTAATAGGTTACAACATTTAAAAATAGCTTTTTTAAGGTGATTATCTCTTCATGTAAAGGATTTGTGGACCATTGGTATGGTGTGGTGGAGTTTACCATCTCCAAAAAATCACCTGTAGCTAGTAAATGTACATAGTAGCATCACAATATCTATATAAACCAATGGTACGTAATATATTTATCATAATTAATGTTATAGAAGCATAAACAATTATTATGCAACAAAAGGTTATAAATTGAAATTTAGATTTACCTTGTAATAATGATAAGTAATATTTTTTCCCAAAAGTTATAATTTATCACTCTAAGTTATAGTTTAAAATATTTTATTATATTTCTATTCATAAATTTCATATTTATATAATAATTATTTATCATTTTAATTTTAATTACGTTGTAAGGCACTCACCTTATAGAATCATATGTATGATTTGATACAATGGGTATTGGCCATTATATGGTGTAAATTACCATCAAATATCATCCCATTGTAGACTTTTTGGATTCATATGTGAGGCATGGGATTTGATGACGTTTCTAAAATATACGTCAGTCTTGCGATGTTTTGGAGCAAAACGTCGCATTTCTGACGTTTTCTCCAAACCATTGCAAGACCGACGAATATGTTAGAGACGTCTCATTTCAGACGTTTTGTCCAAACCATTGCAAGATCAACAAATATTTTAGAGACGTCACATTTCCGACGTTTTGTCCAAACCGTTGCAAGACCGACGAATATGTTAGAGACACCACATTTCCGACGTTTTGTCCCAAAAACGTCATAATACCGATGAATAGTTTAGAACGTCACATTTCCGATGACATTCATAAACATCACAAATGCGATGATGTCCCTAAACGTTGGTATAGCGACGGTTGTGGGTAGGATTTGAAAAATTGATAAAAATTGGGGAAATTTCCGACGCTACGACAAAAGTGTCAGAACTAAAGTGTCGGAATTTTGTTCAAATGTACTAGTGTGTTTGTACAGGTTCTTCCGGGGTCCCGAACAGTCATTTTCCTCAATTTGACAAGACTCCAACTCTCTAAATCAGCATAAGACTATGGCTATGAGTATGTAATCTCTCTCATTCCAATGATGCCAAATGTGGAGAGTATAATTTCTTCAGCAATTCTCTTCTACAAGCTAAGAAGTCCCCTTGAGATTGAAACATGGTCTCAATTTATAGCAGAAGGGAGGTAGTTTCAGCTCCAATAAGGAAGGGATAAATTTGTCTCATCATGGGATTTCAGCTCCAAAAACCAAGGGATAGCTCCATCTATGAAGGGATAAAGGTTCATGAATGGAAGGGGCGAAGCTCGACCAAATAGCGCTTCTAGAAGGCCCCAGCTGGGAGAATATTGGACCAGCTGGGCTTCTAGAACTTAATTTTCTTTTTATTTTACCTTTTACGGGGGTCCGCAGTTTTAATGAGAAGAACGTGTGGGATGTGTCCCAGGTTTTATAGCAATAAACTGCGGTATTGTAGGAAATAACTAGGAAAAGTGTGGAGTTAGGCTTTTTAGGGTTTTAATAAGCTTTTTCCCAATTCCAAGACTTAATTTAGGAACTTTATGATTTTGGACCTTTAAGGGAGCAATAAATAGGTAATTATGAGCCCATATAGACAACTAAATGTCATGGTGACAAATTTAAGTGTAACATATTTTCCCCTAAAGTGCAAAGTCTGAAGAGCTTTGAAGAATTCTAAAGAGTGAAGTACTTTACCATTCCGAGGATCGGGCTGCAGGCACAGCGGTTGAAACCTGGAAATAACATTCAATGCAAGAATATATCTATATATATATCATCACTGAGGTAGGCATTCCAGTACTCAGATTAAAAGTAACTATATGTTCTATTATAGAAATGTTTTTAGAATTACATTAATAGTAGACATAGCATGGACGCAGCCATCTGTCATGAGTAGTCTACTGCATAATGAATAATAAAACTCCTCGCAGCCTGGATGGTGGAAACTAGATCCAGGGTCTTGATTTCTGGTACCTGAACTAGTATGATTCTATCCATGCAATTGATTGTGTCGAAGTCAAACATGGTAGAAACCACTTGATTACTAGTTAATTATGTGAACTGTTAACAAGTGAGAGAGAAACCACCAATAGTTACAATGGCTCTCAAATTACTCAATACAAACTATGAAGTGTGAATAAATGATTTGAAGTTGAAAACTTCACAGAATTGTTCAATCGAAGGTCAATGATGCAACCTATCGTCGAAGGCGAGAAATCTGCCATTAAGGCATGTAGATCCCAAGGTACTAATAGGATTCTAGACCAAATTTATAGATGATGAGATTTCATCGATAGAAAGTGATCCTTTGTAGGAAAGCCCATGACACTAAACCATTAGATCAAGTTTCGAAGAAATATTTGCAAGGACTGACTCAGGGATGGTCAACGCTAATGGATACAAATGTTTGCAATGAATGGTTTATTAAACTGATCTCTTGAACACATAACAACACTGCAGATGGTGACAATTGACCTAAAGCTAATACCCAGAAACCGGCTGAAGACTTTCAATGTGGTTCGATTAACTGTTTGGCCAGAGGATTTTCCCAACCCAGATATGAATGTGACAAAAGTGTCATGTTCAAGAGTGGCATACTACTTCTTGGAACAAAGTGTGACAACTAGATTCATTTTCTCTCTTTTTCCCCCACCATTTTTGGCAAGTACCTCTTTATTTTTTACAAGCTTGAGGAGGATAACATTTGCTTGTTATATAAGCTAATCCTTCGGATGAGTCCAACTTAGTATTAAAATAAAACCCTAAGAAGGAGTGGTTCATTCCTGTTTGTAATTGACAAGACCTTTACTGTTAAGTTTTAATGAGTCCAGTATAGGAGAAACTTGGTGTTTTTCAGTTTTAGGGAGTCAGAAGAAAAACTTAAGAAAACTTTGTGGGTGTACTTTTTCGTAAATTTAGTCTCTCAAGCCCGAAAAAGGATAAAATAATACAGGAGAGAACTCTATTGACCATGATTAGTCAACATATACCTTTTTCGTAAATAGTCCATTTCAATCCAGAAAAGGGGTAAACTTATATTGAACGAATGACTGTTCATTTCCTTTAACGAGTTCGAATAGTCAAGTACTCGGTGATATTTTCATATTTAGAGAGTTTGAAAAGGGCTTAAAAGAGAACCAGGGTTTCGCTTTTTCGTATTTTTAAAGAGCCCAAAAAGGTGATAAAAGTATACTTGATGATTTTTCTTTTTTTCGTAAGTTTTAATGAGTTTGAAAAAGTGATAAAAATTGTACTCAATATGGTCGAATTTCAATTTAATTACGAGCAGGAAAATACGGAAAGAACTCGGCATTTTCATGTACGTTTTACGAGCATGAAAAGAATAGTAAAAGAAGCTCAGGATTTTCATGAGTTTAACAAGTCTTGAAAATAATAACCGAAATGGACTCAAGATAGGTTTCATTTTTATACAAGCTTGAAACATAGGAAAAATTATGCTTGAAAGTGGTTTCATTTTTACACAAGCTTGAAACATAGGAAAAATTATGCTTGAGAGTGGTTTGTTTCATTTTAACACAAGCTTGAAACAAAGGAAACTATGCTTGAGATTGGTTTGTTTCATTTTTACACTATCTTGAAACAAAGGAAAAATCATGCTTGAAATAAGTTTCAATGCCCCCCAAGCATAACTTGCTAGAGCACATGCCCCCGAAGCTTCATTGCATTCAACTAAGTAGATTACTGGTTACTAATAGCTGGATGGAATGAAGGTTCATTTACGAGATCAGATGAAAGACTCGACTTGACAATTATGAGATCTAATCAAAGACTCAACTCAATTAGGAGAGGATTTGTTTCATTTTTTAATGAGCTTGACACAGGAAAAGAACTATGCTCATTACTCGATTCATTTTTTAACGAGGTTAACACAATACAAGGAACTATCCTCATGGGAAAACTTGTTTCATTTTTTAACGAGGTTGACACAGTAACAGGAACTATCCTCATGGGAAAACTTGTCTCATTTTTTAACGAGCTTGTCATAAGAAAAGGATATATGCTCAAGAGGGCATGTTTCATTTTTTAATGAGGTTGACACAGTAAAAGGAACTCTCCTCATGGGAGCTTTTTCATGTCTTCCAACAGGAAGAAACACATGTCAAGGGACACTCCTCAATCATGGCTTCCAAGAGGTCTTCATCAGATGGAAGAACAATTCTCTGGAAGGAACACATGTCAAGGGACTGAATAGGGATAAGAACATCACGTTCAAATAAACCCATAGGTTTTTCCATTTCAATTAACGGATCTAAGTCAAAGGAATTCGAGCAAACAATGAGAGGCTACCTTGCATTAGTAACTGAAAACATGGGATTGATTGCCACATAATTAACTCGTGGCGGGGTAGATACCACTTCCATAGAAGGAAAATTCAGGGATGTCGGATTATTGGTAGTTGAATCAAGACTAGCGAATGAAAGCTAGCCTATAGTCACAATGTTTCCATTGTGAGGGGAAGACATCACGGGAAAGAGTTTCGATATGAAAGCTCTTATTGCATAGACATAGTCTCGCCCAAGGAGTAAATTGAAATCCAAGGGGCCTCGAACTACCATAAGATCAATACAAACAGTTTTGCCTTCCAAGGTAATAGGAAAATTAGGAAGGATCCCTAAAGGCTCACTAATGGTTATGTTAAAAGCTGATAAAGTATATATAACAGGCACAAGCTAAGGGGAACCCAAAGCTTTCCAAGTAGTTAAGGATAAAATACTAACATAATCACCTTCATCTACATTTGTGCGACACACATTCTTACCACAAACCTTCACAATGATTTGGAAATGGATGGAGGAAGGACGACGAGGTTTTGTCATTTTATTCCAATCAAAGGAAAAGACCTCTGTACTTGGAGGGGATTCTATAGAAATAGGTGTAATAGCCCCTGGCATAGAAGAATCTGATGTAACAAGAAGAAGTTGAGCGGTATGAATTTCACTCTATTCAGGGAGAGTGGGATCAACTGAATGCGAAATAAATTCAACCACTTGATCAAATAATGGATCATCAACCTTAGTGATATGAGTTTCACTCTTCAACAGAAGAGTGGGATTGACTATACATGGAATTAAATCAATCACTTCATCAGTTGACGGTAGCTTGGGAGAAAGTTTACGGTAACCAGTTGGAAGTTTTTTTTGTGGAATAGTAAGGTTTTCCAACAATTTTAAGGCTTCATCCATGTGAGGGAAAATGTGATTTTGATGACTCCAGTTTCATAACCTACAAGGAAACCTAACTTTACCCTTTTTCCCAGGAACCTGATAATCACTGGTTGATGGATCAATGGTAAGTTGATATGATTTTTTTGACCATACTTCCAAAACCTTCAAAATACCAGGACAATTAATAAGGAAGTGGTCACCCTTACAAAGCTTGAAAGGGTATTTTGGTTTACGATGCATGCTGGAGGTTTCTTCAACACTAACAACACTTACAACCATGGTTGGTTGGTTGACTTATTTATTATCTTGCTTCTTCTTCTTCTTCCCTTTCTTCTTCTTCTTAGCCACCTGGTTATTAGCGTCAAGGATTTTACCAAGCGAAGAGGAAGAAAGGGAAAAAGACATGTTGGGCGAAGAAGGTAAAGGGTCAACATGAGGTTGGTGATGTTGAGATGGTGAACTCTGTTGAGGTGAACCATCTGGTTGAGGTGGAACAATTTGAGTATTCGAGGCCAATGAAGTTGAAAATAACCATACTGGTAAACCTATTGTAAAGCCAGGTAATGACAATGTAGCCATATAAGGAGGACCAACATTTCTAAAGCAAGGAAAATTACTAGGATTCTCATTAAGAGGGGTTCCTTGGTTGGTAAATTCCGAAACTATTGCCATTATATTCAACTTCAGTGAATTTTATTAACAATTCAAAAAAATTTCACAATTCACAATTCACACCTAAGGTCTCTAAAAAGTAAAAACAAACAAATGAACACGCACTATCAAATCTAGGAGTCAAACCACACACAAACAGTATGTTTCCACAATAAAAACACTAGTTGGTGATGAAATCCAACGTCGCAGAAATTAATGTAGAAAATTGGCAGTTGGAACAGTTACCCTGACAACCTGCTTAATGAAATAGACCGGTGCAAGTACCTCCATTATGCCATCTCGAAGTGAAGTGCACCCTACGGAAAGTCCAAGTGAGTCTAGTCAACGTCTACTCCAGGTATAGTGGGACCTTCCCTCCACCATCACCTTGGGAAAAATCCTAAATATTATGGCCACTAAGGTCACCAATTGGGACAATTATACCTAAGGGAACAATCTACGATTCGATATACACGCAAGGGAAGAGTAGCAAGCTCAATCCCCTCGATGTCTCCTTGATACAATCCAAGGTTTACCAACAAGTGACCCCAGGCTCCTCGACAATGGTCTATCTAAGGTTTACCGTTTTAAGTACGTGCACATCTACTACCTTTCCCAATGAGATAGGTACAATTACCTCACTGGTTCCGACATGATATCGTGCTTGAATATTTTAAGAAGAGCTTCGCAGAGCACAATTGCAACAATTGGAATTTTTCCTTACCACAAGATGCTACTTGTTTGTTTAGTTTCTTTGGAAAGTTAACTACAACCTATTCCAAATCACTAGCCTAAGCTAGATTGGTGGAAAGAGCCCTAGAAAATGTAAAAATTAGATGAATTTTATTAAAGAGCTATGTTATTTGGGTTGTTATTACTCACAGGGTAAATGGATATGAAACCAATGGTGTTATGACCTGACCCAAAATTGAATGCAATCGAATATGATAATGTAATATTTTCAATTCGATGAATCCTAACTAAAGTAAGAAGAGAGTTTTAATTCACTTCCAACTATGCAAAGATTGATAAATCAGAGAAAATATAACAAATTCTCTATTGCACTAATTTTGTCAAGAAAAACTAATGCTTATCAATTCCAATTTTATTTTCATCTTTTTAAAACAAGCATAAAAACATGTAAATTCAAATAAAAAAAATTGATCTAAATTTACGATTTATTTTTCAATAATGTAAACTATGCAGTTGTAATCTATGCACAATTCACTTGAAAACTATTCAAATGTAATCTATGCACGTTTTTCGTTTATATTCTAAAAATGAGAATTCCAATTATGCAAATGTGATCTATGCAAGAGAATTCTCAGAAGTAAGATGATTCTAATGTAATCTAAAGAACCAATCAAGGGTAAGTAAAGAAAATTGGGTGAGAATTCCAAAGGTCAAAAAATAAAAACAAAAGCAAAAAATGCAAAATTGTTAAGAGACTGAGAAAAACCTCAAAGTAATGACTAAAGGAAATCAATTTAAGAGTTTCTCAAAAAGAGACTCAAAACACCCAATTAGCTTAACAGAGACTGAGATAAAAGTTGTTGAAAGAAACTCACACATAAGACCTTGATTGTCAAGACAAGTTGGGGCAAACATAGAAAATCTGGTAATCTGGCTCCTAAAAGAGAATTCTTAATTTTTCAAAAAATTTCACAAGTCCATGAGTTTCACTAGAGAACAGTGCAGTACCACACTATTCTGAACTAAAAATTGCGAAGGATACCACACTGTCTTTAAATAAAAACAGCGAAGGCCAGGAAAAGTACAGAAAAAATAAAAATTCATATTTTCTTTTCAAGGATTCTGATAAGTTATCTACCCAACCCAGTTTTAAGACTAATCAAAATCAGAAGACCCTTAAAATGAAAAATAAAAAATAAAAAGGAAAACTAAGTTCCATTCCCCAGCGGAGTCGCCATTTTGTTAGATAGACAAATCCCTCTTGCAGACAAGAGTGATCTCTCTAGTATCCTAAGGATATCTAGAAATAAACAGACAAATGTAGACCATTTTCTCTAGATTATTTTTCTTAATAATTACTAATTAACTATGGATAGATGCTCCTACCTGAAGTCCAACGCTTACTCGATCTTCAATCCAGTCGTTCTAGAAGGTATCAATCCAGCATGCAAGATCTACAATCAAAGACAAGCAAACAAGATCAAAAGCATCTGCAAGATATGATCATTCAAAAGAAATAATCTATCTTAGTGATCAAGGAATCCAAGAGTTAAATTATTCAAAAGATAGATGAACAACTCAATGAGAAAATAGAATCTATTTGTATTAACTTTAAATAAAAAGAAGAAACTTTACAACCTTGACGCCTTGATGTTTGTACAGGTTCTTTCAGGGTCGCGAACATCCATTTTCCTTAGTTTGAAAAGACTCCAAATATCTGAATTAGCATAAGACTATGGCTATGATTATGTAATCTCTCTCATACCAATGATGCCAAATGTGAAGAGTATAATTTCTTCAGCAATTCTCTTCTACAAGCTAAGAAGTCCCCTTGAGACTGAAACATGGTCTCAATTTATAGTGGAAGGGAGTTAGTTTCAGCTCCAATAAGGAAGGGATAAAGCCCTCTCATCATGGGATTTCAACTCCAAAAACCAAGGGATAGCTCCATCTATGAAGGGATAAAGTTTCATGAATGGAAGGGGTGAAGCTCAACCAGATAGCGCTTCTAGAAGGTCCTAGATGGGAGAATATTCGACTAGCTGGGCTTCTAGAAATTAATTTTCTTTCTATTTTACCTTTTATGGGGGTCTAGAGTTTTAATGAGCAGAACGTGCGGGATGTGTCATAGGTTTTATAGTAATAAACCGTGGTATCGCAGGAAATAACTAGGAAAAGTGCAGAGTTAGGATTTTTATGGTTTTAATAAGCTTTTTCCCAATTCCAAGACTTGATTTAGGAACTTTATGATTTTGGAACTCTAAGGGAGCAATAAATAGTTAATGATGAACCTATATAGACAGCTAAATGTCATGGTGAAAAATTTTAGTGTAACAGGGTTCCAGGCCCATTCAAGCGATATTTGCACAGGGTGGCATGTGTTATAGTTTGCTACCATGATGATCATCATGGATAGCTGATGGTCGACCTAGATTGGAATTTTTTTTTGTATCAATATCTTTAGATCATAAGGTGTTTGAAACCTATGATCATAGACAATGCAATAATTTTTGACACACAACTATTTTGACCTAATGATATTACTACTTTCGATCTCTAAGTATCTTATTCAATATGGATCAAATATTGTTTTGTTTTAATTTTAATGCTACATATGTCTATTTAAAACTTGATTAGCTAAGGCATCGGCCAATGTGTTTAAATTTCTTGAAATGTATTCATATTCAATGTAATCAAACTGTCTTTCCAAGAGACAAACCCTTAAATTTTTTTTAACAAAGACGGATTTCTGATAGCATAAACACCGTTTGAATGCAATACAAAGAGATGTAAATCTAACCTAAAAATCAAACGTCGAATGCCAAATGCAATGGAATCAGATAATATCTCAATGACTATGTAATATTCTGCAATATTTTTCGTTGTTTGACCTAGGCAAATCCTATGAATAGAGACTTACTCATCGGTGGGTGAATAGATAACCCAAGCAGTGGAAGAAATTCTTTGTGTACTACGAAAAGTGTCGTCAGCAAAGCCAATGTAAGTCTGAACGAACGTTGACATCTACAGTATCAAGAGTAATCAAGGTAAGCAGCGTAAGTAGCAAAAAATCGTCAAGAAAAATAAATAATATAAGGCACACTGTTCTAAAATGTAACTAATGTACAAAAAGGATCTTCACAAAAAAATCATGCATAATACCTATTGAGATAAAGGCAATTTCTGGGTTTATCTAAAGAGACGTCGTCATAATCAATTAACTTGTAGGCTTCTTATACAAGCACATTCTTAACGATATAAGGACCATGCCACACTGGTTCGAATTTATTGACACCTGGTTTATCATGAGCTTGATCGTATACTAGAACTAGGTCACCTTCCGAATAGATACGAGGGTTAACGCTTTGGTCATATTGAGCCTTAACACGTTTTTTATGAGTTGCGCCAGCTAATTCAGCCGTGTGATGAGTCTTATCTAACTGTGCTAGGTATAGGAAGTGTTTCTCCTCTTTAGAGATAGTTGTTAACAACTCGATGGCTAATTTGAGCGACAGGATTTCACATTCAATGGGTATCACAGTTTCTAAACCATAAACGAGTTGAAAAGGATTAAACCTTGTGGATGTTTTTATAGAGGTACAGTATGCCCACAATGCCGAAAAAATCATGGTATGCCAATTTTTGTATGACTTCCTACAATCAGTTTAATCATTTTGGATAAAACTTTGTTGACAACCTCAACTTGGCCATTGGCCTATGGGTAGTGTGGTGTAGAATTATTATGGTGTAGGCCAAGTTGATCGGAAATTTTGGTCATCATAATGTTTCTAAAGTGGCTACCATGGTCTGTAATGATAGCTTTAGGGACACCAAACCTAGCAATCACATGATTGAATATGAAAATTGTTGTAGTTTTTCCATCAACCGTGAATGTAGGCATCACCTCAACCCATTTGGTAAAGTAATATACACCGAGAATAATATACCCATGCGCCCCATCTGAGTGAGGGTTACATGTGACGAAATCGATGCCCCATTTTGTGAAAGGACTGAAAAAAATGATTGGGTGAAGAAGAGCTAGAGGTAGATGCATATTTAGATAAAAAAATCTAGCAATTGTGGCATTTTCTAACAGAAATAATAGAATTTTTTAATAATGACAACCAGAAATAGCTAGGGTGCAATATATTTTGGGTTGTGGCAAACCCAGACATATGGCCACCACATGCTCCAGAATGGCAAGCATTTAAGACCCTTTCGGCTTTTTCATGAGTTATACAATGTCGAAAAATAGAATTGGCACCACGACAATAAAGAGTGTCGCCAACAATATTGTATTGTTGAGAGGGTATCGTATTCTACATTGATCAGATCATGAAATCTCTATCTGAATGGTTTTGGTTTTAAGATATATAATGATATCTCCATACCAAGGATCTAATGTACTGATTAGAAATAGAGATTGATCAGCAAAATGGTCCTCTACCACTGTTTCAGATTCAGTTTAGGGAAAATCACACATAATTTCAGCAAAAACCAGTGATTTCATAGACTTGGATTTCTCGAACTCAAAATCAAACTCTTGTAAGATAACTATCCATTTATAGTATCTGCCCACGAGCAATTTTTTCATCAAAATGTACATCATCGGGTTACAATTAGATATCACGGTGGTTTTACGTAAAAATATGTAATGACAGAATCGTTGGACAAATTGAATGATTGCCAAGGCCAATTTCTCCACATGCGAATACTTGATCTCTGTCGAGGTGAGATTTCGAATTTAGGTAATAAATCACATGTTCATTGTTGGAGCAATCCTCTTTAACTAAAACCATTCCAATCGTGGAATCATATGAAACTTAATATAAAAAGTGAAATCGATGATAATAAGGTGGATGAAACAATGGTGCATGGTTCAATGTGTGTTTGAGTGCATAAAAACTTTATCGGCAAGCTCGTCCCAAATGAATGGAACATATTGTTTTAATAACCAAGTGAAACCCTTAGTGAACTCCACATAGTTCAGGATAAAACGACGCAAAAATTTTCCTTTCCCTTGCAAACTCTAGAGTTGGCGAAGAGTGGAAGGAGGAGGTAAATTGACAATGGCCTCAACCTTTAATGGGTCAATGCAAATGCCTTCTTTTAAAACAATGAACCCAAGTAAGCATGTTGATTGTACACAAAAAACACATTTTTTTGGATTCAAATGAATGTTATAATGCGTACATTGCATAAAGATGGCACGTAAATGTGTAGGATGATATTGTCTGCATAAAGAATGAGAAGGTAAGTCATCCAAGTAGGCTTGTACAATGTGTTTGATATCATGAAATGCATAAGACATATCTCTTTGAAAAGTTGCACCAAAATTTTTTAGTCCAAATGGTAATTTGCAGTATGCAAATGTTCCCCATGGACATATAAATTTTGTTTTAGGCTGATCAATAGGGAGTATGTTTATTTTATTGTAGCCAGAAAATCCATCCATAAATGAAAATATTTCGTTTCCAGCATAATCATCAACAATTTGATCGATGTAAGGGGTATGATAAGTGTCTTTAGGACATGCCTTGTTAATATCTCTATAATCGACACATACTCTTATAGTCCCTTGTTTCTTGGTTACTAGAACTATATTAGATACCCAATCCGTCAAAGGAATAGGATAAATAAATACTACACGAAGTAATTTTTCAACTTCAACTTTAATTACAGTAGCTTTTCGTGGATATATTGGACGTAATCTCTATCTAATAGGTTTAGCATTCGGGTATGTCATAATTTCATGAATAACAACGTTAGGATCAATACCTCGCATTTCTTCATAAGACCAGGGAAAAAATGTCTCGGAATTCCTGAAATAAGGCTTTATCTAAATTGATCTCTTCAATCGAGAAAAAAGAACCTATATGAATGTTTTTAGTTATCCCAAGTTTGATCGATATGTTAATGGGAATTGTGGCGGAAATATTTCCTAAATTTTTCTTAGAATCCGAACGAAGAATGGACATAGGATTTTGAGGTTCCTTGACATAATTAATCGAAAATATGGATGGAAATTCATTTTCAAGTCTATCAATATCAGTTAAAAAAAAAGATCAATGATGAAGATCATCCCATGGAAATTCATCCAATGAAAATATTTCTCGGATATTTTCATTAGTTGAAAACATTTGTTGAAAAGGATCAGAAAATGATGTCATGGCTGAGCTTGATAAATAAGAAGAATCTTCACTAACCACATTAATTTGATCAATATTCATTGATGAAATGTCAAAATACGATTGTACCATTGCATATGCTGATTCATATGGACTTAAAGGTATCTCACCGTCATAGGAGTCCAATTCAGATTCTAAAGGCACATTTCATGTGTCATCAAATGGAATTGTGCTTGACGTAATCATATTGATATTGGCAATAGTTCGAGTTATGTTAGGAGGAGGTATAGAGAAAGTTCCCATAAGAGCAGAATCATTAACTATCCCTACCCCAACATCTTCGTAAGGGATAACTGTTTTTGCGACATGTTGGAGGGTATCTGTAGAGGTAGGGTATGAAGCAAAGTAAGACAACTAATCAATTTTAACAATATTTCCTTTATGAGGAAACATGATCATTTGAAATACTAATGAAAGCACAACAGTCATAGAATAAGACCAAATTCTACCTAAAATAATTTTTTAATCACGAGGCGCATCAACAACCTCCACCTCAAGCGTTACATTTTTTCCTTCTACCTCTATAGGCAGATCCTGGAGTATTCCAAATGGGAAAAAACCTCTTCCATCAAAGGCTTTAAGAATCATGGGTGACTAATTGATTGGTGAAGAACCAAGATTTTTCCAACAAGCTAAGGAAATAATGCACGTATATGCTCCCTCATCAATTACTATGCAAAAAAATTGCCTAGATTTGACTAAAACAAGAATTTGAAAAGCCATTTGATGTCGGAGTCTAGGTACAAAATTCTCGAGATCAAAGACAATGAGATTCAATTCTTGGGGATCAATTTATCCTATATATGATAATAGTAATTTCCTTAGAGTTGGAAAATATTTTACTACTTCGAGGGTTGACATTACTGAAGGGGATATGGCCAAATCTTCAACAATATTGTAATTATGAGTGGCTCTCACATGTGGGCTGAAAGTTGATTTTCGAGGTACACCTTTGGAAGGTGGTTTAATCACTAAATCAAGATTGGGTTTCTCGATATGTAATGGTTTGGAAATAGGAGGAGTTGATACTGAAGGTTGATTGGATGATTCAGTTTCCTTTCCAGTTACAGGACTCTTAGATCCACAGTCTTAAGATTGTGTGGCAACCATGATCTGGGACATCGTCAGGATATCCATCGATTAATTGGAAGAAGATTCGATCATTTTTATATCTTGTGATGGAAAAGGATCTTTAAGGGCAGAAGGTGTGGGTGAACCTTTGACAAATTTGGATACCTCGGCCTGATGCGGATACTCTTTGGTGTAGTGATCCTCATCATTGATAAGACAATGATAACGAGGTTTCCATTTTTCATCGAATGGTTCAATTTTTTCTGGTTTCTCTTTGGGAGAAGTGTCTTCTTTGCTTTTATTGTTCCCTTTCTTCTTATTTCCAGATTATTTAGTTTTGTTTGTAGATGATTCTATGACATGAATCTTGGTATAAGTTTCTAGGAAAGGATATCCTTTAGGTGAATATCGTAGAGTTATGATTAGAGAATTAGATTTAGATGATTTATTCCTACTCTTTGACATATTAATTTTACCAATTACACCATCTGCGGCATGAGACTGGAAGGAGTTGCAGTGAATTGACCTAGGCATGGTAAATCAAGAATTTTTTCATACAAATTACTGGACTATGTGTCAAAAAGGTCTAGGTATTGGGCTTGAGCTATGAATTTATCTTCTGTTATAATGCCTCCTTTAGTTACATCTTCGGTAATCTTAGGAAGTAATGATTTGATGAACCATTCAGCAAGAATTTGATCTAGAATGAAAACTTTCACTAAGCGTCGCCATTCATGTGTGTGATCTGAAATGTATGTAGACATACTTTGTTTTAACAAAGTCAAAATTTTTGTTCCATTATCATAACAGACTGGCAACTGAAAATGAGTTAGGAAGGTTGTTGCTAAAGCATTGAAATTAGTGAAATAGCCTCGTAGTAACTCAATGTACCACTTAAGCTGATCGAATTTCTTTGAAAAAGTATCAAACGAATCGAATCATTGATTAAATAATTGGATGCACACCACAGATGATAATTCATCACATGATTCAAGGGGTCTTATTCTGATTTTCCTTCAAACTTTGGAATGTCACTGGGCAACTTAGTAGGCATTGTTGGCCAAAACAGAAGATAGTAAATTGGATCATTCGATAGCTGAGACAAGTCTGGTAAATCTAAATTTGCAATGAATGGTAACCACCGATTAGGGTCTTGTTGATAAAATTGATAACCTTGAGGGACAATTCCAGTACTCGAAGGAGGATATCTAGGAAAAATTGGGATATCCTGAGCAGTTGGAATTGGTATACCACCAGGGTATCCAGGGTTAGCCATAACAAGTTGAGGTTGAGCTAGTATTTGACATGTATAACTAGGGTATGGTTGGCTCTGGTAAACTAGATTTTGTGTGATTTTTCCATATCGTAATTACCTTTGAAATGGTTGACTTTAAAAAAACTTACCTTGAAAAGGTTGGCCTACTAAAGGTTGTCCCTGAATAGTTGGTCCTGTTAAAGGTTTCCCTTGAATATATTGACCAACAAAGGGTTTTCCTTGAAAATTTTGACCTATAAAAGGTAGACTTGTTTGTATCATTTTTTCACTAGATTTTCCTACAGATGTTTGGGTAATCGATCAGACTATGAGCTCGGTTTGATGTGTAGTAATCCAAGGAATCGCCTATTTAACAGTTGACGTTGAAATTTGAAGGGTTGTAATAGTAGGGACTTGAGAAACTCCCGGGATAGGTGTACTTGGTTGTTGAAAATATGTTTGCACAGTAGATTGGATAGGACTACTAGGAGTACTTGGAACAGCTTGTTGAGTACTTGGCATAGATACCTATGGGGTAATTTCAAGCACACCTTGAACAGGCTATTGGACTTGGGTAAAACCAAAATTTCCAACTGGCTTAGCAGGTTGATTATAAGGTACTTGCAATGTAGGTTGCAAATACTGTTGAGTAAAAAGGGGGTTCCAAATAGTATTTATCCTTGGGTAAGGAGTTCCCATTGAAGGTTGTGATGCATAAGGTTGACCATAACCAGTTTGAGGCATTGAAACATAATTTTTATAATTACCAGGAATATTTTTCTCTACAACCGAGGGATAGGTTCTAGTAAAAGGTTGTCCTCCTTGAAAGGACGGCTGCTCTTGGAAAATTTGTTGCCCTTGAAAAGATTTCTTCCCTTAGAGAGGTTATTTTCCTTCAAAATGTTGTTGCCCTTGGAGAGGTTGTTGTCCTTGAAGAGGTTGTTGCCCCCCAGGCACTATAGAGCCACCTTGTGAGCTATCTTGAGGGATATTCCCATAAAACATATAGACATGTTCCATTGTCAAGGGTTCGATGGTAGATTCATACATACTAGTTGACATGGTAGAAGTTTTAGAGAATGGAGATTCTCCTAAGAAAATGCTAGAAAGGGACTGGTACCCAGCAGGATTAGAAGGACCGCCATACAAAATTGTTTCTGGTGAAGAAGAAAACATATATGACTCAATAGACATGCTTTGAGAAGCCATGTTACTATTTTTGGGTAAAGAGTAGAATGGTATTCGGTGTGGCGACTGAGTGTAACCATAGTTGTGTAGAAAATTGGTAAATTGATGATACCAAGGATCCGGTCTAAAAGGAATGAAAGGGTAAATTGATTCACTAAACCTTAGATCTAAAAATTCTTTACGAGAGGGAAGTGTAATCTCTTCTTCCACATCAGATATCTCTTCAATGCTAATTAGGCCAAGACGAAGATTCTCAACGATGAGAAATTTCACTTGAGGTGGATGAGGAAGACCACGATTCGAGGCTATGAGATTCGAAGGTGACTCAGAGGAAGTGGAATCACATTCAAGCTCAAATATTTCAGGTTTAGTGAGTTGTGTATCTCACAAATCACCCGTAACAGATTCAATTGTATTGTAATTACTTTAGAAATTTCTAGTTGTTCTGGATCTTTTTCAATTATCTCAGGTTCATTAACTTTGAAATCAGGGTGTATTAAAATGGATGTTTCTCCTTGTTCAGTAGACTCGGTTCCTGATTGTTTAACTCTTTTAGTTTTGAATTTTTTCCAATTGACTGGGTGTATATTTAGGGGGTTTCCCTTGCATTCTACGTGAATGTCTCGGTAATTCAGACACGGTAAATCTTTTTAATACAAGAAATAAAAAAAAATCAAAAGAATACACGTAAGGCCTCTAAAAATCAAACAAATAAACACGGGGCTACAAAATCTAAGAGACAAACCACACACAAACAATATGTTTCCACAATAAAAATAATAAATGGTGATGAAATCCAACGTCGCAAAGATTAATGTAGAAAACGGGTAGTTGGAACAGTTACCCTGACAACCTACTTAATGAAACAATCTAGTGCAAGTAGCTTCAATATGCCATCTTGAAGTGAAGAGTACACTCCAGAAAGTCCAAGTGAGTCAGGTCAATGTCTACTCCAGGTACAGTGGGACCTTCCCTCCACCGTCACCTTGGTAAAATCCTAAATATTATGGCTACTAAGGTCAACAACTGAGACAATTGAACCTGGAGGAACAGTATGTAGTCTGATATGCATGCAAGGGCAGAGTATCAAAGCTCAATCCCCTTGAAATCTCCTCGACATGATCAACCTGAGTTTTGCTAACAAGTGATCCTAGGCTCCTCGAAAATGGTTAATCCGAGGTTTATTGTTTTTATTGCGTGCACATCTTCTATCTTTGCCAATGAAGTATGTACGATTACCTCACTGGGTCCAACATGACCTCATGCTTGAATATTTTAAGAATAGCTTCCCAGACCACAAATGCAACAATTGGATTTCCTTACCGGAAGATGCTACTTGTTTGTCTTATCTGCTTTGTAACGTTAATTACAACCTATTCCAAAGCACTATCCCTAAGCTAAATTGGTGGAATGAGCCCTAGAAAATGTAAAAAAATATCTAGATCAATTTTATCAATCACTGTTTTGATTTGGATGTTATTTACACAGAGGGGTATGGAGATGAAACTTGATGATATTGTGACCTCACTCAAAATACTCTAAATGCATCAATATGAAAATGCAACTCTTTATTTCGAGAAAGTTGAAGGATTTTTGGACTCAAAAAGTATAAGCTTTCTAAAACTTCAAATAATATTTTTTTTTCATCAAGAAAATAGTTTCATTTCCAAGCATGACCAATATCTCTTTTGTGTTGAAAAATTTCGTTGATTACAAAGCCAAAAACTACAATTTTATGAACAAAAAAATATCAAAAGAAAAGCAACTTATAAAAAACCCTAAAAGGTGTAAAAACTTCAAAGAAAATCAAAGCTCTTAACTAATAATCCTAACTAAGATACCTACGAGTGTCTTTTAACGATTTCTCTTAGTTGAAAGAAAACTAAAATGTTTTCCACTTGAACTAGCAGAAATGAAATATTAAAAGACTAGTTTGAGACAAATAAGACTTCGGTAATCTAGAATATTTTTCCTTTTTGCAATCGAGTAAGAAACAAATACTCAAATAAGTATGGCTGGCAAGAATCCTAGGGGCTCAAGAAGGAACTAACAGAAAACCAGTGATATTTGGCAATGAATCCATTTCTCAAAAGACCAATATATCAAACCAGGGAAAACCCTAACTAAATTATGCAAAAAGGATGATTTATCAAAAAATACTCTAAGATGTTAAGGAAGAGCTCATAGACAAACCCTGAGAGTTGGTATAAATCAGGTTAAACCTTAAGAAATTGGTTATATCACTCTGGAAGAGAAAATCTTAATTTTTTCAAAATTTCCCAAGGGGTGCACAGGGTTTTAGTGCAAACCAGTGCGCATGCGTACTTAACTAAACTAGAAACTTGTGTAGGCTTGCACTCTGTTTATCAAAGAAAACTATGTAGGGTAGAGAAAAGTTGGAAAAAAAAAATTAAGGCTTTCTAGTTCATATAATCTAAAAGGTTATATAGCCAACCACACTCAAAAAAGTCAAACTAGGAAAGCTAGAATGTCAAACCAAAAAAATAAAAGGAAAATAAGCTTGTCTTCCCTAGAGGAGTTGCCAATTTTTGTTGTGGATTAATCCCTCTTGTGGACAAGAGCGATCTCCCCAGTACCCCAACAGGTAACTAGAAACAAACAATCATTTGAATGCCTCTTTCTCTAAACTATTAGCATTTTATATTATTATAAATTAGAAATGAGGAGATTATGCTCCTACCTTTCAATTGAGACGTTTGATGTAGGCTTTTGCCTTTCGCTCCAAAGAAATCCTTCAATGCTGAGAAGAACCTGCAATCACAAACAATGCAAGGGATCAAAGCACCTAAAATATATAACAATCATAAATACCAGTTCAACTTAGTGATTAAGGAGTTTAAGTATTGACATATTTTAAATGAATTCATAAGCAAGACAATGAGAAAAAGAGATCCATATGTATTATCATGAATCAATAAGATAAATCTTACAACCTGATCCTTGATGTTGTACATATTTCCCCCATATGTCTATGTAATTGTATCCTCAGTTTGACAAGCCTTCCTCTCTAGAATGATCGGCATGAAGTCTTGTGTACAAAGGTGTGATGTTCAATATACAATCAACAACTACCAATTCAAAATCTACGAACTCTATGAACTCTCTCCAATTTAGAATCTACCCTTCAACTTGAAACTTCAACTCAATTTATAGAGAGATTGAGGAAGTTTTAGATCCTTCATGAGAGGGTTGAGATCCTCCAATGAAGGGATTAGGGTTCCTTTAGCCAAGGTTAAGATCCATGAGTAGAGGGATATAGCTTGAACTGGCGCGACTCTAGAGGCTTCCAGTTTGGAAAATATTCGACCAACTAGACTTATAGAAGTTAATTTTTCATGTTTACTTCCTTTTTACGGGGGTGCGCAGTTTTTATTGGAGAACAGAGTGGTGATCGCCGTGGCTAATAGAAGAAGTATCGGTGCATGCGCAGGCAATGGTCACAAAAAGCATGCAGGTAATCCTTTAAAGGTTTTAAAGAGTTTTTCTCTAGTTTCCAAGACTTGGTTCAGGAACATGAATATTTTTTACTTCTAAGGGAACATGATATGGATGGTGATAGATCTATTATGACAGTCAAATGTCATGGTTAAAAAATGGCGTATAATAGGGAGGGAAAATATTCCTAGAAGGGAAGTTTTTCTGGAACTTCTTTGATGCCTTTCTCTACTTTAACCCCCTAACAAAAAGAAATTTTAAAGACTACATCGGGTCTAAAATCAAGGCCTCCTAACACTTAAATGAATTTTTTACTTCTTGGAAAACTCCCTTTCCACATGGTCACCATCTTCTTTTCCATATGGAACCACTATGTCATTTCATGTCCCCTATTTTGGGTCCATGTGTTGCTTTCTACTTCTTCCATGCATCCTCTACTAATATCATCAATGAACATCATCCTTCCCATCAATATGGTATCATGCTTATCCATCACCATTTCTCATTAGTGTTTTCCATAAGCTAGGGGTAATGATTCTCTGAATGGACTACTTAATGGGTAAACTCCACAATTTTGGAGTTAAACTTCATAATCCTGACTAAACCCCTTTTTCATTCATCATTCGGTTCAAGACCCAACTTTTTTCACACTTTATTGATTTATTTTCCATGTTTTCAATGCAACTCATGTACCACACAACTAACCCATACTCCACCATTTTTCACTCCACGTCACATTCGGGTACTAACACTAGGGCCACATATAAACCATATAGCACTACCATGCATCTCCATTCCTTGAACTTCCTCAATGCGTTATCTCTAAAACTAACCGATCCCATCAAGAAATATAAATAAAATAACAAATACCTATACCAATTATCACCCAAGTATCACATTGGAGGTAGAGTAAGATAATACTTACATTTTATCCACACCCTTAAGAATATTATCCTTAAATAAGGGTCAATTGGCCGTTCCACGTGATCCACCTCATTGATCATACTATTATGGAGGGAAGGTTGGTTGATCCTTCCTCTACATGAATCATGACCAAAGTTCCATATTCGAGGAAGGTTCAGTTGACGATTCCTCTTCATTTGCATCATTGAGAGTACTATCCTAGAGGATGAATTACACTATTTTTTATATGATCCATCTCAATAATAATAATATCCTGGAGAAAGGTTTGGTAGAACCTTCCTTGAAACAGATCATCACATAAAGACCATTTTGGAGGAAGGATTAACTAACCCTTATACATTTTATATCTCCTTGAGAATGTTATCTTGGAAGATGGGTTGGTCAACTCTTCCATGTTACCCACCTCATTGGCCATACTATCTTAGGTGAAGGGTCAGTTTACCCTTCATTTACATCAATCGTGAGTAAAATAAAATATTTGAGCAATGGTTCGATAACCTTTCCTCTTCACCTACGTCCTTGAGATTACTATCCTATATGAGAGGAGGACCAATACTAACCTAGAATTTTTATCTAATATTATAATATTTTAGGTCATTAAGATGGAGGAAGTGTATACACAAACACTTCTAATTCAAGGTAATTACTTTTCCCTTGCATTTGATTTTCCTCCTTGAGAGTATTTTCCTAGAGGAAGGGTCGATCAACCCTCCCTTGGATTATTTTTGAAGGGTTATAATAATTTATGTCATTATCATGGTGGAAGGGATGGTTTACTCTTATTAATGATCCATATCGTTAGTCATACTATCAAAGAGGAATGTTTGGTGTGCGATAATTGTTAGCTCTAGACCATAGGAAGAATATCTTTGCTCATGCTCCTTCGACTTCTACGATTCGTATGGAATAACTTTTCCTTATCGAGTTAGCACCGCTCCCACCCCTTCCTCGAATGCATAAATGCAAACCACAAATTCCTTATTTGGGTTAGAAACTTTGAGCAACAAATTTTTGGTTCGTAAATACTTCAGCTGCTCAAAACTGTGTTGCAATTTATCAGTCCAATTGAAGTTTATCCCCTTTTATGTAATGACGTAATTGGGTACGCGATTTGGGAGAACCCTTCAATAAAGCATCGATAATATCTTGTGAAACCCATAAATAATCATATATATGCTACATTCTTGGGCACTGTCCATTCCATGATGGTCCAGATTTTTTTAGGATCTACAACTATTCCCTCTGCAAAAATAACATGTCCTAAATATTGTATTTTATCCTTAAAAAATTCAAACTTACTAAATTTTGCATGAATTTGCTACTCTCGCAGTACTTGTAGGACTATTCGTAAGTGTTCCTCATGCTGCTCCCGAGTTTTATAATAAATCAATATATCATCTATAAAAATCAAGACAAATCGGTCCAGAAATGGAAGGAAAATCCATGCATCAGACACATAAAAGTAGTGGAGCCATTGGTTAGTATGAATGGAAAGACCACAAATTCCTAATATATGTAACACATTCTGAAGATTTTTTTATGTATATCTTCATCCTTAACCCGAATCTAATGATATCCTGATCGAAATCAATTTTGGAGAAAAATAATTCTCCTCTCACCTGATCAAATAAATCATCAATCCAGAGTAAAGGATATTTGTTTTTCGTAGTTAGCTTGTTGACATGTCGATAATCGATGCACATGTGTAAATTTCCATCTGTATTTTTTACGAACAACACCAACGCTCACCACGGGGACACATTAGGACATATGTATTCTTTGTCCAATAATTCCTGCAACTGCATATTGAGTTTAGTTAACTCTGGGGTGCTCACATGATAAGGAGCTTTGGACATCAGTGTTGCCCCAGGACTCAATTCTATGGTAAATTCGACATCTCTTTTTGGGGGATATCTTGATATATCTTCAAGAAATACATTTTTATATTCTTGGACTACCAGTATATTTTTCAACGCTATAGTCTTTTCTTTAGAATTACAATACCCCACTTGGACTACATATATAATGCAAACTTTCCTGAGACAGTTGCCCAATTGGGTAGATGTAAAGGGATGCAATTTCAAGGTTTTTGGACCCCTTGAATCTCATACCTCTTTCCATCCTCAACCGGATAATTCATGGTTTTCTTTTTAAATTATACTAAAGACCAATGTTTTTGCAAAAATTCCATTTTGAACAACAAATCATAGGATTCTAATGGTAAAATATTCAATTCAACGCTTAATTGCTGATTTCCCACCTCAATCGAGGATGTGGGTGTTTTAGTACTCACTCGCCTCTTAGACCGGGTTGCCAATTGAACTAACCAAGGGGTATTAAACTTTTAACTCTTAAATTTACAACTTTATACCACCTTAGGACTAACGTAACTCAGACTGGCACCATGATCTACTAATATAGAAACGAATTGGTTAAGTATCTTACCTTGCAATTCTATCATTGTAGGTTGAAAATCCACCTGCCGATCTTCAAATGCTAAATTTATCCAGGGCATGCTCCTTTCCACACCACCAATGGTTGATGCTTCCTGCATATTTGCTACATGCTTTGTTTTAGCACGACGTGGGCAATTTTTATAGTAATGTGGCTCTCCGTAGTCCCAACACTACATAGGGGGTTTTTGTATTTGACTAGTTTCTGGTTTGATGGATGCTTAATTGGGTTTCCCCTTATTCTTCCATTCAGGAGGTGGCTAACTCTTTCCAACCTTTTTATTCCTCGTAACTTTCACATAGTTTCTTAAATTTGCAGACTTGACATTTCGGGGGTTTAGATAGCCTTTTTGTCCCTTTTTCGGTGGCCTTACTAGAGTCCTTCTGTTTTTTCTGCTGATAGCACATGTGTGTTTGTTGTATCGCCTCATCCATCATTTTTGGGTTATCAAATTCAATTTTTTCCTTCGTATACACAGACAAACCACTTAGGAAATGATGTACCGAGGTTTTTTCTTCATGAAAATATGACATGTACCTCAATAAAGAGGTAAACTTAGCTATATACTCATATATTTTTAGTTGTCCCAGAGGCAGATCATGAAACTAAGATTTTTCATCATAAAAATGTTCAGTCAAATACTTATCCCTAAAATGTTTTTGAAATCCTTCCCAGGTCACATTTTTTTCTTCGATTATGTGCATAGCTTTGACTTCTTCCCACCATGAGGTGGCCTTTCCTTGTAATTGGTAAATAGCTAACCTAGTTCGAAGATTATTGTTTTAATCATAAACTTGGAAGTACTTATTCATCTCAATCACCCAAGCTTCTGTCGCTTATTCAACCTATACATCAAAGAATGGGGGTTTAGTTTTCTGAAATTCCCCTTGTAATTCCATTCTCTGCTTCTTTGTTGTCTGATGGTCCATCACATTTCCAAACACTTCCTCATCCTCTTCTTTATTCCTACCACTTTGTTTTGTATAATATTCTTCAGATTTTTCTTCCATGTATTGGTGCTTCTCTTCAGCACCCCTAAATTCCCACTCTGGGCTAGGTTGATTTGTTCGCTGATTTTGAGTGTCGGAAAGGCTCTTCAAAATCCTTTCTTGTTCATGCATCAATCTCTCATTTTCAGTTCTCATCTGCACCATCTCATTTTTAAATTTTTGAATAGTCTCAAGAAGTCTTCCTGTTTGTTGTTGTTGTTCCTCTAATAGTCTATTTGTGTGTTGTTGTTTGTCTTCTCTCAGTTGTACCCACATTTCTGGATTTATTTCCGGATTTGGTCTAGCTGGAAACTGATTTCCAGGTGCTCTCCTCATCGTCTTGTATCACTTGCTTCCCTTCTCTTCCTCTGTTCATAATTCAAACATTCAACTTTATCATTTATGCTTGTAATGGCTCCAGTGTTGAAACTGGGCTCTAATATCATTTGTAACAAGTGAATACCTTCATATAAAAAAAAAATTAGGTAAATTTATTTTTCAGAAGAATAGTTACATAAATCATATATTGAAGAATAATGAGACGGATTATCCACAGTGTTACAAGAAATTTGTCGACGTTTCGAATCCCAACGGAAATCCATCTTCAAGACACTTTTGAATAAATCATAAAGTTTCTTATTCTTACCAAGATAAGAACCTGACACAATAAGGAATTTTGCGAGCAAGCATTACCTTATCAAATAAACATATTCATCACAATCACATGATATTTATTATGACAACCTTGCAACTCATTGTGGTTGTAAATATCATATTAATGTTGATTGTCCAAAGGGTTCAAACCTTTTGTGTGGATTAAATCGATAGTACCACACTGCTCCATGGTATGGAATATGTTCTACATGGGCTTCCACCCTAACCTAATCTTTTCGATCTCCAACACCCTAACTCGTCTGGCATGTCCTTTAATCGCTTGCTCTGGAAGCTTATCGAAACCGAATACTTGCAGTTGGTGGTTATAAGTTCGTGCACTTAGATAATTTCAAACCATTGATCTCCATAGATCAGATCGGATGACTCAGAGAGGAGGAAGGATTTAGAGTGACAAAACCCTACTCCCACTCCTCGCTCTACTTGCCATTGCATCGAAGCTCCCATGGAAAAACATTGTGGTGCCTCCCTTCAGTCACTCCCCTAGAGTCAGAGTTCCTTGGCCGAGACTAACAATTTACCACAGGGTTTCACCCATAGAGCGCTCGGTGGTCTTCACAGCTAGTGTCGAGGTTTCTCCGACACACCAGGCTTCTCAGCGGACCTAGTAACCCCCAAATTTATTTTTATATTCTCAAGTTGTTAAATAAACCAACTCTGTCTTTAGGAAATTCGGAATTAGGAGAACATTCATTTATATTTCTACAAGTATTAATATCTATATTGGGGTTACCGTTTGTTCAGTTTCCACATGGCGCCATTTCGAGATTTACTTCATCTCAGATGTTGATGCTCTTCATGGTATCACCCAGGTATATTTTATTGTTAAATTAACCCTAACCAGTTGCAGTTTAAAGGGTAATAATTTTGAACTAATTCCTTGGTTTTTGTACATCACAAGTGGTTGTAGTATTCAATGCACAGGCGTTGGTTCACATTCAAACCCTTCCTTCCACCAGGATCCAGACACAACTTTATTATCTGGGTATGCAATTACGATTAGCCTGTTACAGACTTATGTTTCAAGTTATTGATGAATGTTAAGGGTCTATCCTTTGTATTGTGCACAGGTGTTCCCTCAAGAGAGAGTTCACCGATGTCCTTGCTTTTCTAGCCATATGATACGAGATTTTGATTAAATTTCTTGCTTCCTCCTGCAAGCTAGCAAAGGGTTTTGTCTCATTAGAAGTTAAATCCTTGATTACTATTATGCTTTTATAGTAGTAATACCACCACTTGTGAGATTAATCTCTTCGAGTAGAGTTACTGGTTTTTTCGACCGAGTAATTGGTCTCAATGTATTATTTCTTCCTACAAGGGAAATTTTTGTTAATTCCAGTGAGTTTGAACTATGTACAAATGTTTATGGGGCCCTCCGGAGCTGAGCATTACATCTAATTTTTTCCAGACATAGGTTTAATGTATACTGTGTAAGGAATTCAGATTTAGTTATTTCCCCATGAATTCGATGTTCTCGTGAATGAATTTTTATTGTAATAAAATGTTCTTTGTCTCTCTATAGGATTTTGTTTGTTGATGGTGTTTTCTCCACTGCAACGAAAATGTATTAGCTCATTTTCCATGGTTTTAGAAATTTATTCTTATTGCTATTTAATGGAGCTATACTTCGACTATCTGTATTTTTTTTAAAGGAAAAACTGGAACTTGAATAACCTAACTAGCCTCGGGGGTTTGGTAAGGGGTTTCCCAACCCCGGTTACCATGGAGGGAAAATTATCCATTTTTCTTTACAACAGTCTTAGAGTGACTTCCCTTGAAAAATACTGTTAAATATTCTCATGTACAAATTAAATATCTAGTAACTAGGTGATACCAGGACTTCACTGATTACTGTTAACTTTGTTGTTCCTGGCAGAGTAGACTCCGACCTTACCACAACAGTAAATAATATTATTCTATCTTCATTACTTCCATCATACTAGAGAAGGGACAAATAATGAACTTTGTTTCCTCTGTTGATTCAGGGACACATAATTTTTCATAAAAGAAAGGTTTTATGGAATATATACATAGATTCTTCTAGTTTACATAGCACATATAATAAATACCTAATATATTTTAAACACAGAGGATGTACTTAGAGTATCAAACTGTCTACAATATATATACATGTTTCGTATTAAACATGCAGGGTATGCTAAGAATATAAAACTATCTAGGTATGTTTATAAACATATATATTGTTCTTCTCGGATTAGACATCATAGACAAATTACCCCATCTATTCAACACACATAGAATATACTTAGAACATTCATATCACTTAAAACATGCAAAACACTTGTAATATACTTATCTCAGAATAAATTCCAGATTGTGTATTCCGCCCAACCTCGAGAAGGGTTATTACATCCACTTCTCCCCCCGTGCTCTACTTCAAGTTTTAGACAACAATTTTTATTTAGGCAGCAAAAATTATAGGCATCGAGACTCTCAGTCCAGCCTGAAACTAGCAATAGAGTTCCACTGGCTCTCCATCCAGCTTTGGATACCCTTTCTAGCACTTTGCTCCTGTGGTTCTCTTTTCTTTTTTCATAGCACCGAACCCATTCTCTCTCTGAGATTTCCCTTTTATCTCTAGAGGAGAAAGTAACTGTGCTTAATTTCCTTAACTGCTCCAACTGCTTTGGAGTTAGGAATTCATTTTCGTTAATAGTCTTTGCAATTCTTAGTCTTTTCATCATATCCATTATGCATTTAATAAAACTTAATAAATAATCAAATAAATACGAAATTCACTTATCAGTTAAATAATTTCATCAATTTAAATGTTTTCAAAAAGAAAATGTTTTGTAAAAGTAAATGACACTACTTAGAACTTTTATTTGTTTTTATATTTTAATTTTCAAATATTGCAATGATTCATCTACATGATCAATACCATGTTGACCAAAATGATCAGTAGTGATACTATGCATGTAAATTTATTATACCTATCAACTTGGAATCATATGAATGGTTCAATGGACACATTGTTCCATTACTTGTAATTGATACTTGTCATAACGTAGTGATCATTGTTTCAAGTAGGTAAGTACAAAAATCTATCATAGTCTTATTGTACACAATGAATTAAATTTTTTGAATGCAACTGGGGGATACTTCAATTGTGTTAGTACATCTGACATAAATTAAATATATTTATAGTAATTGCATTTATGCATAAGAAAATGATCAAAATTTTCTCTTTGGTACTAAAATCAAACTCTTTGCAGAGTCCAAACTCAAGGACACATAGCTTCTAAACTATCAAATAAAAATTCTTAGCCTATCTTTAAACCTTGGCAATATATAACATTTCTAAATAAAGGAGTTTATTTTTTTTGCACCATTTTATATTTTATGGTGCTTTGCACCATATACAATTTTATTATAATAATATATTTTTTTTGCACCATTTTATATTTTATGGTGCTTTGCACCATATACAATTTATTATTATAATAATAATTTTGATATTTTTATGATAAATTTTAAATTTTTGTAAAATTTGTTTTGCTGCTTTGCATCACAATATCTTGATCCACGTCATATTGTTTTTTGGTGGTTTGCACCATACACCATGGAATGGTACATATACATTTAACACCAAATTTAACACTTTTTACTAACTCCACTTTTGCACCACTATTTAGAAATTGAAGATTTCTCAAATCCTTTACTATAGTGGTGCTAACCGGAAGCTAACTGACCCTTCTTCTTGTAGTGGAAGGTGTTCGTTAATTCAGTGTCAACGAAGCACTAACATCGACGACATGGAGAGCACTTTCAGCATCTTCGATTTCAATAGGAATGGACTCGTATACCCCAATGAACTTCTAAGGGTATTCGACAACATCACATACTGTCGTCACTCCTGCACTGTGCGCTCCCCGCACTTCGCACACAGTGCATGGGCCATTGTAGAGGGTTCAAATATGTATGTTTCTCTACTAGGATAATTTAATGGTGTCTAAGAGCTAAGGTAATTTCACGCTCACATGTTCAGAACTAGGCTGATCCAAACCCGCTATCTTGTCAACAAAATTGTGGACATGTATTACATTTGTGGAAATATGGAGATTGCATGCCCAATATTTAATAACATACTCTATCAGAATCGTTTTTTATGGAGTGTTATGATAAAAGGGTACACCATTATTTCACCTTGTGATGAATCCCTTGTTTTGTGCTACGAACTGCAAGAGGGTTCACAACTAGAAAATTATGTGTTTCTCTCCTCTCAGGGTATCTTCTAGTTTAATAGCTATGCAAGAGGGCAACCAAATTCGTGACCACATTTTGCAACGGGAGTCTTCACAATGCCTAACTAGTTACGTAATTCAATTTTTTTATTTACCTAATTAGTTACATAATTCAAATTAAAACATATATTAGATTTGAGTTGGCTCAACAATACCTAACTAGTTATAATTAGACTATGTTATATTATATTCCTCTGTATAGCACAACAAAAAGTTCATTAGTACAATAATTTAGGGGCATCAACTTCTAACCAATTTTAACAGAATTCCAAACATAAATAACATAGTGATTTTTTAATTTCTTGATCAATTTTTGTGCCAAAAAAGGAATGTAAGTTAACATTTTCTAATTAGTAGTAGGATGTACAATGGGTTTACCGGACCTCAATTGTTGGGACTAGAATAATGTGGAAGAAGTGATGTGAAGAAGGTGCACTAACTCTACACATTAATATATTAATATATACAAGACTAATAGATATCATTTAAGGATATATTAGTATGGAATATTAATAGGATAGTCCCGATATTAGCTGGTGTTATATATTAATGTGCAGCTAATCTATTAATATATTTTGATGGGTCCCATCAATAGGCATATTTTGAGGTTCATTGTGATATCCGCCAGCGTTTAAAACTCTCTTTTTTCTCACATTAATTCACATTTTTAACCATAATATGCTTGGTAAGAAGACTAATGGGTGTTTGTCATCTTTCATGGCCTAATGTGTGATCTAGGGGATTAGTAAAGTGATAAAAAATGAAAGTGTTCAGAAGTTCTCTAAACTGGAGCCAAAACTTAGAGCTCACTATCCAGAATCCAACACAACTTGAATCACTCAAAACCGATATTGTATGCTCAAGATATCACATTCTGGTCATTTCCCTAAACAACTAAAACAATTTGCAAGTTGGTGATAGGATTATTGACTGGGAAGTCTGTAAAACTAAGTCAGGAGGTTCATTGGGTGTAATTTTGGGTCATTCAAGTTGTGACAAGTGTCCACATGTGGTTCATTTGTACAGTCGAATTTGATTGGTTGAAGGTTGTTTTGGCGGAATAATGGGAGTGTATTGCATGGCCCAATCATGGGCTACCACGTGGCACTTCTAGGGTGTAGTCAAATTTTATATGGTTGGCCACAGGCCTAGGAGAATTGAACCCCTGACCTGAACTCTAACAGCGAAAACTCTACCGTCTTTCCCGTGGTGTTGCTTATTAACCATAATTAGAATCCTCTATTTAAAGTTTAATTGAATCCATTTTGGGGAAGGGGTGGGGCTAAGCCCCTATCCCCCGGTCACCTGGCACCCAACTCGACCACGCAAGAGCCAAGATCAAAGGGCCTGGGGCTTAGCCCTGGCCCATGGACACAACCACAACAAAGATCCATGAGAAGGGGACTCTCAGTGATGACAAGATAGAGGAGCTAGGTCGGAACCCTAGCCCCAAGTCATGGGATGAGCATAGGAATCGTGGCAGAGGACTTCGAAGTCGATAATTGAAAGGGGTTGGGGTTAATCCCGGCCCAAGGCCATGTGACAAGGATTAGGACCATGGGAGGAGTCAGATGAGCACTAAGGAATGGGCACTTGGAATAAGCATCGACCCCCATGATTTATGGAATAGTGGAACCACTGACGGGGAGGATGGGTGCTAGCCCGGCGGGGACGGATGGTTAGCCCAGACCCTAGCCTCATGGGATTTTATGTGACCATGCCTAGCAACAGAAGGTGCGGAGTGGCGGGGGAACGATTAGCCCGACCTCGAGACACATGTGTCATAAAACTAGGAGTGGGGGCAGAAAATTCGGTGCTAAGGTGTTGTGAAAAAATTAAGCGTATGACAAAATGCATCGGTTTCAGTGCAAATCCCTTTGGTGATCGACAGTCTCTAGAATGGTAGAAAACATAGGATGGTTTGATAGAATGGTCAATTTGTATACCAGTTAGCAGCAAAAATTTCTCTGAGCCATATCTTTGTGATATTTTGGCCAATTTGTGCTCAACAAGAGCCCATCTTGGGGTTTTTGGGTCTTATGAAGCCATTGGAGACATTATTTTTGCATTTTGAGCACTATAAATCCATGAAATCACATATTTGACAACTTAATGAGAGAGAGGCCCAATGATTGAAGTTAGACCAAGATATGTAACTCAGGAGGGGTGAACTCCTTTATCATTTTTGTATATTATGTTATTGTGTATGGTATATTTGTCTCTATTTTTATGTTGCAATTTGAGTTTAAAAACCATTAATTTATGTATTTTTTCAAATTGATCTAGTACCTAAAATACATAAAATTTCACTAGCAAATTTCACAATAACTTTGAAGTTTGTAACTCAGATCAGCTTGGTATCAAAGTTTTGGTTATTTTGAAAGTTTGATTTTGTTGCAAGTGTTTTCTGATGCTTATAAGGTTAAAGCTCAAAAGAGGAAAAAAAGTGCTTGTAGAACCAAGTTTTTTTTTCCAATACAAGTTGATTATAGATAAATTTAAATATGTTGAATTTAAGTTGGGTTAGTTTTAATGTTAAATAGAAATATAATTTGTTTATTTTAGAATGTTGTCATTAAAATTAAGATGGTTTTTATGATTAATAAGTGATTCTTATTCTTAATTTTTTTCCATATATTTAAATAAATAATCAAATAAAATTAAACTGCCTATAAATTAACTATTTTTTATTTTATAAAAATATAAAACAATAAATTTAAAAAACGAGCATAAAAGTAAATTTAATAGGGACACTATAAAAAATATATAAAAGTAAATATGTAAACTAACATAAGAGTAAGCATAGTAGACACATCACCCGATGGGGTGCCTTAACAGGAATTTATCAGTCGGTGGGTTCTGACAACCAACCCTATCCTGTGGTAATGGGTGACATGCAAGAGGTTCGGATTGACAAGTTGGAGGTGGCATTTGGGGTGTGAGTCGCAGCCTCCACTTGGCCTATTATAAGTAACGCGTGGTGCGTAGTTAAATTTACACATTCTTGTTGTAGATACAACGGTGATGGCATTCTTCCATTTGCTCGATATTCCATTTGCTTCCCTGGTGTAAGTGTATGGAGATGAGGCAAGAGCCAGCGGCTCATATGTGGTATGACAAGCGCTTGTGAAGCATTAATGCCTCCATCACGTAGGTTATTGGGATGGAGGATCTCAAGGAGCTAAAACACTTATGGCGTATTCAGAGTGCCTCCTTTCACCATGGTTCAACGTTCCTTTTAAACACATGCTGGTTATAAGTAGCTAGGTATCTGGTGTTGTTTGGAAGCCCAGGGTGGCGAATTTGCATCGTGTCCTTTGGGTAGCGACTACTACTTCTTCGCAGTTTTGGGATAGCTCAGTTTAGATGTTTCTCACCTTATCCTTTCACTTGCTTACATTCATTAATGAAAATTTTCTGTGGAATTCTAACACGATATCCCCTCTTGCTCCTGGGCTTTAGCAATCATCCCCCTGTCTTGTATTATGTTGTTCATTCCCTTCGCGGCTAAAGTAAGGTAATTGGTGGGAGTCTCTTCAGTCGTTTATTTCTCCATTGTAGTGTTGTGGTTAGTAATTTTTCAGGGAGTGTCAAGGGTTTATGTGACAATCACCAATGTTCTTCGTATGTTTCCTGCACAATTCTTCGTCTGGTACCTCCTTTGAGCTAGTTGTGATTTTTTGGTCCATGAGGCTAAATGTTAAGTAACATTTCTGTATACAATTGTTCGTACGGTACCTCCTTTGAGCTGTTGTGGTTTTCCTCGGAAGACTTTCAATCGGTCGAGATTAACGAGATATGTTTTAAGCTTGCCTCATCTTGGTTTTCGGAATGCGAGTATAGTGGTTTTCTTTTCGGTTCGCTCCCCCAACTTTAACGCATTGTACGGTTTGTTCTATAGCGATAATGGTTCTATTTCGGGTGGAGCACGGTTGAAATAGATATATCGACGATTTGGTTCTCTACCATGATTTGTGGAACACTTGACACATAGCCAATAGATGCTTGATGGAAGCTAGGCTATAAAGATTTTTGTTTGGTCCCCAAGCTCACTAACTCAATCCCTTTCAGTTTTACACCATCAAGTTAGAGTGCGCAGAGCTTGGAAGTGCCTTCAGATTTTTCTCCACTGTGTGTGCTCTCAAGCTGAGAGTCTCTCTACCTTTTCGTTGGAAACACAGCATTTATTTGCTGCTAGAGTTTTTCTACCGTAGTAAATTTAGTTAACAGAAAATGCATTTCTAATCACAGCGAGTCGAAGGAGAGCTTTAGGCTTATGGTTAATTTCGTAAGGGTCCATACACGTGTTTTGTTGGTGAAAATGTTTGGCTTGTGTGGACCGGAGGTTATGTTTTCTTGCTGATTTCTGTTTGGGCATATTATTTTAAAGAGTTTCAGCAAAACAGAGTGGAGTTTCAGCAAAACATATTTGTAGCGAAAGGTTTTCATACAGTGAAGCAACCGAAAGTTTTTGCATACAAAACAGATTTGGAGAATCATTTCAACACCAATGGCTGAAGGTATTTAAGATTTACTGGACAATTTAATTTTTACTTTTCGATTCTTTTAAGTTTTTATTCTGCATTATAGAATCGATATTTAGCCAACAAATGGTATGAGAGCGAGTTTATCTGCGTTGATAATTATAGAAATAATTTGGCTAAATATTTTATTTTTTAAAAATTTTCGAATTAAAATATTTATTTGGAAATATGTCTGCTCAATTTTTATGCATATAATATTTATTTATATTGCAATTTGGAAAATTTATGCATATAATATTTATTTAGTTTAATTATATGCAATTTGGAAAATATGCTCATATTTAGTTTGCATGATTTAATTATTTAATTTTTAATTAAAACATGTTATTATGAATGAGTATACAAGAACCATGGTTAAATTTTATGCATGAATTTTGTAGTTTTATTTATGCAAATTATCAGTTGATTTTATGAAAATAATGTCTAGTGATCCATATAATTTTAATTAATTAGAGAATAGCCACAACATCTCTAATTAAATAAAATTATATATTATGATTGATTAGGATCACATAAAGAATATTTAGACATTAATTGTAATTAATTATATTAAATATAATAAATTTTATCCCACAGGAATTTTTGTTATATTTATGTAATTAATTAGGATAAAATATTCATAACTTACCCACAGGAGTTATGAATTAATAGTTTTATCATAAAGTTCAAAACTAAGATAGAATTTGATAAATTCTATCATAAAGAATAATTGAATCTGCTTGAATTAAAAATTTAGTCCACGGACAATTTTTATGTCATTAGATTCAATTTTAAGCATGATTTACATTGGTAAAGCATGAAATTTTTTATGCCTCAATTTTAACATAAGCATGTGTTTTTTAATTTTATGCAGTTGTACAACCTGCACATTTCTCTGAAATTCGTACTGATATCCCTGAACTTAAGGGAGATAACTATAAAATCTGGAAGGAGAGAGTTCTCCTTCATTTGGGGTGGATGGACATAGACTATGCTATTAGGAAAGACGAACCATCGGCACTAAATAATATCAGCACTGCAGCGGACATCACACTTTATGAACAATGGGAACGATCTAATCGTCTAAGCGTGATGTTCATTAAGACTAAAATTTCAGCTGGTATTCGTGGTTCCGTTGAACAACATGAAAAGGTCCGAGACTTGCTGAAAGCCATTGATGATCAATTCGTCACTTCAGAAAAGGCACTAGCAAGCACCCTAATTATGAAGTTCTCATCCATAAGGCTCACCAGTGTAAAAGGTGTGCGCGAGCACATCATGCAAATGAGGGACACTGCGGCTCAATTGAAGAAACTCGAGGTTGAAATATCAGAATCTTTCCTGGTGCACTACATCCTGAACACCCTTCCACACCAATACGGACCCTTCAAAATCTCATACAACACACATAAGGATAAATGGTCAATTAATGAACTTATGACCATGTGTGTTCAAGAGGAAGAGAGACTGGTGATGGAAATGGGAGAAAGTGCAATGTTGGAAACACGAGGAAAGGGAAAATCTCAAGCCAATCGGAAAGGGAAAGGTAAAATACCTCCCCAAGCCGATATCAAGAAGGATTCCAAGTGTTTCTTCTATAAAAAGAAGGGACACATGAAGAAGGAATGCGCCAAATTTCAGAAATGGCTTGCGGACAAAGGTAATCCAATCTCGTTTGTTTGTTATGAATCTAATATGGTTAATGTCAATATTAACACCTGGTGGATTGATTCTGGATCAACAATTCACATTTCGAATTCCTTGCAGGGTTTGCAAAACCGAAGGAAGCCAGTGGGAAGTGAGAAAAGCATCTTATCAGGAAACAAGATGGGCTCGCATGTGGAGGCTATAGGAACATGCTATTTAACTTTAAGTAGTGGCTTTGTTTTAGAATTAGAAAAGACCTTTTATGTACCAAGTTTTTCTAGAAATTTGATTTCAGTTTCAAGGCTTGTACCTTTTGGATATTCCTTTAACTTTTTAGAAACATCCTTCAGTTTATTTTATAAATCTGATTATGTTGGGAATGGTATTCTGTCTAATGGTCTTTACTGCATTAATTTACAAAACAATGTCACTTATGATTCAATGCATGTTCACACTGGTATTAAAAGATGTGTTATTGATGAAAATTCCTCTAAATTATGGCACCGGAGACTAGGTCATATCTCCATAGATAGAATTAAAATATTGGTAAATGAAGGGGTACTTAATACTCTAGATTTTACTGATTTTGAGACTTGTGTGGACTGCATAAAGGGAAAGCAGACCAACAAGTCAAAGAAAGGTGCCAATAGGAGTTTAGACATATTAGAGATCATACATACTGATATATGTAGTCCAGACATGGACTCACATGGTCAGAGATACTTCATCTCTTTTATAGATGATTACTCACGATATATGTATCTCTACATGCTTCATAAAAAGAGCGAAGCATTAGATGCCTTTAAGATCTTTAAGGCTGAAGTAGAGAATCAATGCGGCAAGAAAATTAAGATCGTGAGATCAGATAGAGGTGGAGAATATTATGGTAGATACACAGAAGATGGACAAGCACCTGGGCCATTCGCTAAATTTCTTCAAGAGCATGGGATTGTTGCCCAATACACCATGCCTGGTTCACCTGACCAGAATGGTGTAGCAGAAAGAAGGAATCGAACATTATTAGACATGGTGCGGAGTATGCTTAGCAGCTCCAATCTTCCTAAATCCTTGTGGGCTGAAGCACTTAAGACGGCAGTGTATATATTAAACCGAGTTCCAACCAAGGCTGTTCCTAAAACGCCATTTGAATTATGGAAAGGTTGGAAACCGAGTTTGCGACATATGCGCGTTTGGGGATGCCCGTCTGAAGTGAGAATATATAATCCACAAGAGAAGAAGCTGGACCCAAGGACCATTAGTGGGTATTTCATTGGATATGTTGAAAGGTATAAAGGTTACAAATTTTATTGTCCATCTCACAGCACTAGGATTGTGGAATCAAGAAATGCAAAGTTTCTTGAAAATGACTTGATCAGTGGGAGCGATCAAACCAGGAACATAGTTTCTGAGAAGGATCATTCAAAATCTCAACCTTCCACCTCAAGTGAAAGATTGGTTATTGTTCATAGCACCCCTCAAGTACAAACTGGTGTTGAACAACCAATTGTTGAAGTTCCACAAGCTGCTGACGACATTCCAGTAGATCAGATAGTTCAAGAATTGCCAAGAAATTTTGAACAACGAGTTGAACCACATACTTCTCAGGAAGATGGTGGGACAACATTAAGAAGATCTACTAGACCAAAGAGATCAGCAATTCCTGATGATTATGTTGTGTATCTGCAAGAACCTGACTAGGACATTGGAGCCAAAAATGATCCTGAGTCTTTTTCACAAGCCATTAGTTGCAAAGAATCAGAATTATGGTACGATGCCATGAAGGAAGAGATGAATTCTATGAAGAGTAACGAAGTCTGGGATCTTGTTGAGTTTCCTAATGGTGCAAAAGCCATTGGATGTAAATGGGTCTTTAAGACAAAGAAAGACTCATTGGGCAACATTGAGAGATACAAGGCAAGACTCGTTGCAAAGGGATTCACTCAGAAAGAAGGAATCGATTACAAGGAGACTTTCTCTCCTGTATCTAAGAAAGATTCCTTGCGCATTATTATGGCATTAGTAGCCCATTTTGACTTGGAGTTGCACCAAATGGATGTGAAAATGGCATTTCTCAATGGAGATCTAGAGGAGGAGTTTTACATGAAAGACTCTGAAGGATTCTCCTCTAGTGATGGTGAGCATTTGGTTTGCAAGCTCAAGAAGTCATTATACGGATTAAAACAAGCATCCCGTCAATGGTATTTGAAATTTCATAATGTAATTTCTTCTTTCGGTTTTGTAGAAAACATTATGGATGAATGTATATACCTTAAAGTGAGTGGGAGTAAAATCTGTTTTCTTGTTTTATATGTGGATGACATTTTGCTAGCAACCAATGATAAGGGTTTGTTGCATGAGGTGAAAAAATTCCTCTCTAAAAATTTCGATATGAAGGATATGGGTGAGGCATCTTATTTCATTGGCATTAAGATTTATAGAGATAGATTTCGAGGCATCTTGGGTCTGTCTCAGGAAACCTATATTAATAAAATTTTAGAGAGATTTCGGATGAAGGATTGTTCACCAAGTGTTGCTCCCATTGTGAAGGGTGATAGGTTCAGTTTGAACCAATGCCCGAAGAACGACTTTGAAAGGGAACAAATGAAGAACATTCCATATGCTTCTGCTGTCGAAAGCCTAATGTATGCTCAGGTTTGCACAAGACCTGACATTGCATTTGCTGTGGGAATGTTAGGACGATATCAGAGTAATCCAGGTTTAGACCACTGGAGAGCTGCAAAGAAAGTAATGAGGTACCTTCAAGGAACCAAAAACTACATGCTTATGTATAGACGGATGGACAATTTGGAAGTGATTGGCTACTCAGATTCTGACTTTGTTGGATGTGTTGATTCACGCAAATCAACATCAGGATACATTTTTATGATGGCCGGTGGAGCTGTATCATGGAGGAGTGCCAAGCAGACCTTGATTGCCACTTCTACTATGGAAGCCGAGTTCGTCTCCTGTTTTGAGGCTACTTTAGATGGTGTATGGCTTAATAATTTCATTTCTGGGCTTAGAATTATGGATTCTATCTCTAAGCCATTGAGAATATATTGCGACAATTCAGCTGCTGTTTTTATGGCTAAGAACAACAAAAGTGGGAGTCGAAATAAACACATCGACATTAAGTATTTAGCTATAAGGGAACGTGTTAAAGAAAATAAAGTGGTCATTGAGCACATTAGCACTGAGTTGATGATCGCTGATCCTTTGACTAAGGGCATGCCACCGTTTAAATTCAAGGATCATGTAATGAATATGGGACTTGGTTCCATTATGTAGATTCTCATTGTATGAACAATGTTATTTTTAATGAAATTCTTAATTATTGTGATGTTTTTCTCATATTTATGTGCACCTTAATTTGATTTGAGAGAATTCATCTATGTAGGACCAAGAATAAACATAGGGTTTATTCATTAAGAAATTGTTACCACATAAATTTTAATAAGAATAAATACATAGTAATACATGGAAGATAATACTCGTCATTAGAGGACTTATCGCCATGATTCATGTATCTATTACTTAATATAGATTATCAATGGGTTTTAAGATGAGACATTAAGATTGGAAGTATGGACCAAGTGGGAGAATGTTACGCTCCCTCTCCCATTGCTCGATTTCAGGAACTACTCCCTCGATTTCTGGAATTACTGTAGTCATTTCCTTAGACTATGGAAACCAACTGCAATTATTTCCTTAAATTATGGAAATTAACTGCAGTAAATTAATTTCTTGTTGGGAGCTTTTGAAGTTGTCCATTACTCCCACTGCAGTTCTCTACCATGATCAATGGAACATTTGACACATAGCCAACAAAAGATTGATGGAAGCTTGGCTATAAACTCTTATGTTTGGTCCCCGATCTCACTAACTCAAACCCCTTTAGTTTTCCACCATCAAGCTATGAGTGAGCAGAGCTTGGAAGCCCTTTTAGATTTCAGATTGAAAAGCTTTCTATCTCTGGACTGTGCATCGTGAGTTTTCTTTCAGATTTTCTTTCTGTGAAGATTGTATTACAATATGCAGATTATCAAAAATATTTATCTTCTCCTCCTTATAAATTGAGACAATCCTTTGCATTGCAACGTAATCAGAAAATAAGTAGATACGCATATACCCATCAGATAAATGTGGGTGCGCCTTGTTTCAAGTAGAGATTTGGCGTATGCGTGAGAGTTGGAAGAGTTTCTTTCTGAAAATATCGTGTTCCATAGACAATGGGGAACGTGTGAGGTTGGAGCTTCAACAATAGCTGGGCTGCAAAAAAATGGAACAATTTTAGAGTTCAAACCTTCGAGCTTTTTTGGATAATGAAAGAGGTTTAAAGTTTGAGTTTAATTTCGTAAAATCTAGAAAATCTGTGGAAACTTTGAGGACCATTTGACTTTTTGCATAGTGTCTTTCTTGTAATTTCTCATAGCAATCCGATTTTGTGAGGCATCAATGGCTGGAGGTATGTTTTTACTGGGAATTTTTAAAGCTTTTACTTTTCGATTCTTTTAAGTTTTTTATTCCACATTAAAGAATCATTATTTAGTTATTAAGCTTACAAAAAAATGAGAAAGACTATGAAAATAATTATAAAGAAACAAAGTAAAATAGAGAAAAGGTAAAAATATTATACTACAGGTCTTGCACATGGCAAGTTGGCCCTCCAAGTGATGTATGAGATTAATAACTTGCAAAAATTGTTTCTATAAATGCCACAATCTAATCATCAAAACTCAATGATAACAAAAATAATTTTTTTATATTAGGCTGGAAATAGTGTCTACATAACTTGTTAAAAATTACATAACGTCTTCTCTCTTCCTTCCTCTTTGAATGGAGATAACACTCTTATTTATACAAAAATTAAGATAACTAATTAATAAATGTAGATCCACATTTCTCTTCTAGATCGAAAAATGTCTCATGTGGTTACAACTAATTTGGTAAAAATAGGATATCATTATTTATAAAAATCCTCTCACAAACCTCTCATAGCTTTAATATGATACACATATCAAAAATCCCATGATTATTCTCCATAAAATGTGTTTGAATGACGATCTCAAATATTCCTCAAATCTTCAAGAGTTTGAAGAGTAAATTCGAATTTGAGACTTAGAGGCCAAATACAACTTTGCTAAAATCTTCTGATATGGCTATAAACATCACAAAAATTCTCCAAATTTAGACATAAGTCACTATGTGTTATTTTTCTAATATTTAACCATAAATTCACTCAAAATACTAAATAAACTATTTGGATTTTTTTTTAAACTCATTTATGATCATGAAAATGGTATTTATGCAAGGTTATGGAGCCGTGGAATATGGTTGAAAATGGAGGAAAATTAAAGGAAAGAGGGTGAAAATAATGACTTTTTGTAGACCCAAACTCGCCCCCCCTCCCCAGCCCCCCCTTCCCAACTAAAGATTTTTCATGTCCTGATGAAACTTTGCATCGATTCTCATGGAATGAAGTCATCTCATTTTTTGTATCGTTTTGTTCTCTTTTCTATAACCTTGATGAGTGAAATATTTGTCAACAAGTAATTTTGTGACTTTGAGATACTCTACAAGTCTTGCAAAGTTTTCTTCAATAATTCTTTCTCAGGAGTTTACTATTGTGGAAAGACATTATTCTGAAATATATCTAAGTGGAAACTCTTATGGTTGGTTCTTGTGTGCAAACCATAAGCATTTCAAGTGTTGGTTCTTTTGTGGCAACACTTTTCCTTTACTCTTGTTCTTGCTGCAACAAAGAATACTTGGGCATGCATTCAAGATGAAGACACATTCATATGCATATCAAGTGATTGTTGCTCATAATTTGATTATTGTCAAAACATATATATGTTTGAATCAAAGAGTGACAATAATCAATTGGGAGAAGCATGTTGGTCTACAATATATGAGGCTATGGAATATGGAATTGAAATATGGTAATGAATACGACCCCCCCACCCCCCCCCGATTGAAGGTTTTTTCTATCTTTAGAAAATGGGGAAAGCAATGCCACATGGAAAATTTTCCAAATACAGGTCTTTTAGCGTTCAATGAATTAATGATTAAAGATTAGAAAACAACATGCCTTCACTTACTTGAAAAGTCAATAAGATATGCATCTGAAAGATCTTGGTTGTTACTTCTAGATCATGGAATGGAAGTGAAAGAATATGATATGCTTGTTTTTTTCTCTTGGTTGTAAGAATAAAGGATGAAAAAATAAATTTAAGCCTTTGTGCTTTTTTATTGCTAAAACTAAGCTATTTCTTCTGAATTCTGAATCTAAATGTTGATTTATTGGAACACTTTTGCAAGCTGCCGAAACCATATAGTATTCATTCATATCCACATCGTGGAATAATTATTTTCTATGTGAATAAATTTCGTTGATGTCGAACATAGAAAGAAATTTTTGGATTATTGGCAACTAATGAATGTCACTAATCGACTCGAGAATACTCACCATTAATGTCAATGAGACTCAAAATGTCCAAGTACATCTTACTAGGTACAAATAAATGAGTTGTGGTCGAGTCACCTAGAAGATCTAACAAACAAGGGCCATTGATTTATTCCCATTGTTTATTGGTGAGAGAACTTGCCATTAGAGCATGCAAGCCTCAAGGTACTAAAAATATCTCGAGTCTGAAACCAAGATAATGTGCTGAGGTAAATGGTTCAAGACTTTTTAGAAGGGAGGCCTTAATGAATCCCCCATCATCTAACGCAAGCATAAATTAATGATGTAGAGGAACATAGATGAAATATTTTCACTGTTAAGTAGGATTTATTTGGCAAAAGGAAGATGAAAATGAAGCAACTTAGCATTTTAAGTGACTTGAATGACTTTATTCATGGGTTAGGGATGAAATGTAGGTAAGGTAGGAAATTATGAAACTTGCAAAGGGAAACATGATTTTGAAGTCATGATATAATAGTATGAAGATGGAAATTTGGGCTTCAATATGAATGGATGGTTAAGCTTATAGAGAGGACAATGAATGGGTATCAATGGCATGATAGATGTGATATGAATTGGAATGGACTTGAATTCTTCATGATTTCATTGAGACATGCTATTCTAAAAGGAATTTAGTCTTTTAAAATCACTTGTGCATAGATTGATCTTCTTTGGTCATCCTGGAATCTACAAAATCTTAGCACTAATATACAATAAAATGTAAGATCATCAAAGGAGAGAGGCGATCAATGTGTTTTCATCCGATATATACGCAAAAAAAACTAAAAATCACATATAGTACTAATAAAACAAATCCAAGGAAAATAAAAAAAAATGAAATGCACTTTTTACCTGTCGAGAAGTGGTGCACCTTGGACTACCCGTTTGTGTTTAGTTGATAACTTATTCATTGATATCTGATTTAAGTGATTCAAAAACCAAGTTAAAGCAAATTCATATTAGAAACATGTTTTAATGATATGTTGATGTTTTCAAAGTCCAATTTCTACAAAATAAAAAATAAAAAAGACCATTTTTTTAATGTCTCAAATGCCGATGAAAACGACTCCATGATGTAGAGATCATCAAGTTCTTTCCAACGATGCTTAAATCATCTGAAATGGAGATTGTATGATGAAGTTATGTCTATTTGAAATTTTTGGAAAATAGGGAAAATGCTACGCATGGGTTCCATGTGGTAGCTTCGAGAGTGCCATGTGGCAACACAAAAAAGTTCGACATGGAAGATGTGGTGATAGACTATTGACATGACAACTAAGGTGTGCGATGATGTGGTAGGGTGAGTTGGAAGCTGAGGTGGCAGCGGACTATGCAGAGGGCTGATGTGGCATACTATATGGTGGCTAAAAAAAGAGCCAACGTCAGGTTGGCACGTGGTCCAATCGAAGGCCGCCACATGGCAGCCTCGTTCAGGCGAAAATTATTTCTTTCCAACGATGCTTAAATCACCTGAAATGGAGATCAGACAGATGAAAATTATTTTTTTTTTTGCTTCAATGCAATGAACCTCGCAAGATTTAAACTCATGACCTCTTGGTCACAAATGCACCAGCTTACCACTAGGCCAGACATGAACCTTATGATATGAAATTGCAAAAAACATTAAAAAAAAAATCTTATCACTAGACCACACATGAAACTTATGATATGAATCTTATGAGATGAAATTTGCAATTTTATTTAAAAAAAAAAATCGTTTGGTTGAACCCGAAATTTTCGACCACGCCTGTCAATTGTGCCATACATGTATCCGGTAACCATCGCATCAGAGTTGAATGGATGGTCGCAGTAAAAAAAAAATGTGTTGTTCATGTCTAGGTCAAAGCCAAAGAAGTGGAAAATAACACTAGATCCGAGACTGTGATTCACTAGTTTCACAAACACCGTCATGCACTGATTCTTTGTGCAACACTTCGTTTATTTTAAAATTCGATCGACATTTTTATTGTGTAAAACAGGTTTAACCTCCGGGGTTTCTGCATAAGGTTTATTTTTTAATACTTCATTGTTTTGTGCTTTATGTTTTGTTCGTTTGTTTTACAAAATTGTTTATTTTATGTTTCATTTTTTTTTAACTATCGTTTTATGTTTTTTATTATATGTTTTATTTTATTTTGCTTTTTTATTGTTTCATTTTTTATGTTTTGTTTTTAATTTTATGTTTTAGTTTTATTTTTATATGTTTTGTTTTTATTGTTGAGTTTTTTTAGTTAAAATTTTAAATGATTTTGTTTTAATGTTTTATTTTTAATCATTATTTTTAAATAATTAGAATTTTTTGAGAAAAATATAATTGGGATTTTTTTTAAGAAAATAAATTATTTTAGCAAATTTAAAGACAAAAAATAAGTTGGAGATAAATAAATAAATTAATTAAAAAAATATAAGTAAATTTAGATCTTTTAGTCATTTTTATGTCTAACAGTTGCAAAACTATTAGATCAAAGTAGATATTTCAAAGCTAACATATATCTAATTTTACTTTCTAATATTTCATGTCACAAAAAAGCTTGGGAAAAGAGCATACTCACGAATATCGCAATTCTTTATACATTTGAAATCTGAAATTTGAAAAGCACAATAAACTCAACTTGTTATGCTTCTTCGCAAATGTCTCTTCTCTTGTAGATATTCATGACAATGGTTAGTGAATGAGGTGGCACTTATTTCACTACCAAATGAAAATTTCCAAGAAACAAATGAAATCAAACTTCAAAAAATAAAAAAATAAAACTAAAAAACAACACCAAACTTCGTTTTATTTGTTTATTCTATCCTAGTATACTTTGAATAATTTTTTTTTTTTCAAGTATAAGAATACTTCCAATGGATCCATGTGCATAACAAGATTATAAATAAACTCATATGCAAGTTTGAAAGGTATGCTTTGATATATATGAGAAAATCAGAGACCAACTGCTTTGATTGAGATTATGTCAAGAATTGTTAAATAATAGAGTGGTGCTTCAACTTAATGATTGTTTGGAACCAAAGTTCAATATAGCTATGATGCCCTTGGTTCACTTGCTCATCTAGTTTATTATGTATGTATTCTTTCGCCATGTCATTTATATATTGTACTATGGGATGATTGTTCTCTTGAATTCATAAAGGATATGATGATAGACATAGTAGAAATTCCCGTCTCAAATTCTAATGGCTGTTTTGTATCAAATGTGGTCCATTGTTCTTTAGTTTCCTCTGAATATTCTTCTTATGGATGTTTCTCACGGACTTTTTTCTCTTCCATTTCTTTCTGGAGTGTAAGAATGTTCCTAATTGTTGTCAATATTTGCTGCTCCTAAGATGTGGAGATGTTTCCATCTATTGCTAAGATTTGAGTTATCTCTTGGAGTATCATTCTTCTTTACTGAACAATTTCTTGAACATGCTTGAATTCTTCTTCTTGGTTGGTAATCCTTGTCTAGCACATGGATTAGTACATGGGGGATCTTATAGTATCCAAAATTGATTGAAATTGATACATCCTATTTATCATGCTTTACATATGATATTAAAATAATATCCAGTTCAACAACTCTGGTTGGGAAAACCCCACAATCATGATGCGTAGGTTCGTACCTCTTGTCTTATCACTCTTCCTAACCATAATCTTGTAAATAAAAAGATATACTAAATTGAAAGCTAATGCCTATGTATACTTCCCCTGTAACAACGCCCAAAATGTTGGGTAGTTTAATTGTGAGTTAAATTACTTAGCATTAAATTATCTATCCAAGTTTGTGTACTTGTGAAATACACTAAACTATAGTGTGCTAGGAAATCAATTTTCATTTTTAATTCTAAAATAAGAATCATAATTTATCAATAGCAAGAAATGAATGGTAAACCTATGAAAGTGAATCAAAATAATGAAATGGAGTGAAAATGAAATGTTAATATAAAAACGATCGAATTTTAAAGAATGCAAATGCAAGGAAAATATATGAGATTAAATCTAGTCAAAGCACACACACATACACTTAATTTTGATGAAAGTAGTGAAATTACTATTCTTGAAGGAAGTAAAAGAAAATGAAACTATTCTAATATAGTGAAAGCAAGGGTAATATATTCTAATGAACTTTTATTCTAATGAAATCAAAGATAATCTATTGTAGGAAAGAGAAGAACTTTTAATCTAATGAAAGAAAAAAACAATTTTATACTATGGAAGCAAAGAATGATTAAATATGCGATGAAACAATCTATGATATTCCTACCAATGAAAATGAAATGAGTGCGCAAAATAAGTAAATATTTTTGGTATTTTAAATGTAATTCAAGTGATTGATGCAATCGTGTGTGAGAAAAAAAATAATGAACAAGACTATGAAACTAATTATAAAAAGAAATAGAACATGTGAAATAAACAAAGTAAACCATAGTAAAGGTAAAAAGGTATTATACTGCAAGTTTCACACGCTACAAGGGGGTCCTCCAAGTGATGCACGAGATTAAGAACTTGTAGAAAACTTTTACATAAATTTCACAATCTACTCATCAAAACTCAATGTTAATAGAAGCCAGAATTTTATATTAAATTAGAAAGTGTGTATACATAACTTTTTCAAAATTACATAACATCTTCTCTCTTCACTCCTCTTTGAATGGAGAAGACACTTATTTATACAAAAAATAAGATAAATAATTAATAAATGTAGATCCAAATTTCACTCATAGATCCACAAATGTCTCATGTGGTTACAACTGATTTTGTAAAAATAAGAGATCATTTTGTCTACATATCGTCTCACAAATATCTCATAGAATTGATATGAGACACATATAAAAACTCCCATGGTTCTTCTCCGTGAAATGTGCTTGAATGATGATCTTAAATATTCTTCAAATCTTTAAGAGTTTGAAGAGGAAATTCGACTTTGAGACTTGAGACCAAATATAACTTTGCTAGAATCCTCAAATATGCCTACAAACATTACAAAACTCATCCAAATTTTAGATATAATTGAATGCATGATATTTTTCTAATATTTAACTGTAAATTCATTCAAAATACTAAAATAAATGCTTTGGAAAATAATAAGTTTAAACCCATGTATGATCACGAAAATGGTCTTTATGTAAAGTTATGGAGTGACATGATATAGTAAAAATTGAAGGAAAATGAAAGGAAATAAGGTGAAAAAATGACATTTTGGAGAACCAACAATAGACACCTAAAATATCAAATATTGAAGAAACAATACAAAGCTTGAAGAAAAAAGTCTAGGAATTGCAGCTATAGATAAAACCTACTACCACACTAGTGGAAGTACAAAGAAAATAAATGGTACACGTAGACTCTGATTCCTTTCAGAATGCATGTGTTCTTGAGCATGTATCTAATACATTATATGAATCTGACCAAGATGTTTGGAATAGGCTGCAAGATACACTAGTACAATTGGGGCGAAAATCTAACATACGCTCATTGGATATTCGACTGATTGTCATCAGTTATTCGACGCATTCTAGTAATAATTTTTGTTGGTGAAATTTCATCAGATATCCATCATTGTACTACTCATTGTATATTCAACAGTTGACGTTGGATATCCAATGCCCCCGATTTCCAAGAATGCGAGTAATCATCAATAATTTTCAAACGAATTGTGATTGAATATCCGACGTCAACCTCATTAGTTGGCGTCAAATATTTGACGAAAATCTGTGTTGGATATTCGACGTCATAATAGATTGTGCGATGAAAATGTCATGACTTCGACGATTTTTCTTCTTATTTGGGAGTCAGATATCCGACGATAGTTTATTACCATGGTCATCAGATATTCAATGATGACTAATGAAATTCGAATATCTATCAGTTGCATGGGAATTGAAAAAAATATAATTTAATCCCTATTTCCGTGCCCAATGAAGCAACCCATAACTAGCATTTGCATCAAGAGTTGACAAGGGCAGGCTGATAGTGTGTTGGGTTTTTTGTACCATTCAATATATATACAATAACATATGAAATATAAGGGTTTCTAATGTCTCAAGAGGTCGAGGATCGACTGGTTGAATAGGCTTGGAGTTTGGTTGGTTGAATGATCTCGGAGGTTAGGTATCTCTTCAAAAGTCCAATGTGACGAGGGGCTTGACTATGCGGGATGTCATTTTATAAAATGGTTGTTACTTGGAAGTAGATTGCAACTACACATAATCTTCTCTATTTCTCTGTGATTAACAATATTTATGTTTTTTGTGCACTTCTTTTTATGAAATCTACATGCATTACTATCGTTGATATTAGTTGGAGTCAAATAACCAATGTCTTGGACAACTATATGTTCTATCAAATGCCAAAACCGTCAAAAGTGTCAGGGTCCTATCACAAGTTCTATCTCTTTATGCAATTATGGTTGAGCCCCGAGATTTTCCAGGTTAGATAAAAATTTTATGCATATTTGTAGTTGGAGGGATGTAGTTGAAAACATGATGTCTAGCCACTATACCAATTAGTGTCTTAAAAATACAACACTCTACACCAAAAAATTATATTCTAGATATCTGATGTACTTAACCAAGTGTGCCAATAGGTATAATTATTACGTTCAAAGAATACATAACCACATTGAATGTAACACAATTGATTGAAGCTTTTATTAAAATACAACTCTCGACCGTTCAGTCAAAAGGAAAATTGGAATTTCCTTTGTTAAAAAAAACTAGGCATAAGTGATAAGAAACAATAGCTCTAAATCATGACTTAGTTACTAGTTTTGCGTCTTAACATAGATAAACTATGAGGAAAATTATATATGCACTACACATGAGCTTACAAAAGTTTAATATAATTACTCTCTTGCTTTTTCAGAACTATTAACTTCATTTTATAGAAAATGTTGATATTTATAAAAAATGGTTCACCAAATTTAGCAAGAACCTTATTTTGGTTGAATGTTAACATATTTCATAAAAATAAATCAATTCATATATTGGAGTCCAAAGATGATGGTATACTTCTGGAATTTTAAGACTCACAATTTATGGCATGATAGATAAAATCCAATACATTTCTCCCATGTAGGTAATTCATTAGACCAGTTATCATGTTTTTGAAACAATATATAAATTTTATTTTTGATGAACTTCACAATATGCAAACATAAAATATAATTTTTTCTTGTACAAGAAAACAATTTGATAGCTCGTTGTGTTATCTCATAAGCACCTTATGATAGAATAAATAAGTAATCTACTAAGTCAACTGCATTTTTGAAATGAGAAAGGAAGGCACATATAATAATATTTCTATGAATTGATGTGATCATAACCTCAAGGTCATCATCATAAAATATTTCATGGATGTCTCAATCATCATCGTATCCCATATCTGTTGGTAGCAACAGAAACAGAGGCATATGAAAATGTCAATCTAAAGGCCAACTAAAATTTGAAATAAGGTCTAAACAAACACAATAAACATATCAATAATAACTAAAAGAAACATTCTGACATGAGTTGTTATGTCCTTCCATCCCTTGGTCTCTCTACATTATAACTGATCAACCATTGGAGGATGATACACTTTAGGAAAATCATAATAGACTTAAGGAAAATACTAGAAAGAATCAAGTGAATCTATAATTAGAGAGACACAATATTTTTTTTCCATTAACTTACTATAACGAAAGCATGGTAATTTTTTTAGGAAGAAATAAAATGGAAATGTTTGAGAATTTGGGTGCCTTGAGTTGCAACAAGAAACACATGAGATTGAAATTACTTCATGGGAACACTAAGGTTCTTGTTTCCTTGTACATATCAAGGTTTCGAGGCTTATGTTGTTGTATGTGTCCCCTTGTAACTCTTACACTACAAAATATGAAATTTTAGAAGTTTGAGGCTATCAAAAATCTAATACATAGAGCATGCTATATTGCACCTAGGTCCACAAATATTTCTCTTGAGAGTTTGATTGTTGATTATTATGAAAAGGTATTAGCAATAGTTTATACTTTTGAAAGGAGATAATGTCCCTACAAAAACACTAGTGAAAGGGAGTTTAAAGTATTATTTTAGTATGAAGCTAATTTAGTTTTCAACTTTTTTGGGAATCAAATGATTTCTAAGTCACAATTATAAGTTGTTGACATTAGTATTTATATTAGTAATAGAATCAATTTGTTAAGACAACATGAGAGGTATAAGTTTTGAATTAGAAAAAATTTGTTCTTTTCACAAATGGCAGTAAATAAAAAATCCACATACACTACCACTAAAGAGTGTGTGTGTGTGTGTGTGTGTGTCGATATATATATATGGTCTAGTGGATATGAAAAATTAGAAGAAAAACATGAAAGACTCCAAGGAAAAATACTAAATAGGGGAATTTTGAGGTCTAAAATGGGCCTCCTAAGGAAATTATAAAATAATAGTGGAAATAATAAAATAAGATTACATTACATCATCAAATTTTAGAGGGAAAAAAGAAAAAATATTTTCTCAACTCGTATTTTCAACTTATATCCCTATGAGTTTACTCAATTTTCGAGCATAAACACTCGTTGGATGCATAATTTGATTCCTCATCCAAGGAGCACCCATATTACATACTTTTGACGAACAATGCTACATGAAAAATAAGAAATACATGAAAAACTATGATTGCAATAATGTTTTTCATGTATTTCTCATTTTTTGTATACTAGGGTCCATTGAAAATATGCAATGTGGGAACTCCTTCGATGAGGAATTAATTTTTTCATCCAACTAGTACTCCCTCTTGAAGTTTGAGTAAAAAATTAGGGAGATAAGTTGAAATTACAAGTTGAAAAAGTAGTTTTATTATTTTATTATTTTTTAATGTTTTTACTTTTTTACTCCAAAAATGGTGAATCATTCGCCCTGGTTGACATCACATATTGAATCCTATTGGTTCTTTATAAATTTTATTTTGGTTGTACAATTTTCTTAGGAGGCCCATTTTAGACCTCAAAATATCTCAAATTAGTAAGGAAAATGGAAACAAGAATAAAATGGATCTAGAAACTAGAAAATGGGGAGATAATATAAACTTAACTCGTTAGCTTAATATAACCAAAGCATTGTAAAACTTATTGGAAGAAAACAAATGGAGGTGCTCTAGCAAACCTGACAACCTTGAGTAGTAGAAAGTCACTTCATGAGAACCTAAGTTTTATGTCTACTTGTACATCTCAAGGTTTTGAGGCTGCCAATGTTGTATGAGGTCCCTTGTAACTCCTACACTAAAAAATTAGTGATTCTAGAAGTTGGTAGTCATAAGAAACTGTAATACATGAACGTGCTAAATTGAGCGTACATCCACATATATTATATCATGAAATTTTGATTGTTGATTGTTATGACATTTTTGGGGCAATAATTTACACTTTTGGATGAGGATTATATCCCTATAAAAACATGAGTATGGAAAGGGAGTTGAGAGTGTTATTGAAGAATATAAGTCATTTAGTTTTAAAAGACGGTGAGTATCAAACAAATGTGAGTCGTGACCATACATTTTTGACACTTATACTAAAATTTACAGACCAAGTCATGACATCAGTGACAATCATTTTTTAAAGACAACATCAAAGGCATAAGTTTCCAATAAGCAATTTTTTTTTCTCCAATGATAGAAATAAAGAAAAAAATGAAATAGTCTACCTCTAGAAAGTAGATCTCATAAAGATTTATGTCTGTGTAGGATAAATTAGAAGGAAAACATCGCAGACTTGAAGGAAAAATATAAGGAAATTTCCAACAAGAATGGAGTGAATCTAGAAATTTTTTTCATTAACTTTAATATAACCAAAGCATTTTAAAACTTTGAAGGAAGTGAATGGAGGTGTTCAAGAGGAATTGAGAACCTTGAGTATGCAACAGATAAGACATGAGATTGAAGTACCTCATGCATTGGAGAAAATTTGAGGTCTAAAATGGGTCTCAAAATAAAAATGTACAACCAAAATAAAATTTATAAGAACTAGTAGGATTCAATATGATGATGTCCACCATGGGGGATGATTCACCATTTTTTGAGTAAAAATGTAAAAATATTAAAAAATAAAAATAAAAATAAAAAAATATTTTTCAACTTATCTCCCTATGATTTTACTCAAATTTCGAGCGGGAGAACTCGTTGGATGTATAATTTAATTCCTCATCCAATGAGTACCCATGTTGCATATTTTTGATGGAACCTTCTACATGAAAAATGAGAAATACATGAAAAACTTGATTTCAATTAGATTTTCTCATGCATTTCTCATTTTTCGTGTAGCAGGGTCCATCGAAAATATGCAACATGGGTACCCCTTGGATGAGGAATTAAAATACGCATCTAACAAGTGCTTCCTCTCAAAATTCGAGTAAAAATGTAGGGAGATATGTTGAGAATATGAATTGAAAAAGTGGTTTTTTCTTTTTCCCCTCTAAAATTTGATGATGTAATATAATATTATTTTATTATTTGCACTATTATTTTATAATATTCCTTAGGAGGCACATTTTAGACCTCAAAATTTCTCTAATGGGAACCTAATTTTTGTGTCTCCCTATACATCTTAAGGTTTTGAGGCCTCTAGTGTTGTATATGGTCTCTTGTAAGTCTGACACTACAAAATATGAAACTCTAGAAGCTAACAGTTGCCAAAAACTACAATGCATAGAGCATACTAGATTGCACCTAGTTCCACATATATTCTCTCATGAGAATTTGATTTTATTTATTGTAATAAGGTGTTTGGGGAAATGGTTTACATTTTTGGGATAAGATTATATCCCTATAAAAACATGTGTAGGGATTGGAAGTTGAGAAGAATAAAATGTAAATGATAGTTTTCTCAGTGGAGTTTGGGAAGAAGCAATTGGCTTTAACAACTAGTTCCTAGGAGCTTGTAAATTACACTTGAACTGCATGGATTCCACTCGTTAGATGTTTATTATTCCTTCCACCACTATTCACTATTTTTTTATTTGTTGACAATATGTCTTATTTGTTAAGAATAGAACAAATTTTAATTTAATATTCTGTCGCCAAGACACTTTATAGGCACCATACTTGATTACATGGGAAACAATATCTAACAAAATTGCAGAATAATTATTTGAAGAAACATAGATAACAAGTGTATATGCTAGAAAAATGGTGAATGTACAAGGGTACAACTACTTGTTTTCATTCAAGTCATGAGAAAATGGTACGCATACAAGACATTTCACACTTTTGGTGGTTGAAAACTCTGTCTAGTTGTCATATGGGCTAAAATGGGTATATCACCCAATGTTAACTCATTTTAAGTCTAATAAATGCAATCAAGTCAATTCATAAGATGACCCAAATATTGTTTAAAGTTATCAAAAAAAAATAGCTAACAGACATAAAATATACTCTCAGTATATGAAAAAAAATGGGTGAGAAAATTTTTCTATTACATTGATGTGAGACACACAAATAGGACAAAGGCAAGGCAATCTTGTTGAATTATTTTCATTCTAAAGTCTACAATTTTTCTTCCCACTCCTCTTACCTTTCTTGCTTAATTCCCCTCAGAAAAATACAAAATTGAAATAAACAATGTGCCTTTAAGGTAAATGATAAAAATAACACCATACTTTTAATCCAATTACTGGGAAGAGGTATTGTATTTACTTACATGGTGAAAATTACTCATTTTCCTGTACCAATGTAATGTGATTGTATTTCCAATTTCATCTTTAATGAATCCCACATGTAAAGGTTGCAAATATTTTTTTCATTAATTAGTATCAATGAATAAGTTCCAAAGAAATTATCCATATGGAAAATGTATACATAGACAGTATATGACCTGATGGACATCTCCTATAAAATGAGAGAGAAATAGTAAAGCTTCTATTAAATTATCTACAAGTTATACAAATGGGTATTACCCTCCATTGGTATTTGAAGTATACCACATTCAAATATACTTCAGTGTGAAAGCACTTCGAGATGTAAAACACATGTCACATATATAGAACTCATTGTAAGATGACGACAATACAAGATAAACATACATTTTTTTCTATCGGCTTTGTTTCCATAATTTTTTTATCTGAGAAGTCTAATTTTTTATGGCACCTTCAAGCAACATGCCTATTTCTCCTTGGGAATTATGGTAATCCCTTGTTTAGAAGAAAACAGAAAAAATTTGAGATCTCTAATAAGGATGTTACTCAAATATTTCTTATAAGTTAAAATCCTTAATTTTATCATGAATATGAGATAATTATCTTGATCAATTCATGTTATACCCATCTTATGATGGTAAACACACAGATACATAAAATTAAAAAATTGGTCGGCTATCTGAGAGTATTTGACTAAAAACAAAAACCAAAACCAAAATTAAAGTAATTAATTATGAGATGTAGTTTGTATTAGATAAATAACTTACTGGAATAAAAATAAGAACACTTATTTTCCTTAATGTCAATGAAGTGTAACGGAATTGATTAGGGATATTTGAATCACATCTGATCAACCCACGAACAAAGAGAAGCAAGATCACCCTATGCATACTCAAGGTGCAGTTTCTTCACTTTAATTAATGCTTCTTCACTTAGGAGTGGCTGCACTTGCCTATAAAACACTAGTCGTTGTAAATATCAAAATGTATATGTAAGTATATATGTAACTTCAACAAATATCCTCATCTAGTTAATAGTCCTTGGAATCCCAACTAAACAACCAATTTTAAATATTGACTAGGGTTGATTGAGGATGCATGGTTTATTGTCCTTGTCTATTTAGAATCATTTAAAATTAAAGGCTATTTCTCATGTTCAGTGGTTATTTGGTTGAATTTTTTTTCCAATGATGGATAGAGAGGATGCTTAATGCCTTGTTTTTTGGGTAAGGTTGAGGATCCTTATGGTGGCCATTTACTTGGAAGGTGGTGTGAGGGTCCATGTTCAATTTTTATGGGATAGATGAAGGTGAGCCTTTTATCTTGTATCTATTAATCATGCATTTGTGATTTATGGAGAATTGTATTTGATGATAGGTATTATGGTAATGCTCTTCCTAATTATCAAGAAGGTAAGAAGAGTCAAGGAAATTGAATTGCTAGTTATTCCTTGATATCTGTTAAAGATATCTAGAATTGTGTGAGAGTTCGGTAGGGAAATTTATTCCTTAATGCTCTCATTCTCCTTTTCTTGGATATTTCCTTACTCATTTTTCATCATGGGATGATTATGTTGGAGTTCTCATTGAAAATGATACTCTCCTTGCCAACATAATTAAAGAAAGGATAAAATTTATTTCTCCAAAAAAATTAGGTCCAGGACAAATTCACACTTGGAAATAAGGTGAAACAAACCAAGACAAATACACACTTTCCAATAAGGTGAAACAAATTATATCATAATAATAACGTCTTGCATAATAGATTTGCTAGTTATTTTTTGAAGCAAAATACTCGCTTTGTCAATATGCCATGGAAGGTATGGAGATTTGGTTACTATGTAGTCCATTTATTGAATCCTTATATGCATTTAATGTGCAATCACTATTTTTGGAGTCAATGAATATTGGGTTGCAACTATGTTTCACCCCTTCATGTAAACACTCATTTTAGGTAAAATATTATTGTAGCCAATGAAGTGATAAGAAAATGAAAATAATAATGTTCATTATCACTGGAATATTCCACAGTGAAAGTAATCTACATTAATAAAAACCTTGTTAAACTCATAAAATAGTTACAAATTGTTTCTATTAGCCTCATTTCGTTGAATACATCCTCAAAAAATTAGGTGCCTAGGTATTATGATCTGTCAATCCAGGGCCTCCTTTATCTTTATCCAGTGAGAAAAAACTAGTAACAATCCATATTTGAATTTTAAGAGGAGTACTTTTTTTTATTCTTTGATTTGAAGATGAATCCTAAGTTTGTTTAATAGGGATATTTATTTCTAAATTATTTTTCCTCGATTCTAGTGCATCTTTAGTCATTAACACATGGAAATTGTCTATATCATGGTGGGTAGAAATTATTTTTGAGGGTTGTACAGAATGAATCCCATGTATTAATGAGGCTTGTGGATGGATTGGTTATTTGAAAAATCCATCATGATTAAGAGATATGGAATAAATGTAGTTCTATAATAAATATATTTTGAGGTTCTAGCATATCGAGGTAGGTTTTTAAATAGACCCTCATACTCTGGATCTAGGAATATAACTTAGTTCCCTATATTACTCCATCATATCTTCAAAAATAAATCTTTTTTTCAACTTGATAAGGCCAGTTCTTTCCCTAGTGTATCTAATTGAATACACATTGGAACATCGTTGATTGAAAGTCTAATATGTGAACCATGGATAGGTTGTGTTTCATGTGGGGTAGGAGGGAAGCCTAAAGGTAACCCTAGACACATTGCAAGAACTTAAAACTATTGTATGGGGGTGGGAGTATGCCCTCAATAACTCCACAATGAATTTGAAGGTGTGACCTGTCGTCGGGGTGGGGCGTTGGCCAAGAAACCATGTCTATGTTTCTTGTCATTGCTGCAAATATTTCTAGGTGTGGCAGTATGTACAAAGGAATTAGAAAGAGACGAGCATGCTTGGACCATTTATTTGATAGAAACTGATGAGAACTCAATCTCATCAACAATATAAACCCTAGATCTAAAATGAAGTAATATACCTGAGATAAATATTCACCCACATAAAAACATATAATAAGAGACAAAAGGAGAGAGAAAACTCTCCAAGAATAATATCTTGATTTATTGGGAGGCTATAGAACCTTTATCTACATTTACACCTCAAACCAACTCAAAATGCACATAATCCACATGTTTGTTTATTTAATTTCTTATTGAAAAAAAAAAATGAAATATCAATTGTCAACTTGAGAATTGTTTGGATGTTTCAAAAATTAAATGTAAAGTATATGCAGGCTATAACTTTCAGACACATTTGTTTTCTAACTTAATAAATTGTGTAGTGAATTTAAATAGAAACTTAAAGCTACACAAATGATGAGATTATAAAGCTAAAATATCTAGTTATTACAAGATGAATAATGAGGGTGATTTAATTTTCATATGTTTATAGAGTTAATTACTAAGATATATGGACTATAAAAGGATGGAAATCAAGTTGACATAGGGATGTTACATTTGGAAGAATCCCTTGAGGGGGATATAATTTTTTTTTAAATACTTGTTTAATCACAATTTTTTCATATTTAAATCTTAGCTATGTAATAAAGTATATGAAATAAGGGAGCAAGTTCAATCAATTGCAATGAAAACGTGAATAAATGGACATATTTTCAATATTTGGTAATAAAACAAATTCCTAATAACAATAACAAAAAATTGAATGCTAATTGTAATCTTACCATTTTGAGTTATTTGCTTATGATATTTGTTCCACTTCAACATTTGAATTGATAATAGTTGTCCTACACATATTCATGAGACCAATGAGGCAAAATTAGATTAAATTTTATCAAATATTAAATTTAATTGCATGAAAAAAAAATAATTAAAAAGAATTGGCTGCATGAATACCTAAATGAGATCCTCTCGGTTTCGAGCATAAATTATTGGAGTATTTTAATATTGGAGCCAACCTCCCTCCACTCGACGAAGCAAAACCAAATTCATCAATGAATTTTTTGTTTCTATATTGGATCGAGGGTGTTTTTCCCCAAAATTATCGAAATCCTAATTTATTCTCTACTTAACAGGGCCAACCACGTGAAGGTGGAAGCTCTTAGGGCCCAAGTACCAAATATATCTACTAGGAAATAGTTGAAAGAAAAACATTAAGATACATAAAGAAATAAATAGAAGACATTCATTCATTCATGCATTCATTCGTAGATCAAAAAAATATTTCATCATAATAATTTTAATCATAAATAATATCAAACAAGGTCATTCTAATTATATAACAAGTACAATAATTTATTATTCAATCTCTTTCTCATTTTTAGGAATTTAAAGAGGACATCTTCTTACCCCTCAATTATTATGGGCTCTTTATGTCTCACTCCTGACCTGGTCATATGTGTATGCTACTGTCAGGGGCATGGAGAATCAACTGCAATAAGAAAAAAATGTTATATTCATATCTATAGTATTACAAGTGTTTTATTAATAAAAGTAGTATTAAAGTTTTCTTTACCTACTTCAGTAGTGGAATAAGGCAGAGTAATTTTGGATGTGGCCATATATTCCTCCTCTTTTCTGTCCTCGGCCTATACATTCTCTAGAGTAGAAACAAGAAATGTTATAAATAAAACACCATTTGAATTTAAATAATTTTAATTGTAATCCATACTACAAATTTTTTGGCCCAATTTCCGACGACCAATTCGTCGCTTTTCCGACACATAGGCATCGCAAGAGCGACAGTTTGAGACAGGGAAAAACGTGGTTAGCCATTACGTCACAATTCCGACACTTCAATAAAGTGTCGGAATAGCAACACATTTTCTGATGTTTCTAGATTTCCGTCGCTCTTCTGACGTTATCCCAATCGTCGCTATTCCGACATCATCAAAGGCATTGCTATTCCGACATTAGCCAAACCGTCGGTCTACTGAAGTTATCAAAATCATCGCTAATCCGACGTCAGTTAAACCGTCGGTCTTCTGAAGATCCATAACTTTCAGTCTTCCGATGTTCCATAACGATCCATAACCATTGGTCTTCTGAAGAGCCATAACTTTCGGTCTTTCGACGTTTAAAGCATTGCTCTTCTGATGGTTTTAGCATCACTCTTCTGACAGATATAGAAAATTTCTTCCTACATTTATACTGTCACTCTTCCGATGAAAACAAAATGTTGCTCATGACGATACCTAAACGTCGCTCTTCCGACGGAAACTAAAAAATATTTAAAAAAAAAATATTTAGATAAATCCTGCCTTTTTGAGTTGCAGTTTTGCTCAAGATTTCTCAAGCAGCAATTGCACGATATTTTCTAAGTTATCATGATTTCGGACTAAAAATGTTTTATAGATTTCTTACAGAGTACTCCAAGACTTACATATGTACCGTGCATCCCAATATTCTCACTCCTGCCATTGTTAAAAGTCTCATCCTCTATTCCTAAACCAACACTAAACACTACCAACAGCCTCCGTAGCAAATGCAAGGATGGTTCATTGAAGGAAACATTGGGCATTTTACATGAAAGAATCCATAGAGGTCTACCAATTGATCCCGATACTTACGTTGCTCTTTTGCAAGCCTGTGTAGATATCTGTGCGTTATCATAGAGCAAACAAGTTCATGCCCACATCTTGATAAATGGATTTGAGGAAAATCTGTTTTTAGGATTCAAACTTGTGTTTGACAAAATACATGAACGAGGTGTGATTATATGGAATTCCATCATCAGAGAATATGATAGAAAAGGGATATGTGAGGAGGTCCTAAGGATGTATTATCAAATGCAACAAGAAGGGATAAAGCCAGACAATTTCACCTTTCCTATTGTGCTTAAGGTATGTGCTGTGCTATCAGCTCTGCAAGAGGGGAAAGAGATTCATCATCATATCATTAGAAATGGCTTTGAGTCTGATGTTTATGTGTGCACTGCCCAAGTTGACATGTACTCCAAGTGTGGCTGTGTAGAAGTAGCATGCAAGTCTTTAACAAAATGTCTAAAAGGGATGTGGTTTCATGGAGTGCAATGATTTCTAGGTTAGCCCAAAATGGATTTTCCAATGAAGCTTTAAGTATATTTCAGAAAAGGTAGCTGGCAGACATCAAACCCAATGTAATTACCATGGTTAGTGTGTTATCAACATGTGCCCATTTAGCAGATCTACAACAAGGTAAGTGGATCCATGATTATATTATTAGGAGTGGTTTTGAACTGAACTTTTCACCCATATGCAATAGGTAGGAATAAAGCTAGACCATGTAACCTTCATTAGTATATTATCTACATGCAGTTTTGCAACCTTGGTGGATGAGGATCTTCAATACTTTGAATGCATGAGTCAAGATTATGGTATTATGACTACCCTGGAGCATTGTGCTTTCACAATTGATCTTCTTGGTCGAGCTAGGCACATGAAAGAGGCACTCACCTTTATCAGGAAAATGCCAATAGAACCTGATGCTGGTGTGTGGGGGGCACTGCTTGGTGCCTGTAGAATTCACCACAATATTAAGCTAGGAAAATATGTTGCAAAACATATTATTAAATTAGAGCCTGATAATGCTGCAAACTATGTAATGTTGTCAAACATATATGCTATGCCTGGAAGGTGGGATGAAGTGATGAAGGTGACATTCACATTTAAAACTTGAAGCATTTACCAAATTACACAATGACAGTTATCATTGCTCCTGGTGTAATCCATAACCTACAACTCCCAGAAATGCCTAAAGAGAATACACACAACAATATTCAGGAGGGAGCAATAATAGAATAGCCAAAAGGAAACCCTGAAGTTATAACAAATATAGAGGCAAACCAGTCCTTTCTAGTTTTGAGGAAGATACAAGTCTAGCTTTTTCTCTTACAGTCAGTTGAAGATCCACTCCGAAGATGGCTAGTATTGCCCAACATACTCATTCATAACCAAATTGAAAATTTAATGTAGGCCATATAAGAAGACTATTTGAAATTAGAAGTGTAAGATACCCAATACCCCTGTTGCTAGTGCTATGAAACAGAGAAAAGACCCCAAAGCTAGATGGCACAAGGCTCCAGAATAGATCCTATGCAAAGTACCAAACTGAGTTTGGAACCACCATTTCTAACTGTTAATAATTTGACCAACAAATAAATAAATCAACAATGCTCTGTTGAAAATGCTTACCTAAAAATCCAATTGAATCAGAGATGAAAACCAGTGAAGTCCATTTTTGGCCTTAGATTCAACCCTTTCTTCATAATATATAATCCAATTTCCTTGCATTAAGATTATAATGTTTCAAAATGTCAGCAATGAATTGAGAGTAGCATGTGTGGGAATGCTATCAGCAATATCTGCCTATATATATATATATATATATATATATATATATATATATATATATATATATATATATATGGTTTGGTGAAATGTCACATGTGTCCTAAATAGTAAATTTCTTGGAACATGAAATCATGCAAATATTGACGTAAATCATGATCCCACGGCATAGCTCGGAAGAAAATTTACTTTTTTTTTCTTTGCTTAGTCTCGAGGCCATGTTGGTGAGGCTTTCCACTTGTTGATTTAGGTCCCATATAACATGAAAATATTTGAGATCCTCAGATTGTAGAACCACTTTTTTTATTTTAGCTATGGGATGAACCAACTTTCTATCTGATGGGATTTTCAATTTGTTCATTAGATTATGAATTATGGATGAGTCCCCAATGGTTATTAGAGTCTTCATGCTGGATGCGTTTATAGATGTTATCCTCTAAATAAAATCATAAGCCTATGCCTGGTTGTTCAAGGCTGTTCTGACACCCTATTCATAATTCAATTCATGTTTCCCCTCAAGATCAAGGGTGATCCCCCTTGCACCTGCTGTTATGATCCAAAGACAAAAAACCATAAGTACACACCATGTACATCAACATGAGTGTGGATCACAACTTCAATACAGATAAGAAATATAAGGTAATAAATCCTTACAGAATAGGACCAAATACCAAATACATTCATACATCCCAAATCACATGAAATAACTCAATTGAAATATTGTACAATGATACTAGTCATGAAATCAATGAATATAACTTCTGCTTGTGGTTTCTCTGCATTGTTGATGCATCATAGGACAAAATAGACATTCTTAAGCTCAACTTTAGAGTATTTCCTGAAAGGTCAAGTCATTCCACCAAATCACAGTTAGTTTTAACTGGAAATGACTAGAAATAAGGGATGGGAAATTCAAATCCCTTTAGTAGTGCAAGAAAAGCAAGTTTTCTTATGAAATAAAGTTTGGTCGGGCATGAATTCATTGATTGAGAGTATTTTCCACAAATAGTTTGAACATTATTTTTTATGTAGGGTTATCAGTTTGATAGAAAGGGTTGATGAGTTCAAGATCTCTTTGTGTTACCTCATGAATTCCAAAGAGATCACTTCTCAGTGACTGTATTTCAATGGAATGTCCTTCAATACTGCTTATTAACTATGATTGTGATGTAAAAGTAAATTGGACAAAACAAAATCCCTGCTCTGGGCTGGCTGCGTCATACACAACATAATGATCATCTGTTTATATTAATTATCAATCATTGCTCATTTGAGCTGAAAGGATGACAAATAACCATAATAGACTAATGATCCATAAGCTAAGAGTTTTTTTTCTTCAGAAACTCTTCTAAGTCCTTCCCATCAAGATTTGAAGAAATCTTAAGGCTTACCTTGAATAATTTCTCATCTATGCTACCAAGTCCTCCTTGAAAATCAGAACCAGGTAATTGATGCCCTCCAGCATTAAAGGTAAAAAGGATTTTGAGAGATTTTATAGGCAAAGAAACAATAATTCCATTTTCTCCTTCTGAAATTCAGCAGCACTGTATAAGCTCTTTCGACCATCAAAAGCAGGGAGAGCATTGGATAGAAGAAAAAAATTCTCTTGAACTAATTTGTGTTTTAGACGCCTAGCCACCTCCTTGGATGGTTGTGGAGAAATCTCCACGTCATAGTGGAATATCTGTTGTGAAGGCTCGAATTGAACAAAGAAATGATTAACAAGAAGCTATATCAGAGCCCCTTCTTTTCCTCCAGAATCAGGCCTCCCTACAGCCACGAGAGGCATAGGATTTCTGGCAAAATCCTTGTCTACTTCTTCACTTGGTAGAATTTTTGGGAGGATAGTAATAACCATAAAATCAGTCAAGGAAGAAGTATCGGGTCCTGGGACCAACTCCATGTTCTCCATTAGGGAAACCAAATACTCCGGAGTTGAAAAGACATCAAAACCCAAAATGCCATTGGAGGAAATGTCGAAAAAAAATGTAAAAACCCTAAGGGTAAACTAAAACACATCGAAAACAAATAGCCATTGCTACAGATGAAAACTAAAACGTCTCGCAAATATAAGGGGAAAGCAACCAAATGAGCATATCAGCTAACGTAAACACACTGAAACCAGATACGTGTTGTTGCACGATGCAAACCAAAACTTCTTAGTTACATGTGAAAGATTAACCAAATGGGAATATCAACAAAATAAAACAAAGAGAAACCAAACAACCATTGCCGCGGATGAAAACAAGAACTTCTTAGAATAACATAGACAAAATAACCAAATGGGCATATCAACAAACCAAAACATATAGAAACCAAATATCCATTTCCGTGGAAGCCAACCAAAAATTCTCATAGCTAATAAAATGCACCATAACCAAATGGGCAGAAGTAGAAAGTAACAAAACCAAATGGGCAAAAAAATTACCAAAGAAACCTAAAGGGCATTGCATTATCATTGGATAAACACATAAACTTAACGAAAAACACTACATATTTAGGGCAATCCATTATAGAAATAAATATTTCAGTGGGACTATTGAGTGAATACATGGATTACCTTTTCTGGGGCATTTGACGGCATGTTCTTCAGAGTTCACCACTTTTCCTTGAATTTTACTTCTCCAAATCCCACTGCTATGGGGCTGAATGAAGGGCCTTTGAATCCGCGGGGCAGGCATTGATGTCTGTATACAAGGCACAAGACTATTATGAAAATTATTGTTGATCATCGGACCAAAGGCAATCGAGATCCGATGTATCAGAGCAGATTCTTTCTGTAGAAGGAAATAAATCACTAGACTTCAACCAAATGTATCAGAGTAGACCTACAGTAGGCACTTGGGATCAATTTCTTTACTTACTGCATCCTTCCTCCAAACCTGCGACGGTATGGCTGCATCCTTCCTCCAAACCTGCAATAGTATGGATGCATCTTTCCTCAAAACCGGCGAAAGTATGGCCGCATCCTCCCTCCTTCCCTGGACAAACCATGCAACCAAAGGGAAAGGAACGAGGGAAATTAAAACTTTTGATATTTGAAAATTTTGACATTTTGAAATGAAATACCTGTGTTTTTTTAAGGCCACTCAAATTCCATTAAATAAAATGTGTGAGACTTTTCTTGGGGTTAATAAGGGGTTTGGGTAAATAAGTGGTATTGTTGATTATAAATATATATTAATGAGGTTAGATCTAAGACATTTATTTAAATTATTAATTATATAAAATTGTTGAATTTTTATTTCATAAACTAGGGATTTTGGTTGATTTTTTAATCTAATTATGTGATATTAAAGATGAATTATGGTAACTTAAAAATAAGTTTTATGTGGTTAAAAGAGAAGTAGTAATGTTATGGTATGAATGATTATTTTCAATGAAATTTTTGGTTTAGTAAGGATAACTCATCTATGGACATTTTCCATGATTTTTAAGATGGAGTCAATATAGGAAAGGTGATACTTAAAGGGCTCCCACATGCTTTAGAAATTTTATATCTATTGGTTTATAAACATTAGAGGTGGAAAAATATCCTAAGCTCTAGAGCTAATTTTGTTCCAACTTAGCTATATCTTTAACAACAAATTGTTGTTGACGTCAAGGATATGATAGAAATTTGGTGGGTTGTAGGGTAGTCTTGTCATGAAATAAATGTAATGTAGTTACTAGGTAGTTAAGGGGAACCATTTTGGTGGAACTTGGCCATAAATGGGACATCTATCCATGCATAGTTTTTTAAGAACAAATACACCTAGTGGATTATCATTGTACGGGAATCACTTTAGGATCTAGGCTACTGTGCACACACTAACTAAAGGGATATTAGTGAAACCCACAAAATTATTATAGGTGCTTTTATATAAATAGGTGTTCTTGTGTTCTCATTGGTTAGTTATGGGCAAATGACAATAAAGTAAGAGAAGTTATAGGTGCTTTTATAGAAATAGGTGTTCTTGTGCTCTCATTGGATAGGTATGGGCAAATGACAATAAAGTGAGAGAAGGATTTGACTACTGTACAATTAGAGGAATGATTCCACACAAAAACAAGCGTGGTGCTGCATCACTTTCTAGGCTAAGGGATTTTGAAGGGGGTGTTGGTCGCTTTAATTGCTTTCACAATTCAAGCCCCACATAAATTGTCAACCCGAGGAAGTCTTTTTATTTCAAAGATAATCACGCACTGGATATGCTCAATTTCAAAAGCAGAAACAATGTTGTAGTAAAATATTACGGAATTAGAAGGGAAGAGAAAGGCAAAGGCTCAGGTATCATATGAGAGAAGGAAGAAATTGGAAAAATTGAGATCAAAAGAAGTGGAGTTAGCTGAAAAGCAGCTTACCCCAGAGATGGATAAGATAAAACTTGACAACATATTGGTCAATTTCCTTGACCCTTTATTGGTTATTCAGAAGGAGTATGAATACACCACCATTAATATCAAGGTAACCAGCCCCTAGCAGATCAAGGGCTACAAGTTTTAATTTTCTTATGAACATCAACATACCACAACCATGCTTACAACCAGGATATGTTTTTTGAGGAGGAGAAATCTCGTCGAGATCAACATCAAGAATCCATTGCAAAAAAAAAAGTACAACTTGTGGTGATTCCAGATGAGCATAGATGAATAGCTACAATAGATGTCGAATGTGGAAATTATGGAGGAAAAAGATGAAATTCATCTTCCTTTTGCATTCAAGCGAGAGGAAAATCAATCATCAATGAAAATTCAAAATTTTCAAGCTGAGCAAGATCAACCAAATTGGGGGCAGAGTTTGGGGAACCTTCATAAGTGAATGGGGCCTATGTGATATGGCTACGAGTTATCTACCCCCACACAATCTGATATGCAAACAGTAAACATTGTAGGCATAGGGTTAATTAACCCCACACATAGGGATTACATAGGTTTTGTTCCCACGCCACATTCTCATGAACTGAAATCTCTCTTTACTGTCAATATGTGCATATGCAGCAACAAGACATCTATTCAATTTTACTAGTTGGGTGGCTCTAAGAACCATGCCCGAACGCGTTTGGGTGGGCGCCCTCAACCAAAATGACCCAACCCGAACAGGTTTTGGCAGGCGCCCTCAAATGAAACGACACGGCGTGCCTGATCGAACAAAGGCACAAGGGAGCATTTCACTATGGCTTGTGTAATGGTACACTCATATCAATGCTAAGCTTAACCAATCATACGAGATTAGCTATTATATAAACATTAGCAATCAAACTATGTTTCTACTTAAGGTTTATAAGATACACATGTTGGCATAGAGCTAGTAAGGCTATGTACTTATTACTATGATTCCGTTCAGTGTTAATAAGGTATGAAATGAATATGGAAACAGAGATCATTATGTCATAACAAGGAGCTTAGCTTGAATATGGAGTTCCTGGACACTGTAATCTAAGACCTGTATTAAGGATATCATGTTTATACGAATATGTGTTATTCCATTACGTGTAGTTACATCAAGAAAATCTTGGTCACTGATTCAATGGACTTGATTCATTAGTACTAATATCATAGTGAAATCAATAAGCTTATAGATTCAATAGAGCTTACTACTAGCTTAAGTAAGGTGATATAGTGATAGTTACTAAGCTTAAGATGGGCATCATAGGTACGATACGGTCTCTTATATATACCAATCTACTTTTAGTTCCATATAACTGTTATCATTGTAACTAATACATGGGAATCATAGAAGAGAGATAAGGGTGAATACATTACTCAGCTTAAGCTAATCCAACTCTTTTCACTAATCAAAGTTGGAAAGAGCGTATTCAATGATATCGAGCTAGAACAGGAACAAGCATGTCTCAGTATTGAGCTTACATTACACCTATTTCCACATTAGCTATTGAAATACAAGATGATTTATTAGGTAGAATATTGTATGCTATTACTCTATCCTTAACCTGTATGATGAATATGGACATTGTAGTATACACTAGAGTAACACTGAAACGTACTTTTTATAAAATACCAATATGAGATAATGTAGATTAGGGAAACACTATCCTCATATAAACTATACAAGCTTATGGATCCGGATATGATCTGAGCCTATACTACGATATGTATATTTTTTATCACTTTATTATGATATATTTATTGGCCTAGGATTAAGGGACATTTCAACATCTCAGAGCACTGGACAATACACCATTGGCTTGGCACCTTGGTACAAGGGTTTTAAGGGTACAATTGAACAAACAACTATAAAGGATAATTGTGTGTCTTACACGATTAGTGGCATCATAGAGGAAATTAATGAGACAACATTAAGAATTATAGAGTTTCCTGTTCGCAAATGGACTCAGAATTACAAGGAATTTCTGGAAGCATTGATGACTGGGAATGATAAGATTAAAGAACCATTCATAAGGGACTATAAGGAATACAATACTGATACCAGGGTCCATTTAGAGGTGTCATTGTCTGAAGAGAATATGAATATTTCACTTCAAGAGGGCCTTTTAAGGAAATTCAAACTGACTACTACAATCAATACAAGTAACATGCATCTTTTTGGCTCAAAGGGAATCAATCATAAATATGAGACCCCTGAGCAAGTTTTGGAGCACTTCTATCATATCCATCTTGAATTCTATGAAAAGAGAAAGAAAGTCCAATTGGACAACCTTCAGCTTGATTTGCTGAAATTGGACAATAAAGTCAGATTCATCCTGGGAGTGGTAAATGGAGAAATCATAGTGAACAACAGGAAACATGCAGAGTTGCTTACAATCAAATAGATGAAAAAACACATACAAAAAACCTAGATAATAATCATGAACAAGCTTAATATTGAATTATGAAATGTAAAGGAACTTACAAAATGTGACATTACGAACCTGGTCAAGCGCACAAGAAAAAATATCCTGGACATGACCCTGGTTGACAAGTTTTATTGCTCATGATGCAAGAGGATTTGTACCTGCACTGCCAAGTCAATCAAAATCCATCATTATCTATACAATAAATAAAAGTAATTGATGTAGTATTTTTTACTCTAAGATGCATTCTTATGATAATGTTAGAACATATGTTGAAAATGTCAAAACATACATGAATAAGCTCCTCTTCATTTCAAGAAAAATTTATTGGAGTCGCATGAACTTGGAACAAGCCTCCCACGATCTGAAAGAGTAGCAACTAAGTCAACAATGACTTTTTTGTTGCTACGTTGGATCAAGGGAGGTTTGCTCCAAGATTAAATCGCTCCAATAAATTATTCTCTACTAAACAGGGCCAACCACATGAAGGTGGAAGCTCTTATGGCTCCTCCCCCCCCCCTCACATCACTCTCAATTCCCCAATACCCAATCTATATTTCATTTTTTACTTTCATGAGCATAAAAAAAAATATTCAATAACTAATAAAAAAACAATTCAACAAAAAGTACGCAAGGAAACATTGAAATTAATGTTTGACATAAAAATAGTATGATAAATGAGTTTTTTATATAACGCAAAAAACGTTCCAAGTATGGTAACGTTTGTCTTATAATAATACAATATTTTACATTATCAAAATTTCTTTTTCTTCTTCCTACTTCTAAAGCTCCTAACTACATCATCAACATCATCGTGCTCTACTCCTGTTTCGTGCCTTTCCTGCACTGCTGACCTAGTTGCGTAGTCACGATTTCTGGTCTCATCCAGTGACGGGGCATCGCCTACAAAAACAGATAATATTAAATTTTAATTGTCAGTTTTTAAATATCATTGAACTAGTTCGGTAATATTAATAAAAAAAAATTGTAATGAGATTATTTACCTAATGCACCAGTTGTCACCGTTGGGACCGTTGCCCTGTCTTCCTCTCTGGTGATAAGATCCTCAAGTACAACATTCTTTGTCATTTAAACAAAAAACATTATAAGGACAACCATCAAGGTATAACTAGAAAAAATTATAAGTGGAAATTAATTACCGTCATGGTCCTCGCTGATAGTAGCATTGACGGCCTGGTCCCCACTACAATGATCAAGTTGCACGTTAGGAACATGTTCTTCTAGAAATATTTCGCTCTCAACACACTACTCTACAACTGGGTTATTTGGCTCGTTGAAAGTGTTGCAATATTTAAACAAAGTTGTTAGACATTAAATTTATGGACGAAAACAAACATATTGAAAGGTTAACGTTGGCATTCTAGATCTTGGGCCTGTCCCAAGCTTCTACGATATTCAACTACGGCTTCATAGTCGGAACAGAAAGCGATATTTTTATCCTCCTCTGTAGTTTCCATTCCAAAGTCATCACCCTACATTACATATGATTGTGTATTTTTAATGTTATTTGATGGGATTACAAAAACGTTGGAAGGCGATACAATTAATTATAAGATGTTTAGCTACTTACAATTCTTGCGGCTAATTTCAAGTAGCCACCCTGGCCTAGCTTGTGATGGCCCTTTTTTTCAATCCTAGCTTTGGTTGCCTTCGAGGTGTCAGGAAACCTATCATCAAAAGATTGAATTCAGATATGACGTAGCACACTTTTATTTTAGACATAGAGAAAATTAAAGCTATTGAATTAAAGTTGTAATTTACCTTGCGGGTCCAGTTGGCATTTTTCCTTCTTTCTTTGCCCTTTTCTCTTTTTCGTCATGGATGAGTGCTCTCCACTCACTCTCTGGAACTGCGAGAGGACGCTCATATCTAGGGTTAAATTGCAATTGCGTCCTATAGGTGTCCCTAGTATATTTCAAATATTTTCCGGCTACCCGAGCCACCGCTGTTCTGTCAAATGTGCCGACCCCAAAAAGGGCTTCTAGATAATCTAGAAGTTCTTTTTTCAGGTTGGAATTCTAGGAATTCCACCTTGTGCATATGGTTGGGCAAAAAATTACTAAACGCATGGCTCTCCAGAAACCTGTAGAACTCATTGTTTCCTACACAGAAAAAGAAGAAGATATTATCATTAATTTAAAAATAAAAATCATGATAAATATGTTTTAGATAAAGTACATGAAATAGTTAAAATATTAAAATTTACCTGGGAGTTGTACATGCTTTATAGGGACACCCTCATCGTTCATCAACAACGTGCCATTAATGGTCCCTGTGGAGCTGACACGTGTAGCTCCAGGAAACGCAATAATGTAGTTGGCCATATCAGCCTCATCATTGCCAACACGTTCAGCGGTTGACTGGGTGTCTGCTTGGGCAGGGTGTGTTTCTTGGCTGGCACCTAAAGGAGTAGAAGGTGTACGAGAGGGTTGTTGGGCAATATCTTGCCCTTGTGTCCCACTACCACCAACACCGGATTCAGCAAGTGCCAGAAAACGCTACATACAAAAGAACTTTTTGTTAGTTTAGTCAATGTAAAAATAAAAAATCAAACTATCACAATTCATCTCATGCAGAACAAAAAAAATATCCTTTTGACTTTTTATTATTACCTGATATGTTTCTAGCTGGCTCATAAGTTGTTTTATCCTCTCTTCTATTTTAGGTGTTTGAGGTGAAGGAAAGATGCCTTAGCCTTTCGAAATTTAACGTTGTACCGCGCCTTTTTTTTTGCAGCAACAGCGGTGGACATGGGGATGAAAGCTCTTCCAAGAGGGAATCATCGAGCATACCATGGCTAGGTGTTGTTGAAGCCTAGAAAATCTCTTCTTCAAACATTGGGGAAAACCACCCGGTCGGGACCTTACGACAGCTCCTTATCCGTTTGGTATGGTGGCTCCGACTGGATTGAAAGGACCAGTTTCCTTATAACTAATGGGTTGGTGATGGGTTGATTTGGATGAGTGAAAATGGGACTAAATTGACTGAAATAAAACTATCTAATTTAAACTAAATATTGATAAAGAAATTCTAAAACTAACCCGGGCAATCATATGTGAATACAACTTAAAATTATTCCAATTTAACAATAACCATAAAAATGTATTAAAGTTTAATTGAAATTGTGCAGTAACAAATAAAGATAACTCTGTTTAAGAAATTAAACAGAGTTGTATTAGCATATTGCATTCATCATAATATATCATCTACATATACTAATGAAAGATAACAGTTCAATTATACTAAAAAATGATATATATAAGAAACGTTATGAAAACAAATATCTGTAAATGATAGCAAATTTTAAAGCGAATATCATAAGACAAAAGAAATCAACAGTGGATAGATAGAAATACCTTATTCATCTTGAAAGCTTTCAAATGAAATCTGATACTCTAATCCAGTAATTCTGATGCAAAATCAAATCCAAGGTACAAAAATGCAACACTTTAAAGATAATTCCGCATAAAATCACCAGATGTGATCCTTTATAAAATATAAAAGTCAATGGAGTACAGAAATGTAATCTCCAAGTCAAAAATATAATAATCCAGGACCCTTCTCTAAATGCATGAGAAGGGTTTAAATACTACTTAGCTAAATCTAAAAATAGTCTATTACAAAAATTAAGGATTCGGTTTAAATTACCGTCCTTTTCCTAGGAAAAAATACAATAAAATTAAAACTAAATCTAAAAATAAAGACTATTAACTAACTACTTATGAACTTGATCTTTAAACTTGCAGGCATCTAGCATTGTTTTGAGAAGATGTGGTTGACCGACTTCAGATTTCAACTGTCCTGAAAAGACAGAGTCGGCAAGTGTAGGCGCAATCTTCTCAGTAGAATTGATGATACAATTAAGCGCACTGTGCTGACTGTGTGGCTTCACTAAGTATGTCTAGTAAGAGTCCCAGTTTAATCTTGTCAGCCCTTGGATTGATTTTGCTCTTTCTTCTGCCTTTTGCCTCCATTCTGTTTGTAGTTGATGTGCCTGTGGGAGATATCCCGGAACAGTTTCTGAAATCAAATTAGCTTTGTGTAAATTATCATTTACACACTCAGTAAGACTATTTGCTTCTGTAGCCGCCTCCTCTGTTGCCTGCTCTGCCCTTTTGATTTGTGCATCCCAGTTATTGAAAAGTATTTCTTTATGGTTTTCATTAATAATTGGTGCACCAGCTTTTCTTCCTTCTTCTGTTTTCTGCCATACCAAATAATCATTGATATTTTCATTAATTAAATCATAATCATTTCGTAAATCTATGACATGATTTGTGATTTTATCACTCTCTTGGCAAAAAGAATTCCATTGCAAGATTTTTTGGCATAACACTTCTTCTTGTTGCAGTAGTTGATTGTTTAAAGAGATAGTTTCTGAAATAAACTCAGGAAGCTTAGGATCATCTTTGTGCTGATCTTGGATAATCTGTATTTGTTTTTCTTTATCAGCCAAGCTTTTTTGATGTCCTATTTTCATTTCTTGAAGTTGTTGTTGTAACTCTTCAAGTTTCAATTGTGCTTCATTATTGGCCTGTACCTGTTGCAATTGTTGTTGTAGAACTTTTATCTGTTCTTCTTTTTCATTTAATAAGAGTTGTATCTCAAATGCTTTATCAATAGTTGCAGAAGCATAAGCCCCTGTCATTTGAGATAACTTAGCAAGATTATCAGTAGGCTCTGTGGTAGGATCCTTCCACAAGACATCTAGTTGTTCTGCTTCAGTAGCAATTGCACCTTCTAACTTTCTCTTTTTTCTCTGTTTCTTCACTACTGCTTTGTATTTTGGGCTGTAGAATACATCAAGAGGAGGAATTTCCTCTACATTAAGTACAATTTCAGAGGAGGGTGTGATAGGTATGTGCTCAGTTACTGTGGCTGTGCTACTTATTCCTCTGCTCAAAACTTTGGTTGTTTGTACAAGGGTCTGTACATTCTATCCTTCTACATTAATCAATTGATTAAAGCTTTCCCATTCTTTGTCTAATTCAATGGTGACTGACTGTTGCTGTACATTGGTAGGAGGAGGATTTGTCTGTTGAGAAGTCAAAATTTGTTGTTGAGGAAGTTCTTTCGATAGCGCAAAATCTTTCATTGATTCTTCAATTTTATCTTCCTTTTCATTAGACTTATTGGAATGTTCAGAAGTCTCTCTTTCATATTTTGACTTAGATTTATCTGTACTTGAACTGTCGTTAAGACTAACACTAGGATTTTTCTCCCTTGCAGGTTCCAAGCGTAGAGTTTCCAAAGGAATAACAGTTAGTCTTCTCTCTCTGTAAAGTTTAAATTCCTTTAATTCCTCTGGAGATCACTGCATTTGAGCTGAATTCAAAACTTCTTTAAATGAACTTCTTGCTTGGAACATATCATCAAAAAGATCCTGTTCCCCGGAAAATTCCCTTACTCTGATTGCATTGGTAAAATTCTTAACAATATTATTTGGGTCAAATAACCTTCTCGAAAATTTGAACAGTTGTAAGCATGTAATGTTGCTTACCTCTTTGAATGCGTGACCAACATCAAACAGTGAAAATGTTCCACAGTTTATGGGAAATTGTGGCCAAATGCCTTTCTTCTTCTCTTTTAATTCCTTTGTTAAACCTCCTTGGCCACAGGTCTGATAAGCAATCTCCCGAGCTACAAGTTTATCCGGAACATATAGGGGTAAAACATGGGGGGAAGCAGAACTTCCAAAAACCCTAACATAAGTGAAAAACTCTTCTCCAAACCATCTCGCGACGGGGAGAATGTCGACCTCTGTTTCTGGGGATAACCTTGGGGCATCCTTATTATGCAATGTTCTGTACAATGGCAGCATTATACCATGGCAAATTTTGTAAAAATGGGGGACAAACTTAGACTCCCACAGTTCCTTATGATACAAATGAATAGGCAAAGGATCGTGGATTGTCCATTGCCAACCCATCACAGGGAATTTAGAGACAAAACAGATAGCGTCCATGACATAAGAAGATAAATAAAAAGGCGGATAAATCCACTGAGAAACACTTCGTTTGGACCGGTAGTGAAAAATAGCAGTGGTCAAATTATCAGATAAGATTTTGGCCCAATCTACAATTGTAGAATTAACGATAGCATTTAACAAAGGGAGCCATTCAGGCAAGATCATATTTATGTCAGGCTTTCCAAAAAGCCTGCATAACATGGCAGCAGAAAAACAATAAGGAGAGGTAAGTGAACCAGTACTGTACATACCGTGTTTGTTTTTCTTCAACGGTTCATCTCTTTTGGTCCACTCCTGTGTGCATTTCGACAAATTTTCATGTTCTCTGGCAAAATCTTCCATGAATTGCTTATTATAAGTCGCCTGAGGTTCCAGAAACTGATACATCAGCCTCAAATCTTCTGTAGTGAACGACCCGATTAGCTCTTGAGTTGGAGTTCTAAATTGCCTGTCTGAAATATCGGTGCTGTCTAGCACCCATTTCACCATGTCTATATACGGAAGAATCCTCGGCCTTGCTGCTATTCTATGCAGAAATGAACAAGCCAGTTCTTTAAGGGTTGCCTTAGACGTATTACTGGAACCTGCTGTAGCCGCAACTTTCATCACCACAGGATTTTCTTCTTCGAGAAAATTATACATTCCTTCCCAGGTGGTTATACCGGCATCCTTATTGCAAGCAGTGTCTGTATACAGTGAAGCCATTTCTCTGTTTTCAGAATTTGAGCTCTTCTCTTTCTTACCCATAATGTTCTGTGAACGCTTTGTATAGACGTTTGCTCCTTCGTGCCTGTGTTTTATGAGTTAAACGAGAGTAATGGTATAAGAAAGGTGATGAGATAGTTTTAAATGCGAAGGCGGATGAAATATATTATTTTAACGTGAAACGACCTTTCGATCAAAACAAAATCTCATTTACCATTAATTGACAATCCATTCATTTAATCCAATCATTAAAGCGCAAAACAGATATTGATTTATGGGAGGATTTTCTTTGAACAACGCGCTTTTATGAATCTGCGACATTGTGATCTGCGATTTGCTGCGCAATATCGCAATATCGCAATATCGCATTTTCCTCAAAACTTAACCATCGCAAATATCGCAAATCAAAAAGTATTCATTTAACACATTTCTGCGATCTGCGATTTGCGACCGGTATAGGCCTTTTGAGATCGCGTTATCACAATATCGCAAAATCTCAATTTCAGTTTTACAAAAGATATCTACTATTTGCGATGGATGCGCTATTTCGTTTAAAGAAAAATTTTATTGTAATCTATCATAAACTTAAGTGTTTCTTAAGGTTTTTCTAAGGAATTTCCCTAAGTTTATGATATAAAGTTTTATTTGAAAAGGAAAACAAATCCTAATTGATTTTTTTGGATTTTTTAACTAAGGGTCCCCATTTATTTAGTATTATTACTAATATTAAATAAAAGGGGGGTTGTTGCTGGTCACAACAATTGGCGATTCAATGAAAGAAACAGTTATCTCTGAAAAAATAAAATGAACACTATATTTCTAGTAAGTAAAGATTTTTAAAGATAATGAAAACTATCTTAGGATATTTCAAATAAAATTTAACTATGAAAAAAAAATAAAAATCATTCACAATTTCTTTCTAATTCTTTTAAGAATGAAAACACTTTTGGGTTATCTCAAGCTTTGATCGGTGTTAATAATAAAGTAAGTGGATTTCTCCAAGTTTGGTTTTATAATATACTCTATTGCCATAGGTATTGCCTCTGCTGCCTGCAAACGTTCATAGTCTCGACAGGGTTACCTTTAAACCATTAACCATTCATTGTCCCATCCAACTAAAATTATGACTTTTTAAAAGATAAATTCATAAGACCTATTATCTCATGTTTTTGTCTTTTACTTATTTTTTTATTTTAAGAGCCATTGTTCTGGTTTGGTAGCCAGTTAATAACAATGTCATTCACTAGTTATAATTAAACTGAACAAGCTGGCTCGTGATGAGACCCCTTGTCTTATATTTATAAGCCATTACCCTGTTTTGGTATGCAGTATTGGTAATGTCAGTTTCATTACTTATTATGAACATGGTAAGTCGGCTCATAATGAGACCTCTTATCTCTTAAATTTTCATATAATTTCTTAGAATTACATTCTAAAAAATCACAACTTAAATGGATGGGGTGAAATAGTTTTATCCTTAAGAATCAATGGATGACAATTTTTAGAGTTTCTTGAGTACCAAGACTTTGAAAAATCTTTACTTTTATAGATAACCTTTCTCTGCTCAATAAACTTATAATGATTTACATTCTCCTCAAGTTTTCAAAATATCATGCAAATGATTGGAATAATCTTTCAAAGTTTAACATCTTATTTTAAACTATCCAAAAATTGTGATCATCTCTTTAAAAATTCTTATTTACACAAAATAAATATTTATAATATTTTTCCTAAGAAATTTTTCTAAATAGTAAACAGTCAATTAGAGACTTATTAACAACCTTTATTTGCAAAAACAATTAAAAAAACTTTGCAGAAAGGAATATGTACAATTTAAGAAGGGGTTACCTCCTTATGAAAAGAATTTCTTCAAGATAAGCCCATTTACAGGAAGAGATTCTCTCTTACCTGTTAGATCTTGGAGTATGAATGTATTTGAGCCTATCTTTTCAATGATCTGAAATGGTCCAAGCCACATTTTCTGAAACTTGGTATGTTTACCCTTTTCTTCGTGTGCTTTATCCCATTTCAGAACAAGATCACCAATTGACAAAATTTTTGGGCCGGTAGAACTTGCATCAAAAGAAGATTTTACAAGTTGTTGATGTTTTTCATGAATAATTTTTGCTTTATTTCTATCTTCTTCTAATTTAAGGATTTGATCATATCTCAATTGAATGGATGAAGAAGGATTTTCTTCAATAAATTGCACTAGGGCTAATGATGGAAGAGCTAAATTTGATGGTATCACAGCTTCTTTTCCATAAACTAAATTGAAAGGTGAAGTTCCTATTGAAGCTTTTTCAATGATACGATCAGCCCATAATGCAAAGATTAAAGACTTGTGCCAATTCTTTTGATTTTGATCAATGGTCCTTTTAATGATTTTGATAAGATTTTTGTTAGTGGATTCAGCCAAACCATTACCTTGTGGATAATAATTTGCTGAATATTTTAATTTAAAACCTCTTTTGACTACAAATTCTATTAAACTATTTCCAGAGAAGTAATATGCATTATCAAAGACTAGAGCGTTAGGTACACCAAACCTGGTTATGATGAATTGATCTATGAAATCAATAATTGCATCAGAATTGGCTATCTTCAACGGGATTGCTTCTACCCATTTTTTAAAGTAATCAGTTGCAGTAAGGATGTACTTGTGCTGTTTGGAAGAATGAGGTACTATCTCACCAATAATGTCAAGCCCCCATTGTTCGAATGGTTGCTCAATAGTCACTGGTTGCAAAGGAAAAGTTGGTTTCCTTTGTCTTCCACTTGCAGTTTGACAAATTTGGCACTTCCTTACGTAATCATGCGTATCTTTAAAAAGGGTAGGCCAATAATACCCAGCACAAATTATTTTGTGAGCTATGGTATCACCTCCAAAATGACCTCCTGCTGGTCCATCATGAAATTCCTGCAAAACCTTTTCAGCTTCAGTCTTTTCAAGACATCTTAATAAATTGAATCATAATTTTTTCTAAATAACACATTATCAATGATCTCATATTTAATAGCCTTTAACCTTAAAGCGCGTTTACTCTTATAGCTGAGATTAGAAGGAGAATACCCATTTTTCAAGTAATAGATAAGATCAGCATACTGAGATCCGGAATCTGTAACATTTATCTGACTTACTTGAATATCTTGATTTGAATCTTGATTTTCTGGTATGTTATGAGCTCCTGCCAATAATCTGCAAAAAACTTGTCCTCTAACAATCTTAGCTGGTTTAATATCAATATCATATTCTTGCAAAGCTGTTACCCAGTTAGCTCTCTTTTCTCCTACTTCTTTTTGAATTAATAATTGTCTCACTGCAGAGAATGGGACAATGATTTTTGTATGTGTTTTCAAGAGAAAAGGTCTGAAATGTTTGATTGATTTAAACATGGCAAAGGCTTGTTTTTCAACATCGGAATAATTAAGCTCAGCTCCTTGCAGATTTGAGCTAAAGAAAGAAATTGGTGCTTCAATTTTCTGATCATTGAGCTGTGTTAACACAGCTGCATAAGATGTTTCAGTGGCCAAAGTATACAAAGTAAAATCTTTAGAAAAATCAGGGGTATTCAATGCTGGTGCATTAATGATTGCTTGTTTGATTGCCTCAAAGGCTTCTTTTTCTTTATGCCCCCATTTGAATACTGAATTTTTCTTGATCATATTTTTCATAGGTAAAACAATTTGAGAGAAATCGGGAATGAATCTTTTTACAAAATTGATTTGCCCAAGAAATGATTGCATGGATTTTTTGTTATGAGGTAAAGAAATATCAGAAATTTCTTTCACTCTATCTGGATCAATATATATACCATATTTTGACACAATAAATCCTAAGAGTTTTCCTTCATCTAAAGCAAAGAAAGATTTCTTTGGATTTAAGGAAATACCAAACCTTCTACATCTTTCAAATATTTGCTTTAAATCATGTAGATGATTGGCTCTCTTTTTTGAAAATACTGTTATGTCATCAAGATAAACAACAATTGATTTATTGATCAGACCTTTAAATGTTATGTCCATGGCTCTTTGGAAAGTTTCTCCTGCATTTATTAGACCAAAAGGCATTTTCTGATAAGCATAAGTTCCCCATTTTGTTCTGAAAGTTGTTTTCAATCTGTCATCTGGATGAACTAAAACTTGATTATAGCCTGAAAACCCATCAAGAAAGGACATGAGTTCAGAACCAACTACCTTTTGAAGTATCTATTCCATGGTTGGCAATGGGAAATTATCTTTTAAACATGCCTTGTTTAAATTTCTAAAATCAATACAGATTCTTATATCACCATTCTTCTTCCTTACAGGTACCATATTGGAAACCCAATTGGAGTGCCTAACAGGAAAAATGATTTTGGCTTTTAAAAGTTTATTAAGTTCTGATTTGATTTGTCCTTCAAGATTTGGATGAACCTTCCTTAGCTTTTGTTGAACAGGTTTAATATCAGGAAGCATTGGAATTGTGTGTTGAATAACCGAAGTATCATACATTTTTAAATCATCATAATTCCAAGCAAAAACATTTTTATATTTGTTCAAGAGTTTAATGAAAGCATTCCTTTCCTTTGGTGTTAAATTGAGTCCTAAATTAACGTTTTGAGGTTTAGAATCAGAACCAAGATTTACTAATTCAAACTTCAAAGTGGAACTTTGAAGTTTAGCATTAGTGACTTTCTTGAATCTGTCTTTAATATCATATAAGTCCTCTAATTTAACAACAGATTTTGGAATGGGATTTTCATTACCTTTTGAGGCAATTTGTAAATCATGATCATTCTCATCAATAATTTTCTCATCATATGATTTCTCTGAAGTCATGAAATTTAAAATATCTTGATCATGATAGAATACTCTCCAATTTGTGACATTATCTGGGATAGATGGGCGAAAAATCAATTCTACTGAAAATCTATCAGGACTGCAATCTTCAGCTGGAAGGAGTTTGGATGCAACATTTGCTAACAAATCAGCTGATGCATTTTGATTCCTAGGAATAGGAGAAATATTGAATGCTAAAAAGTGAGTAGTAAGATCTTGCACTAGGGTTTGATAGTGTTTAAGATGTCCTAAAAGGCAATGGATAGTATTCCTAACTTGTTTTATGACAATTTCGGAATCACCAAAGACTTTCAAGTATTTAACATCTAACCCTATAGCTTTATAAAGTCCTTGAATCAAGGCTTCATATTCTGCAGTATTTTTTGTACACTCAAATTCTAACCTACATGATAGCATGGTTTTTTCTCCATCTGGATCAATTAAGATGCATCCTGCTCCAGCTCCATCACTAGATTTTGATCCATCAAAATATAATGACCAAAATAAAGATTTATCTATTGGCTTATCTACAATTACATTAGAAATATTTACAATTCTGGAAGAATCAGATTGTGAAAAATTTTCTATTTGAGAAACAAAAGTATTTACAGAAAAGGGTGATTGTGGTGCTTTGAAGTTTCCAAGGAATGACTCAGCAAAATAACCTCCAAGAATATTTTTGTTGAAAGCCACAGGTTCATTAGATTGTTCAAATTCAGTGACAGTGTGCATCATATGTTTTTCTCGTTCAACTTTGATTTGATTTGGTTTCCCTTTGTAAGGAAGCCACATATGTGAATAATCAGTTGCGATATAACCATTAAGTTTTGCAGACCAGTCCCTGCTTAAAATTAATCCATAGAATTCAGGAATATCTGCAATCAAAATATCAATTCTTTGGACAATCCTAGGATCGGAAGCTAATCTGATAGTAACTGAATTGATTTCTCCTACAACTTGAACTTTAGAGCGATCCAATTGAACAATATGAACTGCTGATTTCTGTGGTTCGATATTCAATTTGGCACAAATAGAAGTAGGCATTATATTAGAGGAAGCTCCAGAATCAATTAAACAATTATGCAGATTTTTATTGTACATTTCATAAGTCAAAAGAAAAGGAGGAGTCTGAGAATTTGATTTTTCTCCAATGAGCACTGTATCAGTAGCATCTACCTTATCTGGTGGCTTACCAGCTCCCCTAGCTGCTTTTGCAACTACACCACTTGGTAAAGGAGCAATTGGTGTAGCGTTTAATTCTTTTAATAGCAACTTTTGCTGGTGTTTTAGTTTGCTGAGTTCATGTAAGGAAATGTTGGCTTTAATCTTTTTCATGTCTTCAACAATGTTATACTCCATAGGATCTGACACTACTAAAGTCTTTGTTGTCGATGAAGGAGGATTAGAAGAAGATGGCTGATTTTGAGTCGGTAACGGAGAAGTTTTCTTTGCAGGGGATTTGTCTTTGGTACTTGGAGTTGTAATTTTCTTTTTAGGAACTATTTGTGCAGGCTCCGATGTAGATTTACTCCTAGTACTTACAGGCATAGCTTCTTGTTCTACCTCACTATCAGAATTAGGGAGAATAAAATCCCACATTCCATTCAATTTGGCTATTTCTTCATTCTCTTCTTCTTCATCTGATACTAAAGATGTATCTTCTTCTTCTTCTTCTTCTTCTGATTCTGCATTAGAGATTGAATTAGGAGGTTTAGATTCAACTTGGTTTCTTCTAAAATTTCGGAATGGTTTTTTGGTAGAAGTTTCAACTACTTGTTTTTTTATTTCAACCATTTCATTTGACATGGTTTTAAGAACTTTCTGTAAACCTTCCATGTCGTATGGGTCTTTGGCCTTTTTCTTTGAATCATCTTTGAAGCTGACCTTCTTGGATTTCCTTTCCTCAATAGCATTTTTCTTTTCTAGAGAAATAATTCTTTTTTCTACTGCAATAGCCTCTTTCATATTCTTGGCCAACGTAGGTTTTGCAGCTCTATCTACAAAAATTGCTATGTTTGAGGGTAAGGCAATTATGTACCATTCACTTCTGACTTGTTCACTGGGCCTTGAATCTACGTGGATTTTGTTCAAGAGTTTGTTGAATCTAGCGTTGAAATCTTTAATGGGCTCCTTTGGTTCTGTCTTCAAATTTGAGAGATCGTTGATTAAAGTAGCTATTGATCTGTCATCTCCAAATTTGGTTAAAAAATGATCTGCAAAAATGGCCCAACTTGTTATGGATCCTGAAGGTAATGAAAAGTACCAGGATCCTGATGCCCCTTGAAGAGTATAAGGGAATAGTCTGACTACAACATCTTCTTCTACGAATCCATTCAAATTTACAGCCAGCATAAAATTATTGATGTGTTCTTCAGCTTGAATGTTAAGATCTGGACTGAACTTTGGAAGCCATTTTCCAGGATTGTCAGGTAAATCATGTAAAGGTGCAGGCATGTTGACAGCCCCTGGAGTAGCCCATGGTCTAGCCATTATTGGAACAACTATTGGAGGAGTAGTAGAGGCTGGTGGTGTCTGAATAGAGGTTGTTGGAATAGATGATGTTGAGATTGATGATGATTGAGTAGATGATGTGGAAACAACTGTACTTTGTTGAGTTGGGATTTCGGAAACAGGTAATTGAATATGAGATGAAGAAATTATATCACTTACTGATTCCGATTGAGTTTTTCTTGTCTTGACTCTACTAGGTAAAGGGAATTCTTTCAGAGAAATACCAAGTTTTTCACTTTGAAGCCTAGTAAGAGGTTTTGAAGGAACAAATTTTGAAGTTACACTACCTTCAGATATTTCAGACTCATCTAGAGATAATGAGAATCCTTTTAATTTATGTATTAAATCTTGTACTTTAGGAGACTCAGGATTTTGATTGTTTGATTGTTTTGAGATTTTGGTAGTGGGTGTCTGAATATTCTTCTCAATTCCTTCGCTAGGATTTTGAATTTCGGAAGAAATTGAGGAAGTTAATGAGGGTGTTTTGCTCTCAGAATGGCTTGTGGGTAAATATTTACTTGCCATTCATAGCTCAGGCCCTCCTTCTAGCGCCAAAAATGTTGAAGCCTAGAAAATCTCTGCTTCAAACATTGGGGAAAACCACCCGGTCGGGACCTTAGGACAGCTCCTTTTCCGTTTGGTATGGTGGCTCCGACTGGATTGAAAGGACCAGTTTCCTTATAACTAATGGGTTGGTGATGGATTGATTTGGATGAGTGAAAATGGGACTAAATTGAATGAAATAAAATTATCTAATTTAAACTAAATACTAATAAAGAAATTCTAACACTAACCCGGGCAATCATATGTGAATACAACTTAAGATTATTCCAATTTAACAATAACCATAAAAATGTATTATCATTTAAATCGGAATGTGCAGAAACAAATAAAGATAACTCTGTTTAAGAAATTAAACAGAGTTGTATTAACATATTGCATTCATCATAATATATCATCTACATATACTTATGAAAGATAACATTTCAATTATACTAAAAAATGATATATATAAAGAAACGTTATGAAAACAAATATCTGTAAATGATAGAAAATTTTAAAGTGAATATCATAAGACAAAAGAAATCAACAGTGAACAGATAGAAATACCTTATTCATCTTGAAAGCTTTCAAATGAAATCTGATACTCTAATCCAGTAATTCTGATGCAAAATCAAATCCAAGGTACAGAAATGCAACACTTCAAAGATAATTCCACATAAAATCACCAGATGTGATCCTTTTAAAAAATATATAAGTCAGTGGAGTACAGAAATGTAATCTCCAAGTCAAAAATATTAAAATCCAGGACCCTTCTCTAAATGCATGAGAAGGGTTTAAATACTACTTAGCTAAATCTAAAAATAGTCTATTACAAAAATTAAGGATTCGGTTTAATGACCGTCCTTTTCCTAGGCAAAAATATAGTAAAACTAAAACTAAATCTAAAAATAAAGACTATTAACTAACTACTTATGAACTTGATCTTTAAACTTGTAGGCATCTAGCATTGTTTTGAGAAGATGTGGTTGACTGACTTCAGAATTCAACTGTCTTGAAAAGACAGAATCGGCAAGTGTAGACACAATCTTCTCAGTAGAATTGATGATACAATTAAGCGCACTGTGCTGACTGTGTGGTTTCACTAAGTATGTCCAGTAAGAGTCCCAATTTAATCTTGTCAGCCCTTGGATTGATTTTGCTCTTTCTTCTGCCTTTTGCCTCCATTCTGTTTGCAGTTGATGTGCCTGTGGGAGATATCCCGGAACAGTTTCTGAAATCAAATTAGCTTTGTGCAAATTATCATTTACACAATCAGTAAGACTGTTTGCTGCTGTAGCCGCCTCCTCTGCTGCTTTCTCTGCCCTTCTGATGTGTGCATCCCAGTTATTGAAAAGTATTTCTTTATGGTTATCATTAATAATTGGTGCACCAGGTTTTCTTCCTTCTTCTGTTTTTTGCCATACCAAATAATCAGTAATCTTTTCATTAATTAAATCATAATCATTTCGTAAATCTACGACATGATTTTTGATCTTATCACTCTCTTGGCAAAAAGAATTCCATTGCAAGATTTTTTGGCATAATACTTCTTCTTGTTGCAGTAGTTGATTGTTTAAAGAAATAGTTTCTGAAACAAACTCTGGAAGCTTAGGATCATCTTTGTGCTGATCTTGGATAATCTATATTTGTTTCTCTTTATCAGCCAAACTTTTTTGATGTCCAATTTTCATTTCTTGAAGTTGTTGTTGTAACTTTTCAAGTTTCATCTGTGCTTCATTATTGGCCTGTACCTGTTGCAATTGCTGTTGCAGAACTTTTATCTGTTCTTCTTTTTCATTTAATAAGAGTTGTATCTCAAATGCTTTGTCAATAGTTGCAGAAGCATAAGCCCCTGTAATTTGAGATAACTTAGCAAGATTATCAGTAGGCTCTGTGGTAGGATCCTTCCACAAGACATCTAGTTTTTCTGCTTCAGTAGCAATTGCACCCTCTAACTTTCTCTTTTTCCTTTGTTTCTTCACTACTGCTTTGTATTTTGGGCTATAGAATACATCTAGAGGAGGAATGTCCACTACATTAAGTACAATTTCAAAGGAGGGTGTGATAGGTATGTGCTCAGTTTCTGTGACTGTGCTACTTATTCCTGTGCTCAAAACTTTGGTTGTCTGTACAGGGGTCTGTACATTCTGTCCTTCTACATTAATCAATTGATTAAAGCTTTCCCATTCTTTGTCTAATTCAATGGTGACTGACTGTTGCTGTACATTGGTAGGAGGAGGATTTGTCTGTTGAGAAGTCAAAATTTGCTGTTGAGGAAGTTCTTTCGATTGAGAAGAATCTTTCACTGATTCTTCAATTTTATCTTCCTTTTCATTAGACTTATTGGAACGTTCAGAAGTCTCTCTTTCAGATTTTGACTTAGATTTATCTGTACTCGAACTGTCGTTAAGACTAACACTAGGAGTTTGTTCCCTTGCGGGTTCCAGGCGTAGATTTTCCAAAGGAATAGTAGTTAGTCTTCTCTCTCTGTAAAGTTTAAATTCTTGGAATTCCTCTGGAGATAACTGCATTTGAGCTAAATTCAAAACTTCTTTAAATGAACCTTTTGTTTGGAACATATCATCAAAAAGATCCTGTTCCCCGGAAAATTCCCTTACTCTGATTGCATTGGTAAAATTGTTAACAATATTATTTGGGTCAAATAACCTTCTCGAAAATTTGAACAGTTGTAAGCATGTAATGTTGCTTACCTCTTTGAATGCGTGACCAACATCAAACAGTGAAAATGTTCCACAGTTTATGGGAAATTGTGGCCAAATTCCTTTCTTCTTCTCTTTTAATTCCTTTGTCAAACCTCCTTGGCCACAGGTCTGATAAGCAATCTCCCGAGCTACAAGTTTATCCGGAATATATAGGGGTAAAACATGGGGGGAAGCAGAACTTCCAAAAACCCTAACATAAGTGAAAAAATCTTCTCCAAACCATCTCGCGACGGGGAGAATGTCGACCTCTGTTTCTGGGGATAACCTTGGGGCATCCTTATTATGCAATGTTCTGTACAATGGCAACATTATACCATGGCAAATTTTGTAAAAATGGGGGACAAAATTAGATTCCCACAGTTCCTTGTGATACACATGAATAGGCAAAGGATCGTGGATTGTCCATTGCCAACCCATCAAAGGGAATTTAGAGACAAAACAGATAGCGTCCATGACATAGGCAGATAAATAAAAAGGCGGATAAATCCGCTGAGAAACAATTCGTTTAGACCGGTAGTGAAAAATAGCAGTGGTCAAATTATCAGATAAGATTTTGGCCCAGTCTACAATTGTAGAATTAACGACAGCATTTAACAAAGGGAGCCATTCAGGCAAGATCATATTTATGTCAGGCTTTCCAAAAAGCCTGCATAACATGGCAACAACAAAACAATATGGAGAGGTAAGTGAACCAGTACTGTACATACCGTGTTTGTTTTTCTTCAACGGTTCATCTCTTTTGGTCCACTCCTGTGTGCATTCCGACAAATTTGCATGTTCTCTAGCAAAATCTTCCATAAATTGCTTATTATAAGTCGCCTGAGGTTCCGACTACTGATACATCAGCCTCAAATCTTCTGTAGTGAACGACCCGATTAGCTCTTGAGTTGGAGTTCTAAATTGCCTGTCTGAAATATCGGTGCTATCCAACACCCATTTCACCATGTCTCTATACGGAAGAATTCTTGGCCTTGCCGCTATCCTATGCAGAAATGAACAAGCCAGTTCTTTAAGGGTTGCCTTAGATGAATTACTCGAGCCTGCTGTAGCTGCAACTTGCATCACCACAGGATTTTTTTCTTCGAGCAAATTATACATTCCTTCCCAGGTTGTTATACCGGCATCCTTCTTACAAGCAGTGTCTGTATACAGTGAAGCCATTTATCTGTTTTCAGAATTTGAACTCTTCTCTTTCTTACCCATAATGTTCGGCGAATGCTTTGTATAGACGTTTGCTCCTTCGTGCCTGCGTTAACATATAGAGTAGAAATATGCTGTACAACTTGTCCTTTGTGCTGGTTTCTTCTTGTATTTCAGGTTAAGGAGGAAGGACGGTTGCAGGGAGTTTGAACTCCACGTGAATCTACTTCAAACGTACGACCAACGGGTAAACCTCTCATTCTGCTCTATTTAGTTTTTACGAACGTGCATGATTGTGTGGTCTCTTGTTAAGTAATGCATACTGCTTTCTGTGGAGGTTGAATCCCAACCAACCTCTAGGGTGTTAAATCCCGAAACAGAACTGAGAGGGTGGCTCAGCAATCTCTTGCCCTTGTGTCCCACTACCACCAACACCGGGTGCAGCAAGTGTCAGATAACACTACATACAAAAGATTTTTTTTGTTAGTTTAGTTAATGTAAAAATTAAAAATCAAACTATCACAATTCATCTCATGTAGAACAAAAAAATATCCTTTTGATTTTTTATTATTACCTTATATGTTTCTATCTGGGTCATAAGTTGTGTTATCCTCATTGCTATTTCAGGTGTTTGAGGCGAAGCGTCTACCAAACGCTCAAATTCCAACATTGCTTTTCGCCCCTTTTTTCGCAGCAACAGCAATGAACATGGGGATGAAGAAAGCTCTTCCTCGTAGAGGGAATCATCGAGCGTACCATGGCTAAGTGTCTGCATATTTGAACAAAATTAATATTATTTCAATTATGTAAATAAATAAAATACCTGAAGATAGAGCAATGCTGGCACTTTACATGTTCTTCCACTGGCCCCTTTTCGCTATCATCTTGTCTTGGGGTTGTTCCTGTACTTCCCTGATCAGTCTACCACATTGCAATTAAATTAGAAATTTGAAAACTTGAAAACAATATCTAAATTGAAAACACAAAATGAAAAATGATAAGTCTAATAATTCCTTGACTAAGATTGCCTGATTTGTTGTACCTATGCACAATGAGATTCCAACGAGAATTACTATCACATGTTGACAATTGTAGGATCACTATGTTTTTTCACTATAATTTGTATCATTGTGTCAATTCAATGCATACATGAGGTATGTTTTCAAATGGAAAGCACTCTAACTATTGACAAGGTAAATTCATATAGGGTTTTTTTATGACAAGAACAACACCTAATCTTTATATGAAACAAAGTCATTTCACAACACCAAGTTAGAGACTATTTCAAACTTATGTTCACACCTTTCTTGGTTTATTTCAGTTCTATTTATGCCAACTCTTAGCTTAATTACTTTACCTTAAAACTATAACAACTATGTAATCAAATAAAACCTTTGTCAAGGTCTTGTCAATATATAGTTCTAGAATCACCTTTGAAAAATATGCCTCCCTTTTAGTCTAGGCTAATGGTGTAATTACCTTAGTGATCCATTAGTTGATTGATATCCCTATTAATGTGATACATATAGAATAGTTACAACCACATACATAGTCTCCCTGTTTCAGTTCTGTGAGGGCCAGAACTGCCTCTAGTTGCAATTTTTGTACAAAAATTTTCCTAGATAATTCTGTTGTGTTGCAACAAAGCCAAATTTCAACGTAATCTCACTGTCTTCTAGCCAATGCCCCACTAAAATGTCCTAAAATTAAAACTGCCAAAAATTACCATTTTTACCTCCTCTTTCCAAATCACTTTTTCCGACGTTTCCAAACAACTGTCGCTCTTCTAATAGGTACCTATGCATAATGAGATTGCAGCGAGAATTACTATCACATGTTGAAAACTGTAGGATCACTATGTTTTTTCACTGTAATTTGTATCATTGTGTCATTTCAACGCATACATGAGGTATTTTGTCAAATGGAAAGCACTCTAACCGTTGACAAGGTAAATTCATATAGGGTTATTTTATGACAAGAACAACACCTAATCTTTATATGAAACAAAGTCATTTCACAACCACAAGTTAGAGACTATTTCAAACTTATGTTCACACCTTTCTTGGTTTATTGCAGTTCTGTTTATGCCAAATCTTAGCTTAATTACTTGACCTTAAAACTATAACAATGTCTATGTAATCAAATAAAACCTTTGTCAAGGTCTTGTCAATATATAGTTCTAGAATCACCTTTGAAAAATATGCCCCCCTTTTAGTCTAGGCTAATGGTGTAATTACCTTAGTAATCCATTAGTTGATTGATATCCCTATTAATGTGATACATATAGAACAGTTAAAAACACATACAGAGTCTCCCTATTTCAGTTCTGTGAGGGAGAGAACTGCCTCTAGTTGCAATTTTTGTACAAAAAATTTCCTAGATAATTCTGCAGTGTTGCAACAAAGCCACATTTCAACGTAATCTCACTGTCTACCAGCCAATGCCCCACTAAAATGTCTTGAAATTAAAACTGCCAAAAATTACCATTTTTACCTCCTCTTTCCAAATCACTTGTAGAGTATCTAAGATGAGAAAAATTTATCATAGGCTAGTGTCCTGCCAACCAAAGGGGAGATGGTTTCATGGGAACATGAGGAATGCCATTTTTGCACATCCGAAGCTACCACATATTGAGTCTCAGAGGGAGTTGTCTATTGAGCCCTCTTAGTATATATAGCAAAAGACATTCCTGCTTATGGAAGTGCATGATTGATTGATAAATTACCTTCAAAGTGGATGGATTTAATGATGAGCATGTTGCCAGATGGATGCTTTGCACTCTGGAAAGACAAGCTTAGGCTTGTGGTCTCCCTGAGTAAGATGGAGTAAGAACAGTTAAGTATTTCTGCAATAGATATGCTAGGATTAGGGGAGTGCTAAGTGCTGCTAAAGATATCTACTAGTAGGTCTATTGAGTAGAGCTATTGAGGTTTCCATTGACAATTTAGTCAACAATATCATTAATTTTCAGAAAGAAGCTTGGTGACTTGTTCCTATTTTGGGATTTGTTGTCTCTTGAAATAACCCTTTTACTAATACCATGGTTTGAAAAAGATACTTTATGATAAATTCCATCGTGTTCAATACTGAAAAGGAAGGCCACAAAATTAGAACATGAAAACTCATCATGATAGGATACCTGAAACTAGATAAGATTGGGGCATAATATCATGATAAATCTAGCTCATGTTGAAATATTGTACAACATCACATTGAGACAAGCCTATATCACTACTAACCATCAAGGGAAATGGATTGTGAGAAATGTCATCTTCTAAATTCCTTGATTTTCCAAAGACATAAATAGATACCTCAAATTTATTACAAGATCTATACGAAATCGTCTCACCCCACAATGTTTTAGAAGTACTCAAAGAATGCACTGTTCAAATCCAACTGTCGATAAGTAAGAATTTGAAGCAGTATCTAGAAAATTTTCACTCATGACCCTTTGATCCATAGTAGGAAACTTAATATGAATTACAATATTGAGTTTAGAAATGTAATTTGAGTCATGTAGATTTGTGCGTTCAAAGGCACATTCTGGATAATGCTTGTGACTAAATCAGACTGTGGTGTTTTTAGCAAGTCTGCGTGACATTATGTTGAACAAAGTGGTCATATTATAATGTGTGATAATTGACATAATGATTGAGTTGTTTTAATGATGTAGGCATTGGTAGTGTTCGAATATCAATCTGAAATATTTGAGTGGCAGGACTTGATGTTCGTTATACTTCAAGAGAACTTAATTCAAGTCTCTGATTCAATGAAGGAAATAAATCGAGACTCCTATCTCATTTTCCTTTTTATGCTCTAGCCTCTAAGTGAAATCATTAGCACATTCATATACACAGCCTAAACTTCAGTGGAAATTGTTGATGTTCGGTGGCATTGTTGTTATACTCCTAAGGTATAGACATCTTGATCACACGGCCATCAAGCAGAGGGAGTAATTAATATTCTATATCAAATGTATAGAAAGGCATTAATCCTCTTTCAGTTTTGAAGAGGTAGTCTCCTTGAAACCTTTTATATCCTAATTCATCCTTGAGACCTGTAACAGTATTATTGAATCATGCTAGCAGAGTTGTCATCCTTTGAAAGGGATCTAGCATAGATGATTAGATCCATCATTATTTAAGGCAATCTGGAGGAAGTTTTTTTTTTAAGCAGACAAAAGTCCAGAAAGAATATATGGGTTGCAATTTTTGAAAGTTTCTTCCTTTTTAAAGGACTAGTTTATGACCCTTTGGATTAGAATCTTGCAGCAGTTCTTACAATCACAAAGAACAGAAGTACCCCACCGAGGAAGCATTGATGGAGTGGACTGAACAGTCTCTAATTTTGATTGATCATTGGGCAATTTGACTTTATGATCTTAAAAGTAAGTCTGCAGAAGGAGCTATTCTATCCAATAATTATTATAAGGAAGATCATGTCAAAAGACTTGATAAAAGAAAAGTCATAACTATTGATCTAATGACTCAAAAATGATTCCATATATCTTTGGCTGCCTGAGAAGTTGCATGAAAAATTTAAGCAAAATAATATATGAAAGATGGATCTGTAATTCAGAGAAGACCAAAGGCTTTTTTTTCTTGAAGGAAGATCCAGATCACCTATCAAGAGACTCTTTCTTCAGCCTCTTATCTATCACAAGAAGGTTGAAGTTATTGAGAAACTTTCTGATCATTTATGACGTGGTAAGGTTTCTCAAGCTCAACATGTTCTGATCTCATCTTCAAATCAGGTATGGTTTTGCATTCATATTATTTGTCTCTACATTAGAAGCTGAGTTTCGTATCTAAGAAGTCACAGTCCTGGGCATCACTTAAGTGTACCAAATTCTAGGCCGGATCATATTTCAGAAGGTGCCATTTCCTCCATCAAATTCTGGGTATAATGATAACTGATTTATTCAGCAGTTAAGCTCTAATTCTCTTATCATCCCATTTTGAATCATCCAAGAGCAATCTCATCAAGAAAATACCTTTAAAATTTACAGCGGAGAATTGAGGCTAGCATGGAGCAAGAAGGAAATTTTTCTCTATGTTTTAGGGTGTGTACTTCTTGCAGGACTAAACCGCAGGTGTGAGGAGAGGTTATGGGTACTTTTGTGTTTTTTTTTATGGTAATTATTCCTCTATTTCGGACCACAGTGAATAGTAGCTTGTGGAGGAAGGTTAGAGGGCATTGTAATCATAACAGTGAATTGTAATAATAGCAGTGGCATATTTCGCTCATTTATAAAGTATAATAGACACACAGAGTTTCTTCAAACATTTTTCATGCAAAAAAAACACTACTATTGAAGAATGAATAAACCACATTACCATTTTTCCGTGTATCAATTAAGTAAAGATTTTCTTCAATGTCGCCTTAGCAGATTAATGTTTCCTTTGACGTGGCCCTATCAGATTAACCCCTGCACTGATGCAACCTGTTTTCGACAATTATTGTCTACCCTAGAGACAACCTAGAGTTGCTATAGACCAGTGCCTAGGACATCTTAGCATAGCAAGGAGCTCATAATATAGCTTGGGTTGTCAATCCAAAAGCTCTCTTACTATCACTTGTAAAACAAGGAAATTAGTTTAAATGGCACCAAACTCTTTCAGAAGCTGATACAAAGATAAGAATAATGTAGGAACAGCATGCAAAACTCCAATACAAAAGCATTAGATAGTTAAGAGACAGCTTACTGCAAAGAGGGCCAGTTCAAATAATATGCCACAGAAATCAAATATCAGAAAGTGGATGTAGTAAAGAAACATGAAGAAGATACTAGTTAGCATGAGGCTGATACCCAGATACACAACAAAACCACATATGGGCTTATCCAACTAAGAATCCATACATGACAATGGCGTTTTAAAAGCACCCTCCTCAAGTAGCTAATATAGCAGAAAATATGGATGAAATGAACATGGAATAGTATATCATGACTAGGCCTATTTAAAGTGCTTGACTAATCCAAGTATGGGCACCAACTAGGATGAATCCTTACTTAAGACCAGTGAGCCACTCGCATTCTAGAACATGATACAAGAAGACAAATAGCATGGAATGAGATTTTATATTAACACATAAGAGAAAATTACATACTGTGAGATACCAAAGACCAGAATCCCCATTACAGTTATAACTCCTCCTCACTGAGACCCTATGGACTCTGAGCCTTCATACAGAAGTGTTACAAGATGTATACAAGAACTTCTCACTGCATCGTTTACTGATAGAAATTTGGAACCTTCACAATGTCTTTCTTTCTATCTTTTATAGGGGAAGGAGAAAACTCTAGAGAATGAGGTAGGTGATATACATTTAATGATCTTATTTAAAACGAATTTGAAAGAAAAACCCGCCTATGCATGTTTGGCGGTGCTGAACTGGTGCAAGTACTCTGCTACTACTTCATGAAATAAATGCTGAGGATGAAAATCTCCTCATGAACAAGACATAAAGAATAAAATATACACATGTTCTGTACTTGGCGGGAAGAGAAAAATCTGCTGCAATAAAACCTAGAGGTTGCTTGTTTTTGTGCATGGTACTCTTGGCCCTCTACCTTTGAATTAAAATCCCAGATCTTTAATGCAGGGCGTTGTATTTCTCGATCTTTCACTGATATTTCATGCGGCCCCATTAATGTTTTCGCCTACCCAAATCTGCCCTTTGATTTTCTCTGGAGGGTTCTACAATTTCAAATTCTTGCTTTCTTTAATGGTGGTCACATCATAGCAGCTCCTGGATCTTTTCCCACCAATTTTACTCCTGAAACATGGTCCTGCTGTGCATTCTTGGCCTCTGTAATGGGAGTGACGAATCATGATAATTCTTAGCCATGATAAACCTGCAAAAACAAAAACTCGTTAAATAAAACCAATCACAAGGATGGCGGACATGGTGGGGTTAATGGAGATGGTGTTATAGGTCTGAGAGGATGATGAAACGATGCAGGGTGGCAAAAAACACAGGGGGACGATGATGGAGGTGGACGGGTTGACCAAGGAAAGACAATGGAATGTATATATGAATGAATCACATATATGCATGGCGGAGGATGAGACAGTGAACACGTGTAACGCTGTCGTGGTGGGAGGCTCGGTCAGCAGGTGGTCAAGCGGATGATATGGGCCACACGATCATTGGATGAGATCGACGGTTTTAACGCATCGGAGGACAATGAAATGGTGGGCCAGGGATGCAATAGACGTGGGTTAAAACATGTGCAGCTCCGGAGGATAACCACCGTTGGATGGAGGACTTGAGATCTGATGGCTGATGATGATTCCGCTGCCCGACCTTTGACTGAACAGTAATGCACGAAATGGGCAGTTTCGGGAATCGTACATGAGGACACTTGTCATGCGATCTATGGAATCGTTGGCCCCGCGGAGAATACCGCCCTCTCAGCAATGGTGGTGCGGAATGAAACCACCGGTTTCGCAACGGGTACGGGCGTGGGGATCACCATGGTAAGCACGGCTCCGCTCCGTCGATTTGTTTTTGATCAGACGACTCCAGACGCGCCCGAAATCTTTGACGATAAGCTCCTGCCTATCCGGCACACGGTTTTGCGCCCGGGTCATGTGAGAATCAAAAAAGAGGGGCTAAGACTGCAGGGGCTAGGCCCGATATGTTTTTAGATGCGGATCTTAACCTTTGCAGAGTGTATTTTTCGGGCGGAAAAGGGTAGAGATAGGCAGAAAATGGGGTTTTATGGCCACGACGGGGGATTTAAATAGATTTAAACGGATCTGCAAGTTAAAAACTTGAATGAAGGAGCTAATGACCACAAAATAAATGTAGGGGTTGATATGTACAACATCGGCTCCATCTGGGGACGGCATGTCCATGCTTGGACATGTCGAGAACTTGCAGACCCTTGATCATCTTGTATGTAGATTCCGCTCTTCAGCCCTTTTGATTTTTCTTCAAAACTCATTAGCACACATCCCTTATTAAAATAAAAACTGAAACAAAGTCTATATACAATATAATACAACAGGCATACTCTGCCCGAATCAAAATTGAAAGTAGGGCTTAAGGAATTGGTCGTTCACAGGGGCATCTAACAAGTCACCCTGCAAATTTTCTAAAATAAATGTATTATTACCTTTTAGCTCCATAATCTTAAATGGGCCAAACCAAAGCGGATCAAATTTAGCATGTTTTCCCTTTTCAGCCCTCCGGATATCCCATCTGAGAACCAGATCACCAATTTGAAATTTCCTGTCTTTTGCATGCTGATCAAAGATGTTTTTCATTTTCTCCTGATACTCCGCTAATCTTTGATTCACTTGGCTCCGTGTTTCCTCCAATTCTACCAGTTGGTTAATTCTTCTGACCATGTCATCTGGTTCTTCCTGACTTTCCTACATGAAACGTGCCACTGGCAAAGCCAATTGCACAGGAAACACAGCTGCTCGCCTATATACCAGTTCATAAGGAGATTTCCCAGTTGCTCTCTTGCTAGTTACTCTATTCGCCCACAGAGAAAATTTCAATTGGGAATCCCAATTCTTTTGATTCTCATTAATTGTCTTCTTCAAGGCCCTCACCAGAGTTTTGTTGGAAGATTCTGCCAAGCCATTCCCCTGTGGATAGTAAGCTGTGGAGTGATTTAATGCAATATTATACTGCTGGTAGAAATTTACAAATTTATTGGACTTGAAGGCCTGTGCATTATCAGTTACAATTCTAGCTGGATAGCCAAACCTGGATATGATGTTCTCTTCCATGAATTTGATGATTACAGCATCTGTAGCATTTCTCGCAGGTATAGCTTCCACCCACTTTGTAAAGTAATCTGTTGCAGTCAATATCCATTTATGTTGGCCACTTGAAGGGGGATGTATTTCTCCAATAAAATCTAATCCCCATTGCTGAAATGGTTCATCTATATGAACTGGAATTAGGGGCAAAGCAGGCATCTTTTGTCTCTCAGCAAATTTTTGACACTTATCACATGCTCTAACCCAATTAAAAACATCTCCAAATAATTTAGGCCAATAAAAACCAGCTCTCAGTATTTTATGTGCTGTGGCCTTCCAACTGTAATGTCCTCCACAGATTCCTTCATGAAATTCTGTCATTATATTCTCCACTTCATTTTCTGTAAGGCATAATAGTAATATACCTGAAGGATCTCTCCAGTACAGCTGTCCATTAGCAACTATGTATTTCTGAGATTTCATTCTTACAGCTCTGTATTTTACCTTATCACAACCCAGAGGACAGCTGAGTGTTAAGAGATATTCAATTATTTCTTTGTACCAAGGACTAGTGAGATATTTCATGTGTATCTTTTGAGTGGCTAGCTCTAGTCCATGTTGCTCTTCTCCTTTCTCAGACTCTTCATTTGCTATCATGGATAAATTTATACCTAGAGCCTGATGATTTGATTCAGACAAAATTTTGGCTAGCCCCTGTCCTTTAACCAGCTTAGTAGGTCTTATGTCCAGATCATATTCCTGTATTTTTGCAATCCATCTTCCTCTTTTTCCTTCACTGTCTCCTTGAACGAGGATGTCTTTAACAGCTGTTGTGGGGACATATGCAGTAATGTGGGATTGCAAAACATAGGTTCTAAAGGCTTTGAGAGACTTCACCAAGGCATATGCCTGTTTTTCTAGTATGTTATACTTCAATTCTGCATCATGCAATACCTGACTGAAAAAGGCTATTGGCTTCTCATATCCATCTTCATTTTTCTGCAACAAGACTCCAGCTACAGTATGAGGGGAAGCAAAAGAAAAGATCATAAATGGATTTGTATAATCAGGCCCAGCTAGCACAGGAGCTTCAGCAAATGCCTGTTTTATTCTGGTGAATGCATCTCTAGATTCCTGGGACCATTTTACTTCATTATTCTTTTTCAACATATCAGTTATATGCCTAAATATCTCAGCATAGTTAGGAATAAGCCTTCTCAGGAAATTGATTCGGCCTAGAAACACCTGCACTTCCTTCTTATTCCTGGGTAAAGGAATATTGTTTATAACTTCAACTCTCTTAGGGTCTATTTTCACACCGTCTTTAGTTACAATGTGCCCTAAGAGTTTTCCCTCATATAATGCAAATAAAGATTTTAGAGGATTGAGGGAAAGACCATACCTTCTGCATTTTTCAAAGGTTCTCTGCAAGTGTTGAATGTGTTCAGTATCATCCTTTGAAAATACTGTGATATCATCCAGATATACCACCAGAAACTTGTCCTGCTCTCCAACAAAAGCTATGTCCATTGCCCTCTGAAAAGTAGCTCCCGCATTGATTAATCCAAAAGGCATCCTGGCATACATGAATGTTCCCCATGGCATGGTAAAAGCAGTCTTCTTTTGATCTTCTGGGAACACAGCCACCTGATTATAACCAGAAAAACCATCCATCATTGACATTCTGAACGCTCCCACCACTTTCTGCAGGATGTGGTCCATCTTAGGCAGTGGATAATTATCCTTTAAAGATGCTCTATTTAAATTCCTGAAATCCACACATAATCTTATTTCTCCATTCTTTTTTCGAACGGGAACCAGGTTAGCGACCCATTCAGAGTATCTTAGTGGCACAATTATTTTGGCCTGTAGCAGCTTCCTGATTTCTTTTTCAATTGAAGGAAGCAACAGAGGATTTATCTGTCTGAGCTTCTGCTTATATGGTTTTGCATCTTCCCTCAGAGGAATTTTATGCATTATATTGACATCAAAAGTGTTTAGGTCTTGATAGGACCACGCAAATACATCCTTATATGACTGAAATAATTTCAAATATTTCCTTTTATATTCATCCGGGACCTTCTTGGATAATTTTACAATTTTTGGGTCAGCATCAGTACCCAAATTCAAGTCTTCTACTATTTTATTATGCTGCAATGGAACATCATTTTTGTCAAATAATCTTTCTAGAGGCACCAGCCCTCTAGGTATCATGTTTCCTTTCAGCTGCAGCACTTTATTACCTGCTACTTTTTCTTCCCATTTGTTTTCTGAAATATCTTCAGCCTCATTTTCTTCACAGTCATCAATCTCCATATTAGAAAATTCACCCACTGTCTCCAGAAATCTCTTCATCTGTTCCTCATCTTCAAATACTTTCCAATGCTTAATATTATCTGGAATTGATGGTCTATAACGTACCTCAATTTCATACCTCAAAAGAGGATTCTGAGGAGGGCGGAATGTACTAGCAGCCACAACAAGAGAATCTGTCATTCGATTCTGCTCCCGGGGCATGAACTGTATGTTAAAGGCTGAGAAGAAATTCTCCACCATGTCCCAAACTTCATTTCTATATGCCCTCAGCCGAGGATGCTTGGTTTGGCATTGATTTTGGACCTATCTCACCACCAGTTCAGAGTCTCCCATGACTTTTAAACTTTGGATGCCCATGTTTCTAGCTGTCTGTAATCCTAACAAAAGTGCTTCATATTCAGCTACATTATTAGTAGCCTCATACTCCAATTTGAAGGATAGTGGGACCCATTTTCCTGTAGGAGAGATTAATAACACCCCAGCTCCATTTCCTTCTCTTGAATTTGCCCCATCAAAATGTAAAGTCCATATTTCTGCCTCCTGATCTTCTGGAGGCTGCTTAGTTTGGATTTGACAAAAGGAGGGCTCATGGGCATAATTTTGGTTTTCTTCTAACATCAAACATGAGAAATCTCCCTCTTTTTTGTAAACTGGAGAATTCTCTGAGCAGTCAGCCTCAGTTACCATTTTAAAAAATCTAGTCTCCCTGTATAACCTCCTCTCTTGGCCTCCAAAGATTGGGACAGTAGCATATGTTAAGTCCATTTTGAGTGACCCGCCAATTTTTGTACCCCAGGACCTTGACAGCAACATACCAAAGCGGGCTGGGATATCAGCAACCACAATGTCCATAACTACACTTTTTGCAGGAATTTGGGCCAGATTGACCACTAAGTCTTTAATCATCCCCAAGCATTTAACTCTTTTGGAATCAAATGAGTAGAGGTCTTTGTATGGACGTGTGATCTGTAATCCTAATTTTTCCATGACTGACAAAGGCATAAGATTATGGGAAGCCCCAGAATCTAGCATACAATTGTGTAACAGCAGGTCATGGATGACTAAAGACACGTAAAAAGGAGGAGTAGAAGGGTCTACCTCCTCAACATGTGGGCCAATGACTACCAGGGGTCTTTCTTCTTGAAGGTTTAAACTATCAGGCACAATTGATATTTCAGGAGGGAGCATAAAAGAAGTAACCTGAGATTGATATGCAAGCTGTTTTAACAGCTCGATCAGGGGGACTGGGATCTTAATTTTCTCAAGCTCTTTCTGTAAGCTAAAAGCAGAGGAAGGCTTTTCCATTACGACTTCTTTAAATTCTTTATTTTCAGCTGAGGATTTAACTTCTTTGGATACAAACTCAACATTAGGAGGACTAACTATACAGGAAGAAGAAGGACTTTGATTATTAGACTGCAGAGGAGTATTTAGAGGACTCTTACCTTTTCCTGCAGCTTTCTGCATTGTCATCTCTTTTTGAGCAGGTGTTTCTTTCTGGGGTGGCTCTTCTTCTTGATCTTGAGTTTGGGTCCTCTTCCTTGAAGATCTGAGATCATATTTTACATTGAATTGTGCTTGCATGAAATCAGCAAATTGTTTACAATAATGATCAATCTCTGCTTCTTCTTCTTCTTGCAACGGGCATTCCACTTCATCGTTGTTTGAGAACGCAAAATTTGAATCTTCTAGTTCATAAGAAGCGTCTTCAGTGGAGTCATCTGCTGGACCTTCCAGGTACAGTGGGTGTGGTACCTGATCTTGCTGCTCCTTTGCTTCCCTTGGCAATATATGCAGGGGTGGTCTCTTGTGCTGGGGGTTATATCCTCTATTCGGAGCATTATAAAAATTCTTGGGGGCTGAACTCTTGGCCTCCAATTCAATTTTAACCATCTTCTTTATCATTTTTCTTATTTCCTCCATTTTATCTGAATCCTTATCCTGGTTGGAAGTGGATAATTCTTCTTTTCCCCTCCTTCTAGCATCCTGTTCATCCTTCCCTTTTAATTTTCCAGAGGAAGCAAAGTTCGCTTCCAATTCAAGAGCATCTGACTGAGCACCATCTAGGGTGGCAGGCTTTCTCTCCCTGAGGGAGAAACCGAAATCTGAGTCAAAGGCTGCAATGAAAACAACTTTTGCAGCATTCTGATGAGGCTTCATATCTGTAGGGAGATTTAGATATAACTTATTAAATCTCTTAATAAACTCCGACACCCCTTCATTATGTCTCTTCTTGAGTGTATTGAACTCAGTGAGACACTGTCCATGATCTTTCTTTTCTCCCCATTTCCTGAGAAAAGTATTCTCCATGTCATCCCAAGTGGTTACTGAACGGTTTCCCAATGTCTTGAACCATTTTCTGGCTTCACCATCCAAAGATTGCACAAACAATCTCAAGACCACATCCAAATGTTCTACATTTAAGTTTTCTGCAAAAGAGCAGAAAGCCTCAAGATGTTTCTGTGCATCAATCTCATTTTCTCCATTGAATCTGGGCAGAATCTTCAAATAATCCTGTGGCATATCATTTAGCACTTGGGGTAAGGCCAGTGGAGCATATTTGTTCAGGAGAAAAGCTAGTACATTAGCCATTGGAGGAGGTGGGGGTTGTGCAAAAATTTGATGTACAAATGAAGGAAGGGGAGGAGGAGGAAGTGGAGTATGTATAACAATGGGAATAAATTGCACAGAAGCCTGAGGTGTAGATGGGAATAGTTCACGGTTAACAGCAGCTACTTCTGTGACTTCTTTAACTTCTTCAGCCTCAGGGGTAGGATGAGGGTTATCTTTGGTTCTATCACTTCCCCTGGGTGGGCTATCTGAGTAATATTTGGGATTTTCCTCAGTGGAGTCTGGATTTTCCACTGGGATTTCCTAAGAAGAAGAGGATGGATGATCTTCTACAGAATATTCAGGGACTTCAGCACGGGCTGATTGTCTTTCTTTCCAACTTCTTCTATGAATAATCTTCTCTGGGTCAGATACAGAGGATGTCTTTAACTTAGAGGAATCTGACCTCAAATGTGGCTTTCGAGGAGCCAGAACTACCAATAGATTTATCAAATAGAGAACAGTGGAGTCGTCAAGGTGAGAGATACGCAACTCTTCAACTCTCTGTGATCACCTGATTAGAGAGTGAATATAATTTGTCGAGGCCCAGGGAAACTGATATTCTTGAATTCGCTCCCCGGCAACGGCGCCATAAAGATGTTGTCGACAATTATTTTCTACCCTAGAGACAGCCTAGAGTTGCTATAGACCAGTGCCTAGGACATCTTAGCATAGCAAGGAGCTCATAATATATCTTGGGTTGTCAATCCAAAAGCTCTCTTACTATCTCTTGCAAAACAAGGAAATTAGTTTAAATGGAACCAAACTCTCTCAGAAGCTGATACAAAGATAAGAATAATGTAGGAACAACATGCAAAACTCCAATATAAAAACATCAGGCAATTAAGAGACAGCTTACTGCAAAGAGGGCCAGTTCAAATAATATGCCACAGAAATCAAATATCAGAAAGTGGATGCAGTGAAGAAACATGAAGAAGATACTAGTTAGCATGACGCTGATACCTAGATACACAACAAAACCACATATGGGCTTATCCAACTAAGAATTCATACATGACAATGGCGTTTTAAAAGCACCCTCCTCAAGTAACTAATATAGCAGAAAATATGGATGAAATGAACATGGAGCAGTATATCATGACTAGGCCTATTTAAAGTGCTTGACTAATCCAAGTATGGGCACCAACTAGGATGAATCCTTACTTAAGACCAGTGAGCCACTCGCATTCTAGAACATGATACAAGAAGATAAATAGCATGAAATGAGATATTATATTAACACATAAGAAAATATTACATGTTGTGGGATACCAAAGACCAAAATCCTCATTACAGTTATAACTCCTCCTCACTGAAACCCTACGGGCTCTGAGCCTTTACACAAAAGCTTTACAAGATGTATACAAGAACTTGTCACTGCACAGTTTGCTGATAGAAATATGGAACCCTCACAATGTCTTTTTTCCTCATTTTTATAAGATAAACCGAAGGCTCTAGAGAGTGAGGTAGGTGATATACATTTAATGATCTTATTTAAAACAAGTTTGAAAGAAAAACCTACCTATGTTGTTTGGCGGTGCTGAACTGGTGCAATTACTCTACTACTACTTCATGAAATAAATGCTGAGGATGAAAATCTCCTCATGAACAAGACATAAAGAATAAAATATACACATGTTCTGTACTTGGCGGGAAGAGAAAAATCTGCTGCAATAAAACCTTGAGGTTGCTTGTTTTTGTGCATGGTACTCTTGGCCCTCTACCTTTGAATTAAAATCCCAGATCTTTAATGCAGGGCATTGTATTTCTCGATCTTTCACTGATATTTCATGCGGCCCCATTAATGTTTTCGCCTACCCAAATCTGCCCTTTGATTTTCTCTAGAGGGTTCTACAATTGCAAATCCTTGCTTTCTTTAATGGTGGTCACATCATAGCAACTCCTGGATCTTTTCCCACCAATTTTACTCCTGAAATATGGTCCTGCTGTGCATTCTTGGCCTCTGTAATGGGAGTGACGAATCATGATAATTCTTAGCCACGATAAACCTGCAAAAAAAAAAACTTGTTAAATAAAACCAGTCACAAGGATGGCGGACATGGTGGGGTTAATGGAGATGGTGGTATAGGTCTGAGAGGATGATGAAACGATGCAGGGTGGCGAAAAACACAGGGGGACGATGATGGAGGTGGACGGGTTGACCAGGGAAAGACAATGGAATGTATATATGAATGAAACACATATATGCATGGCGGAGGATGAGACAGTGAACACGTGTAACGCTGTCATGGTGGGAGGCTCAGTCAGCAGGTGGTCAAGCGGATGATATGGGCCACACGATCATTGGATGAGATCGACGGTTTTAACGCATCGGAGGATAATGAAATGGTGGGCCAGGGACGCAATAGACGTGGGTTAAAACATGTGTAGCTCCGGAGGATAACCACTGTTGGATGGAGGACTTGAGATCTGATGGCTGACGATGATTCCGCTGCCCGACCTTTGACTGAACAATAATGCGCGAAATGGGCGGTTTCGGGAATCGTACATGAGGACACTTTTCATGCGATCTATGGAATCGTTGGCCCCGTGGAGAATACCGCCCTCTCAGCAATGGTGGTGCGGAATGAAATCGCCAGTTTCGCAACGGGTACGGGCGCGGGGACCACCACGGTAAGCACGACTCCGCTCTGTCGATTTGTTTTTGATCGGACGGCTCCAGACGCGCCCGAAATCTTTAACGATAAGCTCCTGCCTGTCCGGCACACATTTTTGCGCCCGGGTCATGTGAGAATCAAAACAAAGGGGCTAAGACTGCAGGGGCTAGGCCCGATATGTTTTTAAATGCGGATCTTAACCTTTGCAGATTGTATTTTTCGGGCGGAAAAGGGTAGCGATAGGCAGAAAATGGGGTTTTATGGCCACGACGGGGGATTTAAACAGATTTAAATGGATCTGCAAGTTTAAAAATTGAATGGAGGAGCTAATGACCACAAAATAAATGTAGGGGTTGATATGTACAACACAACCCTTGCAAATCAATAGAGAGACATAGAGCGGGGTCTCGCTGGGAGGAAGGAGAATAGAGTGGGTTCTGGCTGTGGGGAAGGAGAACGATGCAGGTCTGGCTGTCGAGGAAGGAGAATAGAGCGCACGGGAAAGAAACTAAATTGTGAAATGTATGAGAAGTGTAATAATCAGTGCAGGGGAGACCGGGGGGCGCCCTTGTGTAGTCAAAAATTTAAAATTCAATTTATTAAAGAATAAACATATCTACCTCCAAAGTTAATTTTTCCTTACTTTGGATTAAATTAGACATTAAACTCGTTAGAATTAATGTATAGTAACTCTCTTAAATTTTTGTATAGTAACTCTCTAAAAGTCGTTTTATGTGAATATTGTATTTATGGGAAACAAAATCGTTTTAAATTCCCATTTGGTACTACAAGGGCAAAGAGAATTATGGAGTTAATTAATAGTCATGTATTTGGGATAGTACCAATGCAATGACTAGGTCTATCCATATATTATGTTTTCTTCATTAATAATTTCTCCAAGATTACATGGATATATTTCCTAAGGAAGAGGTTTTCAATAAATTTCAAGAGTTCAAATCTCTTATGGAGAACCAAATAGATATAAAGGTAAAGGTTATGATAATCGATAACAAAAGTGAATTATATGGTAAATAATTTAAGAAAATATGCAAACAACATGGGATATAAATTCCCCAAACAACTACTCCATACACTCTTTAGAAAAATAAATTCATTGAGAGAATGAATAAGATGTTGATGGAAAAGTGAAGGAGTGTGTCCAATAATGCAGAACTAGCATAAGAATTATACACAAAAACAATCAACATTGTGTGTTACCTGGTGAATAGGTCTTCATCATCAACATTGGTGACAATACTCCACACGAAGTATGGTTTTGTAAGAAACCATCACTCGCACATCTTAGATTGTTTGGATTTGATGCATTTTTCCATGTTCCAATGGAAAAGAGGAAAAAATTGGATAACAAGTAAACAAGTGTATTTTCATAGAATATAAGGATGGAATGAAATGATAGAAGATATGGAATTATGTGACAAGGAAGATAATTTATAGTCAAAAGTGATATTTAAGGAAGTAAGGTGTAATTATAAAACATAAGATACTTCAGAAAAGAAGGAAAATAGAATTTATTATTGGACTTGCAGTTGGAGTAAAGTGACTTAGATGAGTCAACAGATTCAGCCAAAGATTTGGAACATCAAACTTTGATTCTGAGGAGGTCTAGTCGATTAAGGAAAGATCTTGAAAGGTATACCCAACATGCTTTTCGGTCTTCTTTTTGTTATCTTCCATTGAGGATGAACCTAGGACATTTGAGGAGAGAATCAACTTGATACATGGTTAAATTTGGTCAAGAGCTATGAATGAAGAAATGGATTCTTTGCATAAGAATAAGACATGGCAGGTTTGGCCAAGTTAATTATTAGAAGGAAGAATTTTGGTTTCAAGTGGGTGTTAAAGGAAAATTTGCATTCAATAGATCGGGTTAGGAAATACAAGGCTTGACTTAGGGCAAAAGGATATTCCCATTCCCAAGCCAAGGGAGTCAAATTCAGTAGGATAATTTCCCCTATTGCAAAATTAAATTTCATTAAATTACTAATGTCTTTGGTTGCGTCCTTTTATCTCAAGATATGACAATTGGATGTAAAGATAATAGTTCTACATGGTGACCTAGAGTAAGAATATACATGAAATGACCTGAAATTTTTGTAGTAAAGGGAAAGCCGAAGTTAGTATATAAGTTGAAAATTTTCATTTATGGTTTGATGCAATCACTTAAGATATGGTACCATAATTTTAACATGTACATCTAGGGATTGGGATTTTTGAGAAGCCAAGTTGATCACTATGTATATCTCAAGTCAAAAGGTAGGTATTTCATATATGTAGTGTTGTATTTTGATAGCATCTTACTAGTTGGAAACAACATGGGTGCGATCAAGAAAGTGAAGATGTAACTATCCTCCAAATTTGACATGAAGGATCTCAATATTGTAAGTTTAATTCTTGGAATGGATATCATCAAAAGACTACGTAGTGAAGAAACTATTGGTAAATCAGAGAAAGTAAGTTGTGACAACCTTGAAGTGTTTCAACATGTATATTGTACTAAACCAGTAAAGGTACCAATTCATGTCAGTGAAATACTGATTGTTGATAAATTTCCAAAGACACAAGAAGAAAGAGAGGACATGGCTTATGTTTCATATGCATTTTTTGCAGCTATTCTAATTTATGCATTGGTCTGCACTTGACTGAATATTGCTCATACAGTGGGAGTATTAAGCATATACATGACAAAAACTGGTAAAGAACCTTAATTTGTTGTCAAAATATTATTAAAATATTTGTGTGGTACAAGTGATGTTCATATCTACTACAATCGAATACTTGAGGATGACAATAAAACAATTGTACAAATATTTTTAGATGATTATTGGATTGGATATCTAAACAAAATGTGTCAACTAACTAATATGTAATCAAGTTTTTCAATGGAGCTAAAATATGGATGAGTAAGTAGCAGTTGCTCGCGGCACCATCAATTACGAAAGTTGAATGCATAGTAGGAACTTATGCAAGCAAGGATGCAATTAGGTTGTAATAGTTGCGTTCAAAGATCAGGTTTTCTTGACATCCCAGGTAAAATTCCCCTTCATTGTAATTATTTCATATATTTTGATATAATTAAAAATAATTCAGAATTTAGGACACATGTTCCATATTTTTAGGAAGGAGGTTTCTTGGGATTTGAAGGAAGCTTAACTTGTTTCCCAATAGCCATTGAAGGTTAGAAAGTGTGCTATAAATGGATTGGTTTTACAAATTAATGGAGTGGGAAAGAAGAACACAAGAACCATTCCTGCCTTGGACAAATATATAAGGTAGAAATGACAAAATTAAATAGAGGAAGGGTTGCATTGTTAGTTGGGGGACAGAGAAGTAAACCAACAGGAAGTGGGGAGGAAGGAAGTGCTAACACGCAACATTTTCTCCATAGTCAAACGTGAAAGAACCATTATAGCGAAGAAGGAAGAGGGGCGACAAAAATGACTAACCCACACAACCAAAGATAATTTCAACGACCTAATGAAAATACAAACATCCTCGTGGAGGAGACTACACACGTGATATAATAAAGAGCATGCACACACAGAACACTCTCACACACGGAGAAGGATAAAATTCTGATTGAGATAAATAAAAGAGAGAAGAAAAACGTTATGTTGTTATCATAAAGTGGGGAGTAGATCCATTCTTCAGTTGAGCATTAATAGGTGGAAGATTTAACACTTCTTTCCAATATAGGAGAAGGGATAAAGGTAGCAGTTGCCTCTCAGTACATGTGCATACTATAGATATGGAACATGATATGAAAAATGTTTAAATCTTTAAAAAAAGGGCATTTCATTGTATATAAGGAATTCAACATAGAAGCCATGATGTTTGATATGATGTTAATATTATTCCTAAAGATTGGATCTTCAACCTTGATTCAAGTACAATACATAGACCCGTATATATATGGAGGATATATTTGTGAATATATATCAGAAACTTTGTGAAGTATATATCATTTTTTTAGTATACATGTTTCATTCGAGTTATCAAACTGTTTTTACTTGAAATTTTTGTGTCTTTCATAGAAAAATATGGTCGGTATTTCAAGTTGATTCTCATTGTCTTAATATATGAAATAAGTATCTTTCATATAAATATATGGTTAATAAATCGGTCAATTTATCAATGTTACAAAACAACGTCAATAATAATATATTTGGATCAATTTTATAAACATATGAAATATCTACAAAACTAAGATTCTTCTTAATATCCTTTTCATATTTCATTCGTTATAACCAAAAAAAAAATTATGAAGCTTATGATATACTATCAACACGAACACATAAAGTTGAAGTTAATGATCGGTTGAGGTGAAATAAAATTACACTTTTTATTTCGGTATTGCGACGCTTTGGAAAACACGTCGGAAAAGTGACGTTTTTCAAATAAACGTCAGTCTTACGACGTTTGGATTCAAAACGTCGCAAGACCGATGTTTATTTGAGAAACGTCGCTTTTCCGACGTTTTCTCCAAAGCGTCGCAATACCAACGAATGTGTAAGAGACGTCACAATTTTGACATTTGTCCCATAAACGCCGTAAGACCGATGAAGAGTTTAAAACGTCGCATTTACGACGACAAACATAAATGTCGCAAAAGCGACGATGTTCCTAAACATCAGTATAGTGACGGTTTTTGGTGGGATTTGAAAAATTGATAGAAATTGGGGAAATTTCCGGCAATACGACAAAAGTGTCAGAACTAAAGTGTCGAAATTTCCACCAAATGTACTAGTGTGAGCTAGTTTCCTAGGAAAAGGGTCAATCCCTCTCCCGGAAGACTAGTAAGGAAGATTTATAGCCATTTCTTGTATTTTTTCAGCCATATATATGCAAAGCAGTAGTTGGAATACGTGATTCCAGATCTAGATCTGTAGATCTGCCACTTTGTACTCATGCTTTCATGAAACCCTTGTCGGGTTGTCTTCATATTGTATAAAAGAGGCTAGATCTCCATTTTCTCAAATCTTTCAGTAATATAATTCCAGATCTATTTTTCCCTATCTCATTGTTGTAGAAACCCTCATTTAATTACCCTGTTATGTAATGTCCCTACTTAGCCTTAGCTAAGAGGAGACATTAAATTTTGATTTATTTTATGCTTTATGAATAAATTAATAAAGGAGGACATGTAAAACTCCTAATAAATCAATGCCCATGTGAACAAAGACAAATCTAGGCTATGTAAATAATCACTTGCAGGTGTGAAAGAGGATTGAGCTAAATATTGGGTCCACCTTGACCAAATCAACTACGTTGTCTAGGTTCAACGCATCTCTAAAGGGACTGAACAGTTCTAGAAGGGAGCCTATAATGTGAAGAGGGGTGACACATCAAAGTGGTTTAGGGTTTGCAAAGGATTTCTCAGGTTATAAAAAGGAGGAGAAGACACAAGAAGAGGTTTTTGATGAATTACATTTCTGAAGTATTTGTCTTCTTAGACAAATACCATTCTCTGTTGTTTAGTGGAGGATTGTGATTGGAATTCCTGTTTAGGAGTTTCATCTCTTCCCTTGAGGATCATTGGAGGATTTCTTTGTTGAAGTTGGCCACTATCTAGTTTGAGACCAAGCTCTATCTTTCATGAGCATTGTTGGCCCATTGAGGGTTTTGCAGCTGCTATCTTTTGTAGCAAGTGGCATTGTAGATCTGCTTAGATCTAGTTGTTTTTTAGAGGCTTTCTCTATTGGAGAGTGTTCTTCAGCCTCCAAGGAGTTAGCTGATCTATATTTTATATCAGATCTGTAATTTTCATTCCATGTACTCAGTCTCCTTCACCCTCTGCGTAGTTTCTACTTCATACTGCGTTATTTTGTGAGAGGGCTTTGTTATTTCAGTTTGCTATCAGTTTGGAGGAAGATCTCTTGGTGTTAGGCTTGCCTTCCCTTGGTGATCCGTGGATTGGGTTGCTGATCCATGTCTCTATAGATTTGATCTATTTCAGTAATAAAAATTTTCTTCAAAAATTTCTGGGTTTTCTGCAGCACAGTATATTGTAATTCAGATCTACAGCTTAATATGCAGTATTTTGATGTAATTCCAATTGGATCTTGTTATTAAAGTCGTGTAGCTTCCAGATTTTTATTAGATCTGATGTTTCACCTATATATATCCTAGATCTGAAATTTAATGTACAGCAGCTGAACCACCTAGAAAATAACGCTGTCTATGTATTTCTGCAGTTTATTTCTAGTTGCAGCTCTTATTTCTGAAGGGATCTTTCCCTAGTTCTTCTTGTAATCAATTGTAAAGGCAATAAGATAATATGTAAATATAATTACTGTTACATTACTGAAATATCAGACCTTTGGCTGACCTCCTCTGATTTTCAGTCAGATCTGTGCAATTCTAGTAGCTAGGGTTTTCATTTTGCAACAGTCTCTCTCTTTAGCTAATTTCTAGCTAGTCTTGTTTCCGGGAGATCTGTTTAACATGCTTAAACTTAATTTTTTTCTTCTGAAATTGCATATGCATGTCACATACATCTTGAATGAGTGGATCCCAGCCCTGATCTGCATTTTCATTGCTCATATTTTCTTATATAGCGTTTTCATTGAAGGCCTTGTTGAGATTCCTGAATGGGGCTATTCCAAGTTCTATAGGCAGAGTCTACAGTTGGCCAGGTAGCCTCTAGTTCTCACCCTCTTTTCAGAGGTGACATAACCAGTAAATGGATCTATATTCCATATCTGACATAAAATCTTGAGAATCCCCAAAAAGGGACATTACAGTGGTATCAGAGCTCCATTTTTGGCACAACTTATGCTAGCATTGGAGCCATAGTCATGCTACATTCCGAAGATGAAGATCATCTTTCTGAGAGGGAGAGGAGATACCAGAATAGAAGTCATAAAAAGTATGACTATAATACTTTTGACCTTGACAAGGGTCAAGACAAGGGGAAAGCCCCTGAATTGAATGACAAAGATAAGGAGGCAGAAGAGTTTGCAAAAGCTCTCTTGGAAGCTATGCAAGATCTATCCAAGGAAATAAAGGAGATGAGGATAGATCGAATGAGGGAGTCCCTTGGAAGACTCCATCAAGGAGAGAGTTCAAAAATGTCTCAGTTTAGGACTTGTCCACCGGTGAGCTTGCTACAAGCTCCACAAATCTCACAACGCTCTACAATTCCTACCTTCTTGGCTATAGAGAATGAATGGCTTCAAGATTCAACCTCTTTGGAAGGCTACTTTGCATAATATGATTCACAAAGTCAAAGGTTCAAGGATAACTTGAGCTTTCAAGATTTCTGCCATCTCAAGGACTGGAGGAGGCCATTGCAATAGTATATATATGGAGGTTTCCTTCATGGGAGGCACCACACCATGGGCAGGTTCTTCTTGCCTAATTTTGATGGATCACCCTCTTGTTCAGCTAAAGCATGGGTGGAAAAGTTGGACATCTACTTCTAGCTGAATAAGGTGCCTGAAGCAGAAGCCATTAAGATTGTTGCGCTGCATTTTGATGCAGAAGCCCACAACTGGTGGTTTCATGGACTTTCTACATTGGGGCACAGCAATGTGTCCACTTATGCTGAGTTCACTAGGAGACTAGTGGAAATATTTGATCGGAAGGATCCAGAGGCCCCTTTCATAAGCTTGGCCCAGCTTAAGCAGACAAGAGATGTTGAAGCCTATATTTCTGAATTTTTGAGGTTGTTTGTTATGGTTCCTGATCTTTCAGTTGCAAGGAGAGTTTATATGTTCATAGATGGCTTGGAAGAACCTTTGCATGGGTTGGTCAAGTCTACCAAACCCACCACACTGCATGATGTCATTGAAAGAACAAGAGATCTCCAAGATGCCTTGCCAAGAGCAAAGGAAACCCTTCCTAGCAAAGCCACTCACTCTTCTAAAGGGAAGGAAGGGAAAGTTGCTCCACCCAAGGAGAGCTCACAGAAAAATATTCTTGACAATGATCTCCGGAGGGAGTTGAGAAAGAAGAAATTATGTTTCACTTGTCAAGAATCATGGGTGCCGGGACATAGATGTGCTGCTGGAAGAGCACATTATATTGAAGTATTCTCTGATTGTGAGGAGGAGGAAGGAAATGATGGACCTAGGAGAGGTCACAGCGTTGGTGATGATGAGGAGGAGGATCCCTCATCATCCAGGGAAGAAGAAGGAGCATTTGCTCCAACCAGTGGGACTCTTGCTTCTTTGAGGGGAGTGCCCAAATATTTGACTCTTAGAGTGCAGGGTTCAGTTATGGACCAAAGAGTATCTATTCTTATTGACAGTGGGCCAACCCAAAAAAATTTTGGTGCTCACTTTGTGCAGAGGAGAGGGATCCCTACTAATTATTTTGATGGGTTCTCTGTTTTGGTTCTGGGGGATAGAACTATGCAGTGCATGCAGTATGTTCCCTCACTTTCTGTGACTATGGGGACCTACACTTAGGGACCACTTCTTTGTGGAGGACATACCAGACACCAACCTCATCTTGGGTGTCCAGTGGTTGATTACTTTGGGAAAAAATACCACTGATTAGAGGGCCTTGCAGATGGAGTGGGTGGACTTGAAGAGTGGGAAGCAACAAGTTATTCTAGGCATGCACACCTACCCTTCACTTGATGTCTCTACCCGCACAAAAAAGATGGATTTGTGCAGTGAGGTCAAGGATATCATGGTTCCTTCTCTCATGTTCATGAGATTTCTGCAAGGGACATTCCTACATCATGGAAAGCCTCTTGGGATGCCATTAGATTCTATGGAGAAAGCTTCACCAAGTACTGAAACAATGGAAGAAAGAGTCACTGCGCTGTGGGAGGAAGCAAAGGGGAGGATCAGCCTTCCCACAAAAATTTTTGGCATGCATAATGCCAAAGGAATAAGTAGATACAAGGCAAGCACCACCATAGATACATCTACAGTGTTTTCCTTGTTGAGGAGTGTAGATCCATATTAGAGGTCCCAACTCCTTGTAGAGTACTCCAAAGATCTGCACACCGGGATGATCCTAGATGGTATAAAGCAAGGAGGAGGATATATGGTCCATGAAGGGGTCATATATCATCTTGTAAAAGTATTCTTGTCTCAAGCCTCAAAGCTTAAGTAATAAATACTACAAAGGGCACACAAGGAGTTCCTTTCCAGCTACATGCAATCAGCAAAAATCTACTCCCTAATCTTGAAGAGTTTTGACTGGGAGGGTATGGAGGAAGAGCTACATCAGCATTATGATTGGAAGGAACTAAATCATCACTTACAAGAGTGAAATAGCTATGTGGAGATGGGTCAGCCAAAGGATCCTATGCAAGATATATTTCAGCCATCTCTTTCTTCTCTCAAAAGAGGGGAAAAACCCATGCCTAGTTCTATGAGTATGGGAGGTTTGTATGGTAAGAAATCTGATCTTGTAGAGCAAGTTTATTTTTCTGATTTGGCACAATCTCTTACCATATGTATGCAGGCCAAGGCTCCTACAAGGAGCAATATTAAATGCAGATCTCATGGCAAATATGGGGCCAATTAAAACTCCAAAGTTGGCCACTCCCTTGAGGTGCAAAGGGAGATTGTTTTTCATGATGGGTGCTTTCCAAAGGCACCTAATGAGAGTTTCACTTTCAGCCATGTCAAAGTGGAATATGCAGTAAATATGTGGTGGGAGTACCACCTATCACATTCATATCTACTCAGAACAAGGAGTGTACTGCGTTGGTACCTTATGTGGGATTGTGGCCCACCTCCTCATGTGAAAATTTCAGTTTTCCTTTATGTGATTTTGCTACCATACATAGATGAAATATTGGTTTTGTTTATGGGTATGTATGGGAAAAGAGTCAGTAGTGTACATGTACCACATGGGATGGAACTATATCCAGTACTTCATGATACATGTTTCAGATGTGACATTGGTTCACCCATGTATATTTCCGTTGAGTTTTACACTCCTGAAGGGGCAGACTATGAACCTATCATGCTAGCATTGGAGGAGAAGTTTTTGATGTATTGCCTTGGTGAACACTTGCTTCATGATGAGAGATTTATTCTTGATGGTGTCATCAATGGAGAAGGAGAAGAGACACAGCTCTTACCCTACCAGTTTCTTGAGGACAAACAACATTTTGAGGGGGAGGACTGTAATGTCCCTACTTAGCCTTAGCTAAGAGGAGACATTAAATTTTGATTTATTTTATGCTTTATGAATAAATGAATAAAGGAGGACATGTAAAACTCCTAATAAATCAATTCCCATGTGGACAAAGAAAAATTTGGGCTATGTAAATAATCACTTGCAGGTGTGAAAGAGGATTGAGCCAAAGATTGGGTCCACCTTGACCAAATCAACTGCGTTGTCTAGGTTCAATGCATCTCCAAGAGGGACTGCGCAGTTCTAGAAGGGAGCCTCTAATGTGAAGCGGGGTGACTCATAAAAGTGGTTTAGGGTTTGCAAAGGCTTTCTCAGGTTATAAAAAGGAGGAGAAGACACAAGAAGATTTTGTTGATGAATTATATTTCTGAAGTATTTGTCTGCTTAGACAAATACCATTCTCTGTTGTTTAGTGGAGGATTGTGATTGGAATTCCCGTTTAGGAGTTTCATCTCTTCCCTTGAGGATCATTGGAGGAATTATTTGCTGAAGTTGGCCACTATCTGGTTTGAGACCAAGCTCTATCTTCCATGAGCAGCGCTGGCCCATTGAGGGTTTTGCAGCTATTATCTTTTGTAGCAAGTGGCATTGTAGATCTACTTAGATCTAGTTGTTTTTTAGAGGCTTTCTCTATTGGAGAGTTTTCTTCAGCCTCCAAGGAGTTAGCTGATCTATACTTTATATCAAATCTATACTTTTCATTCCATGTACTCAGTCTCCTTCACCCTCTGCGTAGTTTCTGCTTCATACTGCGTTATTTTGTGAGAGGGATTTGTTATTTCAGTTTTCTATGAGAGTATGAGTATGAGTCTCAAACTCAGGCATTCAAAGATCATCTCACTTTCATGGATTTTTGCAAGACCAAGGTGAAGGGGAGATAGCAACAAGATAGATCTGTTCTATCTACTTTCAGAAGTTCACCTATATGTGCAGCCAAAGAATGGGTAGAGGAGCTGAAGACCTTGTTGCAGCAGCACAAAGTTTCCAAGGAGTTGCTATCAGATTTGCAGCGCTGCACTTTAGAGGTAAGATCTATGCATGGTGGATATTTGATTCATGTCCTTTAAAGAATGCAAATACTTCTTCCTATTTCAAATTCATTGAAACAATGATGGAAATATTTGATGGGAGAAAATTTGAAACACATGTTGAGGGACACACCAAGACCTTGCATGAAAAGGGAGGAAAAATAAACTCAGATCCACTACTATGGGACAGCCCATTGGGAGCATGATTCTCCCTACTATGCATGTTTTATATTGTAGGAGATACCATGGGCAAACCATGATTGCCACATTACTACATTCCTCTTCATGTGGAGGAAGCCACTGGGAGAAATTGAGGAGGCATTCGTGGCTGATTTTCTTGATGGGGTAGCTTGGGCCATTCTTGGAGGCCATACCATTTCAGCCCAATAACGAAGGCAGCCCCATGTATACTTCAAATGGAGAGAAGAACTCCTTGGGATGAATCAACAAAACTCTCCATTCAGCCCCATTACATTGCACAAAACTGGGGGCAAGATCTTCATTTGGATGATAGCATGGGTGAGGAGATCATCAGTGGGATTATATTTTCCCATGCATGTCATCACTCCTACCTTGAGGAGGCCATAGTTCAGCAGGGATATTTCCACCTACACCTTCTATATTTTCAGGGTGTACACCATTCTGGTTTGCATACTTGAGAGGGAGCATTGGAGGGCAGATTTATTACAGCATATCTTAAGCAGTGGTGGGGGATTGTTGATGAGGAGGAAAAGGAGAAGAAGGGGGAGGAATTTTTTTCTCTCTATGCAGTTGCTTGAGGACAAGCAACATGTGGGAGGGAGGATTGTAATGTTCCCAATTTTTAGCCTCAAGCTAAAAGGAACATTATGGTTGCACAATTTTATTTTTTTGAATAAAAATGGGTAAAGTGACCCATTCGTGAAATAAACAGGAATAAAATACCTCACAATGTGAAAATGGATCATCATGGAGCGGGATTTCACACCCTCATGTGTGAAAGAGGTTAAATTGCAAGTGGACAAGGCCTAGTTTACCAAGTCAACAACGTTGAGACAATAGGTGCAAGCCACCAAGTGGGACAGTGAAGTTTTAGTGGAGGAATATTCCATGGGGGAGGAAACTTCTAGAGGAAGGAAGGCCAAGGGTGGAGACTTCGTTGTGTTTAAAAAGAGGAGCAAGGTAGTCATTGATATTATCTTTTGATCATTTTACATTCAAGTCTTAGAGACTTTTTGTTGCCTCTTGTTGTTCAGTAGAGCTGCAGTGCCTTCGGGCACAAGGGAGTCATATTTAGGATTTCCTCTCCTTCATGAGGATCTCATGGAGGATTGCACACATTCCCCCATATTCCTGCATTCAGGCCATAGTATCAGCCTACTCCATCAGCGCAGTGTCTGTAGCAGATTATTGTGCAGTGTTGTGAGGTGTTGCTGGGGAGGTTTCTTACCACACCATTTTGAGCTGATATTTCAGAGGAGGGAGGTTATCTACTTCCGGGAGGTTAGTGAGGATGGTTCCAGAGCTTATTCCACCATATTTGACTGAAGGCCAACCACCACCATCAGTTACAGCGTAGACCCTCTCATAGACTGCGTTCTTGTTGGGGCATATTTGTAGTGAGGGTGTTGCAGAAATGTCAGAGGGTGAAATATCTTGTGTCGGCATCATCCTGAAATTTGGGAGGATCATTGGAGAAAGGCACATCATCATATTCAGCCATTCAGCTTTCTCCATTCCACTCCACATATTGAGTTGCTGCAACTACACAGCAACTCCGGCATTTTTGCAGTTTTTCATATTTCAGCCAATCCTTCTAGGGTTGACTTGAGGTAGTGATCTGGAGGTGAGATCAGCTCTCCCAATGATGTATGAGCCATATATATGCATATCCATGATGTTTCTCACTCAGTATATCAGTCTCCTTTCTATGAATGTGTTACCACTATGGATGTGTATTCTGCTATGGAGCAGCATTTTATGTTTTGGCATGAGTATTCATGAAAGGCTTCTTGCCTTGTTCTTTTGATGTTCATTGTATCATTTTGCTGCTAATATTCATAATAAAATGGCTCAATGGTTTTCATACATTTTGGCATAATGTTTATTCGATGCTATTTCTAGTTTATGTTTTGTATATTGTTGTAGCTGCAATTTTGGGTTATCCTTAGAGATTCCCAACCTTGTTGGTTTTCCCTCTTGTGGATATTATCCCTTGATAACACTCTATAGACAAATTCTGCTAGTGGGACAAGTAGCCTCTGGAGCTCATCCTTCCTTGTGAAGGTGACATATCCAGTAAATTCCCCTACAATCTATCTCTAGAATAGATTTGCTTGTCGATTGATAATGTTTCCGAAAAAGGAACATTACAGTGGTATCAGAGCATAATCTTGGCTCAGCCTATGGATCTTCAACCAAGATTCCATCTAAGAAGAAGAGGAAGACTCCACTTTGTGGAAGAAGAAAAAGGAGATGAGCTATCCAAGCTTCTCCCTAAATCCACCTATGGCTTTCATGGGAGTCGTAAGCAAAAGAGAAGGGAGAGATTTGAAGAATGTCCACAAGGGTTTGGAAAAGAAACAAACTCTAGGGTTTCTGATGAGGAATGTGAGCATGCAGTCACAGCCCTTGATGCACAGTGTAGTCACATGGGCATTTTTTTCATGAAAGAGATGGGAAAAGAAGGAGAGGTGACCAAGAAGAAAACTCTTGGAGATTTTCTAAGAGAGTATGAGTCTCAAACTCAGGCATTCAGAGATCATCTCACTTTCATGGATTTTTGCAAGACCAAGGTGAAGGGGAGACAGCAACGAGATAGATCTATTCTATCTACTTTCATAAGTTCACCTATATGTGCAGCCAAAGCATGGGTAGAGGAGCTAAAGACCTTGTTGCAGCAGCACAAAGTTTCCAAGGAGTTGCTATCAGATTTGTAGCGCTGCACTTTAGAGGTAAGATCTATGCATGGTGGATATTTGAGTCATGTCCTTTAAAGAATGAAAATACTTCTTCCTATTTCAGATTCATTGAAACAATGATGGAAATATTTGATGGGAGAAAATTTGAAACACATGTTGAGGGACACACCAAGACCTTGCATGAAAGGGGAGGAAAAATAAACTCAGATCCACTTTAGAACATTGTTGAGAAGGTTGACATCTTGCATCACACCTTGTTAGAGGCAAGGTATCCATCTCATATTCTTGCACAAGAGAGCATGGAGGTCTCTTTTTCAAAGGGAGATCAAATTTTGGGAGAAGTTGCCCCTACATGTTGATGAGGAGGAGGGCAACTGTGCTGGTATAGCTAGAGTTGATCCAGTGCCTCATGCAGAGGAAGGAGGAGCTCTTGCTCCACATAGAGAGATTCTTGTGTCTTTGCAAGAAATTCCCCCAGGATCTCCCATGTAGAGATCAAGGCACAACTCATGATACATCTGTGCCATTGGTGGTAGGGTGCAGAGCTATGGATATAGAAGGAAGAGATAGGGAGGATGATCAACATCATGTGATGAGGAGCACACACCCCTGTCTATTTTATGAGGTTTATGCACCTAAGAAGATGATTGGATTGCGCAATAGAAGCATGGATGATTTTCTCCATTCGTACATTTAGTCATCTCTTGATGATGGTGTCTCACTGCATGGAGACAATGCACCAAGGAGACCACTAGATCAGCAGAGGAGGTTGGATGCTCCACATTTGGGGGGCCTCACACCTTGATTTCAGGAGGGAGGAAACCTTGGGAGAATTCAGCATATCGTAGAGAGTTTGGGATAGACTCAAGGAGGAGGGAGACACTCTCTCATTTTCATCATCACCCACTCTCATCAGTTATACTGCGTTGATATAGTTGTTGCAGGGTTGGAGGGTAGCATATTCATGATGCAGGTTGACTACTCCACAGGCTTGGAGAGACAGAGGACACTCCCTTTTTGGAGGATGACTCTTTCATGCATAGGTGTAGATGGAGGCCACTCATGTTTTCATTGGCCAGAACCGAGAGAATCTTTGGAGGTGATAGTCTCTCATGGGAGGCTCATTTTCAGAGACCCTATTTCTATTGGAGCATGAGCAGCTACATGGTGGGAATTGCAGCATTTTGGAGGATGGATTTGGCATGGGGGATGTTAAAGTAGCAGACAACAGCGTGAGGGGAACATCATACTACAAAACACCAGCATTTTCTATGAGGAGGATGGATCAGGACTTCCTAGCTATGCACTTGGATGCATACTTTGCCTTGCTAGAGGAGTTCACTTGGGAGGGCATTCATCATGACATATATCAGCATATGGAGAGATGAATAGCCAGATTGATGATGGAGAGGACATCACAACCACTTCCCTACTCATTGGAGGTGAGGGAGAATTTTTCAGTTGAGCCATTTCAGCTCAAGAGCTCAAGTGCATGAGGGAGAAGGTATAATTTCATATTTTGTATTGTACTTCTTTTCCTTGTTTGAGCAGCATGATGTATCAAGAGGGCTTGTACCTTCTTGAATATTATATGAGGATGTACTTGCAGCAATTTGTAGCAGTGAAATTGGCCAATCTTATGGTGGGTTGTGGAGGAGGCCACATACTTCTTGGTGTGCACCATTGGCACCTATTTGTACTTTCATGATTCCATCTCATGAGATGTTTGTGGCAGAAAACAAGTGGCTGGGGATCCACTTGTTAATTTCTGTTTTGATGTAGACAAGAGGTGCATTGCGTTGGTCCCATAAGAGAAGCAATGACCCACTCTCTAGATGTCTTGTGATAACTTGTTTACATTTTATTATGTTTCCTTGGTTGTACATTCACAGGGAGAATTATTTGGAGAGTGTTCTATATCTTGGGACAGCCCGTTGGGAGCATGATTCTCACTACTATGCATGTTTTATATTGCAGGAGATACCATGGGCAAACCATGATTGACACATTGCTACATTCCTCTTCATGTGGAGGAAGCCACTGGGAGAAATTGTAGAGGCATTCGTGGCTAATTTTCTTGATGAGGTAGCTTGGGAAATTCTTGGAGGCCATACCATTTCATCCCAATAACGAAGGCATCCCCATGTATACTTCAAATGGAGAGAAGAACTCCTTGGGATGAATCAACAAAACTCTCCATTCAGCCCCATTACATTGCACAAAACCAGGGGCAAGATCTTCATTTGGATGATAGCATGGGTGAGGATATCATCAGTGGGATTATATTTTCCCATGCATGTCATCACTCCTACCTTGAGGAGTCCATAGTTCAGCAGGGATATTTCTAGCTACACCTTCTATCTTTTCAGGGTGTACACCATTCCAGTTTGCATACTTGGGAGGGAGCATTGGAGGGCAGATTTATTGCAGCATATCTTGAGCAGTGTTGGGGGATTGTTGATGAGGAGGAAAAGGAGAAGAAGGGGGAGGAATTTTGTTCTCTCTATGCAGTTTCTTGAGGACAAGAAACATGTGGGAGGGGAGGATTGTAATGTTCCCAATTTTTAGCCTCAAGCTAAAAGGAACATTATGGTTGCACAATTTTATTTTGTTGAATAAAAATGGGTAAAGTGACCCATTTGTGAAATAAACAGGAATAAATTCCCTCACAGTGTGAAAAGGGATCATCATGGAGCGGGATTTCACACCCTCATGTGTGAAATAGGTTAAATTGCAAGTGGACAAGGCATAGTTTACCAAGTCAACAGCGTTGAGACAATAGGTGGAAACTGTTGAGCCTTAGAATTGCCTTCTCTTTTACAAACCTTCACTTCATTTCATCATTATTTTATCACTTCATAAGCCTAAAATCAATGAAGAATGATTTGGATTGTTTAAAGGTTACATAAAATTGATTAACATATTGTATTTTCATGATTTTTGCTATTTTAACAATTTTCTGCAAAATAGCTACAGAATACAGACATTCCGTAGCTGACCACGCATTCCGTAGTTGATCCTGAATTTCGCAGCTGTTTTACAGTTTGAGTGGGTTCCAGGTGTCGTCTGAAGGAAAACCGCATATGGGCATATTCCACGTCATGTCTACATGGTTCGTTGCTCACCATGAAGGAAGAAACGAATTCTGTGTATGGTTTTGATACGTGGGAACATATTTAAGAAAACAGACTTCTAGTAGGACTGTCTCAGTCCAGCTGTCTACAGCAAAAGTACGCAGCCTTCAATAAGAGTTTTAATTCAAATAGGAATGGGAAAGACAATAATCCTTCATTATTTCAAGTTCTGTTATGTAATTTTATTATAAATATGACTTGGGAGACCAAGCAACGCTAGTTAGATCTTGGTTAGTTTTTGGCTTCTGCCACAGAACCGTGAATACTCTATTTTTCAGTGATTATCTCCTTTAATGAAAGAAACATCATCTCTGTGAACGTGTTGAGTCAATTTTGAGTTAGATTGCATGCTACCAGGTGGTGGAGGGCCCCTACCTCCTGTGCAGCTCTGTTTTTATAATTTAGATAAGTATTTTAGCTCTGTTTTCACAGTTTAGATAAGTAGCGTTAGCTTGATTTCGTTTTCAATTTCCAATTTCAATAGTTCTATCAACTTCATGTTTTCCACGTTCATTTACATTACATATTACAGTTAGTTGCACTGTGGTTTAATACTCCGGAGTTAGAATGCATGTGGTTCAGTTCTGTTATTTCATTTTCAGTTTGATAATGACTTTCTTTAGTTTAGTTTTAGTTCATTTTGTTTCAAATAGATTAATGACATTCTAATTTAGTTGTAATCATTTTCCTTTAATATTGATAGATAGCGTTCTAGCTTGATGTTATCCATTGTATTTTAAGTAGTTCTAGTTGTCAAAATTAGTCTCTCGGCCTTCATTATTCACAACTTACTTTTGTTCTGAATTTTTATTAATATATCATCACATGAACAGAGGTCAGTAATATCAGTTTAAGGCTTTGATTATTCTACAAATATTTTACAAATTCACCAATAGCCTTTTTCCCAAACATTATTCTAGAAAATCTCTAAATTTCTGAATAAGGCTTAGTAGTGATAAGTCAAGTTGCAGAATAGAATAACTTCAGCATCATAGGATAATTTAGATTTTTGTAATATTGTGAGTTGATTGTTTATTTAGGAGAAAATTTCATTTACACTTAGCTTTTTCATTTCTCAGGTTCATTTCAATTTCATGTTGTGAGTTTACAATAGAGTCATTATCAAGCTTTGTATTTGTTGGTTGCTAGTCATAGTTAGACTCTGTTTTGTTTCAGCATTTGCATTTATTTACCATCATAGTTTAGACTTCACTCTGTTTTGACCAATAGTTTCCCTTCAGTTAGCACTTAGTTCTTTTCCTTTTCAAAATAAAACCATAAAACCAAAAACATTAGAAAACACTAAACACAACGAAGTAGGAAGAGGTTACTTAGGCACATATGGTGCACTTCACTTCAGCAGTTTACTAACCCTGGTTGACAATTAAATGAGCTCAATTTAGGAGACTAGATTGAGCACAAACATTTTGGCGCCGTTGCCGGGGAAGTGTAACTAGGTATCCTGATTTCCTACATCCACAAAAACAAAAACAAAAACTTCAATCACCTACCACACCCACCATATCATGTGGTGCAGTAAGAGCCACACATCCACATCATGAATTCATATTTTTGCAGGTAGAAGAAGAGGTGATAAATCAAGTTGAAGAAATGGATGGAGATGATGACAATGAGGAAGATCCTTTTGGATTTCCCATTCAAGAAACTGATATCAATATTCAAATGAAGAACATCCATCCATCTGTACTTCCTAACTTCAAAGGTATGAGATCAGAAGACCCGGAAACCTTTCTTTTTGAATTTGAAATAATTTGTAGATCTTATGGCTACTCATTGCACATTCAAAAATTGAATTTGTTTCTGGAAACATTGAAGGATAGAGCTCTTAGATGGTTCATGACTTTAGGAACAAATTCTATAAGGACATGGGATGATATGAAAAGAGTATTTTTGGAAAAATATAAAGGTTATTGCATGCACCATGACCTTAGAAATGAAGTCTTTAACATGAACCAAAAAGAGAATGAAAGCCTAGAAGATTTAGTAGAGAGATTTGCTTATAATATCAAAAGATATAAATTGCATAATTTAGGATCAGATGCATTAAAAACTCTCCTACTAAATGCTATAAAGGATGAATGGATTGATCTTCTTAATCTTGTGGGAAAAGGAGATGTCTATCAATTGCCATTTCAAGAAATTTTTGAACTATGCAAGAACATATCAAGAGGAAAAACAAAGTGTGTAAGGTCCCCTCAAGATCCATTTATGGAAAAAGTAAGTAAGTCAGCATCAGGATTGGTAAGTCAAACTGAACCTAACAATTTGCTAAACATTCTTGGTAATTTAAATGAACAAATTGACATGCTAAGAATGCAAAACAAGCAAAAAGTTGCTTCATTTATATTTTGCCCTAAATGTAGAAAGATACATACTTTGCATGAATGTCCACTTGATAACATTAAAATGTGTAAAATTTGTGCAGGATCACATACTACTGAAGATTTCCCATCATTACCAGGGTTGAAGGCAATTTACCAGAAGGATAATGGAGCAAATCAAGCACAAGAGAAACTTTGTCATGTAGCTCCAAGAGGACTATGGCAGCCTCATCAACCCAATATGATGCAATATCCTTATGCACAGTTTCAAGGTTATGCACAACAACCTCAAGGTAATTGGAAAACACCCTTGCCTTGGCAACCTTGGCCATCTCAATCCAAACCTCAAAATCAACCTTGGAAACCTTGGCCATCTCAATCCCAACCTCAAAACCAATCTTGGCAACAAAGTTGGCAAAGGCCCTATAAAGGAAATCCACCATATCCTCAATCTTTCCCTCTCTATCTTCAATACCATGATCAATGTTATCCATACCATTTACCTCCACTACAACATCAATATCACCCTCATTTTACCTCAATTCAACCTTTCCCATTACCATCCACACAAACACCCCAAAGATTCCCCACTCCACTGCCTCCACAACCATTTCATATCCCCAACAATAAAACACCTCAATCAACTTACAATTCTGAGGTATTGCAAAATGATTTACCAGCTGTCATTAAAGAACAACAAATAGAAGAAGAAGACTCAGATAAGGTCCAAGAATCAGGGATGTCTATTGATAAAAAGGAGATATTGGAACCAGAGATTGAAAAGTCTCATGCATTCCTATCACTAGATTCTATGAATGAATATCACATCTCCGAAGACTTGCATTTCATGATAGAGGAAAGACAAGGAAGACAAGATTACATTGAATCTTGGTTCAATTCAGTGATTGGATTCCAATGCTCAATTATTCAATATCTTTTGACATCATCTAAGACAGTTGGCATCTCATATACAGGTACATATCAAAGAGTGTCTTTCAAACCTGCATATGAGCTTATCTATCATCTTGTTACAGACATGGTTCCATTGGAAGTACTCATATACTTGAACAAGATTTTCTTTTTCAAGTAGAGTAGGACATAAAATAAATAAATAAATAAAAATTAAAGAGAAAAAATAAGTCCTATTGTGAAAACCAGCTTGCTGGCGCAATTGGACATGAGCTTTGTTTGAAAACCAGGCAACTGGCGAGCAAAGTTCACAATAAGTTCTGCAATTTCATGATGGTTTCAATCTTTCATGGTTCTTCAAATCATTCTTGGTTCGATGCTCGAGTTGGATGATGTGGAATTCCTTAAGGTCCACCTTCCAACAGATCTTGTCCCATCGACCTCAACACTTTATCTGGGATCAAGATTAGAGATTATTTGAAGTGCCTTGGAGCTTGCATTCATCAATGGCAAGCCTCCTCGTCGATAACAATGGGAATACAACAATGTCTCTTGATTGTCAAATCTTGCAGGCGACTCGACTTCGACACATTCATTCGTCCCTGTCAAGATGCACTGAGGTACCTTGACACTCATTTACATTATCGGTGAGTTGTCTCGCATTGGTTAACAATTTTCATTATTTATCGGTAATCCAATGATTTCTTCCCATGCTCGACTTCGACACATTTATTCGCATGGTAAGAATTGTACCATGAATGTTGGCTTTGATGAAGACTAATGGTTTTTTGGAATCAACAACAACTTGCAGCAGTACATTTCATTATTTTCTTGTAGCAGCATGTTCATATTTTTTCCAATTCAATAACAGCTACGGAAAGTGGCAGTTTCTGCAACCATTGCTGTAGCAGCCTGTTTTCGTCTTTTTGCAACTTTTTCCAGAAGGCAGTTTTTGCGCAAGTATTGCAAGAGATTGGAGCAGAAATAAAAAATTCTGAGCTTCTGGGTTTTCTCAGAATATGATAAATTGAGTAAAACGCGAACAGAATTTGGAAAAAAGCAATTTTTAAGGGCATTTCAGAAGGGTTTTTCAGACAGATTTTTAATTTTCAGCATTATGGACAGAATAGGACAGATTTGAGTATTTTTGCACAGCAGCACCTTTTCTTCATCAAAATGAAATTCTGGAAGCATGTGGTAGTAGAGAAGGTAAAAATACACAGTTTCCCTTTGGAATCACTCAATTTGGCCTTAAAATGAGTCCGTGGCGTACTTTTTTGTTGCAACATTGGGCAGAATGAAGGGTGAAACAGGGCAGAAATTGATTTTGTCATAACTTTCAAACCGTGCATCCGTTGGTCCTGAAATTTTTATGGTAGATGCACTGAGGAAGGGTGAATAAACACAGAAAATTTCAGAAAATTTCAGTGTGTATTTTCAAGAAATTGGCCACTTTCACCTACAACCATTTCTCATTTTCCGGGAGATCCGTGTAACCAATGGCAGAGATTTTTCGTCGGAAAATGCATAATAATATTGGTGACAACCTCAGAAAATTTCAAGAAAGTCTGATGTACCATTTGAGAGAAATTCCAAAATTCATTTCATTCTACAATTCCACTCCATCTCACTCCATTTTCACTCCATCTCACGCCATTTTCATTTCATTTCACAAGTCCATTCCACTTTCACTCCATCTCACGCCATTTTCATTTCATTTCACAAGTCATATTCAACTTTCACTCCATTACATTTCACATCCATATTCCATATTCATACTTCATTTCTTCTTACAGATTGCATGTTGCAGCCACATCTTATTCAGCAGTTCTGACATAATTGTACAGCCTACAAAGAGATGATGATTACAGGAAATTGAAGGATTCTGTTTTGAAGACCAAAGATGCTAAAAGAGGACCAAAGGAACAACATCAAGCACATCAATTAACAAGGTCAAAATTCTGAGGTAAATTGTGAAAATTATTTTAATAGCAAAAAGTCAAAACATGAAATAGATACAATGTGTATAATCATGTGTTTCCTAAACAACCTATCATTCGAATTGATTAGCCATATCCCTTATCCAACATTCCATATCTCACCACAAGGTCATCATAAATTCTCCATCAGATCCATAGCCACTTCATTTTTCCTTATAGCTTAATCACCTCCATCCATTCACTTCCATTACACTTTGCAGCCAATCCATCTCTAAGTGCAGAAAGGTAATTCTAAGGGTGAAGCATCATTCTTCAACTAATCCATCTTCAGACACAGAGATACAGTTTCAAAATAAATCATTATACTCTGTAGTCAATCTAGCTTCAAGCATAGAAAAGTAATTCTGAAAGGAAGATAATCTGCACAAAGGAGGAATGTGGCTAATTGTCAGGACACAATTAGTTGAAGTCAAGTATTTGGAAGGATATCCACAAGTCAAGGAGCTACTACAATAAGAAGGGAGGCTAAATTTTATAGATAAATTTGATGGCTTCCATAAGGAGATTATAAAATCTTTTGTCAAATATTTTGATGGAGCAGAAGAACAGAAACTGACATGGATATTGAAAATAAACTTGACAGTCCACTACAAAAGGAAGATGAAGAACTAATCTCTAAAAAGTTAACAGAGATTAGAAAATAGATTAGGGCCAAAAGAAGCAGAAAGATAAGGTTGGATGTTCTAACAGAGGCTTCAAAGCACATGGAATAAGTTTTGATGAAATTGCATGAGGACATGCAATAGTCTTGCAGTGGGGGTATGTTGAGCCTTAGAATTGCCTTCTCTTTTACAAACCTTCACTTCATTTCATCATTATTTTATCACTTCATAAGCCTAAAATCAATGAAGAATGATTTGGATTGTTTAAAGGTTACATAAAATTGATTAACATATTGTATTTTCATGATTTTTTCTATTTTAACAATTTTCTGCAAAATAGCTACAGAATACAGGCATTCCGTAGCTGACCGCGCATTCCGTAGCTAATCCCGCATTCCGCCGCTGTTTTACAGTTTGAGTGGGTTACAGGTGTCGTCTCAAGAAAAACCGCATATGGGCATATTCCACGTCATGTCTACATGGTTCGTTGCTCACCATGAAGGAAGAAACGAATTCTGTGTATGGTTTTGATACGTGGGAACATATTTAAGAAAGTAGACTTCTAGTAGGACTGTCTCAGTCCAGATGTCCATTTCCTTTTCACGCAGCCACTTTAAGAGTCCTAGTATGATTTCAATAAGGAAAGACAATGACCCTTGAATTGTTGCAATTTCTGTTATGTACATTTGCTATTAATATGCTTGGGGAACCGAGAGAAGGAGTTTTAGATCTTGGTTAGTTTTTGGCTTTTGCCACAGAACCGTGAATACTCTGTTTTTCAGTCATTATCTCCTTTAATGAAAGAAACATCATCTCTGTGAACGTGCTGAGTCAATTTTGAGTTAGATTGCATGCTACCAGGTGGTGGAGGGTCCCTACCTCCTGTGCAGCTCTGTTTTTATAATTTAGATAAGTATTTTAGCTCTTTTTTCATAGTTTAGATAAGTAGCGTTAGCTTGATTTCGTTTTCAATTTCCAATTTCAATAGTTTTATCAACTTCATGTTTTCCACGTTCATTTACATTACATATTACAGTTAGTTGCACTGTGGTTTAATACTTCGGAGTTAGAATGCATGTGGTTCAGTTCTGTTATTTCATTTTCAGTTTGATAATGACTTTCTTTAGTTTAGTTTTAGTTCATTTTGTTTCAAGTAGATTAATGACATTCTAATTTAGTTGTAATCATTTTCCTTTAATATTGATAGATAGCGTTCTAGCTTGATGTTATCCATTGTATTTTAAGTAGTTCTAGTTGTCAAAATTAGTCTCTCGGCCTTCATTATTCACAACTTACTTTTGTTCTGAATTTTTATTAATATATCATCACATGAACAGAGGTCAGTAATATCAGTTTAAGGCTTTTATTATTCTGCAAATCTTTTACAAATTCACCAATAGCCTTTTTCCCAAACATTATTCTAGAAAATCTCTAAATTTCTGAATAAGGCTTAGTAGTGATAAGTCAAGTTGCAGAATAGAATAACTTCAGCATCATAGGATAATTTAGATTTTTGTAATATTGTGAGTTGATTGTTTATTTAGGAGAAAATTTCATTTACACTTATCTTGTTCATTTTCTCAGGTCCATTTCAATTTCATGTTGTGAGTTTACAATAGAGTCATTATCAAGCTTTGTATTTGTTGGTTGCTAGTCATAGTTAGACTCTATTTTGTTTCATCATTTGCATTTATTTACCATCATAGTTTAGGCTTCACTCTGTTTTGACCAATAGTTTCCCTTCAGTTAGCACTTAGTTCTTTTCCTTTTCAAAATAAAACCATAAAACCAAAAACATTAGAAAACACTAAACACAACGAAGTAGGAAGAGGTTACTTAGGCACATATGGTGCACTTCACTTCAGCAGTTTACTAACCCTGGTTGACAATTAAATGAGCTCAATTTAGGAGACTAGATTGAGCACAAACAGAAACCACCAAGTGGGATAGCGCAGTTTTAGTGGAGGAATAGTCCATGGGGGGGGAACTTCTAGAGGAAGGAAGGCTAAGGGTGGAGACTTCGTTGTGTTTAAAAAGAGGAGCAAGGTAGTCATTGAGATTATCTTTTGATCATTTTACATTCAAGTCTTAGAGACTTGTTGCAGCCTCTTGCTATTCAGTAGAGCTGCAGTGCCTTCGGGCACGAGGGAGTCCTGTTTAGGATTTCCTTTCCTTCATGAGGAGCTCATGGAGGATTGCACTCATTCCCCCATATTCCAACATTCAAGCCATAGCATCAGCCTACTCCATCAGCGCAATGTCTGTAGCAGATTATTGTGCAGTGTTGCGGGGTGTTGCTAGGGAGGTTTCTTACCACAACATTTTGAGTTGATCTTTCAGAGGAGGGAGGTTCTCTAATTCCAGGAGGTTAGTGAGGATGGTTCCAGAGCTTATTCCACCATATTTGGCTGAAGGCCAACCACCACCATCAATTACAGCGCAAACCCTCTCATAGACTGCATTCTTGTTGGGGCATATTTGCAGTGAGGGTGTTGCAGACATTTCAGAGGGTGAACTCTCTTGTGTCGGGATCAGCCTGACATTTGGGAGGATCATTCGAGAAATGCACATCTTCATATTCATCCATTCAGATTTCTCCATTCCATTCCACATATTGAGTTGCTGCAGCTACCCAGCAACTCCGGCATTTTTGCAGTTTTGCATATTTCAGCCAATCCTTCTAGGGTTGACTTGAGGTAGTGATTGGGAGGTGAGATCAGCTCTCCCAATGATGTATGAGCCATATATATGCAGATCCATGATGTTTCTCACTCATTATAGTAGTCTCCTTTCTATGACTGCGTTACCACTATACATGTGTATTCTGCTATGGAGCAGCATTTTATGTTTTGGCATGAGTATTCATGAAAGGCTTATTGCCTTGTTATTTTGATGTTCATTGTATCATTTTGCTGCTGATATTCATAATGAAATGGCTCAAGGGTTTTCATACATTTTTTCATAATGTTTATTCACTTCTATTTCTAGTTTATGTTTTGTATATTGTTGTAGCTGCAATTTTGGGTTATCCTTAGAGATTCCCAACCTTTTTGGTTTTCCCTCTTGGGGATATAATCCCATGACAACACTCTATATACAGAGTCTGCTAGTGGGCCAAGTAGCCTCTGGAGCTCATCATTCCTTGTGAAGGTGACAAATCCAGTAAATGCCCCTACAGTCTATCTCTGGAATAGATTTTCTTGTCGATTGATAATGTTTCCGAAAAAGGAACATTACAAGACTTGATGGAAATGTATTGATGTGAGTTTCCTTTCTTCGTTTTCATCTTAAAATATTGAGGATTAATATATGATGTGCTTTATATTCATCCTCCAAATAATCTTATTATATTATTAGAGCCTTTTATGTCATCTTGGCCTTCATCCAAATGTAATGTTCCAAGGTTCCTCTATTCTTGCATGACAGTATATTTATGACTCCTTTCCATAGGTATCCTTCTACCTCTCTTGTTGACCTCCTTGATCATCATCATTACATGATAGGGTGATGTATACACAAATGAAATTAATTCATGAAAAAACAACATCACCCCCAAAATCAACTATTTTATATGTTTTTTATCATGTAACATGTTGATTGTGATGGGTCAATGTGTAAGGGATTTGAGAGGAGGAGGCTAAGAATTTATTATTTGAGCATTATAGGGACTGAGTAATGACCACACTGTCCTCTAAAACTGTGTAAGTTTCAATTAGGGGAGGCTTAACAAGGTCATGCGGAGTGGGAAAGTCCAGGAGACAAGGGTGATGTGCTTGTCGAATAAGGATGTGTAGCGCACATTTCTCAAGGAAGAGGAGGTAGGGATTGTGTAGTTGAGCTTCAAATGGACTAAGGGATGACTCAATTTTCCACTAGGAATTTTCCATGTGAATTTTAGGCAAGCTAGGATAAGGAAAATTCACAGTGAGGGGTTCTAGTCAGCAAGAGTGGCGAGACTAGGCACTATAATTGTGAAATGCGTAGTGATTGAGGAGAAGACTCCAGGATTTTGTATTTGAGGGTTGTAGTGGCCTATATATGGACCTATTTTCCATTATAAATATGTAATTCATATTAATAGGCTCACTTGATAAATATATTGTGCAGTTGGTTAGTGTAAGCAGCAAAAATTTATGTCATTGTACCTTGAGGATGTTCACTTCAACATGAAGGGGAGAGAGACTTGGTATTGCGTAGTTCATTAAAAAGAGATAGATAAATATTCCTTGTCAACTAGAAGTGATAAATGTGTAATACAAGGAAAATTTGATCAAGGTTTTATGCAATGAGACAGTACTAGCATCAAGGGTTCAATGACTATGCTCTAAAGGTGCTCAATGTGTAATGTAATGCACCTCCCCCATCACATCTACCCACTTTCACCGACTTACCCAGGGTATAAATGAGATGAGGGGACACTATGAAAAGACTCAACCTTTTACGTGACCTTAAGGAAATAGAGTTGACAATAAAACCTTATTTACTTCCCTCAGGTGCCATGGGACCCTCTAGGAGTAACCTAGCCCCTCCAGGTGTCCATCCCCTAATCCAACCTAAATTTTCCCTAATATTTAGCCCCAGTCGCTACCTTACAAAGCCATCCATGTGACTAGAAACTCCCAATCGCTCCCATAGGCCTGCATCAGTGCAATTGTGGCTTTTTTTGCTCAATGTTATGCCAAAAAATATGAAATCTAAGGCTACTTTTTAGGGTTGGGGTTGAGCATCTTCCCAGAAATCCATATAACTTTCAGAACTCATAAAGTACATGAAACAATGATTATAAACAAAAAATGGAAACTAGGACAAGAACTGAGCATCCCCAACTAGGATTGACATTGTGTCAAACACTTGGAAAAAATGCAACCTACAAGTCATGAATATAATACTGAGCATAAGGGACTAGAAATTTATATGAGACTTAACAAGAAGGATCAACACCCTCTCTATTTAGTTTTCTTAACATCATTTAGATATTGCATCCATTATTCTTTCATTTACAAGTGAAAACAACAAATGAAACATGACTAGAACCAGTCACATAACCATGCTTATAAACAACATATAACCACATAAATAACCATAAGATAACAGCTATTAAAGCCACATAATAACAAGTACAAAATAAAGATAACTTATATTTCATTAAACATAGGAAATATCCAACTAGGTTTGGTACTTCCAAATACCACCTGACCATAGACATGGTTGAACCAAATATTTCTTTGATCAGTCACCTGTGTGCCATGTTCCAAGCATGAATGTGGGATCTCATGGATAAACCAATCCAAGAAAAACTAAGGGAATCCAGAGGTTAAACCACCTACACCCTCACCATACCCTGATCTCACCTAAACCGGCACTGATATCACTAAACAAAATTGAGCTTGGAATGCCTTCGGATCTCATCACTATCCTTGAGTAATTTTTTATCTCCTTATCTCTATGATTTACTGCAATCCATGTCGGATCACTAGGCCCTTACCGAGACACCACCCTCAAGCTTTACGGTGTATCCCATCAAAACCATTCAAGGGATTCCTAGACCTTTGGGAATGTTCTTGATACCACCTCTACCTTGGAATTCGAAACCAACCGTAAATTCCCAAGCTCAAAATCGAGAACAATTCCATCACGCCGTGGTTATCTGGAAAAAGGCAAGGCAAGGCTAAAAAAAACTATTAAAACCCAGCAAAAACATGCCACTAATAAAAAAAGAACCAAATACCAACATGCACATACCATGCATGTCAAAATAAGTTAGGAAATCATACATGCAATATGTTACCTGCAAGTATTCCTGTTGAAGCTACTTGATCTTGCTCTTCCTTTCCTTTCCTTTCCTTTCCTTTCCTTTCATTTTCCTTCCTTTTCTTGCTTTTCCTTTCCTTTTCTTGCTTTATATCCTTCTCCTCTTGGTTCTCTTCTCCTCTTTGAGTGCAATTTTGAAAATGAAAAAAAAAAAAAAAAAAATCTTACAAAAACTTCCCAATTGATGCTCTGAGGTATATTTATTGATGAGGCCTCTAATTTCTTCAATTTTCCATTATTTTCCTTCAATTTCCTCCTCACATGAAACTTGTGACCTTTCACCTTCCTTTTCTCCTAATTTCCTTTATTTTCATAAATAAATGTGACAAAATACATTTTATCCTTTTTAATTCTTTATCCATTTCCTTTTCCAATATCCCCTTAGCCATAAACACATCAAGTGATGCCCACTAGGATATCATTTCCCAAAATTCATCTTGGAATAAGTGTCCCATAATCATGGTCTTATTTTTTCCTTTATTAACTTTTATGACATAAACTTTTAGCTCGGGTCTGTTACAAAACCCTCCCTCTTGGGGAACACTGACCTTGATGTTAAACCACACCTATACCTCAACAAAAATGCTAAAAAGAAAACATACTGCCCATGGATCTTTATAACTTATCTTGATGCAGTATTTACAATGAATAACCCACTCAAAAGAAAAAACCATCATGACAACATGAAAATATAACAACCATACCGCTTATTGGAGCTTTATAATTTAGCTCATCGTGGTATTTACAATAGAAACCATACATACATATGTACAAATACCAAAAAAAATTTGCTTCAACCGGAAAACAATGAAGGATACATAACCCACATCTCATCTGCCATCTCCCATGTAGTTTCTTCAGGCCCAAAGTGCTTCCAATGCACTTTAACTTTCTTGATGGCTCTGTTCCAGAGCATGAGTTGTTTATGTCGCAATATGCATTGAGGTTCCTACTGGAATTCTCCTTCTTGCTCTACCTACAATACAAACCAATAAATAACATGATCAACATCCTTTATATACCTTTTAAGTAATGAAATATGAAAAACATCATGAACTTTCACTATTGGAGGTAGTGCAAATCGATAGGGCACTGGACCAATCCTCTCAAAAATCTCAAAAGGGTCGGAATACCATGGTGCCAACTTGGCACATGATCTGATACTCAAGGAGATCTTCTTGGGCTTGATACACAAATACACATGCTCCCCAACTTGAAACTCCTTAAATTCCCTGTGCTGGTCTGCATAACTCTTTTTCATGTCTTGTGTTTCCTTTAGATTCTTCCATATATCTTGCATTTCTTGTTCCATGTCTTACAACATGTCCATTCCAATAGGTACCTTGTTCACTGAGTCACTCCAGCTGATTTGAGTATTACAACTGTACCCATACAATGCCTCAAAAGGAATCATCCTCAGGGACTCCTAATAACCATTTTTGTATGCAAACTAAACCAATGGAAGGTACTCCTCCCATCTCCTTTTTTGATGCATCACATAAATCCTCAACATGTCCTCTAATATCATATTGACCCTCTCTGTATTTCCATTTTTCAGTGGATGATAAATTGTATTGAAGGCTAATTCTGTCCCCAAACCTGCAAACATATCCTTCCAAACATTGAAAGTGAATAGGGCATCCCTGTCTGACACAATATTCTTCATAACACCATGTAATCTCACAATATAATTGATGAAGACTTGTGCCACTTTAATATCTGAATATGCAGTCTTCACTAGAATGAAGTGAGCCACCTTTCTCAACCTTTAGACCACAACCATGATAGAATAATGTTTCCTCACTGTCCTCGGAAGACCTGTAAGACCACTTGGATGCTTACATTTTTTCTTTACCTGCTGACAATCCAAACATCTAGACACAAACTCTACGACTTCCTTCCACATATTTGACCAATAATAGAACCTATTCACCATCGTCAATGTCTTCTGATATCCTGGGTGACCTAAGTATGGCCTGACATGAAACTCCCTCAAGATAATATTCTTGAGCTCACTATCATCTGACACATATATCTTGTCCCTGAATCCTACCAAACCATCTGTCGTGAGGTGATATTCTGCATCCCGATCACATGTACCTTCACCTGTGTCTGTACCTATACCTATACTTGCACCTATACTTGCACCTATACCTGTACCTATATCTATACCTGTACATGTACCTGCACTCTACTGTAACCTATTCCTAAGCTCCATATTTCTATCATCTTGTTATCCTAACTGTAAGATCCGACCCTATAATTTTTTCCCATAGAAACCCATAGATTCTATATGATTCACCTATACCTTCCCACTAAGAGAATCTGAAACCATGTTCTCCTTTCCCTTAATGTATCTGATCTCGAAGTGAAACTCACTAAGGGTGGAAAACCATATAGCTTGCTTGGAAATCATATTCAGTTGGTCAAATAGATTCCTCAAACCATTGTGATCGCTCATCAATACAAATCTCATGCCAAGAATATAATGTCTCCACATCTTCAAATCATGTATAACAACTTCCAACTCAATATCATGAGTCACGTAGTTATGTTCGTGCTCATTTAATTTCTTCGATTCATAGCATGCCACCTGTCCCTCCTGCATAAGGACTCCACCAAAACCTATTTTATAGTCATATGTACACACTACGGACTCTTTATTTGGATATGTGATCTTCAGAACTAGAGAATTAGTCAAAAACTGCTTCAAATGCTCAAAACTATCAGCACATTCTTCTGTCCACTCAAACTTCTTATCTTTTATCTGCAAATCTGTAATAGGATATGCAATGTGTGAGAAGATCCGGATGAATCTCCTATAATAACATGTTAATCCCATACATGATCTGAATTCCTCCACATTCTTAGGAGCTACCCACTCCATGATGGCCTTTATCCTTTTCAGGTCTACTACTATGCCTTCCTTGGAAACAACATGTTCCAAGTAGTGTACCTTTGTCTGAAATTAAATGCACTTTCTAAGCTTAGCATATAAATTATTCTCTTTTAGAAATCTCAACACTACTGCTAAATGCTCGGTATTCTCTTCCTAATTCTTAGAATATACCAATATGTATTCCATGAATACAATAAAAAACTTGTTCAGATAATGACATAACACACTACTCATCAAACACACAAATGTAGTTGGGGCATTAGGCAAATTTAATGGAACTAAAAAAAACTCATAATGCCCATACCTGGTCCAGAAGGCGTTCTTGTAGATGTCCTCTTCTTTAATCTGTACCTTATGATATCATGGTCTCAAGTCAATCTTAGAGAACATTGTTGCTCCCTTCAACTGATAAAACAATTCATCAATCCTAGGCAACATATACATGTTCTTGATCGTCACCTTGTTTGGTTTCCTGTAATCAATGCAAAATCTGAGAGTACCATCCTTATTCTCCACAAACAACACTAGTGCATCCCAAGGTGATACACTCATCCTAATGTATCCCTTGTCAAGCATTTCCTTCATCTTCAACTTCAACTCTACTAACTTTGGTGTGTTCATCCTGTAAGTTTCCTTTGATGTTGGTGTTGCTCTTGGTACCAACTCAATAGAAAAGTCTACTTCCCTATGAGGATGTAACTCTGGAATATTTGCTAGAAACACATCTTGAAACTTTTAAAATACATGATACCTTTGGAATATTTTTGCATCCTTGACATCCTTACCCTTGTCACTAGAAACTTTCACTGCATGTAGAAATTATACAAACATATGTATATCAATGGATTCAACCCAATCAAGCAATGTACTAAAGCTAGATACCAACTCCTATAAATAAATTTCGGAAAATAAAAATGATCGCCAATCAGAACAAGTAAAGAAAGAATCAAATCAAACCACGAATCAAATCAAACCACAACACAATTTTTTTCTCGGGGAAATCTTACTGCTCAAAACCCCTCTATTATATATTGTATATTCCACAAGGAATCATGAAACAATTGTAATGCACTCTTCTCACAAGAGTCTCCTACAATCTTCTTATCGTCTCACACTGATCCAGACAAAATCGGGCCAACACTTAGCCAATTCTCAGCCTGTCTTCAGTCTTCCTTGGTCACGCAATTCATGAGGAATGCAATCTCTATTCCTTAGTAATTTCAGCCTTTCTCAACTGCGCTGAGTATCATGGGCATCCTGTGGTGTTTTAACTGCATCTGGGCAGCCTGCTTATATCACAACGGATAGTTAACTTCCCTTTAACCTTTGTCTCAAATGGGTCTCCATTGGAACTTACATGCATGCAACTATTAATAGTAAATCATCATTGCATGGCATATCATTGATTTTGAATTAAATAATATTTAATTCACTTGATCTCTCACTAGTGCAACAAACAGTTACAACTAGTTCAACTAACTTTAACTCAATTAACTGAGTTAACTAATTTCTCATGCACTTAACTTCAACTTGAACTCTAAAAAACATAGAATCACTCTACATGTCTCACCAACTACCCTCAACTCGAAATTCATGAGCTAACTGAGTTTATCACACTTAGTTAACTATTACAAGTTATTATGAGATAATATTACATTTTATTGTCCAATTTAATTAAGGGATAATTAAATTTGACACATATCCAATTTATTAAATAAATTGAATTGCACACTAATGTATCGCTAGGACCCATCACTGCACGACCTATGGTCCCACACTAGTGTAGGTGCTATCATGTTGTTTTTGGATGCCAATTTCATTGTTTCTTGTTGCAAAATTCAACACTGCAAACATCACACAACCTTTTCTGCAACTGCGCTTAGCCTGCATAGTAGTGACCATCCTCACTAACGTAGGTTTCTTCTTTCCCTGCAAAATTCTATTTCCTCCCTTATCATCCCATAAATCAGTGGCCTTGTCATAAAAATCCACTTTGGTCCTATGAAGATACAACCAATCCATGCCCAAAAGCATACTATATGACCCCAATGGAAGTACATTCAATTTTTTTGTTGTAGGCATACCATTTAACTCAAATGGTGAAATCTCTTCTTAGTACCCGTAGCCAAATTCACCAACCAAGATTTTGCATGCACTTCTTTTATCAAGTCACACTTATACACAGGTGAGGATTAAAATAACTATAATTAGATCCAGGATCAATAAAAATAGAAATAACTTGGTTGCAAAGCTTACCGTCCATCTCAATGACAGATGCATGGTGATTTTCCCTCTTATTTTCCACAACCACATAAATTCGAGGAATGCTATGACCAACATCCCCAATTGTATGTGCCTCCTGAGCACTATAGATCTGGGTTCTACCACCTTGATACTGCGGACAATCTCTCTTGTGATTATCCTTGCCACATATCCAAGACTGCAACGATTCTCTACCATCACCTCTAGTATGTTGCTCTCTAGTATGAAATCCATGTCCCTTCTCAACTGTACTAAACTTCTTGTAAGGAACCACATTTTATTTATCACCTAAATCTTGAGGTATTCCCCACTTTAGTGGCCATATTCCTTTAGATTTCTCATTTCCTTTCAAGTCATTCTTAGGCTTCATCTTTCAAATGGCTTCTTCTAGCAATCTAGTCTCATTGAACTCAATCTGGTCTCTATAAGCTACTGGAATCCCACTTATGAATCTTTGAACCTTGGCCTTCTCCTCCTTGAGGTAAGGCACATATCTCAACAACTCCAATAACTTGTTAGTACACTTATCATCTGTCATGGAACCCATCTGCAACTCATAAAACTCCTTAGCTATGGCATCATAGTACCTCTCTAATAGGTACTTATTCTTGAAGAGTCTCCCAAACTCATCCCAATTCAATTCATCCTCCCGAATACCTTTAACATTCTTCACATCCTCCCACCAGATATATGCTTTCCTTTTAATACTAAAAGTGGTTATCTTGGCTTTCATGTTCTCTATAAAACTGTGCAATCTAAAAAAATTCTTCATTCCAAGCAACCATGCTTCTACATATTCTAACCTCTTCATCTCTCCATCGAATGCATGCATCTTGACTTTCTTGAAATCCTAGGGTAAGTACTCACCCCTCCTATAAGGATTATGATGGTGATGACTATGATGATGTCCCTAGGAAGAGAAACTAGAATGATGCCCATACATACCAGTCCTCCTATCAGGTGTGTCCAATGATATGCCACCTATAACTTTGTCCCCTCTATCTGACCTGTGTCTGGAATGAGACCTGCTACCATATGCTCCATTATCATTTTCTTCCTACTCTTGACTAATCCTCATTTTTTCATGTTTATGCAACTCTGACAAGCTCTGAATAATCATTGCATTAACATCTATCTGATTTTCCTAAGCCCTTGCAATTATTTCCTAACCCTCAACCAACTTGTCATTATCTTCCTTACAGCTTCTGATCGATTCCCTCAAGCTCCTCAATGTATCTTCTACACCAGTAGAATACTCATCTCCTTGTTTCCCAACTAATATGTAGGGGGTGTTACGGGAATCATATTCTACCATTTTTCCCATCGTCCTTGATTATCTTTTCTTGCAAGCATATAATGTCAGAAAAACAAATAGATACCAAAATAAAATCCATACCTTATTATTGTTCAAGGGAGGCTTATCTCATCTACAAGATCAATCCACATTAGCATGTACATGTATAATCATATACATATCCAAATAATCAACATATAAACATATACCATCATGCATGACCATACCAACAGTATACCCTGATCCCATGCATGACAACAATAACCTTGACAACATCAGAATTTTCCCCAAAAAGAGCATAGAAATGCTCTGATACCACTTATAACGCACCTCCCCTCACATCTACCCACTTTCACCGGCTTACCCAGGGTAAACATGAGATGAGGGGTCATTATGACAAGACTTAGCCTCCTAGGTGACCTTAAGTAAATGGAGTCGACAAATAAACCTTACTTACTTCCCTCAGGTTCCACAGGACCCTCCAAGAGTAAGCCAACCCTTCCAAGTTTCCATCCCCTGATCAAAACTAACTTTTCCCTGAGCTTGAGCCCCAATCGCTTCCTTTTCAAGCCCTCCATGCCACTAGAAAATCCCAGTTTCTCCCATAGGCCTGCATCAGTGAAACAGTGGCATTTTTTTCTCAGTGCTATGCCAGTGACTGTTGAATTTAAGGCTATTTTTTTTCTCAGTGCTATGACAGTGACTTCTGAATTTAAGGCTATTTTTCAGAGCTGGGGATGAGCCTCTACTCAAAAATCCATATAACTTCCAAAACTCATAAATTACATGACAAAAATTATTATAAACCAAAAATTGGAACTAGGACTAAACTTGACCATCCCCAACTGGGACTGATATTATGTCAAACACTTGGAACAATGTAACCTACAAGTCATGAATACAAGATTGAGAATAAGGGACTTTAAATTCATATGATACTTAATAATAAGGATCACCACCCTCTCTTTTTAGCTATCTTAATATCAATTAGCTCTTGCATCCATTATTCTTTCAGTTACAAGTAAAAACATGAAATGAATCATGACTAGAACCAACCACATAACCATGCTTATAACCTGCATATAACCACATAAATAACCATAAGATAACACCCATTAATGCCACATAATAATAAGCACAAAATCAAGATAAATTAGCTTTCATAAAACATAGGCAACAACCAACCAAGTTTGGGACTTCCACGTACCACCCGACCATACAAATGGTTGAACCAAATATTTCTTTTAGCCAGTTACCCTCGTGCCACATTCCAAGAATGAATGTGGGATATCATGGATAAACTAATACAAAAACAACCAAGGGAATCCAGAGGTTAAACTACCTCCACCCTCACCATACCGTGATCTCACCTAAACTGACACTGAGACCACTAAACCGAACCAAGCTTAGAATGCCTTCAAATCTCATCATTATCCTTGAGGAATTTTTTGCCTCCTTGTATCTATGCTTTAACATAATCCACACTGAATCACTATCCCCTTACTGAGACACCAACCTCAAGCTTTACCGTGTAACCCGCCAAAACCGGTCAAGGGATTCCTAGGCCTTTGGGAATTTTCCTAAGACCAACTCTGCCCCGAATTCTGAAACCATGTGGAAAGTATTAAGCTCAAAACCAAGAGAAATCCCATCACACCATGGCTATCTAGAAAAAGGAAAGGCAAGGCTGAAAACCACAAAACCCAACAAAACCATGCCACCGACAGCAAAAGAACCAAATACCAACATGCACATGCCATGCATGTCAAAACCAGCAAGGACATCACACATGCAATCTATTACCTGAAAATATTCCTTATGAATCAGTTTGATCATGCTTGATCATTTCTTTTCTTTCCTTTCCTTTTCCTTCCTTTTCTTGCTTTTCATTTCCTTTTCTTGCTTGATCACCTTCTCCTCTCTGAGTGTAATTCTAAAAAAGAACGAAAAAAAAAAAACTGACAAAATCTTTCCAACTGATGCTCTGAGGTATTTTATTTGATGAGGCCTCTAATTTCTTCAATTTTCCATTATTTTCCTTCAATTTCCTCCTCACATGCAACATGTGACCTTTCACCTTCCTTTTCTCCTAATTTCCTTTATTTTCATAAATAAATGTGCTAAAACAAATTTTTTCCTTTTTAATTCCTTAGTCATTTCCTTTTCCAATTTACCCCTAGCCATAAACACATCCAGTGATGCCCATTAGGATATATTTTCCAAAAATTCAACTTGGAATAAGTGTCCCTTAACTGTGGTCTTATTTTTTCCTTTATAAAATTTTATTACATGAACATTTAGCCTTGGTCTATTACACACAATAAATGGGATTTGTCCCTAAAATAGGTTCAGTGCACAAGTCCAGGAGGTGAAGGTTTCATCAATGGGGCTTTTGAATGGGTGGTTCTCATCACCTAGTTGAGGGTTAGTGCTTTTATAACTTGTGCCTCATGGAAGGATCAAGAAGAGCTCCAAAATGGCTAAGTCTAGGATCAATGGAACAAGAGAGAGAAAGACATATGAAAAATTCCCAAACAGAGATCATACACATGTTTACCTTCAAATAAAGGGAAAGAAAATGTTCATTAGCCAACATCGACATATATAGATTGAAATGACAGTAAAGCAACACTTGTTTCTGAGTGAAATAGTTAAAATTTAATTTTTTGACACTTAAAATACAAGTGGGAATAAAATTTCCGACTACAATCATATGGTGTGTTATGCCATGGGAAAGTGTCTAGCACATATTCAAATAATAAATACCATCATCTAGTACAAAATACTATGTTGTAGCCCCCTCTATAAGGTGCCTCATAGCGCTCTTAAGATGTGCGAAAATAAGTGAAATCAACACATGAAAGAGTGAAAACGACACTTGAAAACACAAATAAAACACAAGTGGCACGTCCAATCATAAAAGTAGGAAAAAGTGACACTTCTAAAAGATAGAGAAAGAAAAAGACAATGCATGTAATAGAAAAACAAAGAAAAAGTGACACTTGTGAAATCAAAATAAACAGTTGATAAACTCACCCAGTAGATAGCATATTTACAACCATGAGTGAGAGAATGCTCCTTATACCCCAACAACATACAAAGATCAATAGAAAATATAAGGATGAGATTTTGGCTAGACTCTTTATAAAGGGAGAGAAAACATGCCATGAGGTTTATAATTGGTGAAGGTGCTTAATCCACGTCTAGAAACTAAGTGCCAAGAGTGGATTGAATAACTTCTGAAACATTCTCAATGTCAAAAAAAATTTCATACTCACAATCTATAGAATATTCCCTCGCACTATAACTGTCCATTAGGATTGCATAGTCTCAGTCTCCAAGAGTTGTGCAATCACTGTCACCAGAGACTTCACAAGCACTATATTCAAGGATTGCACAACCATCATCCTAAATGACTTGCAAAATCACTATCATTCAGGAGTGCACGGTCACTATCATCATGAACTACACAGTGATTGTCATCAAGGATTGTGTAGTGATTGTCTTCCAAAGATATACACTAAATGTTAGGCTTGTTCATAAGAGGTTTGCTATATTTGCATCAGAAGATAAACATGTAAGAGAAGGTCACTTTGACACTTGGAATTCTCAAAGTAATACTTGAACACTCAAGCAACATGATTAAGCATGAAATTAATGGCTTGAAATGAAGGATGGCAGGACCATTTGGAGGCTCCAAAATTTGGATGTAGGAGACATCTGGATGGTGTTTTTCATAGTGAAAACACTTGGTGACACACTGGAATAACTCCAACTTATTTGTTTAGGTCAAACATTAAGTAGGAGGTATAGCCTTATGGAAGTATTGTCTCATTGTGTTGATCACTCTAGCTTATTTACTTAGCCCGGTTTTAGATGTAGTCCCTTTTATTCTCCTTGTTGTCTCAACACACTTCACAAGACTAGTCAAACATCAATTGTTTCGATTAGGGAGCAGTAATATTTATATTTTGTGAGTTTAAGATGTTCAAAGTCTTACTATCATCTTTTTTGTTTCTCTTTTGCTAGCAAGCCTATTCAATTCCCAGATAGAGTTACTTCAAGGAATCAAAAGCATTCCTACACTACTAGTGAGCTTGTTCAGTACCCCCGCAAATTTTCTTGCTTCACCTATTTGCATAAGAAGCCTTTATTTTATTTCATCCTTTATTTATTTTATTAGTTTGCACATTCACATTTAATAGGATTTTATTTCGCCAAGGGTGGAAGAGAGATCCCAAATTATTTAATGACCAAGAGAGGTTGTTCATTTTTTTGCAAAGACTCATATATATACACCTCTGAAATTAGTGTGTTTTCTTAATTTTTTCCTCCTTCCCTTCACTTTTCGACTAAGTTCACACGTTAAAACCAATTAATATAAACGGTCGATTCAAGGAATGAATATCCTATAATAGATGCGGGAATCATAGATCCACTAAATATTTCATTTAGGATGAAACGTATTTTTCATACATGCATCATTGACCCTAAAGGATATGTAGGCCCAAACAAAGAAGTTAACCAAAGATAAGCTTAGTGTTGCTAGTTGTCAAATTTTCCCTTTCGACTCTTGCCACATTACCATAGATCCAAAAAAAACAAATTTCATACATTTTCTTGACGAACATAAGCAAAGAAATGAAAGAAAACATGACACGACATAAAAGAAAAGGTATATGAAAGCATAGTAAGAACTAGTAAAGAGGATGTGGAAAACATGACCGAATCAAGAAAGGGAATGCAGGAAAAGTGTTGTAATGCAATGCAAATGTAGCTAGAATGAAACTAAGCAGAAAAAATAACTAAACCTAAATCCTAATATATCTACACTAAAATATTATGTGAAGTCAAATTTCCAATGTAGTCATTCAATTTGTTCCCGACCTGCAAGGAAAAAGATATAAATGAATAGAAACAATATAAGATCATGTGCAATAATAAAGATGCCAACCTGAATAATTTTCACAAGAAATTGAAGGTCTTTCCTGTTGGCAGAAATATGTGCCATAACAACTAGCTTTAACGAATCTTAAACTTTACCTGGTCGATTAGAACAATAATCATACAAACCCTGAAAGTTACTCGTGAATGTACACTCATCAATGTTTTTTGTATGGGCAAGCAACAAGAAAGATCGGAACCTATTATTAGGAATGGTGCTTTCCAATTAAGGTTTCTCTAACCATTCAACAATTAGATCATGATAATCAGAGAAACCCATTTGAAAACCTTGAAATTCTTAGGAAGATGAACTTTCAATAAACCTGATCAGATTATAAGGAGAATATTGCAAGGGAAAATTGATCTGAACTTGTTCAAAGACTTTATGAATATGGTGAGGGCTTGACATAACCATAAAAATATTTGAAGTGCCTCAAATATCTGCAAAGTACCTAAACAATGAAAATATTAATCATAAAGACCAGTGGGCTTGATAAGATCAACTGATGTAGAAAAACTATTGTCAGTTGTACCAATGGGAAAATGATTAATTAAATGATAGTTGTTAAAACCAAAATTATGAGAATATTGGTGGGCTGGCATATAATATCCTTGATTCTTAATTGGTCCCCTTTGTATCTAGTTATATACCATACCAGGAATATGAAATCTTGTAGACCTGAGAAACCAATTACGATACCAAGTTGAAAAAATATTAGAAACATGTGTTAAATCAAATTCAATATTTATATCAACATAAGGGTTTTTATCTACCAAATGATTCAAGAATTGAATGACATTGAAAAGGATCGATTGTACCAGAGAAAAAATTATTAGCTCCAAAACAAAGACAAGAAAGATAAGGAGTTGATTGATCATGGAATAATTTGGCAGGAAGGAGTAGGAAGGAACCTTTCAGTCGATGATAATCTCTATTGTGATTCTCAAAATGATAGGTTTGAAATTTTTTTACATATGAGAAATATGTGCATTCCAATCCTAGGTTAGATATAAGGGATTTTCATCAAGAAGAATTAGCCAAACATGAATCTTTCACTCGATTGGAGACTTTATCTTGAGGATTAAGAAAATCGACTTGAAAATGCTAAAAATCATTCAAGAGTGAGCTTACACCCAATGAAACATTGTTGAGAAAATATATATATATATATATATGACCTATTTTAGGGATCTTATTAGGATCGTGATAACCTGACATAACCATCAATGGGAGCTAGAGTGCCTTGACTTCCTGACAAGTCCCTGAAATTTCAAATGTTGAGTGATTAAATTTTGATGGCATGGCCAGATCAACATTCGTGTGAAGACAACTATCACCAATTATTTTAGTTATATCATTATGAGGTTGATGGTAGCTATTGGAATCAATTGTTTCATCATATGTCTCAACATCACCAAATATATTACCCAAATTGTACGAAATATCTTCAATGTTTACCACATCATAGTATTCATGATGGGAAACCTTACCACCCTCTGTGGACTTAAGATCTAATTCATAAAAATGAAAATTGGAAGAACAGGATATATTAGTTGATTTATTACAAACATCTTGACACAAGGGCTTGTGATATGAGGAATAGATTCTTGTGGGAAACTATTCTGATTAGATCAGATTCCATATCAAATCTTTGTAAATCCAGGTCTTCTTAACAAAACTAGAGATCATCCAATGAACTTGGGAAATCATCACCATATATAGTAATGGAGTTATCAGTGTTAGGGTGATGGTTTTCCAAGGTTTTATCTTAGTTGAGGTATTTAATCCCATTTGTCCGATTACCGAGATGTTGGGATTCTTTATCAAAAAATAATGTAAAAACACCACTTTGAAATAGAGGAATTTTAAAAGTATAAGAGAGATTAAATTGTCTTCATCATTTTGCACCTCTACCTGTGAAATGTGACTACCTTGTACCTGATTACCATCTTAATCACTAGATTGAAAATCAAGAGTATCTGGAGCAATTACCGGTGAAGCATATTGATTAAGAAAATCAAGGTACAAAGGGTCATGAGGTGAAAATGATAAAGAATGAAAGGATCCCTCAAAGGATCAATACTTTCAATGAAATCATATTCAAGATTTAAATTATGCACATCAAGGTCATATAAAGGAATCAAGGGTTCAATATTCACCTCAGGCTCCATGTATCTATTAGAACATTCAAAGTTCTCTTGGATAACTTATCCATTGGGAGGAAATGAAGAAGGGATAAGTGGATCAGCGATTTGATTCTCAAGTTTTCCAACTTCAACATCATCACACGAGACCACTTTCTTTGGAAATGAAAAAGTAGGAGGAGAAGGAAAAAAAGGGAGAGTAGGTTCCTCATTTTAAATTTGAAGTGTCCCAAGACTTAAATAAGCTGGAAGGCTTGTAAAATATTTAGATTTGGATGTTTCCAAATAAATACAAACTAAATATTGAAATTTTCCATTCATAAAATCACATCTTCCTTGGAAAATTCATAACAAAGGTGAAGAAATTGATCTAGAATATCCTATAATGATTCATTAGGTTTCATTCCAAGTTTATTATACCTCTTATATACATTTTCGTAATCATACCTATCAAAGGCTTCACAAATTTCCTTAACATGTTGCTCGAATGAAAGAATAGAAGCAGTTGGTAATGTATGACACCATAGTTTGACATGACCCTCAAGTGTGAGGGTGAAAATCTTGGCCATGATATCCTTACAATGTATTCCATAAGAAATTGAATCACATCTACAAGGATAGTTAGTTCACCCTTATCATCAAACATAAATTGATACAAATTATAAATTATTTCCTCAGGGATTATAAGATTTTCTCTATTAGAAAATCATCCTAGGATTATGATTTGGGAAGAATCCATTGAAGATAAGAGATTAAAAATAGACTTAATGGGCTCAGCTTGTCATTCGACCCTCATTTTAGCGCATGTTAGGTCCCTATACTACTAGTATAGTCCCTTATTGTTGTTAGTGTAGCTTCCTTATTGTTATTGTTGTACCCCTGTAACCCCAATATTGTTATTATTGTGCCCTTACATTATTAATGTTAGGTCGGCTAGGATTATATTGTGACCCCATGGATCCCTATATATAAAAGGAGGTTTTGTCATTTGTATCATGCAATAATTGTTCATTTATGTAATGTAAAGGAGGTTTCCCCCTCGAATTGTTTTATTTCTAAGGCGTTGGTCTCTCTTTTCTTCTATTTTTGGAGGTGGTTTCATAACATTTGGTATCAGAGCTTTGGATTCTAGGGTTTCGTTGCTCCAAACAGGTCATCATGGAATTTTCGCTATAACTTTTTTTCTACGAAGGTTATGAAGCTTATATTTTTATCACGTGAAGCTGAGATCCTGAGGAACTTCGTGTAAAAATTTCAGATCTTTCTTCACAATATTTGTGGAGATATGATCTGTTGAAGTTAGGGTTTTTTCAGGCTCCCTAATTTCATCTAAAAGAGGTGATCGTGGGAAAATCGTCATAACTTTCTCTTTGAGCATCAAATTGGGGTTTTGTAAGAAGTTTCCAAAATTACGTAGACTATAGTTTCTTTTATATTAATTTAAGAGCTAGAGGAGGAAATAGTGACACGTGGCACGTCGTACAAGTTCACTCTACTGAACCAATCCATAATTAGGTCATTGTGGGAGATTGGGAATAACTTTGTATTGAAGCATCCAAATCAGGTCAGACCTATGGAATTGGAAATAAGGTTTAGAGGGCTACTACAGGACCTAATTTCATATATTGAAGATCCGAAATCACATAGATAATTCAGTTTCAATAGCGAGCTCCTCAAAAGCAAGAAAAATGTGTGTATTTTTTTTTTCAAATTGTGTAATTCTTGTTTGAAAAAATAGTTTGAAGTGATTCCAAGGGCATATTGAAGCACAGATATTAGTATTGAGTTCTAAAGTGCCACCTAAAAATAATTCAACACCCAATTAGGCCTTCAAAAGGCTCTACTATGACTCATGAAGAGGAAGAATCACAACATGACATATCAAAATTACAAGAGCAAGTGCACCAAATTTCACTCTCGCAAAGAGAAACAAAAAATGAAATGGAAGCTTTGAAGAAAGGCGTGAAAGCTAAGATGGATGGTTTGAAGAAAGGAGTGGAAGCTAAGATGGATGGTTTGAAGAAATACATGGAAGCTAAGATGGATGGTTTGAAGAATGGCATGGAAGCTAAGATGGGTGGCATGGAAGCTGGAATGGAAGCTAAGATGGATGACATGGAATCTAAGATCAATGAAAAAATCAAAGACAACATGGAAGACATGAAGAATGATCTAAAAGCAGACATGGAAGGTTTGATGATAAGGTTGATACAGGAAATGATTCCTAATGGTGGAAAGATAGTAGAGGAAACTCATGATGAGAACAAAATAAAGATTTCATAAACTCTAATATTGGATTGAAGACCCACCATATTCCAAAGATCGATATGAGTAAGTTTGATGGCAAGGATCCTGTAACATGGATACTACATATGGAGCAATATTTTGATCTCAATAATGTGCAAAACACACAAAAGGTACGCATTGCAACTAAAAATTTAGAACAAAATACATTTGTATGGTATCGATGGCTTTGATCTCGTAAAAAATTTATCACTTGGTCAATTTTTACAGAGGAAATGATATCACATTATGAGGATACAAAGAGAAACACCTTCTTTATCAAATTGATAAATCTCAAACAAAAGGGTTCAGTGATGGAGCACATTGAGGACTTCCAAAAATTGAATATAAGGGTAGTTGATATTCCAAAGTAACACAGGATTGTTGTCTTCATAAGGACTTTAAAGGATAACATCCAACATGAGGTTCGAGTTTGGGAACCTGATTCATTGGAGAAGGCATTTAGGTTGGCAAGAAAAATTGAATGTAAAATTATGGCGACAAGGAATCCTACCACTCACATATATAAAGATGGTGTTGTTATCCCTAGACTTCCACAACCTACAAGGTTGACACAACAAAAATTGGAAGAAAAAAGAGAAAAAGGGCTTTGCTACAGTTGTGATAGAAAATACACTAAAGGCCATAAGTGTGCTGAGAAGAAATTATTTTATATAGATTGTGAAGAGGAGGAATAAAATGAAGAAACTTCAAAAGAAGAGGATATACACTAGGAAGAAATCCTAGAGAATGGAGAAATGAGTTTGACCATATCATGTAATGCATTGGCAGGAATTACCACTCCTCAAACTCTCAAGATAGAAGGACATATCAAGAAGAACAAGGTAGTAGTGTTGATTGATTCGAGTAGTACCCATAATTTTATTCATTGTAAGGTAGCCAAGGAATTGAATTGCCTCCTATACCCAGCACCAGAATGTCAAGTGATGGTTTCAAATGGAGGAAATATAAATTTCTCTGGAAAATGACATAATATCAAGCCAGCCATGGGGGAATATGTATTGAATAGTCCACTGCTTTCCATTCCAATGGGAGGTGCTGATGTTGTACTAGGAGTACAATGGTTACAATCTTTGGGGACGGTAGCTTTTAATTTTCAAGAAGTTTTCTTGAAACTTTTTTCGGAAGGAAAAGAAGTCGAATTGCATGGTATCACACGGAAGCCGGGAAAGATAATAAGCTCTAATGTCATGACAAATCTTTTGAAGAAATAACAATGAGGCATAATTACACAATTACTCTCACTAGAAGTTCCAACATCAAAATCATCTATTTCTAAAGATCTCCAAAAAGTTTTGGACAATCATTCCAAGGTATTTGAAACTCCCAAAGGACTCCCACATATTCGTGATCATGATAATGTTATTCATTTGATTCCTGGAAGTGTTCCTCCAAACATCAGGCCTTACAAATATTCTTATGTCCAAAAGAGAAAAATTGAACGTATGATTGTAGAAATGTTAGAGGCTGGTATAATTCAACCTATTCAAAGTTATTTCTCTGCTCCAGTAGTATTGGTGCACAAGAAATATGGATCATGGCATGTGTACGATTTTAGGGAGGTCAATAAGCTCACTATTAAAGATAAATTTCCCATTCCTGTGATTGATGAATTATTGAATGAATTACATGGAAAACTTTATTTTACCAAGTTAGATCTTCGTTCAGGATATCATCAAATTAGAATGAAGACTGAAGATATTTTTAAAACAACATTTTAAACTCATGAGGGTCATTATAAATTTTTGGTCAAGCCCTTTGGCCTTACCAGTGCACCTTCTACATTTCAAGGGTTGATGAATTCCATTTTTAAACCCTTCCTTAGAAAATTTTTGTTAGTATTTTTTGATGATATACTAATCTACAACAAGTCTTGGAAGGATCATGTTCAACATGTTAATAGGGTGCTCAAACTATTGGAGGAGAAACAATTATATGCGAAAACCTCCAAATGTTTCTTTGTAGTACAAGAGGTGGAATATCTGGGTCATAATGTATCTCACGAGGGTGTTAAGGTAGACCCTAAAAAAATCAAAGCCATTAAGGAATGGAAATTCCCCACAACCATAAAGTAGTTGTGAGGTTTTCTTGGGTTAACAGGGTATTATCGCAAGTTTGTTAAGAATTATGGGAGAATAGAAGCACCTCTAACAACATTACTGAAGAAAGATGCATTTTCATGGACTCCTAAAGCAACTAAGGCCTTTTAACATCTTAAAGAGGCAATGTGCCTAGCACCCGTCTTAGCTACTCCAGACTTCACAAAAACCTTTATTGTGGAATGTGATGCCTCAGGAAATGGAATTGGTGTTGTTTTAATGGAAGAAGCAAGACCAATTTCTTTTGAAAGTAGTCCAATGAAAGGAAAGTATTTACGGAAAGAGATATATGAGAAGGAAATGTTGGAAATACTACATGCACTAAATAAATGGAGACCTTACCTAATGGGAAGACACTTCAAGGTAAAAACTGATCATGATAGTCTTAAACACTTTTTGGAACAAAGACTATCTTCAAAAGAGCATCAAAAATGGGTCACAAAGATATTGGGTTATGACCTTGAAATCATCTACAAAAAAGGGAAGTTAAATGTTGTTGCAGATGCACTCTCAAGAAAGGATGAAGAGGTGGAAGCATTGCTTTGTGCCATTTCTATTATCCAACCAGATTGGATAACCGAAGCAAGGGATGAATGGAAGAAGGGTGAAGAAGTGTGGACACTCATTCAAAAGTTGCAGCAAGATCCTAGTACATCTTATACATTTAGTTGGAAAAATGATTCCTTATGGTACAAAGATCACTTATATATTTGTAAGAATTCCCAACTAAAACAAAATATTCTTTTGGAATTGCACACTTCTCCTTTAGGAGGACACTCATGATTTTTTAAAAATTACCACAGGGTGAAGAAATATTTTTTTTGTGATGGCCTTAAATATGATATTCAAAATTTTGTGGCAGAATGTTTGGTTTTCTAGCAAAATAAAGTTGAGAAAATTAAGACCCCAGGTCTTCTACAGCCTTTATCCATTCCAACCCAATGTTGGGGGGAGATTTCAATGGCTATTATCACAGGTCTACCTAAGTCCGAAATAAATAGTGTCATCATTGTTGGGCCAAAATTGTGAATTACGGATAAATCACACTTCCCTAGACAGGTGCTAGTCTAGAACAATAGGTGAAATACTATACGACTATTTTTCCTAACTCAAAATAGATACATATAAAGGATTGAAGGATTACTTGATTAGTTGCTTCCAAATGGCTCCTTCTGTCGCTTCTATTGTAGCCTCACATTCAAGCGGTTTGTACGAAATGCTTCCTGCAAGAAAGAACATTGAAACAACAGAAGATGCAATAATATAGATATCTATTCAAGCTAGTTAGCTAAATTAGTAAAGCATAAACCATATACATCAACCAAGATCTTGCAATATGGAAAATCAAAGTCAATACAGATGCATATAGGGAAAAATAAGCAGTACTCTTTATTGATGATAGAAGGAGAGGTTACAACCAAATGAGTGATTTGAAGTGACTCTTCCAGAAACGTCCCCAAGCCTCATCACAGTATAAATCTCTCCAGCAACAACTATACAAATCTAGCTCTCAATTGAAAATTCTCCAGCATTTCTCTACTCAAATTCTTCCCTCTCAAGCACTTAGATCTGTGCTCAATTTATAGATGAATTGTAGGTTGTTTTGCAATCAATGACTTTTCAATAATAGGCAAGACATGTTTCCAGTCATGTAGATGTCAAATGGACACTTGGATCCGAAGCTTGACACATGTGAACTCTTCTAAAAGACACTGGCCAAGTGGAGATTCTGGAACAATGATAATTTCACTCCCAATGTGACCAACGCACCTGTGAATGTCGAGAAGTGCTTTGCAAAGCAGCCTTGCATGGGGATACCTGCATATGCAACGCACTTAGGCCCCTTAGAGCCTACGTTGGTGAGCTCTCATATGCTATATAATAAGCTTCAAACCTTGGAAACCTTTGCTTGATGAAATTCTTGCTTGATTTGTTCTTTTTTCTTGTCTTTGGGCATGTAGCAACTAAAATGATAGGGAATGATAGACCCTTGATAATTGGTCCTGGAGATGATGCCCAGTTAACCAGGTCATTAGGAATGGTGCCCAAATTGACCTATAACAATTGCCCCATAAAGCATGAGATCCAAATAGTAAAAACATTTGATTGAGATGCTTTACACTGTGATGAGCCTGGAGATGAAGCGAAACAGTCACCTACATCAATCTTACACTACATTACATCATGATATATCCTCTTTGATCATAATTGCTGAGGGTAGGCATTCCCATATTCAGTACATAAAACAATCTAATAACATGTACATAATTCAGAAAGTTGTCTTCATTAGAATGTTGCCCAAATGCAGACATGCCTACAGATATAGGCCCATGTTTGGATGACAATTTGTATGTAAGGTCACCGTACATATGATGTGTACAAAAATCCTAAAATCGCAGTCCGGATGGATGAAACTAGATCTGGGGTCTTCTTATCTTGTTCACTCGATCATTTGGGTACAATTCTAGCCATGCGAATATATGATCTGTAGTCGAACATGGAAATACATCATTTTATTACCAGCCAATAATGTGTGCCATTAACAAATGCGAGAGAACCACCATTAATGAAAATGGTCCTCAAGGTATTGCAGTACATTTTTTAAGGCGTGAATAGATGATTTGATGTCGAACGCCAAACAAAATCTTTCAGTCAAAGGTCTGGAAGCAAGGATCTTGTCGATGTTGTAACAAGCCTCATGGTACTGGAATATGATGTTTCTAAGTGAACTTCCTGGATATTTATTTGTTGTCGACAGGAAGTCACCTTATTGCAAAACAAGAGTTATTGATTTCGGAGACAAGGGTATGACTTGATATAGAAATTTTCAGGGATGACGGTCATGAGAATGACGGTTTACGAGTATTGCAGAAGGATGAGTTTTACATCATTGGATGACTTCTCTTGAACATATCGGTGACACTGTGATGAGTTGGCATCATTTACCCAAAACCTAAGTGAAGGTATGATGAACCATAGGTGTGAATGAACCGTCAAGATGATTACCCAACCCAAACAGTCACGGACATGTAGTGAAAGAAGTGTCATGTTCAAGAGCGACTTGCTACCAAAAATAATTCTTGCTCACTTTTCCCAAAATTTCCCTCGGTCATTTGTCGACCAGTACCTCTTTATTTTTAAACAAGATTGAGAAGGATAACATTTTCTTGATCTATAATTCAACCCTTTGGGTGAATAAAGTATCGCTATTTAATAATTTAATGAGTCTAGAGATGAATGAAACTCGATTCTTGCCATGATCGACAAGCCCGTCGCTATTTAAGTTTTAACGATCTTAACGACAGTGATAGCCCGGTCATTTTTCATATTTAGAGAGTTTGAAAAAGAGGACGAAAGAAAACTCCATAAGTACTTTTTCGTAAATTTGTCTCTCAGACCCGAAAAAGTGTAAAATAATATCTGAGAGAACCTCTTTGGTCATGTTTAACCAAGGTATTCCTTTTTCATAAATAATATATCTCAGTCCGGAAAGGGTTAAACTTATACTGAGTAAATATCAATTCATTTACTTTAACAAGCTCGAAAAGACAAGTGCTCGGAAATATTTTCACATTATCGGATTCTAAAAAGAGCTAAAAGAAGACTCCAGGGGTTTCTTTTTCGCTGTTATCGAAGCTAGAAAAAGAGATAAAAGTGCACTTCAAATCCTTTTTCGTTTTTATCAAAGCTCAAAAAATGAGGAAAAGTATGCTTCGTGGTCAAGTCATTCTTTGAATGAATCTGCACGACTAATCTGTTCATTAGTAGTATGTCCTGTTTCAGAGCAACATAAAATGGATTAAAAATACCTGTTTCATGATAAAAACATAATAAAACCATAGTCATAGCAATAAATTTATCTTGCAAACAATTAAATTACTATAAAAAGTAGTTTTACTATTCTTTTTTATCATTCCATAGTTACCATTTGCATTTTGGAGCTCTGAACCTGATTTTTCCCCCGAACTTCAGTCGTATATTGCAGTTGTTTCTGTGGACAGATTTCATGGCCGTTTGATCCAGGTTAGTATCATGAACCCCCTCTTCCCTTTGGTATTCATTTCATCTCCAATTTTTGCAGATGTTTAGGGTTTTAAGGCCCCTAGGGTTAATTCTGCCCAAAATGAGGGAAACGCACCCCTGAATGTAGAAGCATGCATTGCATAGTAGGTACAGTGAAGGGTACCTGCATATGCAATGCACTGTCTCAACCCAGGGAGTGCGTTGGGCGCAGTTCAATTTTTTGGTTTTCATGTTGTGCCCAAAATTTGCCTAGTTTTTTGCAATGAATGGAATCTAATGGATCTCATGGTTGTATTTCAGGTTTCCATAGGATTATAATGACGATTACATGGAGGGAAAGAGAACATGAAGAACAAGATATGATTTCCTTGAATGATCCAGGTACTGTAAGAGCCTTAAAATATTTTGGACTACTTAAGTACTTCAAATTGTCGAGAATGAGGCAACAAATAGAACTCTTAGAGTTCTTAGTTCGAGCATGGGATCTGGCGATAGAGGCATTTCACATTAAAAATCAATTGGTTCTCATAATAGTTGAGGACGTGTATTTTCTCACAGGTTTGTCAAGGAGAGGTTTTCCCATTTCTCTCATAGGCTCTATCGTTGGAGGAGAGACAGTGGGGGATTATGTTATGCAGTATTGCTATCCAGGGGTAGAACCTAGCAAAGATGGAAAAATAAACATCCGGGATGTCAGGGATTTTCCTTTGAGAACCATCCTTTTCACGATCACTAAACTTGTTGGCACCATTACACTACATGTAGCGAACATATCATATATGCAGTATGCGCTAGAGTGTTTTGAGCCAACAGTCTTCAACTGGTCTGAAGCTCTTCTATCTTAGATAAAGGAACAACTGAACAAAGCAAAGGGAGGAAGGAAGAAGAATTTCATTTATGGTTCAATCCTTATCTCCTTCGCTTTGGAATGGATTTCACTGATGCAGCCACAACATGTAGCACTGGATGTATTTAATCTTAGAGATCCTCGAATGGAGAGATGGGTAGAACTCATGGGTTGGCATGCAGGCCAATCGACCGTTGTGTTCTCTACTGCATTCTTCACCTGTTTCCGACGATAGATCATCGCCATCGATGAGTATGCATACGCAGGCGTTGACTTCCGAGGAGATCCAGATTTAGTATTACGAGAAGGCGCTCTGTGGGGTGCAATGGGTAAGAATGTTTTGACCATGTTTTTTTAATTTTCTAAGGTTTATACAATGTTTTTGTATTTTTATGTTTTCCCAAGACTAAAATAAATGTTTGATGTAATGCATATATAGATCATGTTCAACCAGTATAGGAACCAGAGTGCGAAGTAGATGTGCCAGCAGAGAGGGCTGTTGGGAGAGCAGTCCTTTAGGACCTTGATATGGCTGAGACTCTGGCTGAGCTTCAGCAGCACATAGAGAGTTTTACCTTTGGAATTCCAGATTGCCGAGTCAAAGAGTTACCCATGCGACTACAGTGACACACTATTGGGGTTCCTAACCATTGGATGCGGGTGCTCCGCAGGATTGCTAGATATATAGCATGTTACCATGAGCAACACTAGTTTACTTGTGACATTTTGCATACATTTTGAGGTCAGATGACCAATGTGTCTTGGGCACAAATTTTTTAAAAACCTATAACTATATATCTATATGATTTTAGAGTTTTTTCTATGTTTATTGTGCAATCCCATTCAATGATGTGAATGTTTTCTTTACATATGTTGCAAATGTCTGTCTAAGACTTGATTAGCTAATGAATCAGTCAATGCATTCAAATTTTTGGAAATATTTTGATATTGAATGAAATCAAAGTGTCTTTCCAAAATTCAAACTCTTAGGAACAATCTAAGAAGTGTTGGATTTTTAACAGTATAAACACTAGTAAGTTGTAATACCACAAGTTGTGAGTCTAACCTTATGATTATGTGGTTAATACCAAATTAAATGGAATTAGAGAGGAGTTCGATCAACGTGCTATACTCAGCGATATTTTTCGTCGATCTACCAATACAAATCCCTTGAAACTCACTAAATAATCATTCGGAGCAAAAATGGCCCACGCTGCACAGTATAGATTATGTGTACTATGACTAGCACCATCAGTATATCCAACAAATAGTTCCAAAGATTCAAACATCTGCGATGAAATTCTAAAGTGTATTACTAACGTCAAGCAAAACTCTAAAAACAAAATAAGATAGTGATTGTAAATCAACAGCACATATACAATATAATACAAAAAATTACTACGCTCATGATTAAGCAAGTAACGTTTCAAATATAACCCATTTCTAGGCTGTGCCAATGGAATTCCATCGTAATAAACTAACTCGTAGGCACCCTTAGCAAGAACTATTTTGGAAATATAGGGGCCATGCCACAATGGCTCGAATTTCCCTGTACCTATTACATCATCTTTTTTATCGTAAAGAAGGACCAAGTCGCCCTTTGAGTAGATGCGAGGTTGGACATTTTTGTCGTATTGCGCCTTTATACATCTCTTATGCGATTCAATTGCCAATTGGGCTTCACGGCGTGTTCCATAAAGATGGATGAGGTTAAGGAGACACGCTTATTCTTCTAAGGTGTCAGGTAAAAAGTCTATCGCGAGTTTTAATGATGATATTTCGCATTGGATTGGTAAGATAGCTTCCAGACCATACACCAATTGAAAAGGAGTAAATCCGGTTGCATTTCTCATAGAGGTTCGATACGCCCACAAGGTGGAGTACAGGATCAAATGCCAGTTCCTTTTATGGACTCCTATCATTCGTTGAAGCATTCATTTAAGAATTTTTCTAATAGCCTCAACTTTCTCATTTGATTGTGGATGATAAGGAGTAGAATTATCATGCGACAATCCTAACTTAGCAGTTAATTCGGACATCATGTGGTTGCGAAAATGCTTCCCATGATCTGTAACTATGGCCTGTGGGACCCCAAACCGTGCAATAACGTGATTAAAGAAAAAAAATGCAGTTGTTTGTCCTGTGTCGTCGAATGTAGGCATCGCTTCGGCCCATTTGGTATAATAGTGGACTGCGACTATAATATAACCATGCCCCTCTAATCAAGGAGGGTTACAGGTCATGAAGTCAATAACCCATTTCATAAATGGTCTTGCAGAGACAACAGGATGCATTGGCACTGGAGGTTTGCGGATCTTACGATCAAAAATCTGGCATGCATGAAAACTTCTGACTGCGAGGATGCAATCTCAAAAAATAGTAGGCCAAAAGTAACCAGCGTGGAGTATCTTCTACGCTGTAGCATATCCAGATAAATGTCCACCACAAGCCCCAGCATGACAATAATTTAACACTTTTTCGGCCTCCTCATAAGTGAGGCACCTCCTTAAAATTGTATTGACACCACAACGATAAAGTGTATCGCCGACGATCAGTTCATATTTGGCTTGGTATCGACTACGTCATTGTTTAGAGCGAGAGGTATTAGGTCGAAATTTTTTGGTTTGGATATAAATGATGAAATCCCCATACCAAGGATCAGATGATCCGATCAGAAATAGAGACTCATCAGGAATTGATGGTTCCGACGTAGGTGCAGTGCTGTCAGAGGGAAGGTCACAGAGAAGCTCAGCCAAAACTAAAGACTTCTTCGACTTGGCTTTGATGAATTCCAAATCAAATTCCTGTAAAATGACAATCCATTTTGAATATTTTCCCCCCAGAAATTAACGTGATAAGATATAAGTCATGGGGTTGTAATCCGAAACTATTGTTGTTTTTCGGAGTAGGATATAATGACGAAATATTTGGACAGCTTGAACAGCTGCTAAGGCAAGCTTTTCCACGTATGAGTACTTAAATTTCGTATCATTGAGATTACGACTCAAATAATAGATCAGATGTTCAATTCCATCTTCTACTTGGACCAATACCATAGCGATGGTTGTTTCAGTCGTGGCGATATATAGGAAATAATCATTTTGATAATTAGGAGGATACATTAATGACACTTGGACAAGAGTGTCCTTGACAGCATCAAAAGAAGCTTGCGCAACCTGGTCCCAATGGAAGGGAACCCCCTTTTTCAATAATCGAGTAAATCCTTTAGCCATTTCGGTGTAGTTTGGAATGAACCTTCTCAGAAAGTTAGCCTTTCCTTGAAGTTTCTGTATCTGAAGTAAATTTGATGGTGCAGGCAAATCAAGAATGGCATGTACCTTCAGTGGATCTATTTGAATTCCTTCTTTTGAGACTACGAATCCGAGCAATCGACCAGAACCAACACAAAACACACATTTTTGTGGATTGAGGCGTATTTTGTAGTGTTGGCAGCGTAAAAAAATGGCTCTTAAATGCATCAGGTGATCAGTCTGATTTCGTGAATGCACTGGTAAATCGTCTAGATATGGTTGAACAATGTGCTTGATGCCATTGAAAGCATAATCCATTGCTCTCTAAAAAGTTTCCCCAGTGTTCTTTAAACCAAACGGAAGTTTCCTATATTTGAATGTGCCCCAGGGACAAATGAATGTTGTCTTATGTTGATCATTTGGGCGTATATTGATTTGATTATAGCTGGAAAATCCATCCATGAATGAAAATATTTCATATCCAACACAATCGTCAATAATTTGGTCGATAAAGGGAGTAGGATAGTTGTCTTTTGGACAAGCCATATTGACATCCCGATAATTGACACACATTCTAATGGTTCCTTGTTTTTTCATAACAGGAATGATATTGGAAACCCATTCAATTAGCGGATTAGGGTAAATGAAAGCAGCACGCAAAAAAATTTCAACTTTTGATTTGATGGCAGCGGCTTCCTTCGGATGAACAGGACGAAGTCGTTGGCGCACTGGTTTGACATCAGGATACATATTAATAGTGTGTTCAACTATACCAGTATCTATTCCTCACATTTCCTCATAAGACCAAGCGAATACGTCACGAAATTCACGAAATAAAGAGCGATATGAATCAAGTTCTAATGGGGAACAATATACACTAACATGAATATTTTCTACAACGCCCGATTTAGTTGAAATATCGATAGAAATGGTTTCTTAAATATTTGATAAATTTCGCTCGGAATCGATTTCATTAATCAGTAGAGAATTCGAAAAGAAAGTTTTGATGGATGGGTGATATAGTTCACTAATATTTTTTTCTTCATAATCAGGAAGATGGGAACGATGATGGTAATCTTCCCATGGTTCTCCTTCTGACATCATAGCTTCCAAAATATTTTCATCTATTAAAAACTTTGAGGAAAATGGATCAGATGGAGTACCAAAATCTAAGGAACGATCAACCCAAACACTCGGCGATGTTGATTTCAGATTTTCCTCCCAAGCCAAATAGATTGATTTCTATGCCATCTCAATAGGGTTGGGTGGTAAAAATTCATCCAACGAAGAAATATTAGGATCACCCGTACTCTCCCTTAAGCCAGATAGAGTGGAAGAGATCATGTAGCAAGTCTCTATACTTGCAATTTCTACCGATGTCGTGGGTGGAGGTAATGCAAAGGTTCCCATAAGAGTGGAATCCTTTAAGAGTCCTACACCAATGTTTTTAATTTCTAGTTGGGGTAAGTGAAAAAATGGAACGCTTCCGGTTACGTGCGAAGCAGAGGCAAAAAAGGATAATTGATTAATGACTATGATTGTACCTTTATGTGGAAAGGAAATCATTCTAAAGTATGTAGAAACAATGGAAATCATTTCATATACCCATGGTCTTCCAAGTAAAATATTATAGTAAAGGGGTCCGTCATCAACCTCGACATCAATATTCACTATTTTTCCCCCTAGTTCAACATGCAGGTTATTGATAAAACCACAAGGTTTATATGTTATTCCATCAAAAGCCTTCAACGTCATTGATGATTGTGATAATAATAGTGAGCCAAGTGACCTCCAACAGTTTAGAGACATAATGCACGTAGATGCTCCCTCAATAATAGTGCAATGAACAAGGTGATTGAGAACATTTGCTTGTATGGAGAATGCCAATTCTGCTAGTAGCTGCGGTACATAGCCTGTATGATTAAAGACGACAAGATTAGAATCAGTCGGATCAATTCCACCAATGGCCGACAATAAAGCCTGCTTCTGGGAGGGAAAATTTTGTAATACCTCAAGAGCAAACATAGCTAAAGGGGATTGAGCCAAATCTTCAACTATATTATAATTTTGTGCAACTCTTGCTCGAGGATTATATTTCGATTTATGAATTACTCCCTTTGGTGGCTTAATTGTCAATTCAGGAATAACAGTAGGTGGTACTGATTCAGTAGATGGATTCGTTGTCGAGGTAGTAGGTTGATCAATGGTCAAACTACCATAGTATTTATTACACGTTGACACCAAAATATCTTGTGAAGGTTTTGTGGGGGATAACATTAACACTTGGGAACTAGGTGTTGGATCTGTAGCAACCAAATTAGTGTCTCGATTTGGAAATGGTTCTGTCAACACAGCTGATGCATGGGAAGTCTTCATGATTTTGGAGACTTCAGCACAGTGAGGAAAATCCCTAAAAAATTGTTCCTTGTTACAGATTATGCATGGATAAGGAGGTTTTTTTGGTCCAGACGGTTGATCAGATGATCTTTCCTGTAGGTTAAAAGTTTTATTTTTCTTTGATTTCCCCTTTTTCTTACTTCCTGGTTGCTTGTCACTTTTTCCTTTGTCAAATGACATGGCATTAATTTTGGAAGTAGGAGCAGGATCAGATGCAATAGCATGGTGTGTGTTTGTAGTGCCTACCAAGCCGTCTCCGGCATCAGATTCCTTTATTTGAGGAGGAACATTGAAATTAGATCACGGCGCATTAGGAATTTTTTCACAGAGTGTGCCGGACTGAGTGTAAATCAAGTCTAAATATTGGGCACGAGAGATAACTTGCTCTTCTGTGACGACGCCACCCTTAGCCACATCCTCAGTTATAGATGGTAACAGGGACTTAATTAACCATTCAACAAGGAGTTGATCCGAAACAAATGTCTTAACCATTCATCGACGGCGACGCCACTCATGAATATGATCAGAAGTGTGAGTAGCATCAGGGAAAATTTTAGGGGCGAATTTTAGCCCAAAGGCAAAATTTAAGGGGTTTTAGATTTTGGAGGGGCGAATTTTTTATATAAAACTTTTTTGTATAGTTTTGTATAATTAGCCCCAAAATTATTTTAAAAATAATTAATTATTATTTTTTAGCCCAAAAAAATAATGGCGCATAAAATATGAAACGTTGGATTTGCCTCTTGATTTACTCGTTTGCAGGGTTTTGGAAGAGCATTCGCCCCCGATTTACTAAATTGCAGGGTTTTGGAAGAGCATTCGCCCCCGATTTGCTAAGTTGCAGGGTTTTGGAAGGGCGTTGTGCTGTTGATTTACTCGTTTGCAGGGTTTTGGAAGAGCATTCGCCCCCGATTTACTACGTTGCAGGGCTTTGGAAGGGCGCTGTGCTGTGATACTGACCTGGTTTCCCCGCATTCTATCACTCTTTCAATGAACTCCTCTCCATCATATATACAGAGATTTTAAATAGAAGGGCGGATAGGCTATCAAAAATGGGGTTGGATCATGCATTTGGTTTTATCACAGTCATTTCAGTGAGAACAGGGAAAAGGCTTCCTTCAGAATCTCTTTGTAGGACCATAACTATGGGGCTGTTGTACATTACCTTGCTCAACTTCTTGTTTACAGGTACTTTTTGGCATTTTCTGTATGCAACAAAGGCACTTTTTCCTTCTGGACCAGCTGATGGGTGATTTTATTAGGAGCAATAACACCAGATCTTCTCCACGAGCCGGGTCTTTTTTCTGGAGGTATCTTATGCTGGGTACAAGGGTGTATACAACTTCTAGAGGTACCTTTTGCTGGGCACATGGGATAGATGTTGTCTCGGGCCTATTGATCAAATTGAAAACGACCCTGTAAATACTTTTCGGATGCAACAAAGGGTAATCTTTTTGGAACAAGTGAGCCAGCTATATTTTGTTCTTTATGCCTCTGTGTTGGTATTATTAGACAAGCGAGACAGACCTCTCTTTTGGACTCGGGTTAATGATGTACTGCCCTCTTGGAAGGCCTCAGTAATGGTGTATCAGTATTTTTTGGATGGATCACTTGCACTCTAGACCACAGTCTTTGGCCTTATAGTATATGGATAATATGTGATTTTGGAGCTCCTTACAAGTCGGATCCTTTCTGTACTTCCTTTACTGGGTCCTCTCCTATCCGAAGCCTGGGCTTTTGGGGGTGCCTCTCTAGATTCATGTGGATCATCATTGGACGTATATCAAGCCCCTGTTGATGGATTCAAATATTTGGAACAAGCGAGCCAGATCGTCTTTTTGAGCCTGGAAGGATGATGCAGTGGGTTTTCAATTGGGATCAAACGAGCCTGCTCACAAATGCGTGCTTTCTACAGGGGATCAACTAATTTTGGTAAATATGATGCTGGACCTTCTTTGGAGCATGGGTTTTATGCTGGTTTTCCCCTCCTGGAGGCATATGTGATAGGAATTTTTCGTCAGAGTCCTCTTCACATTTCACCTGTTCCAGTCATTGGAGCTTTTTCCTATGCTTGACTGGTTCCCATAAAGCCTACTATGCTCACTTTGGTTGGTCAATGATGCTGGTCTTCTGAAGGTATGATGGCAAGTTTTTATATGGTCATATCCCTATGTGCTATCCAAATCTCCGGAGAAAGATAAGCAAGAGATTGATTCTTATGCGACATCTCTATGTGCTACTCAATTGTCTGAGATTATAAGTAAATCTGAGGCACAACTTACTAAAGCACTCGCTGAAGCGGTGGCATCTTTTCTTGAGTCTGCATCTCCAGACACTTGGCCAAGCATAAGAAAAATTCTGAAAAATGAGACAGAGAGAGCAGTATTGAATTTTAAATCTGCAATTGTTGGATTTGAGATTCATGATGAGACTTCCAATGAGATTGTTGAAAGTATTAAAGATTATGGAAGAAGTGTTGTGGAGAAGAAGGCCACGGACGAAGTTGGGCAAGTGCTTATTCCCATGAAGGACAGGTTTTCAATTGTCTTCAGCCATGATGGAAAATGGAAAGTATGTTTCTTTGGTAGTGGAGGAAGCTCAGGCGAAGGGTTAAAAATATCTGGAAAAGGATACTTTTTCTGAGTATGAGTGAGGGAATCCTCTCGAGGGCTTCAACCGCAAAGGATCATCCCGAAATTCGAGCAAGCCAAATGCATGTCGCCGCAAATGGAGATGTCAAAGGAATTTCGACAATTACCTCCCGTAAGCGATGAACAGGCTTGTAAGTCTCTCATTTATGTTGGTTCCCTCATTCCATTCCTATCAATTGAAGATTTTATGCTTATTCATAGTCTATAAAATAATGCATTTTCCAACTCAAAATCTTCCAAAAATACATCTCAAATACTCCACGGCCTCACAACCACTGATTCAAATATAGAAAACTTTTATTTGATTCCTTCTAAGTTCTAACCAGATAGTAAATAAACCCATAGGACTCTGGGAAAATCTTGTTTTGATATCTAATGGTTATCCCATCTCCGTGCTCTTAAAAATTAACCTAGCCTCTTCCTCTTCCAACTCCCTCGATCCATCAATTTTCTCTAATAATAGTTCTTTAATTGATACATCTCAGGTGGCTGGAAATGACCTCACCTCGAAAGCATTATTTTCCCAACATTTCGTCTCCTGAAGGCTCTCCACTTCCTCTCATCCCCTTAAAATATTTTTTCAACACCTTCTTACAAGGATGTCCTCAATATGACGCCCATTCCTACTTTTTATGGGACATGCCCTATTGAACTCTTATCCATTGAACAACCATCCCCCATTCCAAAAAATTACCATCAGAAAGAAAAATATTAACAAAAAATCTATGGCTAGAGAGGGAAACCCTCTTGAATTTATTCGGGGTGGATTAAGCTTGCCTCCCCCTACTGATAAGGAAATTGTCTCCAAGGCCCTTAGAGCACATCCACCCTATAAGGATGTTCCCAAATTATTATCTTGTTTCTCAACATTAGGGGGGTTGGGGGAGCCTCCAAATTCCTTTCCCTCAAAAGATTGATATAAATCCACATACCCTCTATTATATTTCTACAAGAAACTATGGTCCTGAGGGTGAAGGCTAGAGAGGCATTTTGGAATCTGTGTCCAGGGTGCTATTTCGCTTCTATGGATTCCACTAGTCTATATGGAGGGCTCCTCTCCTTATGGAATCCAAAGTATGCCTCTTTTCAAGCCTCCTCTTTTGTTGGCATTATTTTAGAAGGATTTTTAAGGGGCTCCCCCCTTCCGATCACGTTAGTAAATTGTGATGGACCCTATGGGGAGAGGCAAGACTTTTGGGATAAGTTTCAATCCAATGGACTGCTAGGGGACCATTCCCTCCATTAGCATGTGATTTTAACTTCACTATCTCACTAGGGGAGTCTTAGGGATCTCGCGCCCACTCAAATCCTCTGGCTTCATATTTTTAAAAGTTGTTGTAGAACCACAACCTCCAGGATATAACTTCATTTCCATTAGCTCCCATATGGAGAAATGGTTGAATGGGTGTGGAAGGTATTGCCAAGCGTCTTGATAGATTCTTAATGGCTGGTCAGCTAGCAAAAATTGTGGGGAGATACAGATCCTGGATATGTCAAGATAAAATATTAGATCATTTGCCACTTCTCTTGGAATTGGATTTTGAAAATCACAGTAACATATACCCTTTCAAATTTAACCACACATGGATGGAAGATGATTCCTTTGGATCTCTAGTGAAGGATTGTTGGAAAAAAAACATGGTTTTAAATAGATCATTCATCATGGGCTCCCTTTTCAAAAAAATGGGGGAGCTCAAAAAGGAGGTTGTGATTTGGGAAAAGAAAAAGAAGGTGGAGCTTAAAGGGGATTTGTTGGCTTCAGAATTTGAATATGATATTTTCTCCCATATATTTTCAAAATCTCTCTTTCTAGCAAAAATAGCCCAGAAATGAGTCTCTTGGAAACCAGAAAAATGCAGATCTTGAAGATGGAAGAAAGATACTTGGAGACTCAAGAGTAGGGCAACTGGGATTAAGTTGGGGGACAGAAACATGAAATTTTTTCATAATTATGCAAATCGCAAAAGGAATATATATTCTATCTGGGAGCTTGAGATGAATGATAGTAAGATTGTCACTAGTCAACAAGATTTAAAGGTCGTTGCAGTGTCATACTTTTCTTCCCTTTTTAAATATCTGGGCTCTTCCAACATTGTCTCTCAACTTCAAATTATCCAAAATTATAAAAAATTATTCAGTATTGAGGAGGTTAATCTAATAGGCAGCCTTATCTCCTTTGACGAATTAAAAGGGTAATGAAGCTTTTTTCCAAAGACAAAAGTCTAGGTCGTGATAGTTTGGCAGTCAAACTCTTCCTTTCCTTTTTTGACCTTATGGGGCCTAATCTTTGTAAGGAATTGTATGAATCTATAAGGTCTGGAAAGGTCTTCAAATACATAAATAGCTCTGATTCCAAAAAGCTCCAAACCAAAGTAGCTAGATATGGCTACTCAGAAAAGTAGAAGAAAAAAAAACAAACATGTGGTGCTATAATTGGTTATCTCTTGGGGGAAGAATGGTATTAGTAAAGTTTGTAATGGAAAACATTTCAGTCTTCTGGGAATCCATTACCAAGATCCCAAAATTCATTCTAAATCAAATCAAGCAATGGATGTTCAACTTCCTGTGGACTGGCAAAAAAGGTAAGGAGGGATTCCATCTAGCCAATTGGGACTCCTTATCTAGGCATTCAAGTCTTTGGCAAACGTGTTGATAAGCGCTCCTATGGTGCTTTTAGGAAATGGGATATCAATTGCATGACAAGTTGTTACATTTTTGTAACATGTCATAAGTTTATTTATTTGTTGGCATTATGTTCAACAATTATCAACCAAATATATACATTTTCCATAAATGCATATAGGTTGACAAATGGGTCAATAATTTATGAAATTGGTTCATGATGGCTTGGAATATAGAGACCTGCAATTTAGTTTTGAAGCTTATCATCTGCCTAGACATGCTCGATCAGGAGCTTATGGAGATATTTGTAGAATGGAACATAGGATGATTAGGGTAGTGGAGAAATGGACCAAGAAAAGACACGAAGGGTCCATATATTTCACCAAAGACCAAGATCAAGAGTGCAGATAATATTATTGCATTCTCATGAGCTAGGAAGAATTTTTTGCGTTAGTGGACTCGAGGCCAAAATTTTAAGGATTAAAAATGCTTCGCAGATTGTTGACAGAGGATCTCAACTGTACATATACTCATTATAAATGTAATTTCCTACATCATGCATGAAGTAACCAGAGTTTTCCTTGGAGTTATCTTTTTTTTATCTAACGAAATGGTTTATTCAAGATTTGGTATAGCTTGTGTGGCCATGGTTACTCACGGATCTGTTGTTCTAGTATTGAAATGTTGTGAAGCATATAAGTTCATGATTGAGTTCAACTGGATTCTATTTTCTCAAATGATGAGTTGAACATGATGATGGAATTTGCTTTAGAAATTGAATACTTTGAGAAAACTAGGTTGTTTTAACCCCATCTTCATAATAGACCTTGGAGATCAGGTCAAACGACTAACACTCCCAAAGTTTATCACCCTTATTAAAAAGGTGTTTGTTTATGCCAACACGACTTCAAAAGGGTGAAGTAGGATAAGTTACACAATCACACATGCCTGAGTATGATCAAAAAATTCATTTCTTATCTCAAAGCGTAAGTGATGATGGGAAGCCTCTTATGTTAACAAACCTTTGTGACCCATTTGTATTCATTCAAACTGCAAAATGGGAGGAATACTAACAGACTACTATATTATAAATCCAAGTATAAATTTTGATGCAAATGTTGTTTCTGCAGTTGGAATATGTGTTCAAAGATCCCCATCTGTGGTTTGAACCTGTTTGATAACAACTTGAAAATGATTTTTTTGCATCTATTGATTCCAAGGATGTAGGTGGAAATTTGGTTGAACATATTACATCACAGTGTTCCTCTTTTCATGGTAAGTTCATATAGATGTTTTGTATATTATGTTGGTAACACATGGTACAATTGTTCTTGTTATAGTATTGAAATGTTGTGAAGCATATAAGTTCATGAGAGAGTTCAACTGGATTCTATTTTCTCAAATGATGAGTTGAACATGATGATGGAATTTGCTTTAGAAGTTGAATACTTTGAGAAAACTAGGTTGTTTTAACCCCATCTTCATAATAGACCTTGGAGATCGGGTCAAACGACTAACACTCCCAAAGTTTATCACCCTTATTAAAAAAGTGTTTGTTTATGCCAACACGACTTCAAAAGGGTGAAGTAGGACAAGTTACACAATCACACAGGCCTGAGTATGATCAAAAAATTCAATTCTTATCTCAAAGCGTAAGTGATGATGGGAAGCCTCTTATGTTAACAAACCTTTGTGACTAATTTGTATTCTTTCAAACTGCAAAATGGGAGGAATACTCACAGACTACTATATTACAAATCCAAGTAGAAATTTTGATGCAAATGTTGTTTCTGAAATTGGAATATGTGTTCAAAGGTCCCTATCTGTGGTTTGAACCTGTTTGATAACTACTTGAAAATGAGTTTTTGGCATCTATTGATTCCAAGAACGTAGGTGGAAATTTGGTTTAACATATTACATCACAGTGTTCCTCTTTTCATGGTCAGTTCATATAGATGTTTTGTATATTATGTTGGTAACATGATACAATTGTTTTTGAAGGATATTAGGCAACAATACGATCTCCCCAATCATCCCTTGTTCAATATAAATGGAGCTAAATTTTCCTATCAACAAATTTTAAGATTAACGTTGACCAGAGTGTGAAGCTACAGATATGACATTTACTGTTGGAAATTGGTCCTTTGATAAGGCAGAACATCACGATGATGACATTGTCTATGATTGCAGTCACCTTTTCCCTCCACCACCTTATCCCAAAGAGGTGAGGCATCCAAAGAAAAAAAGTCTAAAGAGTTTTATTTTATGATTCTGTTTTCAGTTAAATAGTTTTTTAATGCAGGGATTGATTTTGCACAGATCAGGAAATTCAGCCATGTAAGCATATTAAGATGCAAATATTGCTTTATGTTTCATTCATATTTTCAACAACAATGAGATTTTAAGGAGTTGAAATAAACAGATCTGATCATTTTTTTTTTACCCGAGGAAAATCTGGGCAGATCGACTCGAAGGGATCACATCCCGCTGGCCAAACTAATCAGAGCCTAATCCTGAGGGCATCGAAGAGAATTGACCCTGTGACCTCCCAATGGCAAAGTGCTTTAGCAATGGGACCTCGACCAATTGAGTTAACCGTCGGGGCTTAAACAGAAGATATGATCATGATCAGACTATTATCATTAATTTTTCTGCAGATGTTGTCCTAATTTCATTTACAAATTAAAATATATTCAACCTTCCCTTAAAAAATATGGTTATTATATGTCCAGGTGCAAATTATGGAACCTGATTTGAACAAGAGGCGAGGCTTATTTCTTAGCATTGAATGTGTTAATACTATCAATGAAGGCCTTATGATTCACCATGAATCACATGGATGCTCAAAGCCATTTCGATCAAGATATTTGGATATTTTGAAGAGGATATTTTCTTCCTCAATGATACGCATCAAGAATGGACGCATGCAAAATGCAACCAAGCAATTGCCAACTCCAGGACTGGGAAGGACATATTATCCCAAAATTCATACACTTTTCTCCACAGAGTGCTCTGCATACTTTGATTGGCAGACTGTAGGATTTTTTCATAGTTTCCATCTGAGTGGGCAGTCAGGTCAGGTTACACGCTTACTTAGTTGTACAGATGATAAACTAAAGACATACACAGGACATGATCTGGCACCTACACATTATGTTCCTTCAATGAGTCATCATCCCTTGACAGGTGATTGGTAAGACTTATGCCTTTGGCCTTTAGATCTCTGTTATTTTTAAAGTAGCACAACCACTGGAATGAGCTCTTAAGGCTTTTGCTTGAGCGGCCTTCATGTTGCCTTATTGAAGGGACATAAGGCTTTTTCTTATATCAATCTGCTTGGTGATTTTGATATTTTGTATTGTTGGATTATGCTCAAACCAGTATAAGTGGTTTTGAGCATGAAAGGAAAAAACAGTAATTGGACTTGATATATGGATTTTTGAAATCCTTGGTGTAGAATTAAGAGGTTTTTGGACCATTGTGGTAATATCATTTAGGAAGGAAAACAGAAAATTGGGAGAAAATTCTAATTACAAGGACTCTTGCTATTGGTTGCAAAGTTAATTATTGTTATTATTCATGTATTTGTGTTGTATCAACCTTCTCAGTCATGATTGTTGAACCAGGTACCCTGCAATCAATAAACCTGCAGCTGTATACCACTAGCTTAATCATGCATCAATAGATGCAGAATTTGTAATCATCTTAGATGCAGATATGATAATGAGAGGCCCCATTACACCTTGGGAATTTCGTGCAGAGCGTGGACATCCCATTTCAGCTAATTATGAGTAATTACCTTAAATTTTCTATTAATTGATATTATGCACACAACATGGATGAGCATGCTTTCTAATTAGTGGTCAGTCATTATATAGTGCAATACCCGTAAGTTAGTTCATATGGTTTGAGTTTCGTTTGTGTTAGTGATAATTTGGTACACCGATATGTGTCAATTCCATGCTATGGATCCCATTTATCTCCTTGGCAATGAGCTTGCATGCTTCCAAACTAGGGATCAGTCATTCTATAGTATAATAATGTGACTATTGATAACTTTCTCAAGGTTTGAGTTTTGTTTTGCTTGAGTGATTGATTGATACATGGATGTATGTTAATGCCATGCTAGGTACCTCATTGGATGTGATAATGAGCTTTCACAAATTCACACAAGGCATCTAGAAGCTTGTGACAAACTTGGTGGTGTTATTATTATGCACATCGATGATCTTCAAACTCTTGCACCATTCTGGCTTCATAAAAATGAAGAAGTTAGAGCTGACAGAGCACATTGGGCAACTGAAATCACTGGAGATATTTATGGACAAGGTTGGATTAGTGAAATGTATGGGTATTCTTTTGGTGAGGCTCAGGTATGTAAACTTATGTTGAAGTTGGTTGATGTCAAAAATATTCTTTTACATTATGGTCTGTCATTTACTGTTGGAAATTGATCCTTTGATAAGGCAGAACATCACGATGATGACATTGTCTATGACTGCAATCGCCTTTTCCCTCCACCACCTTATCCCAAAGAGGTGAGGCATCCAAATAAAAAAAGTCTAAAGAGTTTTATTTTATGATTCTGTTTTCATTTAAATATTTTTTTAATGCAGGGATTGATTCTGCACAGATCAGGAAATTCATATAGTATAATAATTTGACTATTGATAACTTTCTCAAGGTTTGAGTTTTGTTTTGCTTGAGTGATTGATTGATACACAGATCTATGTTAATTCCATGCTAGGTACCTCATTGGCTGTGATAATGAGCTTGCACAAATTCACACAAGGAATCTAGAAGCTTGTGACAAACTTGGTGGTGTTATTATTATGCAGATCGATGATCTTCGAACTCTTGCACCATTCTAGCATCATAAAAATGAAGAAGTTAGAGCTGACAGAGCACATTGGGCAACTGAAATCACTGAAGATATTTATGGACAAGGTTGGATTAGTGAAATGTATGGGTATTCTTTTGGTGCAGCTCAGGTATGTAAACTTGTGTTGAAGTCGGTTGATGTCAAAAATATTCTTTTACATTATGGTCTATCATTTACTGTTGGAAATTGGTCCTTTGATAAGGCAGAACATCACGATGATGACATTGTCTATGATTGAAATCGCCTTTTCCCTCCACCACCTTATCCCAAAGAGGTGAGGCATCCAAATAAAAAAAGTCTAAAGAGTTTTATTTTATGATTTTGTTTTCAGTTAAATAGTTTTTTAATGCAGGGATTGATTTTGCACAGATCAGGAAATTCATATAGTATAATAATGTGACTATTGATAAATTTCTCAAGGTTTGAGTTTTGTTTTGCTTGAGTGATTGATTGATACATGGATGTATGTTAATTCCATGCTAGGTACCTCATTGGCTCTGATAATGAGCTTGCACAAATTCACACAAGGCATCTAGAAGCTTGTGACAAACTTGGTGGTGTTATTATTATGCACATCGATGATCTTCGAACTCTTGCACCGTGCAGGATCATAAAAATGAAGAACTTAAGTGAAAGAGCACATTGGGCAGTGAAATCCTTTGAGAATATTTATGGACAAGATTGGATTAGTGAAATGTACCAAGATATTCTTTGATCTTTCGGGTATGTAAACTTGTGTTGAAGTCGGTTGATGTCAAAAATATTCTTTTACATTGTAGTACATCATTTGTTGGAAATTGGTCCTTTGATAAAATGAAGAAAAATCACGATGATGACATTGTCTATAGCTGCAATCGCCTTTTCCTCCACCACCTTATCCCAAAGGAGTGAGGCATCCAAATAAAAAAGGTCTAAAGAGTTTTATTTTATGATTCGTTTTGATTAAAGGGTTTTTAATGCGGATTGATTTTGAAACAGTTCAGGATCGGAAATTCATATGGTATAATAATGTGACTATTGAAAACTTTCAGGTTTGAGTTTTTGTTTTGCTTGAGTGATTGATTGATACATGGATGTATGTTAATGCCATGCTAGGTACCTCATTGGCTGTGATAATGAGCTTGCACAAATTCACACAAGGCATCTAGAAGCTTGTGACAAACTTGGTGGTGTTATTATTATGCACATCGATGATATTCAAACTCTTGCACCATTCTGGCTTCATAAAAATGAAGAAGTTAGAGCTGAAAGAGCACATTGGGCAACTGAAATCACTGGAGATATTTATAGACAAGGTTGGATTAGTGAAATGTATGGGTATTCTTTTGGTGCAGCTCAGGTATGTAAACTTGTGTTGAAGTCGGTTGCTGTCAAAAATATTCTTTTACATTATGGTCTATCATTTACTGTTGGAAATTGGTCCTTTGATAAGGCAGAACATCACGATGATGACATTGTCTATGACTGAAATCGCCTTTTCCCTCCACTACCTTATCCCAAAGAGGTGAGGCATCCAAATAAAAAAAGTCTAAAGAGTTTTATTTTGTGATTCTATTTTCAGTTAAATAGTTTTTTAATGCAGGGATTGATTCTGCACAGATCAAGAAATTCAGCGATGTAAACATCTTAAGATGCCAATAATGCTTTATGTTTCATTCATATTTTCAACAACAACGAGATTTTAAGGAGTTGAAATAAATAGATCTGATCATTTTTTTTTACCTGAGGAAAATCTGGGTAGATCCACCCGAAGGGATCACATCCCGCTGGCCAAACTAATCAGAGCCTAACCCCGAGGGCGTCGATGATAATTGACCCTGTGACCTCCCAATGGCAAAGTGCTTTAGCAATGGGACCTCGACCAATTGAGCTAACCATCGGGGCTTAAACAGAAGATCTGATCATGATCAGACTATTATCATTATTTTTTTTGCAGATGTTGTGCTAATTTCATTTACAAATTAAAATATATTCAACCATCCCTTAACAAAGATGGTTATTATATGTCCAGGTGCAAATTATGGAACCTGATTTGAACAAGAGGTGAGGCTTATTTCATCGCATTGAATGCGTTAATACTATCAATGAAGACCTTATGATTCACCATGAATCACATGGATGCTCAAAGCCATTTCGATCAAGATATTTGGATTTTTAGAAGAGGACATTTTCTTCCTCAATGATACGCATCAAGAATGGACGCATGCAAAATGCAACCAAGAAATTTCCAACTCCAGGACTGGGAAGGACATATTATCTTAAAATTCATACACTTTTCTCCCCAGAGTGCTCTGCATAATTTGATTGGCAGACTGTAGGATTTGTTCATAATTTTACCCCCACTGGGGGTAAAATTATGCATCAAAAATATCTCAAAGCTTAGTCAATGGAACAGTGGATCAACATAGGACCTAAGCTTGGTGTGGTTAGTAGATTAATCATTAAGGGCACTCTTAAAGTAATGATAGCTTGATCATGGTCAATTACACATTAGACATGGACAATAATACAGTTGTTTTGACTTTTGATTATTTTACGCTTTTATGCTTTATTTCACTTTAGTGTATTTCTCGGTCTATCCCACATTCATAAAGTGGATTGACTCAACTAGCATGTAGTCATTGATAAGGAGGCTTTCTCTGGCATGGCTGAGATCACTTTTTGAACTTGATACATTTTTTTAGCACCCATTTTCCTTCTCATGTTACAATGGTCTTGATTCCCATAGCAATGAGCATAAGTTGCTTGATTTTGTCTGCATGTTCCAATTTTGATGGACTGTCTCGTAACATGCTTGAAGGATAGCTTTTTCTTGTCAGGCGTCAATTGTATTATATCTGTGAATCAACAAATGCAAATGGAGTAGTGGGCTTATAGTATTTAAATTTTAGATATCCCCTACGCATAATGGCATTCATGCTTAAGATTTAAAACTACTTATTCTTAACCCATCTGATTCGAATGGGTATTCTATGTACCTTGTCTTCATTTAAATTTTAAATTACTTGTTCACTTGGTTTAAAGGGAGCTACCCCTAATTTATTTATGGGAGCATGTTTTGTTTAACTTTTTGGATAGCTTGAAAGTTTGAAGTAAGGCTGAAGGTCCTACATGACAGAGTGCACAACAGGGGAGAGGAGAATGGGAAAACTTATATCATTATTTTCCTTGTTTCACAGGTTCTATTACATTCTGCTTTTTGACAGGAGCTAACAATGGGCTTATTCAAGTACATGAAATTGTGTTAATGTCTAGCCTTAATATCTTTGAAAATTTTAGTGGTTTGTTTGTTGCTTGTTTAGAAGATTTTGTTGAGTTTGAAATTAGTCTCTTGAATGCTTATGGTTCTCATATCATGCATATATCGATAGATCAATAGATCCAGTTCTATTATTATAATCATTATTGTTTTCTTTATATATTTGGTGGTTTGAGGAAAGATATTTTATTTCCTTTCACTTTGTGGCATGATTTCGACATCTTCACCTTTTAGAATATAGTAAAATATTTTTCTTATTATAGATTTTTCTTGGAAAAGAATTATTGAGAGTTAGGTGCAAATGCACAATTTTGTGTAGCATTAATGTGATAAATATGGGATAGTGCAAAGCATAGTTTTGAAGATTAGTCTAAGTTGACTCGTACCTAATCAACTCAGTCAAGTTGATTGTTGGTTGAACGGCTAATTGTTGGTTCAATGGACAGAAGGTCTTGCAGGCACAAATACCAAAGGGAAAAATGGAGCCCATCATGGAGTACTCTTTGTAATTCTCCACCACTGCTACCTTTCCTCAAACTCCTCTCCAACCTCAATATCAATGCTAGTAGTAGCATGACAAACAACACTACGCTTAGCAGAACTAGAAGAACGTGTTTTCCAAACTACACGAGAACTACTTCCCTCACGAGTCACCATGTGCCATGCTTGGTCTCGGTGGTTCTCTTCCTTCTACTCCTGGTTATATTACCATATCTTCATTGGAACCAACACTCCGAACTCCACTAGACAACGATTCACCATTTTGTAGTAGTGATTCGCCATTTGTACTGGTGATTCGCCATGATTTTACAGGATAATATAATCTCGTGAGAGATTCGCCAAAAAATTATATATACATATTATATTATTAATAAAATCACCTTCCATTTTTCCTATGTATCATGGGGATTCGCCTATTTTTTATATATATAAATTTAGGGGGGTTCTTAAAATTATCCCTGAAAACCATACCTAGTCGACTCCAGAATGGACCCAACGGTACCTCATGGATCTAGACGTCTTTTGGACCTCCCCCCATTACCGGGAGGGGTTCTAGGTCTTTCTCCATTTAGGCATCAAATATTGAACACTGCCACCTTTATGGGTTAATCCTTTATAGGGGAATCGTTAGTTGGGAACCCTCGTTAGTCAACCAATGCCACACTAGTGGGAACCCCCACAGGGTTGCCACATTCCACTCCTCCCATGACCCCTAGGGGGTAGAGGAGTGCTACCCATTTAGGAAGCCAACTGAATTCACAGCCGAGTACGTCGCAGACAAACCCTATACCTAACCAGAACATTTTTTCTTCATAGTGTGGAATGGCTACCAACTTGCAGTAACCTTTCTTAGCTTCGTTAATCTTACTAGATTTAACCAAGTTAACAAACGAACCCATTACACAAAACCCTACATGGCAACCCATGCCTGCAAAGCTCCCTTCAGAAATTCCAAAGTTTGAAGGGAAGCAAGCAGAAGACCCTATAAATAATGTTATGAATTTCCACCTGTGGTGTTCGTCGAACAACATCATTGATGATACTATTCGACTAAGACTATTTTAACACACCCTAACCAGAATAGTCACGAAATGGTATGTGGAAAAACCATCTGCTACACATGGAACTTTTAGTGCCCTCGCTACTGCATTCCTGACCTATTTTCAGTTACCCATCAACCACGATTCCGGAATGGAATTACTGACCCACTTTAGGTAGACACCCGTCATCCATATCTCAGACCATCTCCATGAATGGCAGCGGTGTCGTAGTTTGTGCAAAGCCAAACTTGATGATCGATTTTTGTTAGAATTGTTCCTTAAAACTCTCACCGTAGAGATTTCAAAGGATGTGGCAACAAAAAATCCCATATCCGAAGAGGACACTATCAGCAAGGCCTAACAGCTCGAGCTGATATATACGTAGTCAGCATATATATTTACAATATCCTGCCTAACACCCCATGCCTGAAAGCTTACAAATAATTTCCAGGTGCGTCGAACTCTGTAGATGGTTTGATTGGGTCATTGACCCAAAATCACCTAAGAAGCAATGTTCAGTACCCCGATTACGCATATGATTCTAACCAGAACATCCTGCAACCTGGCTACGAGAGTCATCATGCACCTTCGCAAAAAATGATTAATAGGACATCATAGTACCACCATTAGCAGGGAGGTCCATATCCTTTGGCTCAGGGGACCCAGTACGCAACTAGACATGCTGACAGAAGAGATCCCCCCCAACAAACATTCATAAACTAGGGACAAGGACCGCAATATGCCCAGTCCCCAGGACAAAACCCACCCATGCGGAAAAATTCATAGGTGAACTTCTTTCAACCTTCCCAAGCACAACTGTGTCAACCATACAATCAAGAGAATCCAAGATATCCTCCTAAAGTGACAAAGAAAAAAAGGAAAAAACAAGCCTAAGGGAAATCTTGGACAAGGGGGCGACAATCAACAACACCCTCTGTGATCTTAGGCTGGAGGAAACTCCAACCGAAATCAAAACAAGGAGCCAAGCAACTCCCAAGGTCAGAAAAAGAGGGAGAATCTTTGGACCAACCACCCTTGTTCAAATTGTAGTGAGTATGGTCATTACACTCACCACTGTCCCAAACTCCCTGAGCTGAAGAAGCTTCAAGGTAACCGCGGACAAGGGGGATCTTCACAGCAGACAGGCATCATGCAAGAGTTGTTCCCCCATCAAGGGACAATTAGCACTTACCAACAAAAAATAACTCCCGACGATTTCAAAAAAAAAACAACCATGAAATCTACATGACTGGTGAAGAGATGTTTTTTCAGACACAGAACCAGAACTACGATACCCCACTAGACACCAATTCGTCAGGGGCTAGTACAAGTGCACCAACATCACCTTTGACCATATCAAAGATGCCTATTGAACCTTTGCCAAATATGGCTAAGGGACCAACTAGGTGGGAAGGAAACCATTCCAAAGCGACCCATAACTATAGAATTATGGAAGATTTATCCCAATCTCCCACTGCCATGTCATCTTTGGAGGTATTACAATCATTCCCAAAACAAAGGAAACCCTTGCTTTCCACATTAGGCACCATTGACCCTACCAATTCACACCTAATGGCTTTCAATTTAGATAAATCCACCCCTAGGCTTCCTTCGATGGTCGCCTTCTAGATACTTGTGTCAGTTCAAAACATCACCATTCACTGATGTATCATTGACGAGGGTGCATCCACATGCATCATGTTAAAAAACGTCTGGAAAAAGTTAGGGTCTCTCAAATTAAAGCCATCAAACATCACACTTAGAGAATACGATGGGTGCTCTTCAACTCCCATTGGTCTCTACCAAAATTTCCCAGTATGCTTAGCTGGAAAGCTGGTCCTTATAGCCATTGAAGTCTTGGATGCTCAACTGGATTACAATGTACTCCTTGGCTGGAGTTATATGTATGCCATGTCAGGCATAGCCTCCTCTGTCTTCCGAAATATGATGTTCCCCCATGAGGATCACATCATTACTGTCGAACAATTTATATACAACGAGAAGTGACCCCTAAAAAATATTGATGTCATCCTACCGAATGTAGACAAATCTTTCAAGACGCTTACATGGTACCAAGAATACAGCCCCAGCCTGTCAAACCATCATCCATCCTTGGGTCATTCCGAGGAGACCCCCCTGTGATACCATAATCGTCATCGACTGTCATAGAATCCTCGGTGTGCATGATGTCCACATCAAGCACCGAAGCCAGCCAAGAGATGGAGATGAGAAATAACGACATCGATTCCTCGACCACGACAGTTGTTGAGCTTCAAAGATGTTCTTCTCTTCCACCACATTCCACTTCATTTCCTTTGTCCATTATTAATTTCAGGCTTAAATGATCAATAAGATTAGTTAAAATTGCTTTGAGATTGTATATAATGTCTAACTTGCTATGTTTTCATGATTTCGTTATTGTAGTACTTTTTGACTACACCTAGCTACAGAATGCAAACATTCTGTAGCTAGTTGCCGATTCTACAGCTGTCTTCATGTCTACGCAGGTTCCAGGTGTCATCTCAGGGAAAAACACATATGGTCGTATTCCACATCATTCCCTCATCATTTGTTGCTCCCCACAAAGTCTGAGTTAAAGTATTAAAGCGGTTATGCACGAAGAAGAGAGGCAGTTTCCTATCAAAACACAGACTCTACAGATGTCCGCAGTAAAGCACAAGACTGTTAATAAGAGTTTTAATTTGAATAGAAATGGGAAAGACACTTATCCCTATTTTTCTCAAGAAGTAGTTATGTAATTTCATTATAAATATGACTCGGGAGACCGAGAAACTGTTGGTTAGATTTTGTTTTTGGTTGCTAGATCTTAGAAGTCCGAAACACTCTGTTTTGACGTTATTTCTCCTTTAATGAAAGAAGCATCACTTTATTGAACGCGTTGAGCCAATATTGAAGTATATTTTGCGTGCTACTCCGGTGGTAGAGGGCCCCTGCTACCTGAGCAGCCTTGTTCATATGTTTAGATAAGTAACTGCATTCCTAGTTTAGCCAATTTTCTGAACTTCATGTTTTTATATTCATTTGAATCGGATGCTACAGATTAGTCTTGTTCTCATGAATTCTTCCAAAAGACTACTAATATGGAATGAGGCATAACTATAGTATTTTAGGATTTAGTTACATTTATTTAAGCTTTATGTTTTCATGCTCAATCACATCAGTTGTTACAACTAGTCTTGTTTTTATCAATCTCTTCCAAAATATCACTAATTCCGGATGAGACATAGCTGTGGTGGTGTTTCAGAGCTTACTGCGTTTTGTTGAACTTTATATTTTATGTTTTATGCATGGAATGATACAGCCAGAATTGTTTCTACAAGCTATTCCAAAACATTACTCATATTGAACAAAGTGGGGCTGTAGTATTTCATAGAATTAGTTGCATTTTAGCTCAGTCAATACTCTGGAGGTAGATGTCATTCTAGTTTAATTTTGTCACTATATTTCAAGCTTGATAATGGTACTCTAGTTTAACTCTATTCACTCTATTAGTATCATTCTAGTTCAGTTCCAATTCATTTCAAGTTAGATAATAGTACTCTTGTTTAGTCTTAGTTCACTGTATTAGCATTCTAGTTTAGTTGTTATCCATTGCATTTTAAATTGTATTAGTTGTTAAATTTAGATACCACGGTCTTCATTATTTACAAAATATTCTTGTTATGAATTCCTATTAATACATCATCATATGGACAGGAACTATCAATAACAGTTTAAGGCCTTGAGTATTTTGCAACCTTTTTACAATTTCACAAACAAGCCTTTTCTCAAAGACTATTCTAAAAAGAAATCTATAAATTTTGAATGAGGCCTAGTGGTGCTAAATTGAGTTGTAGAATAGAATTAGAAGTTAGTTTAGAGTAGAAATATTATTGTGCTACAAGTAATCTTTTCCAAATTGTGTTCCAATAAACTTCTAGCCACGGATGAGATGTTGTAACATTGTAAGTTGATTGTTGACTTAGGAAAACCTCAATTGCACTAAAAACTTATCCTTTTCTCAAGATATTCCAACATATCTATAAATGAATGAATTGGATGAGTTCATGATATGGGTTACTAAGTTCATGTTGTGATTTTTTTCTTTGCTATGAGTCCTTATCAAGCTTTGCATTTTCTTTCCTTTAGTGCACACCTAGTTTAGAATAGTTTCACTCTGTTTTTGTGTAAAATTCTTAGCTCTTTTTAAACATAAAACCATAAAACCAAAAACATCATAAAAAAACTAAACACAACGTAGTGAGAAATAAATACCTAGGCACATATAGTGCACCACACTTCAGCAGTTTACTAGCCCTGGTTGACAATTAATGAACTCAATTTAGGAACACTAAGTTGAGCACAACATTTTGGCGCCGTTGCCGGGGAAGTGTAACTAGGTAGCCTTGTTTCTTATCACCCAAAAACAATGATATGCGTAGAGAAAGAGACTCAAGGGGTAGATTCATAAGAAGCAGAAGCTTGATTCCTAGAACACCACTTGTTTCAGCAAGACCTAGAGCCAGCACACCTCCAACTAAAACCCACATTCCATCCTTTACTGATCCTAGACTTCCAGAGAACTTAAGATCAGATATTCCATTAGAAAGACCTTGTACTTTACCCATTGAGCCTGTCTTAGAAGGAGATTCAGGAACCCCTGCTAGGGACATAAACTTTTCAACTTCTACAGAAGAATCAACTATGGCAGAAGAAGGGGGAGGAGGAGTTTTTAATGGAGAACACACACTATTTGGAGGGGGTAGAGGTAGAGGTAGAGGAGAAGGAGGTAGAGGTGTATAAGGATAAGGAGGCAGAGGAAGAGGTATAAGAGAGATGGGAAACTCTTTTGGGTTTCCTATAGTAGATGAAGAAACCAATGCAACTATGAAAAACATTTCACCCTCTGTCCTTCCAAAATTTTATGGACTTAAAACTGAAGATCCTGAAACCTTCTTATTTGAATTTGAAGTCCTATGTAGAACCTATGACTACTTACAAGATGCTCAAAAACTTAAACTATTTCCTTCAACATTGAAAGGGGCAGCATTGAAGTGGTTTATGAGTTTGGTCAACAGTTCTATTAGGACATGGGAAGACATGAAACAAGAATTTCTAGAGAGGTATTTGGATTATTGTATGCCAGTCAACCATAAGGAGGAAGTGTTTAAAATGCTACAGAAAGAGGATAAAAATCTGGAAGATTTGTTGGAGAGATTTAACTACAACATCAAAAGAGAAAAAATGGAAAACCTAGACCAAGACACTTTGAAAGCTCTCTTGTTGAAGACAATTAGGGATGAATGGTTAGATATCCTTAACATGATGGGAAAAGGGGATATATCTCAACTCACATTACCTGAAATAGCTGAATTATGTATCAACCTTTCAAGAGGGAAATCTAAAACTATAAAAGGACCAAGGGACCCTTCTCTTGCGAGGGCAAGTAAGTCTGCTTCTGGGACAGTATGTAGGGCAGAAATAGGACATATGCTTGATGAGTTCAAATCTGATATCTTGGGGAGTCTTAGTGAACAAATAGACACCCTTAAGTTACAAAACAAGAAAAAAGTTGAATCTGATGCCTTAGCAATCTTTTGCCCCAGATGTAGAAAGAAGCATGCCTTGAGAGAGTGTCCTTTGGATGCAAAAGTTGTAAAGACTTGTGTCATTTGTTCAGAAAAACATGAGACCAAGAGTTGTCCTTCACTTCCTGGTCTTAAAGCTGTCTTTCAAGAAGAAAATCCTACAAATTCCACAGAATCTCTCAATTTTGTCTCTAGAAGGCCTTGGCAAGGACCTCAAACACAAGGATTCCATGATCAAATGTATAATCAACCTCCACCAAATTGGAATTCTTGGCAGCAACCTTGGCCCCAATTTCAAAATCAATCACAAACCTGGGCGCAAGGAGCACAAAATCCATATGGAAGATACTCTCAGTATTACCAATATCCACCATCCTATCCACCATATCCACATTTCCCTCAAAAAAATCCTCAAAATCCACAACATCAAAATCAACCACTTTCATTACCATTTCCTCAGAAAAAAAAATAGTTGCCTGCCCAATCTATACCAAACCCCAACAATAAAAATCCTCAGAACACCTACATGATAGAAGGACAACAGTTTCCAACCTATTTGATTACTCCTCTAGACCTTAGTGATGTTCAACTTAGGTCTGGAAGAATACTTGAAAAGAGGAAACCTTCTGTAATCATACAAGATCAAGACAATTCTGAGGAAGATTCTCTACGGGTAAATAAAAGTCTTGAAGAAGACACATCTTTTCAGGACCCAAACATTGAAAAATAAAAACAAAAAGAACCAATAATTTCAACTCCTATATTTGAGCAGCCATCAACATCCACTTCTACACCTCCCTTTCCAGAAAGATTACAAATTGATAGGGGTGTAGAAAAACAAATTATGGTGCCTAATTATGATTTCCTAGATGAGTTGAGAAATGTTTGTATTAAGATCCCATTATTGCAAGCCATCAAGGAAATTCCAATCTTAGCAAAGACAATAAAGGAGTTGAGCATGAAGAAAACAAGAAAAAGAATAAGAGAGACAAAGAAAATTCAACTGGCAGGAAAAATAGCAGATATCATGATGGGTAAGATTGCTATTCCAAAGTATCTAGACCCAGGAAATCCAATTGTCAAAATTCACATCAATGGAATTGAGATCCAAAACACACTCATTGATTTAGGAGCAGCAATCAATATCATGAGTAGACAAATCATGGATAAACTGAAACTTCCTAATCTTCTTTTTACACCCACATTATTACAATTAGCAGACAGATCTATGATTAAACTTGATGGGGTAATAGAAGACGTTTCAGTGTCCCTATATTCTTGGGAGTATCCTGTGGATTTTATGATCCTAACTCCTAAGAATAATCTAGGAGGACACCCTATTATATTAGGAAGACCTTGGTTAGCTATAGTTGATGCTTTCATTAGTTGTAGATCCGGTGATATGTATATCTCTGATGGTAGTTCAACTAAGAAATTTACCTTGTATCCTCCAGCAAAGACAATTACAGATTTAGATGATACTCAATGGATAGAGGATGAAGAAGACTTACAACCTCTCTTCACAATTTCAGAAATTAGTGAAGATAGCCAAATTTTGAATACTTTAGAGAATTTTGAATCCTCTTCAGAATACAAACATGAACAATTTCAAGAAGAATCCAACATTGAGTTTTTATCATCAAGACAGATGTCTCTTTATTCTATGGATAAATTTGGCAACTCTATAATTGAGATATTTCCAGGCAAAATTTAAACATAAACAAGAACCTAGACAAATCTCAACAAGAAGAGCTAGTCAAGATCTTACAGAGAAATTCTTCTGCATATGCATGGGAGTACACTGATATGAAAGGGATAAGCCCTAAGACTTGCACTCATCACATCTACATAGAGGAAAATTGTAAACCAATCAGACAACATCAAAGACGGATGAATCCAAATCTTATGGAAATTGTTAAAGAAGAATTGCAAAAATTGTTGAATGTCAACTTTATCTATCCTATTTCAAATATTCAGTGGGTTTCTCCTTTGGTAATTGTGCCAAATAAAAATGGTAAATGGAGGGTATGTATTGAATACCGAGAGTTAAACAAAGCTACTCTTAAATATCATTTTCCCTTACCTTTCATAGATCAGGTGTTAGACACATTAGCTGGAAAAAAGTACTTCTTATTTCTAGATGGGTTTAGTGGTTATAATCAAATTCAAGTAGCACTTGGAGATCAAGACAAAACCACATTTACATGTCCTTCGGGTACCTATGCTTACCGAGTATTGCCATTTGGATTATGCAATGCACCTGCAACATTTCAGAGGGCATTATTAGGAATCTTTTCATATCTAATACATGATTGTGTAGAGGTATATATGGATGATTTCACAGTTTATGGAAACACATTTGAAGAAGCCTTAGAAAACTTGGAAAAAGTCTTAAAGAGATGTAAAGAAGCAAATCTTTCACTAAGTCATGAGAAGTGTTTTATGATGTTTACTGAAGGAATTGTTTTAGGACATCACATTTCAGGGGATGGGATTAGAGTAGATGAGTCAAAAGTTGAAGTCATCTCTAACTTATCTATTCCAAGTTGTCAAAAAGATGTTAGGAGTTTTCTTGGATTTACAGGATATTATCGAAGGTTTATAGAAAACTTCACCAAGATAGCATCTCCACTTTTCAAATTACTTACCAAAGACTGTGAATTCAAGTGTAATTCTGATTGCCAGTTAGCCTTTGAGACCCTGAAAACAAAAATCTCCGAAGCACCTATTTTAAGGGGACCTAAATGGAAGTTACCTTTTCATATTTCAACAGATGCCTCAGATACAGCTCTAGGAGCAGTATTGGGACAAAAAGACCTGATTCCTTATGCCATCTACTATACCAGTAAAAATTTGACTCCTTCAGAGTTAAACTATACTGTAACTGAAAAAAGAGTTTTTAGCTGTTGTTCATGCCATAAAAAAATTTAGACACTATATAACAGGCTATGAAACTTTTGTTCACACAGATCACTCTGCAATTAAATATTTAATGAACAAATCAATTAATAATGGCAGAGTCATAAGATGGTTATTTCTTTTACAATAATTCAACATTACCATTCTAGATAGGCCTGGAAAACAAAACACAGTAGCTGATTTCCTATCTAGACTCCAAAACATCCAAGACAATACCCCAGTTGAAGATCAATTTCCTGATGAATATCTTTTTGCAATTTCTACTCAAACTCCTTGGTTTGTTGACATTGCTAATTATTTAGTTTCAGGGAAATTTCCTTCAATAATGAATGCAAGAGACAAAATAAAGATCATTTATGACAGTGCAAAATATTCATGGGTTGCTAATGAGTTATACAAGACAGGTCCAGATTTTATCATTAGGAGATGTGTTCGGGAAGATGAGATGCCTGATATTCTCAAGGCATGTCATGATGAACCTTGTGGCGGACACTTTGCTGATAAAAGAACAGCCTATAAGATCCTTCATTTGGGATATTATTGGCCATCCCTTTTCAAAGATGCTAAAGAGTATGTCAAAAGGTGTGACAGTTGCCAAAGGGTAGGGAAACCTTCTCCTTTAGGTGAGATGCCATTGCAGCCTCAGGTACATGTTGAACCTTTTGAAAAATGGGCTTTGGATTTTGTAGGACCTATTAGTCCTCCATCAAGACAAAAGAAATATATATTAGTTTGCACTGATTATGTTACTAAATGGATAGAGGCAAAGCCATTACTTTCTGCTACTAAAGCATCTGTAGTTAATTTTCTTTTTGAGGATATTTTTACTCGTTTTGGTGTCCCAAGGGAAATTGTTACAGATCAAGGAGCTCAATTTACATCAAGGCTAGTGGAAAAAATTATGCAGAGGTACAAAATCAGACACAGAAAATCTACTCCCTATCATCCACAAGCAAATGGTCAAGTGGAATCTACTAGTAAGGTAATTGAAGGGATCCTAACGAAGACTGTTCATTTGCATAGAAGAGACTGGGCAGATAGGCTTCCTAAAGCCTTGTGGGCCTATAGAACTACATGGAGAAGCACAACAGGCCATACTCCTTATGAACTTGTTTATGGAAAGCAAGTTTTATTTCCCATAGAATTCCATATTCAAACTTTCAAAATGGCAGTTCAGCTAGGACTTGATCTAACAGAGGCACAAAAGCACAGATTGGAGCAAATTAATGAATTGGATGAGATCAGACAAGATGCAGTTCAGAAAAAAAGTATAGTCCAACAGCAAAGGACTAGATGGCATGACAAATACATCAAGGAAAAGAAATTCAAAGAAGGTGACTAGGCTCTCTTGTTTGATTCAAAGTTCAAGGATTTACAAGGTAAATTCCAAACACATTGGCTTGGGCCATATGAAATTATAAGAATTTTTGACAATGGAGCAATAAAAATCAGGACAATAGATGAAGAAGAGGTCACTTTTCTTGTGAATGGTCATAGATTGAAGTTGTATCACAAACCACTCTCAAGAGAAGAATTTGTCAAGAGATTCCAGGAAAACAGTGATGTGAAGTTAATGAAGAAGAATTTTTCTTCTTCATCAACTTAATTAAATTTTCTGAAGTCAGATGATTGAAAAAAAAAAAGTATAAACATGAAAACCAATCACTGATTGGCATGTTTATACAGAAAAGGTGGAGTGAAAATCAGAATCTTTCTGACACTCTAGCTTTTCAAATATGTTCTTTCTGCAAGCAGTTATTACAAAATCATAAGTGCAGATCCATTTCACTTATGATCCATCTCACTCCATTCATCCATACTCCATTTCATTCATTCATCCACACTTCATTCAATTCACTCCATGGTCCACCTCATTTCCATCCTAGATTTTTAAGTTTGATGTTTTTCTACAATTGAATAATACACATCATGAATTGCAGGCTACTTTTCATACTCCACTCCACTTCATAAGTTGTGATCCATTTCACTCCATTATTCACTTCATTCATATTCCATTACACCATATTTCATTATCCATTTTCAATCATTCCATACAACATTCCATTCATGCTCCAAACCATTCCATTTCATGTTTCAAGTCTTCTACAGGTACATTCTGCAATCAGTCAGACATTCTGCAGCTAATCAGACATTCTGCAGCCATACAGACATTCTATAGCCAGAGATCCTGAAGGCACTGTCCAGTAATTACTTGATCTGCAACGAAATGATCCTGCATATCCATGACAACAAGAAAAATCAAGGGAGTTATGAAGACTCAAAAATTAATGATTTTCAGGAGAGAACAAAGCATATGAAGATCACAAAAATCAGAGGAAAGGCAAAGGTAAAAGTTATGAAATTATTATAATGACAGATCATGAAAAATTTTAGTATAGTTAGGTTATGTATAATTCAAAAAGTTGTTTTAATTAATTGTGTTGATCATGCCTAACAAACCTCTCATAAACACTTTGGATAAAATTCCTTCTATTTCGCCATTCCAAATCCCATATCTGATCATCATTTAAAAACTTAACGGTTAAAGTACTGAGGTGATTGGATTAATCACATCACTAGGCCAAATCATTTAATGATGATTTTGAATTTCCTACGAAATATCTCCACGGTCTTTTCTTCCAAGATATTTCCCAACTCATTAATTCGTTTACATCACCCTCACCTCATTATACTCATTCCGTAACCACTCCATATCATTCTTTCATGTAGCCAACTCTTAACCATTTCGGTTTGTAAAACAGAGGAAGCATTTGTTGGGAAAAACCATCTCTTTAACAGTCATTTTCACCGTGAGCAGAGGAGCAGTAATTTGAAGGTTGGAAAGAAAAACTATGGGTATCATAGTGAGGACTGAACCGGTTGGAACTAAGTACTTGGAGGGGTATCCACAAATCAGAGAAATGTTACAGCAAGCCGGGTGGTTGCAATTTTTGGAGAAATTTATTGGTTTTCACAAAGAGGTGACTAAAACATTTGCAAGGTCCTTCAATGGAGCCGAGGTCGAAATAGGAGACATTAAATTCACTATTACAGAGGATTTCATTGCAGAGGCAACGTAACTACCTAGACAAGGAGAAAGGTGGTTCAAAAATAGAGAATTCCATAACGAGACATGGAAGCAAATACTCAAGTCACCAGGTATGGATGTTTCCATTTTTAAAAAGGGTATTCCTAGCTCGGCATTAAAGAATAAGTGGAGAAACATGTTGCTTATTTTGAAAAAGTTTATCACTTGTGAAGGTAGATTTGGTACCTTCTATGTTTACCATATTCGGTTAATGATGCATTTCTTAGAAGAAGAAATCAACTTTCCCTTTTTCTTGCTTCATAGTTTAAAGAAAATGGCCTCAAGTGTTCAAAAGAGAGTTCAATTTCTGGAAACAACCTTATACCACCATGGTTTAGTCAAAATCTTGATTGAACATCATTTGAGAAAAATGGGAGATAATTGGGATGATTTCTTAGTGAGAAATCACTTTGAAGAACCCAAGGAACCTCCACCTGAAGACAAATCTACAAAAAGAATTAGAAGATGGAAAACCTCCTAAACTGAAACTGAAACTGGTAAAACAAGACAAGAGGATAGTGAAGAAATGATATCTGAGAAATTGGCCCAAATTAAGAAGCAGCTTAAGAAAGAGAGGATAATAAGGAAATATGCCAGAGAAAAAGGAGAAGGGCCATCTCAACCAAGACGGAGCCACAGACTTAGAGGGATACTAAAGAAAACAGAGATTAGACAAACCGGAATTATAAACATTGAGGATGAAGAAACACCTGAGCATCAGTATGAGGAGGATTTTGATGAAGAAGCTCCTGAAATAGACCCAGCACAACAAGAAATTTACAATTATGTTGAGACACTAGAGAAGAGAGCTTCAGAAAGTAGAGACAGAACTCCTAGTCCACCAAAATCTGCAATTGATATCCTAAGAAGAGATAAATATGAGTTAGAAGTACTCAATAGGGATATCAAGAATGAGAATGAAATTCTAAGGGAGCAGGTTAAGCTTAAAACTGATATGAATTCAACTCTGTCTCTACAAATGCAAAAGTTGTACAAGGCCAGTGAAAAATTGAAAAAGAAAAATAAAAGGTTAACCAGGGCACTCACAAATTTGAGATTCAAGTTAGTCATAAGGAAGCCCAGAAGGCCATTGACTGCCAGGCAAAGCAGAAGAAGAGGGTTGGATGTCCTTGCAGAGGTCTCAGAGTTCATGGAATAGTTGCATGAAGACATGCAAGAACCTAGCAGTGGGGGTATGTTGAGCTTCAAAGATGTTCTTCTCTTACACCACATTCCACTTCATTTCCTTTGTCCATTATTAATTTCAGGCTTAAATGATCAATAAGACTAGTTAAAATTTCTTTGAGATTGTATATAATGTCTAACTTGCTATGTTTTCATGATTTCGTTATTGTAGTACTTTTTGACTACACCTAGCTACAGAATGCAGACATTTTGTAGCTAGTTGTCGATTCTACAGCTGTCTTCATGTCTATGCAGGTTCCAGGTGTCATCTCAGGGAAAAACACATATGGTTGTATTCCACATCATTCCCTCATCATTTTTTTCTCCCCACGAAGTCAGAGTTAAAGTATCAAAGCGGGTATGCACGAAGAAGAGAGGCAATTTCCTATCAAAACACGGACTCTACAGATGTCCGCAGTAAAGCACAAGACTGTTAATAAGAGTTTTAATTTGATTAGGAATGGGAAATACACTTATCCCTGTTTTTCTCAAGAATTAGTTATGTAATTTCATTATAAGTATGACTCGGGAGACCGAGAAACTGTTGGTTAGATTTTGTTTTTGGTTGCTAGATCTTAGAAGCTCGAAACACTCTGTTTTGAAGTTATTTCTCCTTTAATGAAAGAATCATCACTTTATTGAACGCGCTGAGCCAATCTTGAAGTAGATTTTGCGTGCTACTCCGGTGGTAGAGGGCCCCTGCTACCTGAGCAGCCTTGTTCATATGTTTAGATAAATAACTGCATTCCTAGTTTAGCCAATTTTCTGAACTTCATGTTTTTATATTCATTTGAATCGGATGCTACAGATTAGTCTTGTTCTCACGAATTCTTCCAAAAGACTACTAATATGGAATGAGGCATAACTGTATTATTTTAGGAGTTAGTTACATTTCTTTAAGCTTTATGTTTTCATGCTCAATCACATCAGTTGTTACAGCTAGTCTTGTTTTTATCAATCTCTTCCAAAATATCACTAATTCAGAGCTTACTGCGTTTTGTTGAACTTTATATTTTATGTTTTATGCATGGAATGATACAGCCAGAATTGTTTCTACAAGCTATTCCAAAACATTACTCATATTGAAAAAATGGGGTTGTAGTATTTCATAGAATTAGTTGCATTTTAGCTCAGTCAATACTCCGGAGGTAGATGTCATTCTAGTTTAATTCTGTCACTATATTTCAAGCTTGATAATGGTACTCTATTTTAACTCTGTTCACTGTATTAGTATCATTCTAGTTCAGTTCCAATTCATTTCAAGTTAGATAATAGTACTCTAGTTTAGTCTTAGTTCACTGTATTAGCATTCTAGTTTAGTTGTTTTCCATTGCATTTTAAATTGTATTAGTTGTTAAATTTAGATACCACGGTCTTCATTATTTACAAAATATTCTTGTTATGAATTCCTATTAATACATCATCATATGGACAGGAACTATCAATAACAGTTTAAGGCCTTGAGTATTTTGCAACCTTTTTACAATTTCACAAACAAGCCTTTTTCTCAAAGACTATTCTAAAAAGAAATCTATAACTTTTGAATGAGGCCTAGTGGTGCTAAATTGAGTTGCAGAATAGAATTAGAAGTTAGTTTAGAGTAGAAATCTTATTGTGCTACAAGTAATCTTTTCCAAATTGTGTTCCAATAAACTTCTAGCCACGGATGAGATGTTGTAACATTGTAAGTTGATTGTTGACTTAGGAAAACCTCAATTGCACTAAAAACTTATCCTTATCTCAAGATATTACAACATATCTCTAAATGAATGGATTGGATGAGTTCATGATATGGGTTACTGAGTTCATGTTATGATTTTTTTCTTTGCTATGAGTCCTTATCAAGCTTTGCATTTTCTGTCCTTTAGTGCACACCTAGTTTAGAATAGTTTCACTATGTTTTAGTGTAAACTTCTTAGCTCTTTTTAAACATAAAACCATAAAACCAAAAACATCATAAAAACACTAAACACAACGTAGTGAGAAACAAATACCTAGGCACATATAGTGCACCACACTTCAGCAATTTACTAGCCCTGGTTGACAATTAATGAACTCAATTTAGGAACACTAAGTTGAGCACAACAACAGCCTCTCTAGCCTATGCCATTTCCCAAACTCCTTTCCTCTATCCCCTAGTTGGTTTTGTATCTCAACAGGTCTTGGCCACCGTGGTGTTACCAAACGTATCTTTTACAATCAAAATTTTGTACCTAGTCCCACCTACTGGGATGGGAGTCACACACATCATCTCTACAGGGTTAATCCCCGTCAGTCCTGAGGAGGCCCCACCCATTCAGGAGACTGTCGCAAAAATCCCTGCGCAGGAAATTATTACTGCAAAACCGATTATTACAACCAAGAACACCAATAAAATAATGAAGAAGGTTGAAAATCCCACAATGCAACGAGAGTTACAACCTTGCGCCATATGCGACATAGTAGGCCACCCTACCCACATCTTCCCAGAGCTGGAGAAATTAAAACCACTCCTTAGCTCTGCGGTAGACATCGCAGAAACAAGTTCCCGTAAAAAGGAACTTTCCATCAAAATTCAAGGCAAGGAATTGCGTACAAATCACGCATGCACTATCTGCAGCAACTATGGGCACTATAACCATCACTTCCCAGAAATTATGCAATACAGGGATGCCTTACACGCCATCGAGCAATCCTATCAAGAGGATCCCTCCACCCAGTTAGTTCGAGATGAACCTCGCATTATTTTATACCTACAGGAGGAATGAAAATCACCTAAAAGACTCCCATCCATTCCCCCTCCCCCTATCGAACGATGTGCACTCTGTGACGAACGCAATCATTTCATCATGGAATGTCTAGCCCTTAAAAATTTTCAGCGATGGTATCTGGTCCATGTAGTATACCGCACTGACCAAGCCACCCAGTATTTATGTCAAATATGCAGTGGCAATCATCCACTACGCCACTGTCATTATGTCCCTAGATTTCGCGCAGTGCTAGCTAGTATGCATTCAACCATAGTTCACATGTCCTCAGAAGATGGCTCTGACTCTAAATCCATGAAAAAATCGAAAACCCAAGAAGATGTGACGAGTAGATCCATTCTCTTCTTGTCAGCTCAAAAGTGGTTAGTCGGGGAACCCCTAGTCACCCCCAACTACCCTTCACAGAGAAGACGAACATGCACGTTATGTAACATGCCCATTCATGTGGTCGCCACTTTCCCTAACCTAGAAGCGCTACGCCGTTGGTAACCAGTCACGCCATTAAACGAGTAGGACGGGAATCCCATATCAAGGATGTTTTGCCTAATATGTCAGGGCAATCACCATGAGTAGTGTTGTACCTATATCTTGCAAGTACGCCCTCTAATTGACATGATACATCTATTAGAGACGAAACATCATGACCTTATCAATCCAAAACCTAACAACCAACGTGGAAGACAAAATGCCCCCAGGCAGTCTACTCCATACCCATTGCGACATATGGGGCAATTTAGGAAGGTGCACCAACCAAGCATGACCCAAGTTCAACTTAGGATAACATGTGGACTATGTGACATGATTGGCCACCGATTCAATCAGTGCAAAGAATTGAAGCACCTTGCAAACAATTTTTGCATAGTCTCTTTCCTTCCACAAAGATATCTCTCCAACCAAGAGAAAATCACGCACAACTATTGCTGGATTTTCTCACACTTCCATCATAAAATAAAATGTGATCATATCCCAAAGCTTTGAGTGGAAAAATTGGCATTAAGTCTACACTCCCCAAGAGAGCTAGACATGCCCAAGCCAAAAACTCGGAAATGGCAGCAGAGGACCCTCTCTTCTACATTTGACCCTTTCGAGTGTCCACTTCTAAGACGAAGAGTAGTGTTGATTCCCACACAATCTACTTAGTTGGCACAGTGGTACCATGCACCATTTGCATGGCCATAACCACTAACTAGAGGCATGCCCACTAATGGAAACATTTAGGAACCTATGTACCAGGAACAACTTCCATCTGCTGGAAAGTGCCTAGCCTAATGAAGAAGCTAGCCTTGTGCCCACGCAAGCTCCCATGATGGAAATTCCTCCCCCACCAAACGTTGACGACATGATACACCATATACGATTCATATAATCATGTATTGGAAATATGACTCGGGTTGTCTTCTCATCTTCCATAGGTGTCAATTCAGCTGCAACTACGAGAGTAGTTGTACTTATGACAATGCAAACCCAATCAGTATGAACTCCGTCAACTGCATCTGGTTCCAAGACATCGATGATGGAATCCTTTTCATGTCTATCAACCATCTCTGTGTAGACTAAAAGGCTCTTCTGCACAACCTTGCGCATAATCAATCCCCCTTAGGATCCTTATTTCATTACGACGAGGACATCCTAGAGGCCATGACGGAGCCGGATTATCCATGGGACACAATGCATCACCACTTGCTCTTTCTCCCACGAAAAGTGTTCAGTCCTGAAAAGACAGAAGAACAAGAGATTTATGCGATTGAATCAAAATATTTCCTCCCATCGAGGAAATTTGATTGGTTCAATAACCCCATCCCAGCGCCCGATGCATTGGAGGAAGGAAACATGTCAAACATTTCATCTACCATCAAGGTGAACATATCGCAAAATCCGGGAAAGGTCAAAGAAATCTCACTGGGGGTAGCATGTTCACCAGAAGAAATAACCTCTTATACCCAATTGTTACAAGAGTATAGAGATATCTTCGTGTGGGACTACTCAGAGATGCCTAGGCTTAGTCCCACTATTTTAGAGCACCATATTGACACCTGGCCTGACGTACCTCCAATACGCCAAAAACAACATCAACTGCACCCATCAAAGGCAGAATAAATAAAGCGATAAATTGACAATTTTCACAAAGCTAGGTTTACCTACCCCATTTATTACACACCTTGGGTTTCCAACCCTATTCCCATTATGAAAAAACAGGGCACCATACATGTTTGCACTGATTTTCGTGATTTGAACAAAGCATGTCCTAAAGACAATTAACCTACCCCATTCATCGACCAAGTCATCTATGCCCGTGCGGGTCACGAGGCCCTCTGATTCATGAATGGAATCTATGGGTACAATCAAATTCAAATCCGCCACACCGACTGGTACAAAACCACGTTCACTGCCCCCTAGGGCACATTTGCATATAAGGTAATGCCATTTGGTCTGAAAAACGCAAGAGCCACCTTCCAGAGGGCCATGAATTACATCTTTCATGACTTGGCACACCTTAACCTCACCCACTTGGAAGAACTAACTGTTCGATCCAGGAAGTGCTCAGACCATCTTGGTTCTGCACGAAAAATGTGCGCCTGTGCCTTGATTGCCTGCACAGTCAAGGTAAAAGCTAACCTGGAATCCGTACAAGCTCATCTTGTCCGGACCCTGACACCGACAGACTGAAAAAATTAAAATGCAGGGCGTCATGGGGCCTATCTGGCTCAAGAATCGCAAGTGTCGGGTACTCAGGCTCACCGCAACGACAAGAACAGCTCCGCAAAATCCTCTAACCTCTCAAAACCTCACACCCTAAAATGACACAAATGAAATGAAATGAGCCATATTCGCCTATATGTCACCCTTTTCAAAATGTTTGAAGGACCATAATGAGAGCTCAAAAGGCTTAATTGTAGGACCGAAAGCAACACTGTGATCAACACTTCATAATGCCCAAAGGAGGTGCCACACATTCAGTGCTGACAGGTATGCCCTCTCTCATCTTATTTTTTAGCATATGTGTTTCAATAATATTTGAATAAAGAATATGCTTTCACTTGGGGTATTTTTGTTGCAGGTATTGTGCAAAAAATCCATCGCTCTATCCACTGAAAGTTCCAGAGCGGGTATTATTCTACCCTCAGCATGATAGAGTCCCAGAAAAACTCTGGATATCTTGACATTATTTCTCGATAAGAAATTAACCATAGGTTCCAAGCACCTGACCATGTTTATCATCACCCCACCTTGCACATGATAAACATCCTCGTTGGTCGGTAGAGCCTCCCCTCCATGGCACCTGTCACTCAAAGTATACCACATATCACAAAAATCATGACGCCATGGCCATACCACTTTATTATGAGAAGCACTTCATGCCCTTTCACCCACCATGCATCACATCAAGTTTTACCATATCGAAATAAAACCCCTTTCCTGGACTACCAAGTTTCGCAAAAAGATTGAAAGTGCACCACTGCGCCTTGCATTTGGCCTACCATACCTCCATCAACATAGCCCATCTGCGACATTTTTCATCCACTTCATCTACCCCACACATGAGACCAGCCAATGGGGCCCCCATCATCAAAAAAACACCTTCCTCACATCATTAGTGAGTGAACACTTTCATGTTTTGGGGCACTCGTCTCTCTGTTTTATACAATCCAAACCCCATTATTTCATTATTTTGGTAAATGTACAAAGACTGCAACTGATGAACCACGACCCCCACTCATCCATCCATTTTTTCTCCCATGGTACCAGTCCCTAGTCACCCTTGGTTGGAGTATCACACTCTTCACGCATAAGCCACCATGACATTTATAACCAATATATACCCACCCTGGACGTCCTACTGACTCCAGGGATTCCCCATTAGAAATATTTATGAATGTCGCCAAGCTAATTTTTTTACTCCGACCTTGGACCACTGAATCCCCATCATCATTTTTCAGTCACCCCTCACCATCATGCCTATGTTAAACCTATCACATCCAGGATCCTGATCCCTTGCATCAGCGACTCTCTCATTCGGTTGAGGCTTCCTTTTTGTTGACATCAACACCTATTTTCCAAAAAGGAAGTGATACCTTAGATCACCCCTCACCACAAAAGGGACATCCTCAGGTGGCACTGTGGGAGACATCATTTCCCACAAATGTCATAGATCCTCCTCACATTCGACTACAACACAAGATTTAATTTCAAGATGGTATTGTACCTTACAACCATTACACTTTGATCAAATTCGTCAAATACCCGTGCCTTTATAAACATCTCTTCCAACAATGCTTACACGAGAATGTCCCAGTCATACACCCATGCATACAATGCGAATTTATATGCCATATCAAGCTTATGCATATGGGTACCACATTCCACCTATTGTCAAAGAAAAAATTCCCCCGAGGGCGTCAGCAATCGTTGTCATCAACTAGCAGATCACTACCATACTAGTGACACAGACAAAATCTGTATCTGTCAAATATATTTGTTTAGCTAGCCAAAGCATCACGAGCATGGGACATGTCCACCTCGTAGAAAATTTGTATTTATTGTATCATACCATTTCTTAATTGAAGAATCCAGATTATCCACAGTATCATAAAACAATGGTCAATGTTTCGAATCCCAACGGGGATCCATCTTCAGGACAAGAAGACAGGACGTTTCGAATACCATTTCTTGCAAGGTTCCCATAGGACATGGTCACTCTTTGACCCATTGTAAGGCATTTACAACTCCTTGTTGCATGCAGATCTCTCTCTCTCTGCATAGTACACAGAAAAGAAACTATAATGTATTTTGACTATACAATTCTTCCTTGACCTCACATATTAGGGGGCAATTTTTATCACTGGAAAATCAGACAACCAAAGATGACATTAATAAATGTCAAGCAGAATTATTTACATGGTTGGGGCACATTATAGAATCTGAAGAATTTAAAAAGTCTCTAAGGTCCAGAAGAAAAATCAAATTGTGCACTCAATAAACCAACAGAATGCGACTTCGCGAACATTTTTCTTCGATAGGCACACCTTTGCGCGGATTTCCCTCAAAAATCCACGTGGACCTGAGAGTGGCAGAAGTCACTTTCTGAGACCACAAGGAACACTCCAGGAAATTGATCCCACACTTGAGGCTGCCCAAGGACAGCCGCCCAAGCCTCCTTAGGACCTCAAGGGAGCACACAATGGAATAATGTGGCATGCAATGGAATCATCCCCCTCTCTTGGGTCACCATCCATCAATGTACCAAGAGAGGGAAGGAGAGTTTGAATTCATCTATAAAAGGCCACCAAGAGATGAACAAATGGAGAGCACATTTTTATGCTAGCCAAAATTTCTTCAAGCAATCCAGGAGTGTGTGATCCAGAGCAAAAGTAGAGAGGGGATTCGATTTTTGGCCACCCAACAACTCCAATCCTTTGGAGTAGAGAGAGGGACCTTGCACCAAGGCAACTCAGAGGTAAAAATGTCCTTGCATCGGGTCTTAGAACTCCCTAGTTCTAAGGGCCCCTGGGCAAGTGTGTAAATGTTCTACCTTTTATTCCTACTAGCACACAATAAGAGGGGACAGAGACGCCACCGTTGGTATTATTGTGTTGTTTGACTCTATATGAGCTTTGTGTTATTTTTTTAGTTTATATTTTATTTTCTCTCTACATATGTATGCTATTTCATTGTCTAGTATGTTTTGTTTTATGGCATGTTCACGAACCTGCTAAATCTCTTGGTTATCTTCCTGTGACCAGAAACTTAAGAGGAAACAACCACTCCTCTTAAGCAAGTGTGGATTGGTACACTCGTGTACCAAATCCACCAACACACCTAGTCCCCCCCCCTCTCTTATCACTGAGTCTAGCACATCAAGTGTTTTCATGTTGAAAGTGTCTTGGGCTAGCCAAAAGTGGCCCAATATGACTAGCCAGCGTCCAACACCTTTGCAACCTATTGTTGTTCACTCGACATAGCCATTAGGACCATCTCCTCAAGGACCTTCTCCTTGTGCTAGTGTCGCTCCCAATATTTTTCAACCAGGAACAGTTCCCCCACGCCTTAACCATTTGGTAGTCATTCCATCTGGCCATTACCATTCAGTTCAGATACCATTTTTAGCTCCCCCATATGGAGTCTTTTCGGTGCCTGTTATGGATACATTGAGTTTACCCAATTTTACCCTAGGGATCCCAGTCCGGTACATTGATCCCCCAGAAAACACTCCACCTCATCAACTTAAACCATATACCGCTTTGACCCTGGTTCAACTGGTCACCATAACCCCTCCCTTTGCTTCAGTGCCACATCCACCTCAACATGAACCTACTCCTATTTTGAAAGAATCGAATGAGGGGGGAAAAAAAAAAAAAGAAGGAACCTAAATACAATTCTCCCCAAACAACTCCAACTCCACCTAAGCCTCAAAAGATGACATCTTCATGCACTTTGTGTAATGTTGTTGGGCATGCCGCCCATAACTGTCTTCAACTTCCTCATATCAAACCTGTGGTCAATGAAACGTTTCCTAAATATGACATCCCAGAGGTCCATGTTACCTTACCTGATTCAGCGAAGAAACTCAAATTGTTGCACACAAAACACCCTTTTTCTTTGTGCAACATTTATGGGCACTATTCCCATCATTGTCCCCATCTCAACGAACTTCGTGATACCCTTGATGAAATTTGAAAAACAGAGGCCACTCGTAGTGGATCATGTGCTCCTCTACTTGTGCGTTTTGATTCACCATAACCGAAGGATTTTTCTGCACCCATTGTGATACCTCCACCCGATGTTGAGATGAGAGACTCTTTAGAAGCGATTCTCTATCTATCGTCATCCATGTGATCGATGGAGGAAGACCCGTCAAGGGCTTCCCATACTGCTCTTGATGAACCTCCTTTTTCAGACACCCTGGTCTCAACATTGGTAGATGTTTCATCTACTAGCTCTTCATCTACCCATTGTAGCGATTCGTATGTGAACCATATTTCTCATGATGATGCACCAAGTAGTTCCACCACATCATATGGTCTTATTTCCTCTATTCTTCCCATCTTCCATTCAGATGAATACATCATGGAAGCCATGACCACCCCTGATTTTCCCTGGGATGATATTCACCATCGTACGTATTTCCTTCTACAGCAGACCCATGACCAATATGTTGTGGATTCCAAAGACTTCATCCATAGTGAGGTCAATTGGTTATATAACCCCTTACTTTGAACCCATGCATTCGAACCACATACACCTTATGGCCATTACATTGACATCCAATTTTTGGGTAAGGGGACACTCATATTTGAGAGTCTAGGAGAAGCAATTCTCCCCAACCCTCCTAGTGCATCTGATAGTGTCGACCCCAGTACCATTATTCTTCCCCATTTAGAAGAAACTCTAGATTCCCATATCACTTCATATCACTATAGGGATTATTCACTTAATAATTCCTTCATCTTACATCAACAACCCAATCCCTTAGACATTTTTGACCAACCATTATTTGTTCTAAGTGAGCAACAGTTCATTATATCCAAAGCCATTCTTTGGGATAGTGACACCATGTAGGCGAACCAAGAAATTTAGTCCATTTGCTTCATATATGCAATTCCAAACGAGATTGTTAATCCACCATTTCCTTTTTCTAATTGTATCTATCCATTATTTCCACTAAAGATAACCATAACATAAAAAAATTGTGAACCACATCATAAAAATGTGTTTAGAGTCCACTATTCTAAATACATTTGGCATTTCCATAGCATTCTTGGCGACACCTATGCCCCTATATATCCTCACGCCCTCTTGAGGATTTAGTTCCTATGACACTAAATGCTTGAATCCATTATTTTAGCACTTGGAACACCATGGTGCTCCACAAACTCCTCTAGCTAGGGGCATCATGACCACCTTTGCATACCAGATCAGTCCCCTCCATCACATATGCTAGGGGGCAGTATCCCATGCTTAGGGGCATGATGGAACCCCTGACCACCTTCTCACTTGATATTCATAAGTCTCAGCCTAGACCCCACCAATCTAGGCATGGTCAATTATCCTCCCATTCCTTGGATAGTTTTTCATACTGGCCCCTCCGGCGAGCCATATATCATATATGCTTGATATCGTATCTTCCAATATTCCACTTTATGTGATACCACACTTCCCACTTGATCCCCATGTTTGACTCAGTGGGCGAGGATGATTATAGACCTTCTCTAATAGTTCATTCCTATATTATTTTCTTACTTTTATTCTTCACTAGAAACCATTCTTCCAAGAAGCATTAAGGCCATCCTTAGACAAGTAAGGCCACCTGCCTGAAAGTCACAGATCTTGTTTCCAATGGTCGGTTTTTTTGCTACGATCACCACAAGATTTAGGGCCTTCTCCTCCTCTCCAAATTCACCATAGCTCACTTAGAAAATGAATTTAATTGGAGAGAAAATGCCCATTTATAGAAAAAAACCCCAAATTTTCGGTCACTAATTGTGACCAAACCATATCTTAGTTTGATGAACCGTTAGCACCATTGGAAAGCTCTCACCAAGAACTATAATGGGTCTTATTTTTTTTTGGTGATTTTACACTTCACCTGGAAGAATTTTTCCATTAACTATCACTTTACCATCATTAAAACCAAATTTCTTCATATAAGCCACTTGTACTTTAGCGCCACTGTGCCTTTGTACTCGTTCTCTCATGTGTCGATTTTTGTCATGGGAAATCATTATTTTTTCATCTTTGTATGGTCCCCCTAGGCCTAACTTGTGTAGCATCATCATCGAGTCACCCTTGTTTAGAGCATCTGAGTTGATTCATCATCGCTTTCATGGAGTTAGTCTCGAGCCCCTTCATCTTTTGTTACAACATTCCATCCATATTTGTGTCGCATTCATCATGTGTTTCCAATTTTTTCCTCGAGGCATACTATCCCTCATCCCCTTTGGAGTCGATTCAGTCACTGCTAGGTCAACCATTCTTTTTTTATGCTTTTCCAAGGGAATTCGTTTGTCTAATACCTAGTATCCCTTTATTCCATTATCATCCTTGGTGTCAGTCCATCAGTCACTTTACTATGATCCCTCGTGCCTTAGTTGAGGATTCATCATTTCCTCACCTATGGTGGACCTCCTTTTGTCAATATCAACACATTCATTCCAAAAGAAATTTCTAGAGGGCGATCTACCTTGGTTCCAGCTTCCATTCTTGTTCGGTGCCTCGGATCAAGCAAAGGGAATCATCATTTCCCTTTGACTTGGTTGTTTCTCTTGATGGTCTGGTGATCTAGAAGATTGTACCAGTGATTCTTGAGTGTGTGTGAGATGTTTCAGACCTCATGAGGGGGTGGCCCTTCAGGTATCCCCCCACATGCCCGAATGACCTCAGATTATGCTACAAACTCCAATGCATTTCTACAGATTTGATGGGTTCAGTTTTAGCCACTTGTAGTGCCCACAACATGCATGTCTCATTCAGATGATTCATTTATATATTCATCCCCCTTTCTTGTTCAACAGGACTTCTTTAGTGGATATACCCAGCCCCTCCGCCCCTCCCCATGTCATATGGAGGGGAATTATGTCTCATATACTCAGATGTTATTGTATTTAGTCTTGGAACTTGCTTCCCAGGCACATTATGTACGTGGGATTCATTATATTATTTTCTGGCCCATTGATGCCAGCATTTCATGTATCATGTATTATAAATTTTGTAGCTCAGTCCAACATTTTTTGGCTCACCATTATTATTTGTACTTTTTCATCTCGGCGAGTATGGGTATGCCTCCCCCGCCTCATTAAGAACATGTACTCCAACATAAAAGGAGACTTATATCACTTTGTAGGTCTCGCCCCCTCAGTCATTTTCCTCTCTCGCTTTGCTTCATTGATGTCTCTCTCTCTCTGACTTCCCTTCAGTGTCTAGTGATTGTGCTCTTACAATGTACTTTGGTCATACGATTTTCTCCTAACACTCGTACATTGGGGGTAAATATGTTATCACCAAAAATTGGTCATATAACCATTTCTAATTAGATGGATCGAAGTACACCATGTAAGACCAATTTCACCATAGTAAAATTGCTTTCACTATAATAAATAATTTAATAAACCATGTTTTATTAAGTTATTTATGCTTAAAATAAGAAACCCATGAGGAATAATTAAATAAATCCTTATTTATTTGATTTTCCTCTTGGAATAATTAATTAAACCATTGTTTATATAATATTCTTGGTCATATTTAACCAAATTATGAGAAATAATTAGATGAATCATTATTTTTCTTATTTTTCTCTAGGAATAATTAATTAAATCGTCATTTAGTTATTATTCCTTGTTAAATTTGACTAAATCACATAGGAATAATTAAACAAATCGTTATTTGTTTATTATTCTTTATTATTCTTTAAACACATTCTTGAAATGATAAATAAATCATTTATTTGTTTATTATTTCTAAATAAATGAATTTAACCAATTTAAATATTTTTTCCCTCCAACAAAATATAATAAAATATTCCAAGTGGTTAGATCTAGATTTTGGTTAATAATATTTTATTATTCTCCATTATCGAGGATAACTCAATATTTTGTTATAAATAAGAGGGTTTTTCCATTCATTCTTCACTTTGATCATTCTCATTGTCGCTATTATTTTATTTTTCCATTTGAGCTCCCACTTGAGTTCAACACATGCTTTGGGTTTTCTACACCATTGAGAGAGAGAAACTTTTGAAGCTGAAGCATTGAGGAAAACCAAGAACCCATCCCATTGAGGGGGACTGGTAACATATACTTGTTTCCTTCACCAGGGGTTATAATATAAAATCATTCTTTAATATTGTCTTGTTCGTTGGATGCTTGGGGTTAATTTTGCATCAGTTATTGCTATTTATTTTTACTATTTACCTAATTTTACAACATATATTTGGGTTTTTGCAGGATTTGTTCTAACTGTCTATTGTAGATATAAAGGGTTAATCACCCATTGTCTCAAGGTTTGATCCATATTCTCTACAGATCCTTTAAGATAGGTTATTTTCGTATCTAACACTCTCTCTCGAGTTTTGTTTGGAATTTTCGTACACGCGATAATATTTTACACTAACACATACGATTTGAAATCCTCCATGTAGATTTATACAAAGTCATGGACTAGTTCAGAAAAAGGCTCAAAATTGCTATCTGGAAAGTAGCAGGGGAATTGCATAGCCTAAAGGGAAGGACTGTATAAGTGAAAGTTCCCGAGGGACATGTGAAACTGATCTTGTCCTAGTCCTCAAGGCTAATTTGGATCGATTTATACCCTTTGAACCTATCTAGGAAAGAGAAAAACGTCTTCCTTGCAAGACCATCTAGGACTTGATATATGAAAGGCAAGGGGAAATGGTCCTTCTTAGTGGCTTTTTTTAATTATAGGTAGTCAACACAGATTCACCACTTTCCATTTTACTTCGGTAATAGAACAAGAGGAGACACCCACTCGCTGTCTGATATGGGGTAGATGAAACATGCATCCAACAACTTTTGCAGTTCATCCTTCACTATGTATTTTAGAGTTGGTTTCATCCTTGTTTGGGGCAGGTGCATAGGCTAGAATCCTTATTTAATATAAATATGATGTGTGCACACTGAGGGATGCACCCCTTTCATGTCTTTGTAGTCCCAGGAAAATGCATCAACTTTTTCCTTCAAGAGTTGGCATAGTTACTCTTCTTCTTTGGATGAGAGGGACGAGTTAATCTTCAAGGATTTTGATGGGAAAAATTCCACATCCTTGGTGGCATCAGAGGTTAAATCAACTGAGTGCATATCAATCCAAGAGCGACTTTCAGATTCTCTTTCTAGATAATCGAGTGGAATGACAGTGGGGGAAGGATTTGAATGATGTGGTTGATGATATCATCCTCATCAGGTTTTCCCCCTCTAAGTACAAATCTATAGTACAAATGGGGTAGGGTGTGGTACTGTATACTTCATTTTATTCTTCTTCATCCTCCAACCACAAAGGTAGGTCATGGTCAATGGAAGGCTGGGTAGGAGGATATAATATCAGATTTTTGGACAAGGGCCCATTATTTACAGTCATTCTTTCGGCCTTGCAACTGATATAAGCATCGAAAATGAAAAACCAAGGTATTCCTAAGATGAGAGGTTATACATTAAACTTGGTTTTTGGTTGGAGGACCAGGAAATCTACGGGGAACTCCCAGAAGTAGATTGAGACCATAGCATCCTCAAAAATTCCTTCCGGGGCTACTATGGACATTTCTGCAAGTTGCATAATAGTGGTGATCTTTCTCAAAGCTCCTTGGAGGTCGAGTTTAAGCATAATTTCCTTGGTCATCACATTGATGGATACCCCGAGATCAATCAGAGTATGATGGACTATGAAACCATCGATGTGTACATCTACTACTAGACTTCCAGGGTCAAGGTACTTCGAGAAGATCACCCTTCCTAACATTAGGTCAGACAACTGTCCAACAATGTTGATGGTGCGGGTGTATTTCTTATTTCTCCCAAGTTTCTTAAAGAAATTTTATTTAATGAGCCTATTTTAAATAGGAACATGCTTAATGGCTTGGATAACAGGTATTTAAAAAAAAAAATTTAATTTCTCCCATAAGTTTTGTCTCTTCTTGGGTGTGCTGAGTAGGGTGGATCAGGAACTCATGAAAAGGAAGTTTATTGTTCTGAGTATTGCTCTCTTCTTTTCTTCCTCAACCTATGCAGGTGGAGATGGAGGATGATTTTCTGGGAGTACTCTTCCAGGCCTGAGTTTGATCTCATGTATCTCAATAGCATAATCTAGATAGGATGTTTCCCCAATGTAAACCTGTTTTGCCTTATTTTTATTTGGGTTTGGGTTGGGCTGGGTAGGCATCTAAGGAAACCTGGATGAAGCAGAGTGAGTGAGCTAAGGTTGAGGTTGTGGTGGAGGTAGTAAAGCAGGTGGTTGATTGTATTGGGGCCTCCACCCTTGTGACGGGTTGCTCCACTAAGGGGGTTGAGGAACATATTGCTGGAATGGTTGGTTCATAGGGTGAGGGTGATATGGAGGGGTTTATGACCAAGTAGCAGGTGTAGGCCATGATGGATGAGTGGATGTGTACCAATACTACATAGGTGCATTTTGGTTTGTATGATAATAGGAGTAAGATCCATCTTTCATGCCATGTTGATATGACCAAGGCCCTTGAGGCCTCCTCTGATTTATGAAACACAGTTGCTAGGGTCCTCCTTCCCCACCTTCATATAAAAATTTGAGCCCACGTAAGGAGGGAAACCTATATGTGGCATGATTCTCTTCACAAACTAATAAAACCTATATGACATTTAGTGGACATTCATTTTGAGTGTGTTTTCTGATACATCTAGGCCTGAAGATAGGCAAGGCCCTCTCTGCTTCCTTTTAATCTACATTATGTCCATTTTCAAAGAAAAGGTGTGCAATATCTCACTTTTGAAGTCCTCCAACATATTTCCAATCTCATGCTTGATGGAGGTGGAAGAGGAAGGGGTATTTTTCATGCTTTGACTAGCTCTACCTTTCTTCCTAGCTGCCCTAGAGTGGTTTCTAAAGATAGTTTTGATGTCCTCATAAGGTAGCCGGTAGATGTCTCCTCCAAAAAAAATATTAATGGTTTCTATCACCTCTTCCCTGATCCCTCGGAGAAGTACCAATTTAAGTGATCCTGGATCCAGGGTGCAGTTGACTCTTTTATAGTTCAGTTGGAATCTTTCTTCATAATCCTCCTGCGATTCATCAGGTCCCAGAGTCATCCTAAATATCTCCTCTTTCGTTTCTTTGGATCTATAGTAGTATCTATATTTGTTGTTAAATTAATCTTGCATCTATTCCCAGGTAGTGATGATGTTCCCAAGAAAACCCATGAACCAATGCAAGGTTGCAACCTTGACAGTGGATGGGAATAGTATTAGCTTCTGGTCATCCAAGGCATAGTCATAGGTCCTGTAGACAACAACAAGCTCAAACATGAAGGTGTCAAGATCCTCAGAAGTAAGGCCATGGAAATGTGGAAGAGATGAGGGACTGATGTTCTTCATTCTAGTTTCTCCATCTATTTCTCTAATGGGAAACTCTCCTTGGGTCCTAGTTTCAGACATGGCTTGAATTGGTGAAGTAGGTTCCTTAGGTGAATCAAGTTCCTCTTCTTCTCCAATAGTTTCTTCACATTTTTCAAGTGACTCACCTATGGTGTGTTCGACCTCATATTCACTCAAGAAGAGTGAAGGGTGACTGTGTGGGGATGTGGGGGTTTTCGGTAATAATTTTCCTTGGTTATCCCTACTCCTATGAGGCATGAAAGTTAAATTGTTTTTGTATTTTACAATATTTTGGATTTGAATGTAAAATAAAATAGGAAAATAATTTTAAATCATAATCAAAACATATACTTAGACACATCCCCGAAAACGACGCCAAAAGGTGGTGAGCCCTGGTATTGCACCAAGGGTGCTGCAACTCGCAGAGGCTACTCAAATTTACTTTATCAACCCGGGGTTCGTACAAACTTGGAGGTGACAGTGCTATATGTACAACAAATGAGTTCTACATGTGCCATTTTCTTCTCAGTTCTACAATGAGGTGTTACTGCTAGGGTTACTTCTAGGAAATGAAGTCTGTCACACTTATGAATGAACTCTAATACTGGAAATACATCATGACCATTTCTCTATAAAATGGAAATAAAATACTCTAGATCATCATGACTCATCTAGCTATCTTCAATAATGATAAATCCACACCTAGGATAATGGAAGAAAGGAAATTAAAACTAAGTGAAATTCATAATTTAAATTGCTGAATTGAAATTGAATAAAGGGAAACTCATCTAGGCACACATGTTGAACAAAATGAATGATTTAATTCTATTTATTTTATGATTAACTAATGTTCTTAATAATGCAACTATTTATAATCTAATTATACTTCTAAATGATATGTTTTGCAACAAGAGAAGGAGGCGTTGAGGTGACCTAGGAGGGACCCCGACTCAAGATTTCAAAGATGAAGGTGTATTGGAGGTTGTGCTAGGCTTATATGAGGTGAAAGAGAGGTTTTGGGCTGAAGGAGTGAGTGGTTGAAGCTGCGACAAGATCTGCTATAGGATTTCCTATAGTGCTACAAGATGTCCTGAAATGTTACAAGAAACAGACCGAGGGTAGTTTGAGGCCAGAAATGGTGAGTAAAGGGGTAGGATAGGTGGAGTGGAGGTGGATCTAGGTGGATGAACAGTATACAACCCCTTGATCAAGCTCATAACTCTTAAAAAATCCTATCTTGCATACCCTAAGTTGGCTCTTAGTGATGTAGTGGAGATTTCCAAAAATAGAGCTGAATGTGACTTGGATGGAAGTTGGTTGATGAAGGGTGCATAATGAAGCTAATGGTGATGGGGAAGTCCTCCTCCGCTTCTCTATTCAAACCTATAAGAAAGCTACCTATTCATGCATTCATCATTTACAAATATATCATGAAAATGGTGGAAAATATGATTTGAATTTAAATAAACCTACTTATGTACTTGAAAAAAATATATACCTATGCATCTACAACATGTCCATGATAAGAAAACTAACCTATATAAATTTTCAAAGAAATCATAAACTAAAATAAATTTTGGGCCTATGGTGAATATCTACCCTCCTCAAGCTCCAAAGGAAGAGGTGAGAGAGGGAGGCTTTGAAACACAATTTTGAGATTGTATATGCTACTGAACATGAAATGGAAATGGATTAACTACTGCGGCATGAAATAAAAAGAGATTAACTACTGCAACATGAAATGGAAATATGTTAACTACTAAAACATGAAATGGAAACACAAGTACATAAGAGAGACCAAGGCCAAAGGATTGGGCCCTAACCCATAAGCTTAGCTCCCTGAAGCTAACTCAATGGAGAAAAAACAAAATAATCATTTTATTTCATAACCAGTCTTGTACATAACATATGAAATTCATAAATGTCTATTACAAGAGGTAAGAGTTCTCTAGCTACATCCAAAATTCGAATCCTATTAAGCTCTTTCTCTACCCTATTTATCATAAAGGGTAGGTACCAAAAAATCCCTAAAAATTAGGTGGTTTGTCCCCTTGGAACTTGAGAGAAGTGGAGCTTGGCTCCCCTTTATCTTCCACTTTCTTGGCTACCTTTGATTTCAATCTGTTGGAGGAGAATATCGAAGATATATTGGTTGAATTTACAAGTTAAGGAGGTGATAAACCCTCCTACAATCACTCCTTGATGTCTACTCTGAGCCCTGATTGTGAAATATTCCTAAAAAAATGGCATATTCTCTTTATTTTCATGCATTTAAACCACATTAGGCCTTTGAAGCATGACAACCCTTAGTACACCATATGCACTAAGTAATATATTAAAATAATGCAATTAATGGAGAAAGAGAGAATAATTAGGCTAAAAAGGTGAAAATTAACCCCTCAAAATGTACCTAATAATGGTGCTCATTAGAATCATCTGGGCCCACCCATAGTAGGTACCTCCCAAAACACTCTCTGCCAACATCATTTTCCCTCTAGTGATGTGATGAAATCATGGTTTCCCAAGATCCGCACCACTGCTGCGGCTATAGCTCGTGTCTCTAAAAACTCCAAGTTTTTTATTGTAATGGTCGTTCCCTTTGCATGACCACCAGTTTTAAAATGGTGCTCCAAAAACTCTCCTATCTGCCTCCCACGAGGCAGCACTGGATGTATATCCCCTACCACCCCCGGGGAGTTAGTTCGATCAAAAAATATATATCCTAGGTCATGAGATTGATCCTGTGCCCCTGCACTATAAAGGCCTCCTGTTCTAGATCCCAGTAGCTCACAATCATCAATAATAAGGGACCTCCTACCCTCATCAGTGGGTTCTCCAACAACTTGAGAACCCCATAACGAGCCAATGATCCTCTCACTGTATGCTTCCCCTGAATTTTGGTCCAAAGAGTTTCCAAGTCTCATTCACATCAGTTAATATCTATCTCTTCCATACCTGAAAGCACCATAATGTTTTTTTAGTTCAAAGATAAAGACAACCATCAAAACAACTTATTCTCATATCTTACTAGGCCAACAAACCAACCCACCTCTTCAGTCCAAAACACAGTTTCTTCATTTAGAGCTACATGAACACAGTTCCTAGGCCCATATCTACATTTTAAAATGTAGAATAGGGCCAGAAAACCGCATTTCAACAGTGAGGATTAGCATCAGCCTCCCAAAAATAGCTGAGACCCTAATATGAAAATGTTAACTAATGGAAATGCAGAGTAAGTTTAGGCTACCTACCTCCAACTAACGGATCTTGATTCTGATGGTTTGTTTGTTCACAACAATCTCCACAATATTTAGGGTCTTCTCCTCCTCACCAAATTCACCACAACTCACTTAGAAAAAGAATTAAAATTGTAGGAAAAAAGCCCTTTTATAGGAAAAACCATAGTTTTTTCGTTTCCCATTGTGACCAAACCGTAGCTCATTTTGATGAACCGTCAGCACTATTAGAAATCTCTCACCGAGCACTGTAATGAGTCTTTCTTTTTTTTGGTAATTTGACACTTCACCCAGAAGCCATTTTTTCCATGAAGTCTCACTTGGCTGCCAATTCAAACCAAATTTCTTCCTATGAGCCGCTTGTACTTCGATACCACTTTACCTTAGCACTTACCATATCGTGTGTTAATTTTCATCATGAGTAACCCTTATTTAATCATTTTTTTATGGTACCCCTAGGCATATCCTGTGTGGCAAAATCATCGAGTCACCCTTTTTCAGAGCATCCGAGATGAGTCATCCTTGCATTTATGGCATTTTTCCCAAGTCCCATCATGTCCTGTTATAGTATTCCATCCATATTTTCATCTCATTCATCCTATGTTACCCATTTTGGCCTCCACTTATACTGACCATCATCACCCCCTCCATAATCGAGTCAGTCGCGGCCAGGTCAACCATGCATTTTATGCTATGACAAGGGAAGTTATCAGTTCGCCTCTTATTTGTTTTCCTTCCATTGTTATCCATGGTGTCAGTCCATCAGTCACTCTACTATGATACCTCGTTTCTTAGAGAGGATTCTTTATTTCCTCAGCTATGACAGGCCCTCTTCTATTGACTTCAACACATTCATTCCAGAATAATGGTCTAGTGGGTGGTATAGCTTGGTTCCAGCTTTCATCATTTTTCAGTGTTTTGGATCAAGCAAAGGGAATCATCATTTCCCTTTGACTTGGTTTTTTCTCACGGGCTTGAACCAAACTCATTATCATACGATTTAGAATCGTACACTTGATGGTCTGGTGATCTAGCAGATTGTACGAGTGATTCCCAGGTGTGTGTGAGATGTTTCAGACCTCATGAGGGGGTGGCCCTTCAAGTACCCCCCCCCACATGCCCTGATGACCTTATATTATGCTCCATCCTTTGATGCAGTTTCGCAGATTTGATGGGTTCAATTCCAACCGCTTGTAGTGCCCACAACATGTATGTCTCATTCAGATGATTTTTTTAGATCTTTAGATCCCTTTCCTATTCAGCAGTGCATCTTTGGTTGTGGTAGCACCTCCCCATGTTATCTTGAGGGGAATTATGTCTCATGTACTCAGTTTTTATTGTATTCAATCTTCGCCTATATTTTTCTAGGCAGATTATGCATATGGGATTCATTGTATTATTTTCTGGTCCATTGATGCCAACATATAATGTATCCTGTACTTTGTAGATCAATCCTACATTTTTGGGCTCATCATTATTCTTTGTACTCAATTATCTCAATGGGTATGGGTATGCCTCCCCTGCCTCATTGAGATCATGTAATCCAAAATAAACAGAGACTTATATCAGGTAGTAGGCCTTACGCCCTCTATTTTTGTCCTTCCTCGCTCCGTTTCATTTATGTCTCTCTCTCTCTCTCCAACTACCCTTTGGTGTCTAGTGATTGTGTTCTTACAACGTATTTCGATCATACGATTTTCTCCTAACACTCGTACATTGGGGGGAAATCTGCTATCACTAAAAAATTATCACCTATCCATTTCTAACCTGCTGGATTGAAATACACCATGTAAGACCAATTTTACCATAGTAAAATTGCTTTCACTATAGGAAATAATTTGATAAACCATATTTTATTAAATCAATTTTGGTTAAAACTAGAAACCCCATGAGGAATAATTAAATAAATCATTATTTATTTGATTTTCCTCTAGGAATAATAAATTAAAGCATTATTGAGTTAATATTCCTTGTCACATTTGACCCAATCAAGAGAAATAATTAAATAAATCATTATTTATTTGACTTTCCTCTAGGAATAATTAATTAAATCATTATTTAGTTAATATTCCTTGTCAAATTTGACTAAATTGCGAAAGAAAGATTAAAAAAATCATTGTTTGTTTATTATTCCTTAATCACATCCTTGAAATAATAAATAAATCATTTATTTATTTATTATTTCTAAATAAAGGCATTTGACCAATTTAAATATCTTTTTCCTCCAAAAAATATTATAAAATATTCCAAGCAGTTAAGCTCTAAATTTTGGTTAATAATATTTTATGATTCTCCATTTTCAAGAGTAACCCAATATTTTGTTATAAATAAGAGGTTTTTCCATCCATTCCTCACCATGATCACTATCATCATCATTATTATCTTATTTGTTCAATCGAGCTCCCATCCGAGTTCAAACTTCATACATCAGAGAGAGTGAGTCCAGATACCGAAGCACATAGGACAACCAAAGGACCCATCCCATTTGAGGGGTATCGGTAACCTTTGTACAAGTCTCCTTCACTAGGTGTAATAAAATATCTTTCATTCTAATTTTCTCTATCCATGGCTAGGGTTTTTACATTAGTTTATCATTGTTGTTTAACCTTTTCTACTGCGTAGATATATTGTTTTCCAAGTTTTATTTTAACTTTCGATTGTAGATATCAAGTGTAGAAAAGCCACATATTTTGTTAGGGCCACTAGTCACTCGTGGCTTAAGTGGAGCCCTTTTTGTACACTTTCTAGAAAAATTCTCACTAACAATTGTGGAAGAATATTGGGACATATTCTCCTCACCCACAGGAGTACATTTGCACTGTCAAGTCAAGCATTCGATCAATTTGAATCCAGAAGCGCCTCTACCCAATGGAATAATATACCTTTACTCTATTATGGAAAATGAAGAAATCAAGAGGTAGATCCAGGAGTTACTATAAAAAGGGTTCATCCGACCAAGTTCCTCACCTTGTGTGAGCCCAAATGTTCTTGTACAAAAGAAGGATGGGACCTAGAGACTTTGCATTAGTTACTGAGAACTAAATAAAATCACTCTCGGGAATAGGTAACCAATCCCATAAATTGATGACCATATTGACCATATAAAGAGGCCAAGTACTTGAAAAAGATCAATTTAAAGTCTAGCTCTCACCAAGTTCCAATAGAACCCATAGATGTATGGATGAGTGCCTTGAAATCCAAGGAGGGCCTTTTTGAGTAGTTGGTCATACCTTTCAAGTTGAAAAATGTCCCTACAAATTTTATGAGGCTTATGAATGACATATTATGGCCCTTTACCAACTTATTCATGGTTGTATATATGGAAAACATCCTCATCTTCAACAAGAATTGGGAAGAGAACTTGAAACACATTCTACAGACCCTTCAAACCTTGTGGCAGCAAAAACTATGTTCCAACTCAGAAAAAAGTGCCTTTGTCATGAGGCAAGTCAAATATCTAGGTTACATCATTGATGAGCAAGGCATGCATGTGGATCCAAATAAGGTCCAAGTCATTCAGGATTGACCAGCCTCGACCACTCTAATAGAGCTTTGTAGCTTTTTTGGCCTTGCTAATTTTTATCAAAGGTTCATGTTGACATTTTCTCATATCAATTGGCTTTTGAGTCAAGCTACGAAGGCCAGAGAAAAATATTTTTTTTTTTTTGGTTCGAGTCCTAACATAAGGTGTTCGTTGAGATGAAGCAATGCCTTTTCTCTACACCAGTACACACATTTCCAAAACTGCAACAACCATTTAAAATTGAGACAAACACCTTTGACTATGCTATTGGTGTCATTCTCACCTAATAAGGGCATCCGGTGGCCTATCATAGTGAGACACTTTTTGGAAAAAATTGTAAATACCCCACCTATGATAAAGAGATGTATTCCATTGTGCAGGCTTTCCAATAATGGAAACATTACATTATGGGGAAGGAGATGGTCATCCACATAGATAATCGGCCCCTTCAGTTTATATGGACATAAGGGAAGTTGCAGAATGATCACCATCAGAAGTGGCCCACATATATGTAAAATTAAATGCAATAAGGGAATCACCAATTATGTTTCATACTACCTCATTCGGCCCCAATTTGTAGTAGTTACCATTGTTCTCAAATCTTGTGGCCATGAGACCTCTGGATGTCCATAACTATATAGAAATAATCCATATTTTTCCACCACATACCAAATGCTATTGGATGGAAAGAAATTTCTATACTTCCATCTCCAGGAGGCATTATTATGCTACCTAGGCCACATTTTTGTTCCTTCAAGTGAGCATGTCAAGCTGATTTGGGAGGTGCACTGTAGTTGGGTCATACAAAAATTTAGTGTGCAGAAAACTATGGCAACACTAAAAAAGTAATTTTATTGGCAGAAACTCTGATAGGATGTTGGAAAGTATATCAGATCCTTCACTGCATGTGAAATCACCATGAAAACCATCGAGAAGCAAGGCTTGTACACTCCTCTGCCTACTCCCATCCAACCCTGGGAATCCATCCCCTTGGACTATTTGTCTAGCCTCCCTTATACCAATCATGGTAATGCTTGTGTATTTGTGGTCGTGGATATATTTTTGAATGTGGTTGTATTGGTGGTATGGAAGAAAAGTACCATAGTAGAGGACACTCGCAAACTCTTCTTTGAATGATTATGGGTATATTTTGGGATCTAAGAGACCATTATATTATATTAGGATAGTAGATTCCTAATCACATTTTGGTGGACAGTTTTTTTATTATTGGACACTAACCTCACCAAGGCGATTGCATCCATCCCCAAACTGATGGTCAGATCGAGGTCACCAACATGATGATCATGCACATACCACGCATGTACAACTCCAAGCACCCATGAACATGGGATGAGAGGCTTCCTTATGTGCAACATAGATATAAAATATATCTCCATAGCTCAAAGGGTTGCAACCCATTTCAAGTAGGTATTGAATTTAAACCATTGGGTTTAATTTATATTTACATGCATCATACAACTACAAATGCATAATCTGCACATGTACATTTTGAGGTTGATAAATCAACCAAGTTTATTGAATGTATCTAGTGCATCTGCCAGAAGTTTCATGAAATCTTAGATAAATCCAATGCCAAGTACAAAAACGACAATATCAACATTGGGTTCCACATAAAATTCAAATGGAAAATAAATTTTGGTTGAATTTGTAGAAATAACACCTTGCTAGAGCCCATTGGAAGCTCTAACCACTCTCATACAGACCTTACATCATCAACATTCCCCCATTCCTTGGACTACACCCATTGTTCAATGTGGACTGCCTTCAACCATAGTTTCCACCATTGTTGGACACATCAGACATTGCCAAATAGCTAACACCAGCAGAGCTCAACCTAGACTACATGAAACAAGCCACAATTTATTAGATCATGGACACATATACCAATAACATTCACCAAAAAAGGATCCAACTGTATTGGGTTGTCAAAGTTGGCCAACTATTGCACCAAAGAAAGTCACTCACCAGGGACCAAGTTTAGAAGAATGTTCCCCATCTCATGGAGGCACTCAACGCAATGGGGACCATTGCTTCCTAAGGGGGGAGGACTGATCGAGGTGGATATTGGTGCCCACCCACATATTCCACCTAGAAAGCCTAAAACTATTTCTTTCACTTTCCTTAATTGTAGCACATTTCACTATTTTTGGCAGTTTTTTTTTGTCCTAAACTTATAGAGCTATTTTGAGGCAATAAAAAACATATTTTTGGAAAATAGACAGAACCATAAGAATACAAGGAGAAAAGAATCATTAAAATTTATGCAACATTTTTATATGAGAAGAGGAGGAGTACCATAATGAAAAACAAAACCTTCCTATGATATAATGGAAATGAACGATTTCGGGAGTCATAGGCATCCTATAGCATTGGGTAAAACGAGAGGAAACTACAAGAAAAATTGTAATAATTACCTCACACATTTCAAAATTTACCCAGGCAGATAAAACTTCTACAATAATGGTCTCGTGAACCTCTATGAAGTCGGTCTTTACAAGGAAAAGCTACAGGAGTTGTGAAAATCTAAGTAGAGAAGTGAGAACAGAGTTGGCATAAATCTGCTCAGGGATTCAGACCAAAAACATCAAATTCGAGCCACAAGAACTAAGATGTTATGAAACCAGTTCCAAAAATAGAAGAAAAGAGAGATCAACACCTTAGAAATTAGCCACTTCGAGGGGGCAACCTCCAATACATTACATAAATGAGTGATTCTTGGATGATACAAATGACCAAAATCTCCTTCTATATATAGGAGTCCATGGGCCAACAATATAATCCTAGCCGACCTAACAATAACAATGTAAGGGCACAATAATAACAATAATGGAGCTATAGGGGTACAACAATAACAATAAGGGGGCTACACTAATAACAATAAGGGACTAAACTAGTAATATATGGACCTAACATGCCCCTCTCCTTCAAAAAAGTGTTGTCCTCAATGCTTGAGTAGCTTTGGGTGCTTCTGTATAAAATTCTCATCCTCCCATGTAGAATCTTCAGTGGGTAAGTTCTTCCACTTGATGAGATACTCTGAAATTGATCGACTTCGTAGCTGCCGAGTTCTTGTTTCCATGATTGCTTCAGGTTCCAATATGATTTTTCCTTCCTGTTCCTGGGGCAATATTGTTCGGGTTCCAATATTTTCGTCTATAACCTTCTTTAAGCATGAAACATGGAAAATCGGGATGCACTCACAAAGAAGAAGGAGGCTCCAATCGTATGCCATAGTACCAATCTCTTGCAACACCTTGTAAGGACCATAGTACTTTGGCGATAATTTATTATCCTTCTTGGCTTGCTTGAGGGACACTTGTTTATATGGTTGTAGCCTTAAAAGTACCTAGTCTCACACATCAAAATTTATCTCACTACGATGTTGATATGCCTGTTGTTTCATTCAATTTTGTGCCAAATTCAGGTTATTCTTTAAGAGTTGGAGAACTTCTTTTTGATGCTCGATGTGATCCTCCACTGCTTGAACCCTAGAATTTTCCCTTAAAGAAGATGTGATGGACGGTGGATGATATCCATAAAGTGCCATAAATGGGGTCAATTTTTCTGCAGTATGGAAGGAAGTGTTATACCACCATTCAACGAGAGGTAACCACTTGAGCTATTATGCTTGCTTATTAGATACAAAAAAACGAAGATATCCTTCTAAACATTTATTCACTATCTATGGTTGACCATCGGATTGAGGATGATAAGATGAGCTATGAGCTAGTTGAGTACCCAAACAAGAAAATAATTTTGTCCAAAAATTTCCTGTAAAAATGCGATCTCTGTCACTTACGATAATCTTCGGGTTTCCATGTAGCTTTTGAATTGTTTCCATAAATGAAATAACAATTGTAATTTCTTTAAATGGATGAGATAATGTACAAAAGTGTGCATACTTGGTAAGTCTATTAACTACCACCATGATGACACTCTTTCCTTCAGACTTAGGTAAACCTGTGATAAAATCCATTGAAATCTCCTCCCAACGTTGACTTGGAATGGATAAAGGTTGTAGAAGACCAGTAGGTCTTAATTGTCTCAACTTTATTTTCCCCCGCAAAACAAACATTCGCCAAAAACTTTTGACAAACTTTTGAATATCGCATTTAAGGCCATCCCAAAAAAATTCTTTCTTCACCCTATGGTAAGTTTTTAAAAAACTCGAGTGTCCTCCCTAAAGGAGAAGTGTGCAATTCCAAAAGAATATTTTGTTTTAGTTGGGAATTCTAACAAACATATAAGAGAACTTTGCACTACAAGGAATCATTTTTCCAACTAAAAGTATCGATGTACTAGGATCTTGCTGCAACTTTTGAATGAGTGTCCACACTTCTTCGTCCTTCTTCCATTCATCTCTTGATTTGGTTATCCAATCTGGTTGGATAACAGAAATGGCACAAAGCAATGCTTCCACCTCTTCATTATTTCTTGAGAGTGCATCTACAACAACATTTAGCTTCCCTTTTTTGTAGATTATTTGAAAGTCATAACCCAACATCTTTGTGACCCATTTTTTCTGCTCTTCTGAATATAGTCTTTGTTCCAAAAAGTGTTTGAGACTATCATGATCAGTTTTTACCTTGAAGTGTCTTCCCATTAAGTAAGTTCGCCATTTCTTTATTGCATGCAGTATTGATAACATTTCCTTCTCATAAATAGGTTTATGTAAATACTTCCTTTAATTGGACCACTTTCAAAAGCAATGTGTCTTCCTTCTTACATTAAAACAACACCAATTCCATTTCCTGAGGCATCACATTCCACAATAAATATTTTTGTGAAGTCTGGCATAGCTAAGACCAGTGCTAGGCACATTGCCTCTTTAAGATGTTCAAAGGCCTTAGTTGCTTCAAGAGTCCATGAAAATTCATCTTTCCTTAGTAATGTTGTTAGAGGTGCTGCTATACTCCCATAATTCTTAACAAATCCTCGCGCGAATACCCTGTTAACCTCGAGAAATCCTCGCTAAATTCTTTATGGTTGTGGGGACTTTCCATTCCTTAATGGCTTTAATTTTGTTAGGGTCTACTGTAACACCCTCGTGAGATACAATATGACCCAGATATTCCACATATTGTACTACAAAGAAAATTTTTGATGTTTTTGCATATAATTGTTTCTCCTATAATAGTTTGAGCACCCTGTCAACATGTTGAACATGATCCTTCAAAGACCTTTTGTAGATTAGTATATCATCAAAAAATACTAGCAAAATTTTCTAAGGAAGGGTTTGAAAATGGAATTCATCAACCCTTGAAATGTATAAGGTGCATTGGTAAGGCCAAAAGGCATGACCAAAAATTCATAATGACCCTCATGAGTTTGAAATTTTGTTTTCAGAATATCTTCTTCTGCCTTCATTCCCACTTTACATATCCCGAATGAAGATCCAACTTGGTAAAATAAATTGTTCCATGTAATTCATCCAATAATTACTCAATTCCAGGAATGGGAATGAGTCTTTAATGGTGAGCTTATTGAGCTCCTATAATCCGTACACATGCACCATAATCCATCCTTCTTGTGCACTAATACTTCTGGAATAGAGAAAGAACTTTGACTAGGTTAAATTACATTAGCCTCTAACATTTCTACAATCATACATTCAATTTCACTCCTTTTGACATAAGGATATCTGTAAGGCCGGATGTTTGGAGAAACACTTCATGGAATCAAATGAATAGCATGATCATGATCACGAATAGGTGGGATTCCTTTGGGAGTTTTAAAAACCTTGGAATGATTGTCCAAGACCTTTTAGAGATCTGCAAGAATAGATGATTTTGATGTCAGAACTTCTAGTGAGCATAATTGTGCAATTATGCCTCGTTTTTCTTTCTTTAGATGCTTTGTCATGACATTAGAGCTTATTATCTTTCCTGGCTTCCCTGCAATACCTCGTAATTCGACTTCCTTTCCTTCTGAAAAAAATTTCAAGAAAAGTTCTTGAAAATTAAAAGCTACCATCCCCAAAGATTGTAACCATTGTACTCCTAGTACAACATCAACACCTTCCATTGGAATGGAAGTCATTGGACTATTTAATACATATTCCCCCATGGTTACCTTGATATTATGGAATTTTATAGAGAAATTTATAGTTCATCCATTTGAAACCATCACTTGACATTCTGGTGTTGGGTATAGGAAACAATTCAATTCCTTGGCTACCTTACAATGAATAAAATTATGGGTGCTACCCGAATCAATCAAAATTATTACCTTTTTCTTCTTGATATGTCCTTCTATCTTGAGAGTTTGAGGAGAAGTAATTTCTGCCAATGCATTACATGATATGGTCGGACTCATTTATTCTTCTTCGAGGGTTTATTCCTGGTGTATATGCTCTACTTTTGAAGTTTCTTCTTCATTTTCTTCTTCCTCTTCACAATCTATGTAAAATAATTTCTTCTTAGTGCACTTATGACCTTTAGTGTATTTGCTATCATAACTGTAGCAAAGCCGATTTGCTCTTTTTTTCTTCCAATTGTTGTGGTGTCAACCTTGTAGGTTGTGGAAGTCTAGGTGTAGCAACACTTCCATCTTTATATATGTGTTGAGTAGGCTTCCTTTGCCGCCATCAATTTACATTCAATTTTTCTTTCCAACTCGGAATGCCTTCTCCAATGAATCAAAGTTCCCACACACGAATTCATGTTGGATGTTTGTTGGGCCTCATATATGCCCATGTTTTCATCATGAAATATCACTGTTTATACCCTAAAACCCTAAGTTTTTAGCCCATTTCGTACCCTAATTCCATCACTCACCGCCAAATAATCTCTATGGTTGATTATCATCAATTTTCTTTACTTCTCTATATTAAATATGATTATTTCATGTTTTAATGATGATGGTTTTTTTGAAGTACATTTATCACAGGGTTCCATCGCTGAAACCACTCACAAGCCAGTTAAGGATGAGATGCCTAATTTAGGGCTTTGGCACTTTCGGCGCGCTTCTGAGGAAAAAAAAGGGAGGTTATGGTCCAAAATAATGTTTTAATACCTTCCTATGCATTTTATTTCACCCAAGTCACACATGTGGGTCCCTAGGAGTTGATTAACAAATCTGCTCAAAATGTGCAAAGTTTCCAAACTGTCATGTTTGACCTCGATGTGTGTGCATCTGGAGGTGAATCTATAAAATATAATCAAATTGGTTTGTTAAAAATATAACCAATTATGTATGTCTGAAACGGTTTTTCTAGATTCGAATTTTTATAAAAGTTATACGGGGGTCTTAGAGGCCGTTTTGTAAAAAATCACTGTTTTTTCAGAGTTTTAGAACATTGCAAAAAAAAACCAAACAACCAACTTTGGGCATGATTTACGAGGAGCTGGATTCGAATGAGACAAATACAAGAGAGGTTTTTTTTTGAAATATAACAAATTAGTCTCCCTTCTAACCGTTTTCCAAAATTCCTCATGTTTAGGAAGATATACTAATGTCTTTTAGGTCACTTTGTTAAAATTGTTCAATTTTCCAGAATTGAGGAAAATGAATAATTCGCCTTGTGAATCTTATAAATGGCTCAGCCATGGTTTGTGTTGTAAGCTTGGGAAGTTTTTGAAGGAGGAGGATGAAAATGTGTGAACATGAGACAAAATATTGAAGGAATGTATGGAAGTGAAATTATGATTTGAATCTTAATACAATTTGACATTGCCATGAATTCTTTGTAAATGCTATTTTTTTTTTTTTTAATATTTAGACATTGATTTAGTTTAGACTTGCTCCAAGAGTGGCAAGTATCCACCATCACCTGGAAGCAAGTTTTGTAAACATCATAGGATAGAGGTAGCGTGTTTGATTTAGATCTAGGTGCGTGAATTTTATTTTGAAAGCAATTGTTAATTATATCTCATAATTTTGATTATGTACTTAAGACTGTAATTCATTTTTTTTCTTAAAATTAAATAGACATATCATTTCAACTCATTTCAAGCTAACGAATGGCATTGATCAATGATTTTATTGCATGAATAACCCCTTTGTTACAGGCTTACAATTGAAATATTTAAAGGTGCTTCTTAATTGGATAAACAAGAGATCCATAACTCCATTTGCTTTAAATATGAATTCAAATCTATTATGTACCTTATTGATTTTCTTGTAACATTGTGTTTTGGAAACCAAGTATTTGAAAGAAATGAAATGAGACCATTAAATCATTGTTTGAAGTTGTAGTTTAGTTTGAAATTCATTATGATTGTAGTTAGTTATTAGGAGAACCATTCACCAATGTGCTCATGTTTGAATGATTTCTTGAGTTTGATTAAAGAAGTTTAAGGATAGGATAGTTTATTATTTTGTAGTCTCTTAGATCTGAAGCATGTCAATTAAAATATTGGTTTACTTAGTTTCTTTTGAAGCAATTTCAAAGTGGTGACAAAGGTTAGTTTGAATGCTTATTTGATTTGTTTTATGCATCCCATGAATTAGATTAGTTGAAGTATTTTTTTTTCATTGCCTTAGTTTAAGATCATTTGAATGAGAGTGAATTTTATTGGGATTAATATTTAGCATAAGTTTGGTATTATTTTAAATTAATCTTGATTAGTTTAAGGTTCTTGTATTTAGATTAAATAGATCTTAGTATTTAGATTTGGTTTTGTTCTCAGCATGTTGATTAGAATTTATTATTTTTTTAAGTATGTTTTCCTCAATTTATTAGCTTCAATTATAAATAACAATTTTGTACTTAAACAACAAGTTGATTCCTACTGTAATCTAGGTTAGATGCTCTGATCCTACATTCCTATGCTTGTATCTCAAAGCTTATGAGCCCTGGATTGATAATTTAATGTTGGAAATTATAGCAATATATTTCCCCAACAATGTTATCCTTTAAAGTCCCTATGAAGACATCAATCATGTGTTCCTCTGGAATATCAGTTACCCTTATATTCAATTTTTGGAAGTCCTCAGTGTGCTCCACCACTGAACACTTTTGTTTGAGATTTATCAATTGGCTAAAGAAGGTGTTTCTTTTTGTATCCTCATAATGTGCTATCATTTCCTCCGTAAAAATTGACCAAGTGACAATTTTTTTACGGGAGCAAAGCCATCGATACCATAAAATGGTATTTTGTTCTAAATGTAAATTTTCAATGCATACTTTTTGTGTGTTCTGCACATTATTGAGATCAAAATATTGCTCCATCTGTAGTATCCATGTTACGGGATCCTTGCCATCAAACTTCCTCATAGCCTTCTTTGGAATATGGTGGTTCTTCCATCCAACATTAGAGTTTATGAAATCACGATTAGAATTTATTTTGTTCTCATCATGAGTTTCCTCTACTATATTTTCACCATTAAGAAACATTTCTTGTATAAACTTTGCCAAAGCTTCGATGTCTAATTTTATATCATTCTTCATGTTTTCCATGTTGTCTTTCATTTTTTCATTGATCTTAGCTTCCATGTCATCCATCTTAGCTTCCATGCCATCCATCTTAGCTTCCATGCCCACTTCCATGCCATCCATCTTAGCTTCCAAACCATTCATCTTAGCTTCCATGCCTTTCTTCAAACCATCCATCGTAGTTTCCACTTCTTTCTTCAAAACTTCCATTTCATTTTTTGTTGCTATTTGCGATAGCGAAATTTGGTGCACTTGCTCTTGTAATTTTGATATCTCATGTTGTGTTTCTTCATCTTCATGAGTCATAGTAGAGCCTTCTGAAGGCTTAATGGGTGTTGAATTCTTTTTAGGGGGAATTTTAGAACCCAATACTAATATCTATTCTTCAATATGCCCTTGGAATAAATTCAAACTAATTTTTTTCAAACGAGACTTATGTAATTCGAAAAAAATACCCACTATTTTCTTGCTTTTGAGGAGCTCAATATTTAAATTGAATTATTTCTGTGATTTCAAATCTTCAATATCTAAAATTTGGCCTTGAAGTATCTGTCTGAATATTCTTTCAAATTCCACAGGTCTTACCTGATTTGGATTCTTCAAGACAAAGTTATGCCCAATCTCCCACGATGACCTAGTTATAGACTAGTTCAGTAGAGCGAACTTGTACGACTTTCCACATGTCATTGTTTCATCCTTCGGCTCTGAAATTAATATATCAAAAACCACATTTCGTGTAATAGTTACCACATTTTATAGAATCCCAATCCAAAACTCATAGAGAGAGTTATGATGTTTTTCCCATGGTCACCTCTTTCAGATGAAATTCGGGAGCCTGAAACAATCTTAAATTCCACAGATCATATCTCCAAAAATGTTGCGAACATTAGTTTGACCAAAAAGTGACGGAGTACTGTCATATTGGGTGACCAAATGTTGCCCCCCAGCATAAGGAGGATAATAAGACGGAAAATATTGTTCCCCAAATGTTGGGAGTCCAATTGATATGGTATTTAAAGGAATTGACCCAAAAGGACCGACTTGATATTGCCCTGATGATGTATGTAATGAATCAAGTCATTCAGTATTAACGATAGGACTACCAATTAAAATACCGAATGATGACATTGGTAAAGACCATGGTCTTGAAGATGCACCAGAGAAAGTGCCAGATAATGATTTGTAACCTGTTAGAACCGAAGCGCCACCATGAAAATATGACTCTGGTGAAGTTGTGAACATCGACGGAGTAGCGAGGGCAGGAGCTGACATAATTGGAACAGCAGGCCCAACTAAAGATATTGGTTCAGGCATAGTTGTTTGACCAAATGTATACCCTCAAAAATCGACTTGAGATTGAATGGGGATAGGATCAACAAAATCAGATGGAAACGATTGAGGAAAATACTGGTACAGGTAAAGGTCCCCCCCCCCAAAATGGGTTGGAGTTAAAGGTGTATCGTCTTGTGGGATTTCTTCAATCACAATTAAACCAGGTGGAAGAATTTCACCGTCATGCCCAAAATATACTTCAAACGGTTGACTATGTGATATAGGAGTTTCAATGGCTACAGAATTTTGTGGGATGACCAACTTGGTAGGAACAACTTCCGGTTGTTCAACTTCTAGATTTAGATGTGCTAGCAAAGAAGAGACAGGATCTGGATCAATTTGTGATTGAACAACGTCGGGTCCAGGAGGTATGGTCTCACCGATTGGATGGATCGTGACCACGGGTAGCTATGAAGACTCCGTTTCGACAACAGTAGACGAACCGGGATGTGTAGAAACAAATTGAGCTAACTCTGGATTATTTGAGAATGATGTTTCACCAGAGGTACGGATTGTACTTGATTCGGCATATCGTAATCACCTTCGCCTACCAAAAGTAACTTCTGGCAGTAAAGGTGGTTTCAAAGCTAATCTACGCGAACGACGGGGGATAGGATTTTGTTCTTCCACGATTACTAATTTATTTTAACCAAAAAACAAATAAACAAAAAGAAGGTAATGCTAGGCAAAAGGGTTTACCAAGAAACTGTGAACTGCAGAATACCTCCTGGTGAATCAAGAAGTACGGGCAGGAAATCTCCCTGAATGCTATGTTTGATGTATCACAATTTCAAGGCGGCTAACTCGGTTCACTATGGATGGATAGCACCTAAAATTTGTCCTCCCAAATATACCCGAAGGTACGTGGAGGCCCAAGTCCGTATTAGCGTTGTCTTATGCGAAACCGCACAGTGGGAGCACCCCTTTATACTTATCATGTTGTAACACTACCCAATATACCCGAAAGTACGTGGACGAACTACGATATACTTACGTACGTGGAGTGAGGTATCACACTTGGAATGTATCGCAGACAAGTTAACAACAGCTACTATGTTTTACGATGTCGGAACACGTCTCTATCCTAGACCTTCTAAATGTTATCGTTATGGTTCCAATGCTTTGTTAGGTAATTTGAGGTTAATTTTATGTTGATCTTCCTTACAATTTTCCTTTCAAAGGTTCACTGCGATGATGTGTATGAAATTCCTAAAATGCAAGCTAAGAATGATAAACAATCTTTCACTTTCAATTTCTTCAATGAAAAACCTAGCTACTAAGGGAAGAGAGAAAATAATTTGTGAGCAAACAAATCAATGAGCACAAACTAAATGCAGATTTTCTAGTGTTCCTTTTGCAAAACACACATTATTCTACATGCAAATGCAAGTTTTTCTTTTCATTTTATTTAATGTTATGAATGCATAAAAGAAACTAGGTGCATTAAATCAACAATTCAAATGATTTTTACTTTCGAGAAATGAAGAATACAAACAACAATTTCTCTTTTGAAGGAAAAACGAGGACTTCAACAACAATTTCTCCTATCAAGGAATTGAATATTTTACGACAATTTCCTATTTCGAAAGCAAATGATTCTTAATGTGACCATAAAAATTACTTTGAAATCAACTTGTCAATGATAAATAAAAATTTTTTAAACAAACATTGAACAACTTTTCAGTCAAAGGAGGAAGAAGTATATAGAGTCACTAGTCAATATGAGAAGCAAACTTTTCAAAACACAGCAGAAAACAAACTGAAGCAAATTGAAAAGGAAAATTCAATGGAATTTGGGTGTTTTCAGGAGTCAACGCAGTCTCCAAAGGGAGACATTGCTCTGAAACGCAGGCTAGGAAGGGAGACAATGCTCTGCAAAGCATTGTGTCCTGTCTAAGGGCGCGTTGGGTGCAGTATACAAAGAAAAATACTACTGTTTGACTCATTTTATTTTCTAATTTGGCTTTGAAAAATTTTAATCTTGATGAGTAACAACTACTAGGTGGATAAACAAAGCAAATCAGAGGCTTAAACACCTAGAACTAAGAGAAATTCTCCCCAGTGGAGTCCCCAATTTGTTGGGCCATAATTGTGAATTGCGGATAAATCATGCTTCCTTAGATAGGTGCTAGTCTAGAACAACAGATGAAAGGCTATACAACTTTTTTTCCTAACTCAGAATAGATACATAGAAAGGATTGAAGGCTTACTTGATCAGTCGCTTCCAAATGGCTCCTTCTGTCGCTTCTGTTGCAGCTTCAAATTCAAGCGGTTTGTGTGAAATGCTTCCTGCAAGAAATAACACTGAAACAAAAAAAGATGCAATAATATAGATATATATTCAATCTAGTTAGCTAAATCAGTAAATCATAAACCATATACATCAACCAAGATCTTGCAATATGGAAAATCAAAGTCAATACAGATGCATATAGGGAAAAATAAGTAGTACTCTTTATTGATGATAGAAGGAGAGGTTACAACCAAATGACTGATTTGAAGTGACCCTTCCAGCAACGTCCCCAAGCCTCATCACAGTATAAATCTCTCCAGTAGAAGTTATACAAATCTAGCTCTCAATTGAAAATTCTCCAGCATTTCTCTACTCAAATTATTCCCTCTCAAGCACTTAGATCTGTGCTCAATTTATAGATGAATTGTAGCTTGTTTTGCAATCAATGACTTTTCAATAATAGGCAAGACATGTTTCCAATCATGTAGATGTGAAATGGACACTTGGATCCAAAGCTTGACACATGTGAACTCTTCTAGAAGGCACTAGCCAAGTGGAGATTCCGGAACAATGATAATTTCGCTCCCAATGTGACCAATGCACCTGTGAATGTCGGGAAGTGCTTTGCAGAGCAGCCTTGCATGGGGCTACCTGCATATGCAACACACTTAGGCCCCTTATAACCTACGTTGGTGAGCTCTCATATGCTATATAATAAGCTTCAAACCTTGGAAACCTTTGCTTGATGAAAGTCTTTCTTGATTTGTTCTTTTTTCTTGTCTTAGGGCATGTAGCAACTAAAATGATAGGGAATGATAGACCCTTGATCATTGGTCCTAGAGATGATGCCCAGTTAACCAGATCATTGGGAATGGTGCCCAAATTGACCTATAACAATCATGGTGGTAGTTGATAGACTTACCAAGTATGAACACTTTTGTGCATTATCTCATCCATTTAAAGCAAGTACAGTTTCTATTGCATTTATGGAAACAATTCAAAATCTACATGGATACCCAAATATTATTGTAAGCGACAGAGATCCAATTTTTACTAGAAATTTTTAGACGGAATTATTTTCTTGTTTGGGTACTCAAATAGCTCATAGCTCATCTTAAAATCCTCAATCTGATGATCAAAATGAGATAGTGAACAAATGTTTGGAAGGATATCTTCTTCTTTTTTATCTGATAAACAAACACAATGGGTCAAGTGGTTACCTATGGTTGAATGGTGATATAACACTTCCTTCCATACTGCAGCAAAAATGACCCCATTTATGGCACTTTATAGATATCATCCACCGTCCATCACATCATCTTTAAGAGAAAATTCTAAGATTCAAGCAGTGGAAGATCACATCGAGCATCAAAAACAAGTTCTCCAACTCTTAAATGATAACCTAAATTTGGCACAAAATCAAATGAAACAACAAGCAGATCAACATCAGAGCGAGAGAAGTTTTGATGTAGGAGATTGGGTATTTTTATGGCTACAACCATACAAACAAATGTCCATCAAGCAAGCTAATAAGGATAATAAATTATCGCCAAAGTAATATGGCCCTTACAAGGTGTTGCAAAATATCGGTACTATGGCATACAAATTAGAGCTTCCTGCTTCTTTACGAGTGCATCCAGTTTTCTATGTTTCATGCTTAAAGTAGGTTATAGGTGACAAACTTTCAGTACAGACAATAATTCTATATCTTGATGATCAGGAAGGAAAATTCATATTGGAACCTAAAGTAGTCACAGAAACAAGAACTTGACATCTACAAAATCGATTAATGTCAGAGTATCTTATCAAGTGGAAGAACTTACCCACTGAATATTCTACATGGGACGATGATAATTTTATACAGAGCATCTAGAGCTACTCAAGCATTGAGGACAACATGTTTTTTGAAGGACAGGGGCATGTTAGGTTCATATATTACTAGTATAGTCCCTTATTGTTGTTAGTGTATCCCCCTTATTGTTATTGTTGTACCCCTGTAACCCCAATATTGTTATTATTGTGCCCTTACATTGTTATTTTTAGGTCGACTGGGATTATATTGTGACCCCATGGACTCCTATATATAGAAGGAGGTTTTGTCATTTGTATCATCTAAGAATTGTTCATTTATGTAATGTAAAGGAGGTTTCCCCTTCGAAGTGGCTTATTTCTAAGGCGTTGATCTCTCTTTTCTTCTATTTTTGAAGTTGGTTTCATAACAGTGCCACTTGTTGACAAGGTTGGAAATCCACCAATAAAGGGGGCCTACCCAGTATGAAGTTCCAACTAGACCTCACACCATTTGGAGTAGGAGCCCCATTTGGATAAGAGGCCCAACCGCCATTATTATTAGAGATTTTCCTTGGCTGAAATTATCACCATATGATATTATACAAACGACTTTTGAAACAAGAAAGTAAGTTGACACTTTGAGGTATACAATTGTAATGTATATAAGGTTCTTTCACAGAGGGGAAATAAAAAGTGAGCCTCTAGAATAAAATTAATAGTAATATGCTAAAAGAGACACACAATAGCATAGAAATAATAATTGGTTAACCTGTAAATTAGTTCAAAATGTAACAACAATCATAAAATAAAGTAACAATGCTCATTCAACAAGATTCATACCAACGCCAACGAAATATTACATTTTCATTAGTATGTGTAAACATAAACATACACTTCAAACAATGAAAGAATAGTCTTACAATAATTCATGAAATATGCATGAAACTGTATCAACCCTGAGAGCTTCATATATTAAGTGAAAGTCCCAAGATACGTTATTAGAACTATGCGACATTAGCCCAATAGTGGAACATTAAGTCACCACTTTCTCCTCCAAAGAATGATATTCTCTCATATGCCAAGCTAGAGAATCTAAGGTAAAAACTCATTTTCCTGATTTATGAGAGTTTATTTATAACAAATTAGGTGACTCTCCACCTCCCTTATGACTCTTGATCTTCCCTCACAACTCTTGAGCTCCCATGTGACTTTTTGAATTCCCATGTGACCTTTGAGCTTCTACATGACTTTAGAAATTTCTAGTGACTCTTCAGGTTACATGTGTGACCCTTGGGCTTCCACACATTTACATTTTCTCATTTTTAAATTACATAATTATATTCCACAAATAATTTGGCCAAAATACATGGGACCAAATAAAACTCTTATGTTGACACTTTGAATGACCATAGTTTGTTAATTATGACATGAGACTAAGTTTATGGTATTATATTGATGTGTGGTTACTTTATCCATTTCCATATCTTCAATTCTTGATGATTAATCTATGATGTGCTTTATATTCATCCTCCAAAGTATCTAATTATAGTACTAGAGCATTTTATGTCATCTCAGTCTCCATCCATCTGTCATGGTCCAAGGTTCCTCTATTCTTGCATGATAGTATCTTCTTGACTTGTTTCCACATGCATCCTTCTTGTAACCTCTCTTGCTGACCTTTTTAATCACCATCATGCCATGATAGGGTGATGTACTTGAAAATGAAATTTACTCACTAAAATACAACATAAACCCCAAAATCACCTATTCTATCTGTGTTTTCTCATGTAACATGCTGAATGTGTTGGGTCAATGTGTAAGGGCTTTAAGAGGAGGTTAAGAATTGTGTAGTTGAGCACTGTAGGGACTAAGGGGTGACTAAATTTTTCTTTGGAACCACTCAATTCACAATTAGGGAAGGCTTAACAAGGTCCTACACATTTGGCAAGTCCAGGAGACAAGGGTGATGAACCTATTGATTAAGGAAGCGCAATTCTCAAGGAAGAGGAGGCATGGATTGTGCATTTGAGCTTCACAGGAACTAAGGGATGACTCCATTATCAACTAGTATTGTGCCATGAATAGTCTAGGCAAGGCAGGACAAGGAAACTACGTAGTGAGGAGTTCCAGTCAGTAGGAGTTGCAAGACTAGGCATTGTGATTGTGCAGTGCGCAGTGATTGAGGAGAAGACTCCAAGATTGAGTAGTTGAGGGATGCAGTGGCTTATAGATGGACCTACTATCTACTAGAACTACTCAATGTGCAGATATATGCTCACTTGGTGAAAATATTTCAAGTAAGTTGGTGTAAGAAACAAAATTTTAGGTGATTGTACCGTGAGGATGCTCACTTCATCATGAATGGGAGAGAAACTTTGTATTGCATAGTTTTTCATTGCAAGGAAATAGAGAAATACTAATTTTCAACTAGAAGTATTCAATGTGCAATACAAGGTAGAACTGATCAAGGCTCAGTGCAGTGAGTCGATACAAGCCTCAAGGTTTCAGTGACTATGCTCTGAAGGTGCTCAATGCTTAATAAATGTGATTTGTCCCTAAAGGAGGTTCAATGCAAAATTACAAGAGGTGAAGTTTTCATCAATGAGGCTTTTGAATGGGTAGTTTTCATCACCTGGTGAAGGGTTAGTTATTTTATAACTTGCACTTGATGGAAGGATCAAGAAGAGTTCTGAAATGGCTAAGTCTAGGAACAATGGAACACGAGAGAGAGATATTTGAACAAGTCCCAAACATAGATCACACAAATTTTTACCAACAAATGTAGGGCAAGAAAATTTTTAGTAGCCAACACCAACATATATATATTGAAATGACAAAAAAGTGACACTTGTTTCTCATTACGACAGTTAAAACGTAAGTTTGAGACACTTAAAATCCGATTGGGAATAAAAGTGTTCACTACAATCAAAAGGTGTTATATGCAATGGGAAAGTGTCCAACACATATTCAAATAATGAATACCATTAGCGAGTGCAAAACAATTTTTTTCAACCACCTCTAGAAGGTGCCATGTAGTGCTCTTAAGATGTGTGAAAAAAAAGTGAAAGAAACACATGCAAGAGTGAAAATGACACTTGCAAACACAAATAAAACACAAGAAACATGTGAAAGAATGAAAGTAGGAAAAAGTGACACTTTTAAAAGATAAAGAAAGAAACAAATGATGCATGTAACAGAAAAACAGAGCAAAAGCAACACTTACGAAAGAAAAAGTGAAAGTTTATAAACTCACCCAGTAGATAGAGCATTTACAACCATGAGTTTGAGAATGCTCCTTATACCCCAACATTGTACAGAGCTCAAAATAAAAATATAAGGATGATCTCTAGGCTAGACACTTTATACAAGGAGAGCAGACATGCCAGATTTTTATAATTGGTGTTACACCATTTTTTGGTCATCTAACTCTTCATCATTAGATGGACCCAAGTACACCATGTAAGACCAGTTTTACCCCAAGTAAAACTGCTTTCACTATGTTAATTAGGAAACCCCAAAAGGAATAATTAATTAAACCATAATTTAATTATTATTACCAGTCATGTTTAACCCAAAAACAAAGAAATTAATGAGATAAACCCATAGTTATCTTATTATTTTCTAGGAATAATTATTTAAATAATATTCCTTGTTAAATATGACCAAATCAACCACCATTAATCAAATAAATCATTATTTATTTGATTATATCCCAACCACTTTCTTAAAAAGATAAATAAATCATTTATTTATTTATTTTTCACTAATCAAGGGATTTGACCCAAGTCAAACACCCTTTCCCTCCAACAAATAATAATAAAATATTCCATAGAGGTGGATCTAGATGTGATTAGCATTATTTTAATCATGCACCAAGATCTAGAAAGACCCAATATTTTGTTATAAATAGGAGGGTTTTCCCCATCATTCTTCACCTTTTGTTGCATACTAGATCACTCTGGATCTATACACTCGGTCTCATTTTCTACCATTGTTGCTCCCATTGAGCTTTACCTTCTACATTGGGTTTTCTACATCTACAAGAGAGAAAGCTTAGATCTGAAGTGCTGAGGACTACAAAGAACCCATCCCATTGAGGAGATCTGGATACACCTTCTTGTTTCCTCCCAGGTGCCCTGTAATATAAAAATTCATTCAAAAATCGTGTTCTTGTCTTGTCCGTTGGATGCATGGAGCAAACTCTTTACTTTACTGCTTAATGTCTTTCCATTTATAGATCTGTTTGTTGCAGCACTTTAACTACTAATTGCAGATCTGAAGATGTTTTGCACCCATTATTGTTGTTAGGGCTATTAGTTATGCGTAGCTAAAGTGGTTCTTTTTCGTACGCTTCGACAAAGAATTCATACTAACAAATGGCGACTCCACACGGGTTTTAAATTACGACCGCCGTCGTTTTTCATATTCCTGCATATCCAGCTACTTCAGGCCCTAGGGCTTCTTTTTTAGCTGCTTAGTTTTTCTCTTTTCATGTCATTTTTCTCACATAAAACCCTAAAAACCTAAAATTTCTAGCTTCCGTGTGTTTCTGGCCCTATTGCGCAGGTAAGCGACACCAGCCGCACCTGAGACGGCAATTTTTCAGAAAATCTGCCGCCGAAACAGCCGGAACGGGGGGGTCGCACCTTTTGGCCCAAAAACTGCGACCTGGACGCACTTTTCAGCCTGTAACCTGCGACCTCAACCAAAATCAGGTCAGAACCTGCGACCTGCCTTTTTTCCAGCATTTTTTCTGTAATTTTTCTGGGTTCTGCTGCAGCCTCTGCCAGGGTTTTCCAGCCTCTGTCTCAGCCCGCCTTGACCAAGATCTGATCCGTTTTTACTCATCTAAGTGGGAACCCAGCCCCTTAGGGCTTTAGTACCCTCCACTTTTTGTGGAAGAGTTTCAGCTGTTTCAGCCGTCGGTTTCAGAGCTTCAGCCCTTTCTTTTTCCAGATCTGTGACCTCACTTCCAGATCCATCGAAATCAACCTTTTTTCCTTTCAAATCACCTCTTGTCATTTTGTTTGGACCTCCCCTAAAGGCCTCTGCCTTGCCCCTCCCGGCTTTTTGCTGATTTCCCTTTTTTCCAGCCACCTTGCCCCTGTCTCTTGGCTGTGATCTGCACCCCTTATCTGCAGCTTTATCCTCCAGATCCCTGTCCCCTTTGACCCTAGATCTGTCGAGCTTCGTTTGTGTGTGTTTCCATAGTTTTTCCCTTTCTTTTCAGCATAGTTTTGAGAGACCCACTTTCTTGGGTTTGATAGATGCATATGTAGCTGTTATTTTTCTGTTATTTCAGCATTTTTATTCTGTTCTCTGTAGGTTTATTTTCATCTACGTTGCACACTTTTTTGCTCTCAACAACGGAAAGGGTTTAAAAATTAAAATTAACGCACACCACACACTGACCTTAAGTGAAGAAGCGCCTGGTTTACACCGCCTGGCAAAGACTCTAAAATCAATCGTCACTGCACCTTATCTGCCCTTGACCTTCTTGATTTTGCCCCTTTCTGCCCTTGTCGGTTTCCTTCTTCCTGTCATCATTGCGCCCCCAAGGCGCCTTTCCCGGAGACTTCTTGGCCTTCATCCTCAGTTCCCGGTTGATCGACCTACTCCGCACCGTCGTCGTCGAGCCAGTCCACCTTCGATTCCGCACTCCGACTCCTCTCCTGATTCCTCAGGTTCCCCTTCTCCTCCCGGTTCTCCCCCTTTTACCTTCACCATGTCTGGATCAGGGCCCACTGCTAGCGGCCCCAATACCGGCCCTCCTTCTAGCGGAACCGTCACAACCACTACTCCGGCCACCCCTGTGCTGCCGTACATTGCAGGCCTCAGCCTCCCCGATTTCCATCAGTTGATTAACGACCCCATTCACCATACTACTACCTGGCCCACTATGCCTACCAAGTTACCCTCCGATATCCCTAAGTTCGAGGGCCTTAATGGCGAAGACCCAACCAATCACGTCCGGTCTTTCCACATGTGGTGTTCCTCCAACTCCATTACCGATGACTCCATCCGTCTCCGTTTGTTCCAACGCACGCTTACCGGCGAAGCTTCTAAATGGTATGTCGAACAGGCCACTTCCTCCCATACCACGTTCGAGACTCTTGCCCAAGCCTTCTTGTCGTACTTCCACCTCCCTCTCCGATACGACACTGGTACGGAGCTCTTGACTTCATTTAAGCAATCCTCTTCCACACGCCTTTCTGCCCATGTTCAGGAATGGCGACGAAGACGGAGCTTATGTCGAGCCCCTCCCTTTGAAGATCGGGTTTACATGGACCGGTTCCTTCGCACCCTCCCGTCTCCCATCGGCAAAGATGTCGCCTCTCACTTTCCTCAATCTGAAGAAGCCGCCCTCCAAATAGCTTTAAAATATGACCTGATCTACGCTCAATCTGGTTATGTTTATACCGTTCTTCCCGACATCCCCAGGCCCGGTGGCGCTAACGCCCCGGGGGCATCTCATTCCGCCGACGGTATTGTTGGATCTCTTTCCCACCCCTATGCTCACCCTCCTATGAGCCATGGCCTCTCGTGAGGGGCCGCACCTCTAGCACCGCCCTCCCGAACATATATCCGTGATACTACATGCCTCCTCCTTTGCCCAACCTCCCGCTACTCCCAATGTCGCCCCAACCCAACCCTTACTTTTATCCGCGGCCTGGTGCGCCAACTCCTCCAGCATATGCGCTTCCGCCTCCCTTGCCTCCTCACCACCTGCAACAGCCCTTACAACCCCCTCCAGGGCAAGTATTTGCACAGCAGGGTGCGTTTATTCCCCTTTCTTCTCAAAGAAGGCGGAGAGGCAACCAGAACCCATCTGCCCCCGGTAACCGAGGACCCAATTCTGGTATGGACCCTAACACTAGCAACCAGCCTCAGGACATCCCGCCCAGGCCGGACAGGCCGCTTCGCACAAACAAGCCCTGTTCGTGTTGCAGTGATTACGGCCACTACACTCACGATTGTCCTCTCTTACCCCAGATGCGACAGATGTGGGAGTCTCAAGCCACATTGCGCGGACAACACGCCTCCCCTCACGCTCCTCCTAATGTGGCCACTACCCCGCCAGCTGTGTTCACTGATCCTTTCCCTCAACAGGGATTTGTGGCTACCCAACCCCCCGACAGCCATGCAGCCACACCCTCGTCCATTTCTGGTTCCCCTGACTACCAGATCCTTATGATGCGCTCCGATTCGTCCCCTTCCGTCGACCTTCACCTTCAAACTCGGTCTCGCCAGTACCCCAAGCCTCCTGCTCAGTCTGCTCCCGAGCCTCCATCTTCAGGTTCTACAGAGCCTCTTTCGACATCCAGTGGCCCCTTACACATCCCTCAACCCAAAGTCGAGGTTCACCCAAAGATTCCAAAGGGTCCCTTACGCCGAAATGCTGCCTCCGGTCGAGCCGCTCAATCGTACAGTATAGTAGATGATTTGGCACAATCCCCTGCTGCCATTTCCACACTGGAACTCCTCCAGTCGTGCCCTTCTCAAAGGAAGGCTCTACTATCTGCCGTGGGCGCCGTTGATCCTGCTGATGACCAAATGATTGTTTTCGACGCCACTCAATCGGACCACCCTCCTCTTCCTCCTTCCGTTGCTTTCCAAATCCCAGTCAAAATCCGGAACGCCACTGTATCCCGGTGTATAATTGATGAGGGGGCATCCACCTGTGTGATGTCCGCTTTGGTTTGGAAGCAACTCGGATCCCCTGAGTTGGCCCCTTCCACGATCACCCTTCGAGCGTGGGATGGTCATGCCTCCCAGCCTATTGGCCTGTTTCGTAACTGTCCCATCACCCTAGCCGGTAAGACTGTTTGCGTTGACGTCGAAGTCATTGACGCCCCTCTAGACTACAACATTCTATTGGGGCGAAGTTACACCTATGCCATGTCTGCTGTCCCATCCGCGGTTTTCCGCAAGATGTCTTTTCCACATAATGGGAAGATAGTCACCATTGACCAGCTATCTTATCATGAGCCGCCATCTTAGACCTCCTCCGAGACCACCATCTCTTCTGTAACCAACAAGCAAACCGTCGATTCCTTGACCAGTGTCTCCCCCGGCGTCTATAAAGATTCCACCCTGCTGGGTAATTTTCCTCACCTTCCTCCCCCTCCAGTTACTGATCCCAGCTTGTCGAATGTTTGCATGATGCAATCGTCTCAGGCTGCCCATAAACGGCCTGCCTCGGCTAGTCCGCACCCTCCTCCCCGCCCTCCGCAACCCGCTCCTAGCCATCCCTCTCAGCCAGCCGGACCTCCTCTTTCTGGCCCTCCCCCTACAGCTGGTACCCCCGAACCTCTTTATCCTCCAGGCTCGGTCCCCCCTGGCCTTAACCATCTTGGAGCCGTTCCTCCTGGTCATTACCCTGCTGGACAGATCCCCTTCTTGGCTCCCCCTCCCGGAGTATATTCCGTCCCCGTCATGGCCACCCTCTCTCTCCCTAACTTGACCTTGGGCATTCCGGTTTGGTACATTGACCCACCACCCGCCCCCCCCCCTGATCACCCCAAACCTTATATGGCTTTGACACCGGTTCAACCGGTTCCCCTCGCTTCCTCCATAGCCACTGTGCCCCCAGCACCTCTACAGGACCCTTCTCCTGTTGTGACGGCTCCCGGGAAGAAAGGAAAAGCCCGAAAGGGGGCAACCCATCCAGATCCGGCCCCCCCGACATCCCTTACCCTCCCACGCCCACCAAAGCCCGCCATTCGATGCGCTTTGTGTGATGTCGTCGGTCATGCCACTCACATGTGTCCTGAATTGCCCCACCTCAAGCTTCTGGTCAACGAGACATTCCCCGACTCTGATCTCCCAGAAGTACATGTCACTATCCCCGACTCCCTCCCAAAACTCAAACACTTGCGTACAAACCACCCTTGTGCCTTGTGCGATTTTCACGGCCATTACACCCACCTCTGTCCCCGCCTTGACGAGTACCGTTCCTCCTTGGACTTGTACCGCCAATTCAAGGCCGCTTCAATCGAACCAGAGGACATTCACATTCCGCCTCCCGCTTTTAAGCCAACGGAGCCCTCAGTCACCATTTTGTACCTGTCATCATCCATGAGACCATTGGGGAACGTTCCATCTGAATCCTCCCCTGTTGTTTCGCTTGAACTTCCTTCAGCGGTCATCTTGGGCTCAACATCGGTAGATCCGTTATCTACTTACTCTTCGGTCACCCATTGTGACGATGCGCATGTGAACCTCTCTTCTCATGATGATAATTCAGGCCACTTCACCATGTCAGGTGGTTCTTCTTCCACCAGTCACCCCATCTTCTATCACGATGACGACATTATGGACGAAATTCACACCCCTGACTTTATCTATTCCCCCTTACATCGAACCCATGCGTTGACACCACATCCACCTTGTGGCCATTACATCAAAACCCAATGTTTGGGTAAGGGGGCACCCACATTTGAGAGACCACGAGACGCCATTCTCCACCACTCTCCTAGTGTATCTGGTCTTGTTGACTCTAGACCCAGTATTCTTCCACATTTAGAAGAACCTCTAGAGTCCCATATCACTTCAGATCACTCTCGGGACGATACCCCTTATCATTCTCTCATCTTACATCAGCAACCCAGTCTCTTAGACATTGTTGTTGACCAACCTATAGCTTTTCTACGAGAGCATCAGTTCATTATCTCCAAATCCTCCTTTTGGGATAGTGACACCAGGTATGCCAATTCGGAAACTTAAAGTCCATTTGATCCATGTATGCAGTACCAAAAGAGATTGGTAACACTCCATTTCCTTTCTCACACTGCATAACCATAACCAGAACAAATGGCACACCACATCATTAAAATGTGGTTAGATTCCCCTTTTTATAAATACATTTTGGCATGCCCACAGCACGTCACACAAACTCAAAAAATGGGGGCACCACCTGCCCCTACATACATCACTGGGGGCACCATACGCCCCCCCATACATATACTTACGACATGCCCATAGCATGTTCCAAAACTGGGGGCACCATACGCCCCCCCATACATATACATCCGACACGCCCATAGCATGTTACAAACAAAATCCAAAAACTGGGGGCACCATATGCCCCCCCCCCATACATTCTGGGGGGCACCACTTGCCCCTACACACATTTTCTCCACAAAGGGTCACTTCACCGCCCCTTAAAATCGAATTTCCTCACTTACGACACTTGTACTTGGGGCACCATATCGCCCCCTTACTTGTCCATGTTCGTGTTAATTTTCGTCATGAGTGCCCACCTTGTACTCATGTTTCTATGACCCCCCATTGGGGCCGTTACTATGTGGCAGCATTATCTAGTCGCCCTTGCTTAGAGCATCCGAGTTGAGTCATCATTGCATTCATGGAGTCTATCCTGCATCCTTTTACACCCTACTATAGCCCTCCATTCTTTTTTGCTTGGTTCCTCTCTTGTGTCACATCTCATGACCTTCAGCCCCACTGTCCCCTGTCCCCTTCGATATTGTGTCAGTCGCTGCCATGTCATTCATGCCCTTTATGCTCTAACAAGGGAAGTTGTCCATTCGCCACTCCATCCTTCCCATTTCCACCATCATCATTAGTGTCAGTCTGTCCGTCGCTCTATTTGCTATTCTCTCGTGCCTTAGTTGAGGATCTCTCATTGCCTCAACTAAGGCGGACCTCCTTCTGTCGACCTCAGCACATTTATTCCAGAAGCAGGGTCTAGAGGGCGGTGTACCTTGGTTCCAGCTTCCACTTTTGTTCGGTGCCTCGGATCAGGCAGGGGGATTTCTTACCTCCCTTTGACTTGATTGCTTCTCCAGCTCCTTTCAGCATGATCGAGATTCGTATATTGGATAGTCCAGTGACCCAGCAGCAGCTCTTGATGATTCCCGGGCGTGTGTGAGATGTCTCAGCCCTCATGAGGGGGTGGCCCTGCAGGTAGCCCCCCACATGCCCGGATGACCTCTTCATTGCAGCCTTTGATGCCGCTCCAGCTTTTGATGATGTTGGCCTTAGCTACTTGCAGCACCTCTATGATTTGCATGTATCAGTCAGATTTTGTGAGCCCTTCCCCATGTACAGGGGGCATTTGGGTTGTATTTATCTTATGTACTCAGATGATATTGTACTAGTCCTGGCTGTTATCCCAGGCACAACATGTATGTGAGACTCTTCATTGTATTTTTATCTGGCTCTTGATTATGCCAGCTGTACTCTATGGTTCGGTCCCTTGTTCACTGGACACACTATTCTTTTGTACTTTGTCACGGCGGGCATAGGTATGCCTTCCCCGCCGCCTTCAGCACAGGTACCCTCTCATAACAGAGACTTGTTGCACCTGCGAGTCTCGTCTCCTCAGGGTCTAGTCCTTCAGCACACTATCTACCTCATTTTTCTCTCTCTGACATACCCTTTTGTTGTCTAGTGATTGTCTTCTTACAACGTACTTCGGTCATACGATTTGCTCCTGACACTCGCACGCTGGGGGGCAATCTGTTACACCATTTTTTGGTCATCTAACTTTTCATCATTAGATGGACCCAAGTACACCATGTAAGACCAGCTTTACCCCAAGTAAAACTGCTTTCACTATGTTAATTAGGAAACCCCAAAAGGAATAATTAATTAAACCATAATTTAATTATTATTCCCAGTCATGTTTAACCCAAAAAAAAAGAAATTAATGAGATAAACCCATAGTTATCTTATTATTTTCTAGGAATAATTATTTAAATAATATTCCTTGTTAAATATGACCAAATCAACCACCATTAATCAAATAAATCATTATTTATTTGAATATATCCCAACCACTTCCTTAAAAAGATAAATAAATCATTTATTTATTTATTTTTCACTAATCAAGGGATTTGACCCAAGTCAAACACCCTTTCCCTACAACAAATAATAATAAAATATTCCATAGAGGTGGATCTAGTTGTGATTAACATTATTTTAATCATGCACCAAGATCTAGAAAGACCCAATATTTTGTTATAAATAGGAGGGTTTTCCCCTTCATTCTTCACCTTTTGTTGCATACTAGATCACTCTGGATCTATACACTCGGTCTCATTTTTCTGCCATTGTTGCTCCCATTGAGCTCTACCTTCTACATTGGGTTTTCTACATCTACAAGAGAGAGAAAGCTTAGATCTGAAGTGCTGAGGACTACAAAGAACCCATCCCATTGAGGAGATCTGGATACACCTTCTTGTTTCCTCCCAGGTGCCCCGTAATATAAAAATTCATTCAAAAATCGTGTTCTTGTCTTGTCTGTTGGATGCATGGAGCAAACTCTTTACTTCACTGCTTAATATCTTTCCATTTATAGATCTGTTTTTTGCAGCACTTTAACTACTAATTGCAGATCTGAAGATGTTTTGCAGCCATTATTGTTGTTAGGGCTATTAGTTATGCGTAGCTAAAGTGGTTCTTTTTCGTACGCTTCGACAAAGAATTCATACTAACAATTGGTGAGGGTGCTTAATGCATTTCTAGAAACTAGGATCCAAGAGTGGATTGATTGACTTGAGAAACAATCTCATTGTCAACAAAATATGCATAGTCACTTTCTGCAGAATATTCCCTCACACTATCGTTATCCATTAGGATTGCACATTCTCAGTCTCCAAGAACTACGCAATCACTATAACCAGAAATTGCACAAGCACTGTCTCCAAAGACTGCATAGTATCATCCTCAAGGAACTATGCAATCACTATCATTACGGATTGTGTATTCACTACCATTAGGGACTGTGAAATGACTGTCATCAAGGATTGTGAAATGATTTTATTCCAAAGATACATATTGATTGTTAGGATTCCTCAAAATAGGTTTTGCTATGCAGGCATTGGAAGATCAACATGTAAGAGTAAGTTGCTTCGAAACTTGGAATTCTCAAAGGAAGACTTGAACACTTGAGCAACATGACTAACCATGACATTAACGGCTTGAAACAAAGGATGAAAGGACCATAAGGAGGCTCCAAAATTTGGATGTATGAAAAATTTGGAGAGTGTTTTTCATAGCGACCACAAAATGTTAAAGATCATATCTCTCCCTAAGAGAAGAAATTAGGATAAAATATATCAATATTGGGATTTTTGAATGGTGAATAACTCATAAAGAAATATCTCCAACTTATAAGCTTATGTATGGCTTCCAAATATTTCATTCGTTGTTATATTAAAGTCCCAAATAGTTGAATTATTATCCATCAATATGGCCAGCTTCAATAAATCCAGAAAATTTTCCCAAAAGTTTCCAAGCCACCATAGATTACTTACACTTAACCTGAATCTTCTCTCAAGTAGGCCCAAGAATAGGATTAAATAGTGGAAATGTAACTTTGGAAATATGAGAATAAATAGGAATAAGTGGAATGTAAAGCATACTCTCATATATTAGGTAATGAACTGTGGGAGATTCTCACCTCACTTTAAGTCATAAGTGTCGCCTTCATATCCATAAAGTATGGACATGAGGTAATTCTCACCCCAATTTAAGGGCCTAAACATATATGTTAGAAAGAGGATCACAAGAGCTATGTTTAGTGCTTGTGTAATGGGGAAAATACATGGGCTAGGGCGTAATTCACTTTTCCAAAGAGTGTAGTTACACTTAAGAAATCCCTTGGTACAACTACACAAGGAGGATAGCCCATATTTTTCAAGCCTCAAAGATTTTTTATCAATCACAAGTTTGAGTGCCATATCTTTAGGTGTCAAATTGGATTTGTTTCACAACTTTCTCTTTCATGCCCCTCAACATCCTAGCTTAATTTCTCCTCTAATAGTAAATATATATGTAAAATCCAAGAATATATTACTAATGTTTCAATAGGTAGTAAAATCAAAGCATTGCATAATTGTACCTAGAAAGTAGGAGAATTGGAGCATAGGGGATAAAAAGTAACTCCTTGAGAAATAGAAAAAAAAAAATGAAAGGTAAGAAAAGAAATGGCAAGATAATAAGGTCGATGAAAATTGGAGACATAAAGAGAAGTGCCAAATATCATTAACAAAAGAGTGACCTACATTCTTCCTTCAAGAGGCACATATGGAGAATTAGTGTTGATTTCTTGAGGCATGGTAAAATGTGAATCAATAAGAAATTATATGTGACTTGATCATTCAAAGGCAATCTAATTAATCAAAAGGATTTGAGAATGCCACATGGCCAACACACACCATCATGACTGTCTGGCCTCCTCTATCTAGCTAAGGTTGTTACTGATAATTGCATGTCAGAACGAAAACATGATTGAGCCCCTCCATCTCATAAAGGGGGGGAGACTTTCATAATACTATATATATGGGCAGTGCCCCAAGGATGAGGGGGCTGGACAATTTTGTCTTTGAGGGTCTTAATATTGTTGTATGAATTATTTCTGCTCAATTCTTAAAATTGAGAATCCATTTCCTTGGCCAATATTTTTCTTAAGAATTCCATATGTCTCTTGGAATATTTTGGGAATAACATTAGGGGAATTATGAGGTATAAAATGGGCCTCATAAGGAATATAATGAAATAATAGTTCAAATAATAAAATAATACCTGTGCATTTTTAAAGAAAAAGAAAGGAAACTAATTATTTTATTGTATTTTTTACTTATATCCTTGTAGGTTCACTCAAATTTCAAGAGTAGCCAAATGTTAGATGCAGAATTAAATTCTACATACAACAAGCACCCACTCTACATAATTTTGAGTAGATCCACATTGAAAAGAATTTAAAATGCATGAAAAAGGCATGTTGAACAAATGTTTTCATGTATTTTGAATTATTTTATATCCTAACCACACTTTTTCATGTATTTTGAATTCTTTTTTTATGTGGATCTACTCATAAGTATGAAAAGTGGGTACTCGTTGGATGTGGAACTTATTTTTGCATCCAATGGATGTATACTCTTGAAATTTGAGTGAAACTACAAGGAGATAAGTAGAAAATACAATAAAAAGGTAGTTTTCTTCTTTTCCCTCCAAAATATTTTCCCCTGGGGATGACATAACCATCTTAAATCCCACTGGAGTTTTTAATATTAATTTTGTTACTAGATTTTTTGTCTTGAGACCCATTTTTTACTTCGAAATTCCCCTAGTGGGGTGTTCTTCTGCAAATGAATTAGTTTTGTCATTTCCTTTCATTTTCTAGCTTAATTAGATTAGTTCTTTTGCTTCAAAGATCTACATGTTCCTTGAACTATTCGATGGACATAGATTTTTTTTTCAAGGTAGAGACTAGATTGGTTTCTTTTGAATTTTAGTTAATTAACATTGCTCCATGATTTCCACATAAGGATTATTCTGAAATTTGGAATCAAATTACTCTTGTGATAAGAATCTACTTGTTGACAAACTTTTGTATACAAGTATATATATTCATGCACATGATAGATTAGCATTATATTAATTTATTATATCAATGTAGTTTTATTTTTCTTCAATTTTGTCACAACACAAAAAAATTTCCCTCTAAAATTAAAATAAGTGTCTAATGTTATCATTTAGTAGATTTAGACTAATATTTTCCGCTCAATTGCTTCCTTCTTTTGCTTTGTATCTCTATAGATTAGTGTTTGAATTGCCTTTTAGTAGATATGGGCTAATCCTATTTGTTGACATAGTTCATTAATTGAATAATTTGTGGAATAGTGTTTTGATTGGTTTCAAGTGTTCCTTTTCCATTCATAGCATTAAATCCCATCGAAATTTGTTGTTGGACATATAATTCGAAGGATTCAACTATCCCAAAAAGGGGATAATCCAATTGGTCACCTCCCTTAGGTAGGATCACTTTGATTTTTCGGTGGGACATTTCCCCCCATCAACACATTTGAGAGTGAAGTTTCCTAAATAATATGATTCTCTAAAATTTGATGCTACCATCATTTGGTATCTTATTAATTTCCTTATCTATCTAACTCATAGTCAACCTAATATTTCCTTTTTTGTTAGTGTAGTTTCTCATTTCATACAAGATTCAAGAGAAAATCGCTCGAAAGTAGTAAAGAGAAATGTTCATTATATGAAGGGAATTGATTATCTTTGTATAAATTATTTTCATGGTAATATGAATGAATTAATCATCTAAATCATCCCAAATTGGGATGGAGATGGAAATGATTGGAATTCTACATACATCTATGTTTCATCTTGGTTATCAACCCATAGTTTGGTCTTGTAAGAAGTACAAGGTGGTCTCTCCTTCAACCATAGAAGATAAATATGATGGTGTGGTTAATGTTGGCATTGAAGCAATATAGATTCAAAGTCTCATAGTTGAACTCAAATTTCCACTCAATGGATTGGCTATATAGTGTATTTTGATAATCAAAGTGTAATGAAGGGTGCTAAAATTTCTATTACTCATAATAAGATGAATCATGTGGAGCTTCACACTCATTATTTGAGGAAATTGGTACAAGAATTTTTGTATCTTATTTATTATAGGACAAATGATCAAAGTGTTGAGATCTTTACAAATCCATTTACAAAGCTAATTTTGTGAAAATTCAAACTAGATTTATGCTTTAGAAAGTTTCTAATTATGGTGGGGCATATATAAATAACTCAAACTCTTCAATATCCAAAGTGTTGCACTGATGGGGGTGTTGGAACAAAAATTTCATTGTCTCATTAGAAATCCTAGAGGTTTTTAGCTAATAGTCAATATTCAATTATGATATTCAACTAAGTAATCAAATGGACACTAGTCAATATGGTATTCAACTATTTGAATAGGTCAACCACAATAATGATCTAGTGTGCAGATCGAGGAAAAATTCAAGGAATTCATAACAAGGCTTGACCAGTCAAAGTGTACCATGTATTTCTTACTTCAAGAAGTTAGTTACACTTTAGTGATAGTTATATATATATATATATATATATATATATATATATATATATATATATATGTGTGTGTGTGTGTGTGTAGCCTTATGGATCAATATATCACAATTTTTTGTGGCAAGTTCATTGGTTGTTTGTATTTCCTTTATATTATGATCTATGATCACTTGTATTTAAGTATTGTAACAATGCCTTCAAAAACCACCTCTTCATGGAATGTTTAGCTCCTCAACCTATCTAATTCCCTAGTTCTCTGAAAAATCAGAAGTGGTTTCCATTTTAAGATTTGGCATGTCGTTGATGATTCAATTGAGTAGGCCATATTGCACCACACAGGCGTAAATAAAAAACCATTGTTTTAAAAGTGGAAAAGGTTGAAATTTTGAGTTTAGGCACAAAAAGGATGGCAGTCAAGGGACTTAGGCATTCATAATTACCTATCAAGCTCATTGGATATGTGTAAAGATCCAAACCACCATAAAAATCATGTAGATAGAATCATTGATCATGAGTGAAAATGGGCATGATTTCTGTTGTTGGTAGTGATAAGGAGATGATTATTGGCCTAACAAATTATCCATGGCAAAAAACCATAAACATACCACAAAAATAATGATTTTAAGGCTCATGTTCCATGCATAGGGAAATGAACCACTATCATAAGCCCTACATATGGACCCTTTTGTGAACATGAAGTATATAACCCTAAGTGGATCATTGGGTACTACATGGTTAGCTTTGTTAGGCAGCATTTGAGGCCATACACCATGATACTGCTAGAAAAAAAAAAAATTTGAAGTCCTTGTGCATCGTCAATTTGAACATCATGTGTAAGAGATTAAGCCAAAATTGGTATGTAAATTAATTTAAATTGTATGACAATTATCTTATGAGCCAATATACATAACCAGTAGAAATAACAGTTATCAAGAAATTATCCAAAAAATATTAGTTGTGGAAAATTAAATAAATAGATAACGATAGAGAACATGCATAATATGTTATTTATATTGATAATTCGTAAAATGTATATCAACGTTCAAGATCCTCTTTGAGGGGGTAACCTCCTACTATGAAAAATTCTAATACAATAATTGTATTTAACAAAATTACATATCTTAGTAATTATATGCATAGTTTCTCTCTATCAACATGGGTTTTCTTGGGTGGTTGAGTGGAATGTTGTTATCTTCCCCACCTAGGTTCAAATCCCCACTAGCGACATGATGAACTTTAATGCCTTGATGAATATTTTTGTAATGGATTTGAGCCTTGTGAACTCTTAAGTTAATATACTTGTGGGTTGGCTTGGTACCAACATCTTACTCTAACCCTAAAGATTTCTTTCCTAAAAAAAGGTGCATAGTCTCTCTCTAATGTTTGAAATGCATTGCATGTATTTGTGTGGATATATTCTTTACATGTGTTATATTATTTGCATGGTTATCTAAATGCACTATTGTTTTGGTATTTTTTGACTAATGGTTTTTGACCCATTGTAAACAAATTTTGGTTAAGGAAATACGGTTGTGAGCTAATCTAGGTAAATGTGATTAGGGTTTTGTATGCCTCGGAATTATTATATATTACATTCTAAATGGTGAAGTTAAGATAATGAGAAGAGAGAGGTGCTAATCTAAGGTTTTTTGGTTTTCATAGTTAAGGATTTACATGGTAAATCGCTTTGTACTATGTGTATGCCATTTATTATTATTTTTATTTTTCTTAAGAATCTATACACATTGTTTCACTTCATAGGTTTAAAAATTACATCTATAAAAACCTTAAATAGTTTTGGTCCCGTCACTAATGAGTAAGAAACACAATAGTGGACCTTTTTTTAATAAATATAACAATTTTACATTAAATAACTACCCACTACTTCCCAATGGACCTTAATCCAATAATATGGCCTTCTACATCAATTACCTAACCCCTAAGTACCCAATGTAGGTAGGTTATGGTCCCTTCAAAATAAATGGTTTCCTCATGACTATAGGTGTTTAAACTGCTATAAAATCATAGCTTGTTCCTAGGTGGCATCATCCAACTGTGTATCCTTCCACTATATTAAAATTTTCCAAAGTATGTGCTAACACAATTAACATTATTTTATGGCCAATACTACCTCAAAATTTAACCAAATGGAACAATATTCATCAATTTATAGAAGGTTGGTCTGAACTTGGCAATTTGGCACCACAACCTTCTTCAAAAGGACACATGAAATAATAGGTGAATCTTGGAGTGGGCCAAAAGAACCAATCGATAGGCAACTTGTCCAATGCGTTGGAGTATCTATTAAGGTCCATAGAACTTTGGTGTTAGCTTATTGGAGTTATTTTGTTTGACAAAATTGGTCTACTTATAAGGATGAAGAAGAAGAAACAATTGATTACTTTCTTCAAAATTAACCACATCGAGTGTTCTAACTATCCTGTCTGTTGATGTAATTTTGAACCAAAACCATATTTTTGATATGTGGAGAATGGAAACTCTTACATGTTAAGTGTGTAATCCACTTTCTCAACCTTGAATATGCCTATTATTTATAAAAAAATTGAAGCACATTTTTGGCCAAAAACAATTTCATATGGTGACATTTTTTTAGCACTATGATAACTAGTGTTGCACCACTATCCAGAAATGAGTATCCACTAACCCATAAGTGAAATAAATCCACTACAAAACTCTTTAAGTGAGTTTAAAAACATTTTTTGACCATATTTATTGGACCATACATTTTGGGATGATAATTTGGTCTCATGTTCAATCAGTTCCTTATATTTTGTAATATCCCAAAATCAGGATTGCACAGCAAGCCTGCTGAAATAATGCACTCCTGGGAAATCTATGCACAGAAATGAGTTTGCAGCTCCTATATCCCTTAGATCAGCTCATCTAATATCCCAACCCAAAAGGAGAGCAAAAACAAATCTAACTAGATGGGTTAAACAGATCTCCCACAAACTAGTCTAGCTGAAAAACACCCAAAGAGAGGGGTTGCAGCTATATGCAGTGGATTGTTCCAGAAATAACGCAGATCCACTGAAGAAAAGAAATAGGCTGATATGGAGGTTCAAATATCAGATGTATAACAGAAAATCAGATTTACATTACAGCCCATACATTGTGCAAGAGAAAGAATGAGACTATACAGGAAAAATCCTCAGAAATGAGGTGCTACAGCCATAAGAAAAGTCTGCAGAAACTTGACAATGTTATTTTAAGGGGCTGAAGAAGAATTTTATTAATACTCAGATCTAGAGCAGATTTGTGCATAAAAATATAGATCTATTACAGATTTGTGTATAAGAAGAGCTCATTTATACATTCCCCTTGGGGTTTTGTGAAAATCATGAAGCACAGAGAGTAGATCTGATATCTAGAGTTGCTGATCTGCAGAAATTTTCAGAAATTACTGAATCATATAACATAACAGAATATTAGATCTAAAACAAACATGGGTTGTATGGCTAATCCATGGATCACCACAGTGAGAAGAAGAATCCTAACACCGGAGATCTCTCCTCCAAAATGCAGAGAAAACACCCTGCATCTTCTCCTTTGCAAATAACGCAGTCCAGGGAGAGAAACTGCATTGTAGGCTCTGAGAATGATTTGGCCCGATTCCAAGGTCTAGATCTGAAGCTCAATCAGCTAATGCACTCTTCCAGGAGGTTAAAATACACACTCACTGAGAAGAGGCACTAGTAAAATCTAGATCTAAGAAAATCTAGTGTCTTCCACTTACTACAACTTACAAGGACAACCGAACCCTCAATAGGATCAGTGTTGTAGGTGTAAGGTGAAGCTTAGCCCAAGCCTGATAGTGGACAAGATGGAACAAGTCTCCTCCAAGAGCTGCTCAAGGAAGGATGTGGGAATCCTAAACAGGAAAACCCTGAGAGGAGTGTTTAAACAGACAATACCTTAAGAAAGTAATATCTTCAACAACCCCTTCATGCTTCTCTCCTCTTCCTTTAATAAGATTGGAGTCTTGTCAAAACCTAAACCACTTCATTAGTTTAGCCCCTTTCACATGTAGAATCTCCTTCTAGAACTGCGTTGTCCCTCAAGGAGGTTCAATGCATCTAGATTGCGTTGTAGATATGGTCATGGTTGACTTGGTCAAGTGATAAACCTCTTTCATACTCAAGTGTGTTTTATAAAATGGCCCAGATTTAGCCATATTCACATTGGGCATTGATTTATTTTGTTATTTTCAGGAGTTTTACATGTCCTCCTTTACATTTTGTTCATCAACATGAAATTCAAAACAAAACAAAACAAGGGAAAATAGACTATTCCCATTAGCTTGGGCTAATTGGGAATATTACATATTTTAAATGTCTCCTACCATAATTTTTTGGCATGGGATCACAATTAGACATAATGGAAGCAGGCCTGCCATGTAACTTCAAAATTTGATACATGAAGACTAGGGAAACTAAAAAGGTAATAAATGAGTGTGATAAGGTACAAAAAGAATAAATGAGTGCGATAAGACACAAAAGTGAGTATATTTTTATAGGAAATTAACTACCACCATGTTGCTTGATTTTGAGTTTCACTACAAAATATGCAGATATGCTAGTCCAAATAGTCATTGGGATCAAAATTGGCTGCAATTCCCTGAGAGTATTAATTGTTTCACTACAAAATATGCAGATATGCTAGTCCAAATAGTCATTGGGATCAAAATTGGCTGCAATTCCCTGAGAGTATTAATTGTTTCACCCTTTTTCATTTGGTAGGATTCGTTTCCAACTAAAAAAGCATGGATTTCCTTTTTCATTTCTTCCCAAAAGGAGCACTTAGCTCTTTTATAAGGTTTTTGAAATTTATAGTGGTTTATTTTAATGGATGAACACAACTCCTCTAAAACCCTTTGTTTAAAGAGGGATTCCATACTAAAAAATATTCCCTTTATATGATAAGGTACCATATTACCAAGTAATGGGGTTGGAGTTCTTTTGAATTCATTGGATGAGTTAAACTATTTTATTATTAACCAATCATTCTTGCCAAACCTCTGTATGCCAATCTACTACTAGTAAGGAAAAAAAAAAAGAGAGATCATTCCTCCTCATTTGTCCAAAACAAAGCATTCGCCAAAAAATTATCTTTTCCCTTATTATATATGATTTCATTATCATGTCCTAGCATTTTAATGACCCACTTATATTTCTCTTAGGAAGAAAACCTTTGTTCCAAAAAAAAATTCAAAATTTGATGGTATGTATTGATCTTGAAGTTCCTTCTATTGAGATGCACACCTATTATTGATCATTTATTTCTCATAGGTTAACTTTCCCAAATTTCTACCACATAATTATTTATTGGTGAATTCCAATAGGCATCCTCTTGTATCAACATTGCTCCAAGACCTATTCCTAAAGCATCACATTCCAAGAAAAAAATCTCAATGAAATAGAGCATTGTTAAGACATGCATAGTGCACATAGCTTTGTTTAAAGGAAAAAACACCTACTCTACAACACCGTTCCACTTATCTAAAAAATTTCATGGATATTCCACTAGACATTTCGTCACAATAGATCTAATGAAATTATACTTAAAAGCCTGAAATCTACACTACGAGGGTTAATTTCTCCCTAGATTTCTAGGCTCGTTAATTATTGTGTTATGATTATGCATGAAATAAATAAAAAAAATTTGAAAATATAGAATAGTGAAATAAAATTCACAATTCATAATTGAAACAAAATTGAACCTATGAAACCATTTTAGGAGAAAACTCAGGTGGAAGGCAAGGTTACTCTACTCCCTTTCTCTGAATGGAAAATGGATGTAAGTACAAAGGAGTGAGGTTTTTGGCCCATGGAATACTACATTATACAAACCCTCTCAATTTTCTCTCTCCATATCCACCCTCGATTACTCTTCTCATCTATGGAATAAAATGCACTCAAATATAATGGAACCCCTTTTCCTCCTAGTGGCTTGGTTATAACATAACTCGATAGCCTCCTGGTGGTTAAGTTTGACTCCTTCAACTCTTAACTAGAATTACAATATCAACTCTTCTAGAGTATTATTCATCACAATCGTGTGGCTAGCCCCTTTTCCATGAATAATGGGGACAAATGTGGCATCGTCTTGAATCATGGTGGTCAAAATAGGAAGGTCAACTTTTGGGTGGCATAAATTTTCATATGAACTCCGATTGAGCCAATTATTGCATAGTTGGAAAGGTATCTATGTGTATAAAAGTGTTAGATGATACACACCTAAGAAAAAAAAAATTATCCCAAAAAAATGTCATCTTCTACCTCAAACTCCTTCCATAAGGTTTCATATCCTAATTTTCCAAAGTAGGACCCATTGGTAAAAATGGTACTGTGAGATTATTCTTCCACTTTTTCCTCTCTAAAAGCATCAACATGGAAGAAAAATAATATAAATATCTAATATAGATCATCCACAAAAGATAATACTTTTAAGTGGGGATATGGCTATAATCCACCCATAATTCTTCACAAACCACATAAACGTTTTAGAGTCTTGGGGAATGTCCATTCCTACATAGCCTCACCTTTTTGAGATCCACTCACACATAATCCTAATTGACTATGTGACCTACTATTCCACTTCAAATTTTCCAAAAGGACACTTGAATTTTTTTAGGAACAATTGGTTATCTCATAGTAGTTGGAGGGATATATCAATGTGTTCCACGTGTACTTTCTAATTTTCTCTATAATTCAAGATATTTCCAAATAATTAAAGGAGAAAAGTGTGCAAGTGCATAAACTCTTATTCATGAGGCTTTGAAAGGTGGATGGGAGACTGAAAATACCACAACAAATCACTATAAACTCAAAATGTTTGTATATGTAGAAGGCCATCTTAGGACTTTCCACCTCCTTGATATGTATTGGTGGTTCCATAAGTGAGGATCCAATTTATTAAATAATTTGGCAATATGAAGCCTTTCCAAGAAATAATCAATATCTACGATGGGAAATTTTTCTTTGATGATCAACAAACCAAGAGAAAGAAAGTTGAGACTATTCCAATTTCCTTCTTCAATACCATGACTACTAGTGATGAGTAAGGGCTACTGCTAGGATGGATGACACTGGCCTCTAAAAATTCATAAATATTATTTTAAATTAATTTTTTGTCCAAAGGGTGCATATAAGAATGCAAATTAGGTGGTTGACTACTTGGAATTAGTGGAATACCATGCTCATGCTCACCATGTGAAGGGAGTATGCCATGAGGTGTTTCAAATGCATGTTGATGCTTAGTCAAGAACAATTGCAAACTAAAGTGAATTTCCTATGTGGTGTTGTCCATAATTTTGATGGAATTAAATTGGGAAATAATGCTATGGTTACATTTCTTTAGTATCTTTTCCATGACGTGAGAGTTGATACTTTTTCAGAAGCTATAGCTAAGCCACTTGAGTGTATGTTTATCATCCTCCTTAGTGAATCTTATATATAACTCTTGAAATCATTAGTGTTGCATATAGGATCTACGCAAAATATAATTCCAATCACCAAGCACAAACCCTAGTAAAGCTTGAGGACACCACTCATTGCCAACTCAATGGTTGTTCTCTTGATTTTAGTTTGGCTATCCTCTATAAAAGAGGGGGATTGCTGAAGAAGACAACACACATGTCCTTAGAAAGCTTAATAGAAATAAAAGTTTTAAAATGAATATACTTTTGTATTTAGGTGATATAGTGATGGTGGACTACCAAAGCGAGAGTCTATTGATTAGATGATGGAGTCAATATTAGAGATCAAGAAGACTCTAGTATACTAGGGAAGACATAATTAAGATGTGTATTGATGTACTAAAATTATTCTAGACACATATTTTAGGATTTTACAATAATAATTGAGAGCCCTTATGTAAGATGCAACGTCACAACCATGAGAAAACACATTCAATCTTGTTTTTCAATGAAAAAATACCTCAAACATTGAATGAATGTCTAAACCAGAAAATTATAACAAAATGTTTCTTCAATTATCCAATTTTGCATCAACGATTAGGGAGGGATTTACCTCAACCCAAACATCCTCTTATCAGATAAATAATGTCCTATAAAGATTATTTTAGCAACCACATACAATGGCAATCCTTGCTAACCCTAACCATCCATGCAAGAGGAATAGAAAATGGAGAAACCTCACAATGAACTTGAAAATTAACTACTTCCTACCACAAGATATTTAGCTAAGCATGGAGAGGAAATCCTATTCATCCAACATTTCCTTGAAAGTGAGAACTCTCTTCATTTTATATCTATCAATCTCCAATTACCTCTCAATTAATAATATTTATAAAACACTAGAAGCCTCAATAGTATAAAGAAAACTCTAGAATATTCTAGGAAAAATGCTCCTCTAGAAACTTGCAATAAAATATTATTGAATAGCTTCTAGATCCATAATTTTCTCTAGGAAATAATAACATACGAAATTTTATAAGTTTCCTTCAAGTTGAGGGCTCTCCAGGAAAGACCCTCTTATACCTTCTTCACCCAAAATAGTAATATCACTCCCAAAAAGGTGGATCTCTCCTCTTATATACATGTGACCTTTAATTTTTCCATGAAATCCTTCAAGAACATTCTAATATGGTGTTTCATGCCTCTAAATATGTAGAATTTATGTGTAATGTGAGATGGCCCCGCATTATGAGAAACACCTCCAAATATGTAACGTTTCCTCAAAGAATCTAAATATATGAACCCAACGGAACCTTCCAATGGATAAATATGTATGAAAATATGTAAATAAGTGCACCAAAAGGGAATTTTTATTGTATGTGCAAGCTTCCTTCCAACTATGTCAACTAAATAATAAAACATGTGTGAAAATTATATGAATATCCCTCAACATGTGAAGTAAAATGAAAATTCATGGATCATCATTGCCACCTCTGAAATGACTCATACCATACTCCAAATTTTATGCATGTTGGTGCAATTCTCCTATAAAATTACCTTTGAAAGTGAAATTGAACTTGTATTTTCAGGCAATAAAACTTGGTAACCAAATCTAATATTTATAACCATTCTAATCCAAAAACTACATCATAACCACCTATTTCGATAGAAAACATGTGGCAATTGAGTTGATAGTTCTCCATTTGAAGTTTAACATTCCCACACGTGTTCATGCTACCATTTTCTATCATAATTGAAAATTGTGTACTTCATGGACATAGCAATGGGTTACTTCTACATCTCATCGATGAGTAAAATTATGGTTTTTGTCCCAATCAAATAAAACAATCATATTTTGATGCTTGATGTATACAATCAAATTTAGTGTCTAGGTACTTTAATTTCATAATAAAGTGAGATATATTTGGGGTTCCTCACAAGGAAGCTCTAGAGTGGCTTCCTCCTAAGGAGGAATTTTAGTTTCTACTAGATCCAACTTGGTTGTGGCCTCCTTGGAAATTTTCTCACACTAGTCATATTGGGCCATTTGATTTAAAATAGTTTTTATTCCTTCTATTTATTCCCTTTGAAATACTTATCATCACAATTAACAAAGTACGTGGCATTATCTTTCAGTTACTTATTCCTAGATCAACTTATGGACCTTCAATGATTGATAGGAGAAGGTGGTTATAAATACTAGAGGGAAGTGTAGGCAGGGAATTGAAAAGGGGGTTGTTGTCATTTCTACAACACCCTCTTACCATATGTTCTGCTCATACAAATGGAGTGGCTCATAGATGAGTCTCCTCTCATCCTCAAAGTGAAAAGAGGTGGTTGTGATAACTCCTCCATCTCTATATGATCTATGCATCTACTCATATGCTGATATATCTCCTCCTCAAAGCCCATCCAAAAATACCCCTCCATGATGGTGTGGTATGCTCTCATAGAACATGTGGGACTGAAAAGGAAATCCTCATGAGCTGCTTGTAGCAACTTCTCCTTGAGCTTGGAAGCTCTAGGAAAGAATATCCTACCATGATAAAAGATGACCCCATCTCTGATTGAATACTCTTCCTCATGCAACTGTTCATCCAATATCATACAAGTAAAAAGATCCTTCGAATACTCCACCAATAGTTGGGAGTTCCAATATGGATCTATCCTCCATACTGACAGCGTTGATGATCTCTCATGAAGAGCACCTGTCATATGGTCACCCTCTTCTTTGACATCTCCTATGCCAAAGATGCAAGTTGGAAGGTTGTTGTCCTTCCCCTACTGCTTCTACCACAACGCAGAATCTAAAATGTGAGTGGGTAAAAGTGATGTTGAGAGAATTCCTCTCTCCTTCTTGAGTCCTCCCCAGACTCTCAGCATTGTACCCAACTCTCCCAAGGTTTCCACCCTCCTGGAATTAATGAGTGGTACCCCAACATGTGAAGCAACCATCCTCCTATGCTGGTGTAGTGGTCTCCCCAGCAAAATGTCTCCATGCAATGAGACATCCTCAACAAGAGATGACTGAATATATGAATGGAGAAAATTCTCCATGCTTCCACTGCGCAATCCAATCACCTTCTTAGGTGTATCAACCTCCAAAAATGGACAGGGATGTGTACTCCTCACCTCATTATTCTGGGTCTTCCCCCGATATCCTCCTTGTTTCTCCAAGGCTCCACACATCCTCAACAATGGCACATGTAAAACATGAGTTGTTGCTTGATCTCCATACATGAGATCCTGGGGAATTCCTTGCAAAGATGCAAGAATCCCTCTATCTAGAGCAAGAGCTCCTCCTTTCTCTGCATGAGGCACTAGATAATCTCTAGGTGGCACAACGTTGTTGCCCTCATCTTATCCAACATATATGGGCAACCCTCCAATAATGTTGTTGCAAATATGGAATCTCTCCCAAGGTGGAAGTAATTCCTGATCATCAAAGGTCAAGGAGTATCCCCTTTGCACCATGATTGTGCCATATCCTACTCCTACAACATCATACAAGAAATGAGAGAAAATCTGCTCTTGCTCTCCCAAGAATAACCTCAGCAACAAATGTTCTTGCTGCTTCCTCATGCTCTCATCATACAAGATATGTGATGAAGACATACTGTATGATATGAATGTTGCATCATCACTATGCACTCATACTCTTTGCTGCTCCATGATGCCAGAAACCTGCCACATCCTCATACCCTTGGAAAGAGTGTATGCCAAGTGATGTCCAAACTCCTTCAAGAGTAACCAGCGCAGCCAAGCCTCCTGCTGCCCGGTATCATAAATCTGCAGGTAGCTCACCCGCTCCTTGCCCACCATCCACATCCACTCAACCAGTTGTGGATGCCTTCTTCCACCCTTCATCTTGGTACTCCTCCCATGAGGGCTACCATCATCCCAAATCATATTCCTGCATTTCATGGGATCTTGAAATGCAATCTTCCCGAGGATCAATTTGACCCTATAAGGACCCAAATAGGTGGTAGGAAAAAACCTCCCATCATGATGTGCATGGCTCAAGGAATGTCCAACACAGTCATGAGAGATTTTATCCATCTGAAGATGTCCTCCATATACTATCTTCTCCTGAGATAAGGGAAGAGCCTCCTCAAACTGATGAAGAATCTTGCACTCCGTGATGTGTGGGAGTGCACCTCTACTAAAATATCTCTGTGAGATCTCCTCCTCATGCATGGCCTTCCAAAACCAAAGAGGCCTTGGATCTGCTGCCAGTATAAGTCTCTCTTTGAGCTGTGGCATGCTCATTGAGAGAGTGTCATCTAGAGAGGAGGAAGAGTTTCTTATCTCCAGATGTCTACTCCGTCTCATTGCTTCCTTCATGGTTTCTTGAATGAATCTGCTCTTTGAATGCTCACATGAGGAATGGTTCCTCTTTTCTTCATCACTACTTTTGCACAGCGCAGTGATATTCTGCTGCTCTAGGTCAACTGCATGCAATGATGTAGACCCATCCAAAGTGTTTGTTGAAATGACAAGAGATGGATTTTTAATCATACTTGGTGAAATGTGGAAGCTCCTTGCAGGACTGCAAGAGTTTCCTCCTCATAAGTGTTGGACTCCTAAACTAGTGGAGATGAAGGTTGCTCCTCCATGGTCTCAACAGCGTTGGTACATGCCTCATCAACTGGTGGTGAGGGCTCCTCCCTCCTTTTGCCAAATCTTCTGATCATTCTTTGAGAAAACTCAGTAAGAGTAGAAACCCTTTTATGGCTTAGATGGTTGATCCACCAATCCTTTGCTTCACCTTCAAGGTGCAGCGCTACAACTTCTGCAGCCTCTCTGTCTACTACAAGATGTAGCAGGAAGAAAACCTCTAGCTTCTTCACCCAAACCTCTGATGCACATGTCAGTGATCCATAAAATGTGGACAATAGAAATCTATTGCCTCTCATCATCCCATAGTTGTGGGATATTCTTTCTTCTTTCTGCTGAATATATTGTGGAAAAGCTAGAGTCTCTTGGAAGCCTCTAGGTTTTGCTCGGTATTCAGCAAGGTACTCACTTAGAATGAAACATGTACTAGACAATGAAGCAATATTGTTATGCAGAATATCATATGACTAAAAAACACAGTTTATAGGAGATACTACAACATACAAAATTATAATAGGATGATATGACATTATCAGCTCAAAGAAATGAGGGGGAGAAATCTCTCAACCCCTGAAAACACTAATACAACAATAATGCACAATCCCTTGAAGGATTGGCTGCAATACATGTACAAATGGCAAATCTGCAGAAATGCCGGAGTTGCTGGGCAGCAGCTGCAACTCAAAAAATAGAAATGGATGAAAATAGCTGAATATGTTGGTGCATAGATCTCATCCAATGGATCTCTTAAGAGAAAGGCTGATCCAATCCCTGAAGATCTCTCCCTCTAGTATAGTGATACAATCCCCCAATGTAGGTGCACTCTAAAATAATGCAGTCAAGGCACTTGATTGCACTGTAGGAGATAGAGAATACTTGTCCTGGTGCCAAAGATGTGCAATCAGCTCAGAAACCTCCTTCACTGATCTCTCGGAGAAATAGGAACTCCCTCCTCTAAAAGATAATCCAAGGAAAGGTGTTGTGGAACCCTCCACTGCAACACCCAGCAACACTACATTATACTTTAGCAGAAATAACACAGTGACTGAATAGTGGCTTTGGCCTTGAGCCAAGATGTGAAGAAGATTAATTGAAATCCTTCAAGAGGCCTCTCAAGAAGGAGAGGAAACCCTAAACAGGAATCCCTCGTGCCAAACAGCATTGCAACTCAACTAAACAACCGAAGATTGCAAATAGTCTAATCAGAAAAATGATCAAATGCTCAAAAATGTCTCACTATGGCTGCCTCTTCATCCTTTTATGCAAGTGAATGTCTCTTTGCCATGGACCCTACACATTAGGGTTTCTTCCACAAAGAATATTCCTCCCTCTCAAACTGTGTTGTCTTCTCATGCAAGCTACACCTCTTAGGCAGCGTTGTTGACTTGGTCAAACTTGACCTTGTCCTCATGCAATTGCCCATTTTCACACTGGAAGGTGCAAAATTAAGCTGCTCCATTGTTTCTTTTCACACTATGAAGGATCTTATTCCTACTCATGGGCCTTTTACCCATTTTATTCACCTCCTAAATGAAATAAGAAAAAATTAATATTCCAATTTGCTGCTTGCAAATTTTGGAATATTACAAAAGTATCTTGGACGTCATCTAAACTATGTAATATTCATTGATGACCATTCAAGGAAAACTTGGGTTTATCTAATGAAATCCAAGGATGAAGTATTCATCACATTTAAAGAATTCAAAGTTGAAGTAGATAAGCTTAAATAAAGGAGAATAAATATTTTAATGTCTGATAATGGGGGAGAATACACATCAAAGGAAATTGTATCCTTATGTAAGGAGTCTGAGATTAAGAGGGAGTTGATAGTCACATATAATCCCAAACAAAATGGAGTTGCAGAACGGAAGAATCGATCCATTGAAGAAATTCTAAAATCCATGTTACAAGATCAATATTTTTCAAAATTTTTGTGGGGTGAAGCTACTAAGACAATTGTATACATACAAAATTGAAGTCCCCACAGGTAACTAGATAACATGACTCCCGAAGAAGCACTCACTAGGAAGAAACCAAGCATTGACCATCTTCGAATTTTTTGTTTTCGTGTCTATATTCATATACTGAATGAAAAGAGAAAGAAATTGGATCCTTCAAGCATGAAGGGAAACTTTGTTGCCTACATTAATTTTTCTAAGGCTTATAGGATCTATATAAAAAAAGGACATCGAATACAAGTTAGTCAATATGTGATATTTGATGAAAGTATTGCATTTAAGAAATTAAAGGATCTCCTGATGGACTCTGATGATTAAGAAATTCCTATATTCAAAGAGGAAGGCACTAGGGAGGAACAAGAATCAAATCATCAAGACAAAGGTCTTGGTGAACCCGTGAATAATATCCTTATACCAATCAGAGCAGAGAAGTTTGATTTGATTGCCGATTTTTTGATACTTTGACTTGCTTCATCAACAACTTCATCCAAGGGTGAAAACATATTAATTCCGAAAGCTTGAAAATTAGACTCTGTGAGAAATTTTTCCAGGCCCTCTCCTTTGACCAACTTAGTAGGCTTAATATCTAAATCATATTCTTGAATTTTGGCAATCCATTTTCCTCTTTTTCCCTCCACATCACTTTGAACTAGCACATCTTTTACAGCAGATTTGGGTACATATGTTATTATTTGAGAATGAAGTACATAAGTCCTCAAAGCTTCAATGATTTAACTAAAGCATATAATTGTTTCTCCAAAATATTGTATTTGAGTTCTGCATCTCTGAGAAATTTACTGAAAAATTCTACAGGTTTCTCTTTTCCCTCTTCGTTCTTCTGTAGCAACACAGCAGTAGTAGTAGAAGGTGATGCAAATGAAAAGATTTGGAAAGGCTTTTCATAATCTGGGCTGATCAAAACTGGAGCTTGTTGAAGAGCCTCTTTAATCCTGCCAAAGGATTCTCTTGCATCTCTATCCCATTTCACTTCAGCATTTTTATTCAGTATATTTGTTATGTTTCTGACAATCCCAACATAATTTGGGACAAATCTTCTCAGAAAAATAATTTTCCCTAGAAATCTTTGGATATCTTTCTTACTTCTAAGCAATGGGATTGTTTGTATAGCCTCAACTCTTGTTGGATAAATTTTCACCCACTGATTTGAAACTATATGTCCCAGCAACTTACCTTCCTTCAAAGAAAACAAATATTTCTTAGGATTCACTGATAACCCAAACTTCCTGCATTTCAGGAAAGCCTTCTGTAGATGCTCCAAGTGCTAATCATCAGAACCTGAAAAAATAGTCACATCATCCAAAAATATGACTACAAATTTGTCACCCACAAATTATATATACATTTCCCCTTGAAAATTAGCCCCTGCATTCATGAGACCGAATGGCATCCTGGCATACATGAACGTTCCCCAAGGTGTGGTAAAAGTTGTTTTCTTCTGATCTTCCTTTGCAACAGCTACTTGATTGTACCTAGAGAAACCATCAACCATGGATAACCTATGAGCTCTAGTCACTTTCTATAAAACATAATCCATCTTTGGAAAAGGATAATTGTCTTTTAGAGAAGCTCTGTTCAAGTTCCTGAAATCAACACTTAACCTTATCTCTCCATTCTTCTTCCTAACAAGAACCAGATAAGAAACCTAGTCTGAGTATCTAAGTGGGACTATGATTTTTGCTTGCGGAAATTTCTTCACTTCTTTTTAAATTGGGGCAAGTAAAAATGGATTAATCTGCCCAATCTTCTTCTTGTGAGGCTTAACCCCATCTTTTAATGGTATTTTATGCTGAAAATTATCTAAATCATACATCTTTAAATCTTAATAGGACCATGCAAACACATCCATATACTTCTTGAAAAGATCAGCATACCTTTATTTATAATCGTTAGGAACTCCTTTGAACAAATTAAGCATCTTGGGCTCCTGCTGAGTTCCTAAATTACAGTCTTCCATTTCACCATCCCGAGATACTTTTTTTTGGTTTACTACTACATCATTTGCATCAAAAAATCTTTCAAGAGTAACCAAACATCTGGGCAATGTATTATCTTTCAACTGAATTATCTTCTGATCACCTATTGACTGCTTAAGGTTTTTCAAGACATCATTCTGATTAGTTTGTTCACTTTCCTGATCCATTTCAGTGTCTTCAAAATTTCCAATCCTTGTTAACAAATGATTGATCTGCTCATCATCCTCAAAAACCTACCAATGCTTTACATTATCAAGAATTGAAGGTCTATGCCTCAACTCAATCTCATATCTCAGTCTTGGATTAATGGGTGACTTAAATGTACTGGCTGCAACTACCAGGGAATCTTCCATTTTGTTTTCTTCTCTTGGAATAAACTGAAGATTCAAGGCTTCAAAATAATTTTCAATCAGGTCCCGCACTTCATTTCTATAAGACCTCGATCTGGGATGTTTGGTTTGGCACAAATTCTTAATATGTCTTATAATTATCTCATAATCATAAAAAATGGAAATACATTGAATTCCCATCTTTTAGCAATTTGAAGACTCAAAATCAATGCTTCATACTCAGCTACATTATTGGTTTATTCAAATTCAAGCTTAAAAGAAAAAGGTAAAATATTACCTTCTGGAGAAATGAATAAAAACCTAGCTCCTATGCCATCCTTTGAGTAGGCACCATCGAAATAACACTTCCAAATTTTATTTGAATCTAGCTCCTGTGCCATCCTTTGAGTAGGCACCATTGAAATAACACTTCCAAATTTTATTTGAATCCATCTCCTTATGTACAATTTCTGAAGAGAGATGCTTTTGTGAGTCTTCAACAAATTCTGCATCTTCATGCAGCATGAAACAAGAGAGATCCTCCTTATCTCAACCATAGATAGGGGAATTTCCTGCATCTTTCTTTGTGGTAGTCTTAACAAATATGGTTTCTCTGTATAACCTTCTTTCTTCCCCATTGAACACAGGAATGATTGCATATGTAAAGTCCAGTTTTAAGACACCTCCAAGTTTTTCCCCCCAAAATCTGGACAACAACATACCAAATCTGGATGGAATATCTTCAACTACTACAGCCATCATGATACTCTTGGCTGGAATTTGAGCCAGGGATACCACCATGTCTTTGATAAGCCCAACACACTTCACCCTTTTTGAATCAAATGAATAAAGGTCTCTATAGGGCTTAGTTATTTGTAAATTTAATTCTTTCATCACAGATAATGGCATAAGATTATGTGATGCACCAGAATATAACATACAATTATGCAGAATGAAGTCATGAAGCAACACCGATATATAAAATGGAGGAATAGAATAATATATCTCTTCAACATGTGGACCAAAAGTGACTACTGGATTTTCATCTTGCAGATTCACAGTATCACCAATATCATCAGACTGAGAAAGATTAATAAACTCTGTAATTTCCTTCTTGTAACTAGGTGTCTTAGCTAATTCAAGCAAAGGTACTTGAATTTTGAACTTTTCTAATTCTTTGGAAAGACTGAAAGCTTGATTATGGTTAATAATATTTTCATGTTCTTCTTGATTCTTGTTAGACTTAACATTTTTCTCAGGTACAGTAACAATCTTCTCCAAAATATTTGAATCAATTGACTTATTCTAGTAAGCCTCAGCTTGTTTTTCATTTGTACTCATTGAATTCATAGGTTCTTTCCCCTTGTCTGATTGTTTTACTGAGTTCTTTGGTTGTGAAGTTGTCATTAGAGAAGGAACTGACTCTGGTTCTTTTTCCTCATCATTCTGAGTTCTTGATCTCTTTTTTGATCTTAAGTCGTACTTCTTATGCAACTCTGCTTACATAAAATCAGTGAATTGTTTACAACAGTCATCCATCTCTTCCTGATCAAATGATACACCGGCTTCTGTGGATTCTTCTTCACATTTCTCTTCTTCCTCATCATCATCTTCCATATAAACATCAGATATTTTATCTTCAACCTCTTTCTGATCATCCTCAGCAAACTATGAAGGTGTTGCTTCTATATATAAGCGTGCTTGAACTTGATCCTGGTCTCTTCTTTCCCTCCGCAAAATCTGCAAGGGTTTCTTTCTGAACTATGGATTAAAAACACCTATGTTTTGCTATGCAGGTTTCTTATTATCCAATTCCATCTTCACTAATTTATTTGACAAGTTCTTGATGACCTTAGTCATGTCATCAATCCTATGATCCTGAGATGAACCTTCTTTAGCCTTACCTTTAGCTTGAACTGTCTACTTTTCTTGTGCTTTTCCAGCAGCAGTCATGTTTGCTTCAATCTCTAAAGCATCTGTTTGGATTTGTTCAAGAGTAGCAAATATTCTCTCTCTCAAAGTGAAACTAAAATCTGATACAAATGCTCCATAAAAAACAACTCTTGCTCCAATAGGAGGGGGTTTCATTTATGCGAGAAAACTATTATACAATTTGTTAAATCTTTTAATTAAATCACTCATGCTTTCATTAGACTTTTTCTTAATAGCATTAAACTCTGTCAATGAATAACCATGATCTCTCTTTTCACCCCATATTTGGATGAATTGTCTTTCTAATTCGTCCCAATCATTAATTGAGCCATTTGGTAAGCCTTTGAACCATTTTCTTGTCTGTCCATTCAGAGACAGTACAAATAGTCTCATTACTACATTAAGATGTTCAACATTTAAATTTTCAGCAAAAGTGCAAAACAAAGGCAAATTTTTTTCTGTAGCTATTTCTTCTTCACCAGTAAATCTAGGAAGCATTCATTGGTTGTGGAAGATTTAATTGTGCATATCTATTCATCAAGAAAGCAGGGACAGGGGCTGCCATGTTTATGCCTTAATTAACTGCTCCTTGAGTAGGTGGGGTTTGTATACTAGTTGTAGATGTGGATGGATGAGGTGAAACAACTGATATGGGATGGGGTTGATGAACAATAGCAGAAGAAATGGAAACTGTATTAGGATGAGTTTCTGTAAATGTAAATGAAACAGACTCAAAACATTGTTCTTCTAACTTTGGTTCTTGGAAATGAATAGGTGGGGACAAGGATTCTTGTTCCGAGAAAATGAGTTTTCGGGAAATATCCTTGGATGAAAGGGTATGGGAACTGCTGCCAGGTGTAGGCAGTGTGGCATCAGGTGTAGAAAGTGTTATTGATTTCTGGCCCTTTTTAGAAACCAGCTTTTCAGGATCTGAAAGAATAGGATATTTCTACTGAGAGGTATCTGACCTCGTATGTGGATTTTTATACGCCAGAATTATGAAATAAAAACACAGCCTGATATTTCCTCCTCTTTAAACAACCAGAGGAAATATGAACAAAACCCAAGGAAAAAACTTCGCTTCTTCGATCCCCAGCAACGGTGCCAAAAAATGTTGTACCTTAAGAGACAATCCCTTAGTTGTGATAAGGAATCTGTGCTTAAGACATTTATACAGTTATGTCACAGAAATATTGGTCTTTTTTTAATCACCTTCAAATATTTATCATTAAACCCTCAAAGATCAAGTACAATGAATGTCCCACAATGTTATTATTTGTTGATATAGAATGGAATGATCAGAAGAACATGAAAGAAAGAAGCCCAAACTAATATGATGTTGTACAGAATATATCACCTCAAACTCTAGAAGAATTATAAGAAAAGAAATAGTTAAAATGAAGGAGCGCCTATTAAGGATTTTAACTCTTATTCACATAAGTAAAAAGCGACCTGTAGCTTCATTACTTCATTTTATTCAGAGATGGAAAGTACACAATGTAAACTAGAAGACACATCAACATCAAAAAATGCCAGAAACTTGCTTTTCATGCATTAATCATTTGAAATATGAGTATAAAAATTGTATTCTGAAGGTCTAAAACTTGGAACCTTTTTCTTTCTTGTCCCTCTCATTAAATACAATAGAAAGCAGTTTGTAATTGTTGTAACTGATCCTAACTACTTCAACTACTTAGGACTTCGTCAACTATCTATTACATGTCCTCAAAATGTCTTATTACAATTACATTCTCTTTAAAAGACGAAAATAACATGAAATTAAAATTCTAACATATATGTTGAATGTGAATTGATGACGATGTTGTTGCATTTCCTTGACTGGCTGGTTTATCCTTCTTTGAAGTCAATGGGTCCTTTGGTAAATCTGTCATCCAGGCTCTGCATTTTTTCCATATCTCGATGTTTGTCTTGGGTGAATGAACTAGCTTGTGATACTCCAATCTGAAAGCAATGATTCTGTTGAAAGATGGTCTTTCTGCAAATAAATTTTTCACTAACCACAATAGCTGAAAATGCCTTACAAGGAAATTGATCACTGTTGCTCCTTTAAGAACCTGAATTTTCATGAGTACTGTCTACCTTACTTTTTGCCAACACTAGTAAGGGTTCATAAGAGTTCCATGATAAAATACCACCTACAATACTCCAACATGATGGCAAACCTACCCTTGATATTTTATCAAATAATTTATCAAACTGGTTCACTGCTTCCTTAAGCTCAATCAGCTTCTTTTCTGTAGACTTCCTACAGTCATTTTTTACAATCATTTTATTAATTTCCACAAAATATAAAATCCTGCCTTTAATTTCATTTTCTTCCAACTCCTGATCTGTTTTGGAATCAATGAAATTAATAAACTTTCTTTCCCAACTGGCCCTATTAATTGTCTTCTGCTTGTCTGTCATGACTTGTTCTTCAAACTCCTTGATAATACTTTTTTCTTCTACAACGACAGTCAGAAAATATCATATTTTCTTCATTTCTGCAATAATATCATTTCAAATGATATCCTTAGCCTGTATTAAGGATATATTTCCCTACAATTTTTCTTTGAGATTTTTAATCTTAGCATCAGCAATTTGGTCATCCATTTTTTATTTATTGACTTCTCCCTCTATGGCTTGTATGATATTTGGTGTTGTTTCTAAATCAGCTTTTTTCATTTTTGTATCTCTCTCTGCCATCTATAATTCAGTGGTTAATTGAGATATTTGTGCTAATGGATCTTCATTACCTGATGGAAAAACAAAAGTGCAAGTATGAGATTCAATATGATTCTGCAAGGACAATGCATTTTGCTTTAACTTAGTGATTTCTTCTTCCTTTTGCAAGAGCTGCTGAAGAAGTTTTTCTTTCTCATTTTCTATCTTTGCAACCTCTTCTGCGATGGAGTGTTCTCCTGTAGGCAATTTCAATTTTTTCTTCAGTACAGAGATTTATGATTCAGCACTCTACAGAAGCTTCTGTATAGCAGACCTGTCATTGGGATCTACTCCAATCTTCACTATAATCTTTTTGAGTTCCTCATTCTAGATTGTCAAAGCCCTGGAATTGGTGGCACGGGCTTTAAAATTAAATGCTGATAAGACATGCCAAAATACCGTTAAGAAAACCCGACGTGGACTACAACTGTCACCAACTTGACCACATATGTCACTGCGGGAGGCCTCGAGGTACGAAGAACTCATTTGGCTTATGCCCCGATAGTGAATATCGATCGTTCAACTGGATTACCCCCGCAGTCAACAAGGTCAACTGCGGAGGCACCCTCCGTGTTAACCCATGCATTGAAATTGCCCGCGGGTTGAGCCTTTTACTCACTGTTTGATAAATCATCGAATCCCGCTCCATAAAATTCTCGATACTTAATCTTTGAACTGGGACCCACTTCTATAAATACTTTAAAGTATTTAAACTTTAAATTTTAATATAACGAGCAGATACATTTTTATGCTAAAGTATATGAAACTTGATACTGTAACATATCTTTTGATATTTTTCTCTTTTTTTTGTATTTTTGAAAATTAAAAATAAAGGATATTGCAAATGACCCACAACATCTGGCTCCACCTGGGGATAGTGTTTTTTGCCACGAAACACTAAGAACCGCAGATTATTTCCTTCACTTTGGGCATGGAGTCAAATATTGTTTGATGAAAATGTACAATGAAGGAAACCGAATATGTACAATGGTGAACCATCAAATTTCAATGTTGGAAATAATGTTTCAAATACTGCCCATTCACAGGCAGCTCTATTGTTTCTCCATCAATATTCTCCAGCATAAAAGTGTTATTTGATCTGGCTTCAAAAATCTTGTATGGGCCATACCAGAGAGGGTCAAACTTACCATGCTTTCCTTTATCTTCTCTTCTGGTATCCCATCTTAATACCAAGTCTCCAATTTGGAAAAGAATATCCTTTGCCTTCCTATAGAAAATGGACTTCATCTTTTCTTGATAGGTGACCAAGTTTTCCCTGACTTTATTCATGTTTTCACTCAATTCTATTACCTTATTCAGTCTTCTTATCAATGCATTAGGTTCTTCTTGTGCTTCTTAAAGGAAAGAAATTACTGGTATAGCTAGCTGAGTGGGAGACAAAGCTTTAGTACCATATAATAATTCATAAGGGGACTTACCAGTAGATCTTCTAGTAGTCATTCTTACTGCCCAGAGAGAAAATATCAACTTTGAATCCTAGTTCTTCTGATTCGCATTAATTGTTTTCTTCAAAACCTTAACCAATGTCTTACTGGATGATTCAACTAGCCCATTCCCTTAAGGATGATATGCTATAGAATGATACAAAATAACATTATATGTTTAAAAAAAAATTATAAATCTAACTGAATTGAATAGCTGAGCATTGTCTGTTACAATATTCACTGGACATCCAATCTGGTGAAGATGTTCTCTTCCAAAAACTTCAATACTACCAGATCATTTTCTTTTCTGGTAGGTATTCCCTCCACCCACTTTGTAAAATAATCAGTGGTAGTCAGAATCCACTTGAACTTCCCACTTGATGGTGGATTAATTTCTCCAATGAAATCCAATCCCCATTGTCTAAAGGGTTCTTCAACAAATACAAGGAGAAGAGGTAGAGGAGATAACCTTTTCTTTTCTCCAAACAACTGACATTTTTGGAAACTTCTAACCACTTTGTATACATCAGCAAATAAGGAAGGCCAATAAAAACCTGATTTGAGGATTTTATGAGTTGTAACTTTCTAGCTATAATGCCCCCCACACAAACATTAATGGTACTCTTTGATAACTTCCATTGACTCTCCTTCTGTCAAACACATCAACAAAACACCAGCAAGATCCTTCCAACATAATTTAGCATCAATTATAACATAAGTTTGAGCTTAATTTTAAGAGCTCTGTACTTTGTTCTGTTTATTGAGGGAGGACAAGAGAAAAACCACAAATAGTGAATAATATCCTTCTACCAATCAGAGTAGAGATATTTGTATTTGATTTCCGATTTTGTGCTACTTTGACTTGCTTCGTCAACAACTTCATCCAAGGGTGCAAGCAGATCAATTCCTAGAGCTTGAAAATTAGACTCTGTGAGCAATTTTTCCAGGCCCTATCCTTTGACCAACTTAGTAGGCTTAATATCTAAATCATATTCTTGAATTTTGGCAATCCATTTTCCTCTTTTTCCCTCCACGTCACTTTGAACTAGCACATCTTGTACAGCTGAGTTGGGTACATATGCTACTATTTGAGAATGAAGTACTTAAGTCCTGAAAGCTTTCAATGATTTAACTAAAGCATATACCTGTTTCTCCAAAATATTGTATTTGATTTATGTATCTCTGAGAACTTTACTGAAAAATTCTACCGGTTGTTGTTTTCCTTCTTCGTTCTTCTGCAGCAATACAGCAGCAATAGTAGAACGTGATGCAAATGAAAAGATTTGGAAAGGCTTTTGATAATCCGGGCTAATCAAAACTAGAGCTTCTTGAATAGCCTCTTTAATCCTGGCAAAGGATTATCTTGCATATTTATCCCATTTCACTTTAGAATTTTTCTTCAGAATATCTGTTATGTTTCTGACAATCTCAGCATAATTTGGGACAAATCTTCTCAGAAAATTAATTTTCCCTAGAAATCTTTGGATATTTTTCTTACTTCTAGGAAATGGGATTGTTTGTATAGCCTCAACTCTTGTTGGATCAATTTTCACCCCCTGATTTGAAACTATATGTCCCAGCAACTTACCTTCCTTCAATGCAAACAAATATTTCTTAGGATTCAATGATAACCCAAACTTCCTACATTTCAGGAAAGCCTTCTGTAGATGCTCCAAGTGCTCATCATCAGAACCTGAAAAAATAGTCACATCATCCAAATATATGACTACAAATTTGTCACCCACAAATTCTATATCCATTGCCCTTTGAAAAGTAGCCCCTGCGTTCATGAGACCGAATGGCATCCTGGCATACATGAACGTTCCCCAAGGTGTGGTAAAATTTGTTTTCTTCTGATCTTCCTTTTCAAAAGCTACTTGATTATACCCAGAGAAACCATCAACCATGGATAACCTATGAGCTCCAGTCACTTTCTGTAAAACATAATCCATCTTTGGCAAAGGATAATAGTCTTTTAGAGAAGCTCTGTTCAAGTTCCTGAAATCAACATATAACCTTATCTCTCCATTCTTCTTCCTAACAGGAACTAGATTAGAAACCCAGTCTGAGTATCTAAGTGGGACTATGATTTTTGCTTGCAGAAATTTCTTCACTTCTTTTTCAATTGGGGCAAGTAACAATGGATTAATCTGCCCGAGCTTCTGCTTGTGAGGCTTAACCCCATCTTTTAATGGTATTTTATGTTGAATAATATCTAAATAATATGTCTTGAAATCTTCATAGGACCATGCAAACACATCCATATACTTCTTGAAAAGATCAACATACATTTCTTTATAATCCTTAGGAACTCCTTTGAACAACTTAACCATCTTGGGCTCCTACTGAGTTCCTAAATTACAGTCTTCCATTTCACCATCCTGAGATACTTTTTTCTGGTTTACTGCAACATCATTTGCATCAAACAATCTTTCAAGAGGAACCAGACCTCTGGGCAATGTATTATCTTTCAATTGAATTATCTTCTGATCACCTATTGACTGTTGCAGGTTTTTCAGTACATCATTCTGATCAGTTTTTTCACTTTATTGATCCATTTCACTGTCTTCAAAATTTCCAATCATTTTTAGGAAATGATTGATCTACTCATCATCCTCAAAAACCTGCCAACGCTTTACATTATCAGGAATTGAAGTTCTATGCCTCAACTCAATCTCATATCTCAATCTTGGATTAATGGGTGGCTTAAATGTACTGGATGCAACTGCCAGGGAATCTGCCATTCTGTTTTCTTCTCTTGGAATAAAATGAAGATTCAAGGCTTCAAAATAATTTTGAATTAGGTCCCACACTTCATCTCTATAAGACCTCAATCTGGGATGTTTGGTTTGACACAAATTCCTAATATGTCTTATAATTAACTCAGAATCACCAAAGATGGAAATACATTGAATTCCCATTTGTTTAGCAGTTTGAAGACTCAAAATCAATTCTTCATACTCAGCTAAATTCTTGGTTTATTCAAATTCAAGCTTAAAAGAAAAAGGTAAAATATTACCTTCTGGAGAAATGAATAAAAACCTAGCTCCTGTTCCATCCTTTGAGTAGGCACCATCGAAATAACACTTCCAAATTTTATTTGAATCCAGCTCCTTATGTACAATTGCTAAAGAGAGTTGCTTCTATGAGTCTTCAGCAAATTCTGCATCTTCATGCATCATGAAACAAGAGAGATCCTCCTTCTCTTAACCATAGATAGGGGAATTTCCTGCATCTTTCTTTGTGGTAGTCTTAACAAATCTGGTTTCTCTGTATAAACTTATTTCTTCCCCATTGAACACAGGAATGATTCCATATGTAAAGTCCAGTTTTAAGACACCTCCAAGCTTTGCCCCCAAATATCTGGACAACAACATACCAAATCTGGCGGTAATATCTTCAACTACTACATCCATCATGATACTCTTGGCTGGAATTTGAGCCAAGGATACCACCATGTCTTTGATAAGCCCAACACACTTCACCCTTTTTGAATCAAATGAATAAAGGTCTCTATAGGGCTTAGTGATTTTTAAATTTAATTCTTTCATCATAGATAATGGCATAAGATTATGTGATGCACCAAAATCTAACATACAATTATGCACAATGAAATCATGAAGCAACATCGGTATGTAAAATGGAGGAACGGAAGAATCTACCTCTTCAACATGTGGACCATAAGTGACTACTGGATTTTCTTCTTGCAAATTCGCAAATTCACAGTATCACCAATATCATCAGACTAAGGAAGATTAATAAATTCTGCAACTTCCTTCTTGTAACCAAGTGTCTTAGCAAATTCAAGCAAAGGTACTTGAATTTTTATCTTTTCTAATTCTTTGGAAAGACTGAAAGCTTGATTATGTTTAATAATCTTTTCATGTTCTTCTTGATTCTTGTTAGAATTAACATTTTTCTCAGGTACAGTAACAATATTCTCCAAAATATTTGAATCAATTGACTTATTCTGGGAAGCCTCAGCTTGTTTTTCATTTGTACTCATTGAATTCATAGGTTGTTTCCCTTTGTCTGATTGTTTTACTGAGTTATTTGGTTGTGGAATTTCCATTGGAGAAGGAACTGACACTGGTTCTTTTTCCTCATCATTCTAAGTTCTCAATCTCTTTTTTGATCTTAAGTCATACTTATTATGCAACTCTGCTTGCATAAAATTAGTAAATTGTTTACAATAGTCATCCATCTATTCCTGATCAAATGATACACCAACTTCTATGGATTCTTCTTCACATTTCTCTTCTTCCTCGTCATCATCTTCCATATAAACATCAGATATTTGATCTTCAACCTCTTTCTGATCATCCTCAGCAGACTGTGAATGTGTTGCTTCTATATATAAGGGTGCTTGAACTTGATCCTAGTCTCTTCTTTCCCTCTGCAAAATCTTCAAGTGTTGCTTTCTGAACTGTGGATTAAAAACACCTATGTTTTTCTGTGCAGGTTTCTTATTATCCAATTCCATCTTCACTAATTTATTTGACAAGTTCTTGATGACCTTAGTAATGTCATCAATCTTATGATCCTAAGATGAATCTTCTTTAGCCTTACCTTTATCTTGAACTGTCTGCTTTTCCTGTGCTTTTCCAGCAGCAGTCATGTTTTCTTCAATCTCTAAAGCATCTATTTGGAATTTTTCAAGAGTAGTAGATCTTCTCTCTCTCAAATTGAAACTAAAATCTGATACAAATGCTCCAGAAAAAACAACTCTTGCTCCAATAGGAGGGGGTTTCATTTCTGCGGGCAAACTATTATACAATTTGTTAAATATTTTAATGAAATCATTCATGTTTTCATTATAATTTTTCTTAATAGCATTAAACTCTGTCAATGAATAACCATGACCTCTCTTTTCACCCCATATTTGCTGAAGATGTTCTCTTCCAAAAACTTCATTACTACCAAATCATTTTCTTTTCTGGTAGGTATTGCCTCCACCCACTTTGTAAAATAATCAGTGGCAGTCAGAATCCACTTGAACTGCCCACTTGATGGTGGATTAATTTCTCCAATGAAATCCAATCCCCATTGTCTAAATGGTTCTTCAACAAATACAGGGATAAGAGATAGAGGATCTAACCTTTTCTTTTCTCCAAACAACTGACATTTTTGGTAACTTTTAACCACTCTGTATACATCAACAAATAAGGAATGCCAGTAAAAACCTGATTTGAGGATTTTATGAGCAGTAACTTTCCAGCTATAATGGCCCCCACACAGACATTCATGGTACTCTTTGATAACTTCCACTGACTCTCCTTCTATCAAACAAAACAACAAAACACCAGCAGGATCCTTCCAATATAATTTAGCATCAATTATAACACAAGGTGAGCTTTAAGTTTAAGAGCTTTGTACTTTGTTCTGTTTATTGAGGGAGGACAAGAGAAAAGGCACAAATAGTGAATAATATCCTTATACCAATCAGAGCATAGAAATTTGTATTTGATTGCCGATTTTGTGCTACTTTGACTTGTTTCATCAACAACTTCATCAAAGGGTGCAAGCAGATTAATTCCCAGAGCTTGAAAATTAGAATCTGTGAGCAATTTTTCCAGGCCCTATCCTTTGACCAACTTAGTAGGCTTAATATCTAAATCATATTCTTGAATTTTGGCAATCCATTTTCCTCTTTTTCCCTCCACATCACTTTGAACTAGCACATATTTTACAACTGAGTTGGGTACATATGCTACTATTTGAGAATGAAGTACATAAGTCCTGAAAGCTTTCAATGATTTAACTAAAGGATATACATGTTTCTCCAAAATATTGTATTTGAGTTCTGCATCTCTGAGAACTTTACTGAAAAATTCTACAGGTTTCTCTTTTCCTTCTTCGTTCTTCTGCAGCAACACAGCAGCAGTAGTAGAAGGTGATGCAAATGAAAATATTTGGAAATGCTTTTGATAATCTGGGCTGATCAAAACTAGAGCTTCTTGAAGAGCCTCTTTAATCCTAGCAAAGGATTCTCTTGCATCTCTATCCCATTTCACTTCAACATTTTTATTCAGCATATCTGTTATGTTTCCGACAATCCCAACATAATTTGGGACAAATCTTCTCAGAAAAATAATTTTCCCTAGAAATCTTTGGATATCTTTCTTACTTCTAGGCAATGGGATTGTTTGTATAGCCTCAAATCTTGCTGGATCAATTTTCACCCCCTGATTTGAAACTATATGTCCCAGCAACTTACCTTCCTTCAATGCAAACAAATATTTCTTAGGACTCAATGATTACCCAAACTTCCTGCATTTCAGGAAAGCCTTCTGTAGATGCTCCAAGTGCTCATCATCAGAACCTGAAAAGATAGTCACATCATCCAAATATATGACTACAAATTTGTCACCCACAAATGCTATATTCATTTCCCTTTGAAAAGTAGCCCCTGTATTCATGAGACCAAATGGCATCCTGGCATACATGAACGTTCCCCAAGGTGTGGTAAAAGTTGTTTTCTTCTGATCTTCCTTTTCAACAGCTACTTGATTGTACTCAAAGAAACCATCAACCATGGATAACCTATGAGCTCCAGTCACTTTCTGTAAAACATAATCCATCTTTGGCAAAGGATAATTGTCTTTTAGAGAAGCTCTATTCAAGTTCCTGAAATCAACACATAACCTTATCTCTCCATTCTTCTTCCTAACAGGAACAATATTAGAAACCCAGTCTGAGTATCTAAGTGGGACTATGATTTTTTCTTGCAGCAATTTATTCACTTTTTTTTCAATTGGGGCAAGTAACAGTGGATTAATCTTCCTGAGCTTCTGCTTGTGAGGTTTAACCCCATCTTTTAATGGTATTTTATGATGAATAATATCTAAATCATATGTCTTTAAATCTTCATAGGACCATGCAAACACATCCATTTGAAAATATCAACATACATTTCTTTATAATCCTTAGGAACTCCTTTGAACAACTTAACCATCTTGGGCTCCTGCTGAGTTCCTAAATTACAGTCTTCCATTTCACCATCCTGAGATACTTTTTTCTGGTTTACTGCTACATCATTTGCATCAAACAACCTTTCAAGAGGAACCAATCCTCTAGGCCATGTATTATCTTTCAATTGAATTATCTTCTGATCACTTATTGACTGCTTCAGGTTTTTCAGGACATCATTCTGATCAGTTTGTTCACTTTCTTGATCTATTTCACTGTCTTCAAAATTTCCAATCATTGTTAGGAAATGATTGATCTACTCAACATCCTCAGAAACCTGCCAATGCTTTACATTATCAGTAATTGAAGGTCTATGCCTCAACTCAATCTCATATCTCAGTCTTGGATTAATGGGTGGCTTAAAAGTACTGGCTGCAACTGCTAGGGAATCTGCCATTCTGTATTCTTCTCTTGGAATAAACTGAAGATTCAAGGCTTCAAAATAATTTTCAATCAAGTTCCACACTTCATTTATATAAGACCTCAATCTAGGATGTTTGGTTTGACACAAATTCTTAATCTGTCTTATAATTAACTCTGAATCACCAAAAATTGAAATACATTGAATTCCCATCTGTTTAGCAGTTTGAAGACTCAAAATTAATGCTTCATACTCAGCTACATTATTGGTTGATTCAAATTCAAGCTTAAAATAAAAAGGTAAAAGATTACCTTATGGAGAAATGAATAAAAACCCAGCTCCTGTGCCATCCTTTGAGCAGGCACCATCGAAATAACACTTCCAAATTTTATTTGAATCCAACTCTGTATGTACAATTGCTGAAGAGAGTTGCTTCTGTGAGTTTTCAGCAAATTCTGCATCTTCATGCAGCATGAAACAAGAGAGATCCTCCTTCTCTTGATCATAGATAAGGGAATTTCCTACATCTTTGTTTATGGTAGTCTTAACAAATCTGGTTTCTCTGTATAACCTTCTTTCTTCCCCATTGAACACAGGAATGATTGCATATGTAAAGTCCAGTTTTAAGACACCTCCAAGCTTTGCCCCCCAAGATCTGGACAACAACATACCAAATCTGGATGGAATATCTTCAACTACTACATCCATCATGATACTCTTGGCTGGAATTTGAGCCAAGGATATCACCATGTCTTTGATAAGCCCAACACACTTCACCCTTTTTGAATCAAATGAATAAAGGTCTCTATAGGGCTTAGTGATTTGTAAATTTAATTCTATCATCACAGATAATGGCATAAGATTATGTGATGCACAAGAATCTAACATATAATTATGCAGAATGAAATCATGAAGCAACGCCGATATATAAAATGGAGGAACAGAAGAATCTACCTCTTCAACATGTGGACCAAAAGTGACTACTAGCTTTTCTTCTTGCAAATTCACAGTATCACGAATATCATCATACTAAGAAAGATTAATAAATTCTGAAATTTCCTTCTTATAACCAGGTGTCTTAGCTGATTCAAGCAAAGGTACTTGAATTTTGATCTTTTCTAATTCTTTGGAAAGACTGAAAGCTTGATTATGTTTAATAATATTTTCAGGTTCTTCTTGATTCTTGTTAGAATTAGCATTTTTCTCAGGTATAGAAACAATCTTCTCCAAAATATTTGAATCAATTGACTTATTTTGGGAAGCCTCAACTTGTTTTTCATTTGTACTCATTGAATTCATAAGTTGTTACCCCTTGTTTGATTCTTTTATTGAGTTCTTTGGTTTTGGAGTCGCCATTAGAGAAGGAACTTACTCTATTTATTTTTCCTCATCATCCTGAGTTCTCAATCTCTTTTTTGATCTTAAGTCATACTTCTTATGCAACGCTGCTTGCATAAAATTAGTGAATTTCTTACAATAGTCATCCATCTCTTTCTGATCAAATGATACACCAACTTCTGTGGATTCTTCTTCACATTTATCTTCTTCCTCATCATCATCTTCCATATAAACAACAAATATTTGATCTTCAACCTCTTTCTGATCATCCTCACTAAACTGTGAAGGTGTTGCTTCTATATATAAGGGTGCTTGAACTTGATCCTGGTCTCTTCTTTCCCTCTGCAAAATCTACAAGGGTTGCTTTCTGAACTGTGGATTAAAAACACCTATGTTTTGTTGTGCAGGTTTCTTATTATCCAATTCCATCTTCACTAATTTATTTGACAAGTTCTTGATGACCTTAGTCATGTCATCAATCCTATGATCCTGAGATGAATCTTCTTTAGCCTTACCTTTATCTTGAACTATCTGCTTTTCCTGTGCTTTTCCAGCAACAGTCATGTTTGCTTCAATATCTAAAGCATCTGTTTGGATTTGTTCAAGAGTAGCAGATCTTATCTCTCTCAAAGTGAAACTAAAATCTGATACAAATGCTCCAGCAAAAACAACTCTTGCTCCAATAGGAGGGGGTTTCATTTATGCGGGCAAACTATTATACAATTTGTTAAATCTTTTAATGAAATCATTCATGCTTTCATTAGACGTTTTCTTAAAAGCGTTGAACTCTGTCAATGAATAACCATGATCTCTCTTTTCACCCCATCTTTGGATGATTTGTCTTTCTAATTCGTCCCAATCATTAATTGAGCCATTTGGTAATCCTTTGAACCATTTTCTTGCCTCTCCATTCATAGATTGTACAAATAGTCTCATTACTACATCAAGATGTTCAACGTTTAAATTTTCAGCAAAAGTGTTAAACAAAGGAAAATGTTGTTTTGCAGTTATTTCATCTTCACCAGTAAATCTAGGAAGCATTCATTGGTTGTGGAAGATTTAATGGTGCATATCTATTCATCAAGACAGCATGGACAGGGGCTGCCATGTTTATGCCTTGATTAACTGCTCCTTCAATAGGTGGGGTTTGTATACCAGTTGTAGATGTGGATGGATGAGGTGAAACAACTGATATGGGGTGGGGTTGATGAAAAATAGCAAAAGAACTGGCAACTGTATTAAGATGAGTTTCTATAAATGTAAATGAAACAAACTCAAAAGATTGTTCTGCTAACTTTGGTTCTTAGAAATGAATAGGTGGGGACAAGGATTCATGTTCTGAGAAAATGAGTTTCCGGGAAATGTCCTTGGATGAAAGGATATGGGAACTGTTGTCTGGTGCAGGAAGTGTGGCATCAAGTGTAGAAAGTGTTCTTGATTTCTGGCCCTTTTTATAAACCAGATTTTCAGCATCTGAAAGAATAAAAGCTTTCTGTTGAGAGTTATATGACCTCATATGTGGCCTTTTATACGCCAGAATTATGAAATAAAAACACAGCCTGATATTTCCTCCTCTCTAAACAACCAGAGGAAATATGAACAAAACCCAGGGACAAAACTTCGCTTCTTCGATCCCCGGAAATGGCGCCAAAAATTTTTTTACCTTAAGAGACAATCCCTTAGCTCTGATAAGGAATTCGTGCTTAAGAAATTTATATAGTTATGTCATAGAAAAATTGGTCTTTGTTTAATCACCTTCAAATATTTATCATTAAACCCTCAAAGATCAAGTACAATGAATGTCCCACAATGCTATTATTTGTTGGTATAGAATGGAATGATCAGAAGAACATGAAAAAAATTAGCCCAAACTGATATGTTGTTGTACAGAATATATCACCTTAAACTCCAGAAGGATTATAAGAAAAGAAACAGTTAAAATGAAGGAGCGCCTATTAAGGATGTTAACTCTTATTCACATAAGTAAAAAGAGACCTGCAGCTTCATTACTTCATTTTATTCAAATATGGAAAGTACACAATGTAAACTAGAAGACACATCAACATCAACAAATTCCAAAAACTTGCTTTTCATTCATTAATCATTTGAAATCTGAGTACAAAAATTGCAGTCTGAAGGTCCAAAACTTGGAACCTTTCTCTTTCTTGTCCCTCTCATTAAATACAATAGAAAGTAGTTTACAACTGCTGTAACTGATCCTAACTTTTTCAACTACTTAGGACTTCGTCAACTATCTATTACATGTCCTAAAAATGTCTTATTACAATTACATTCTCTTTAAAAGAGGAAAATAACATGAAATTAAAATTCTAATCTATATATTGAATATGAATTGATGACGATGCTGCTGCATTTCCTTGACTGGCTGGTTTATCCTTCTTTGAAGTCAAGGGGTCCCTTGGTAAATCTGTCATCTAGGCTCTGAATTTCTTCCATATCTCGATATTTGTCTTGGGTGAATGAACCAGCTTGTGATAATCCAATCTGAAAGCAATGATTCTATTGAAAGATGGTCTTTCTGCAAATAAAGTTTTCGCTAACCACGGCAGCTGAAAATGCCTTTGAAGGAAATTGATCACTGTTTCTCCTTTAAGAACCTGAGTCTTTTCATGAGTACTGTCTACCTTACTTTTTTCCAACACTAGTAAGGGTTCATAAGAATTCCATGATAAAAGACCAACTCCAAGACCCCAACATGATGGCAAACATGCTCTTGCTATTTTATCAAATAATTTATCAAACTAGTTCACTGCTTCCTTAAGCTCAATCAACTTCTTTTCTGTAGACTTTTTGCAATTATTTTTTACAATCATTTTATTAATTTCCACAGCATATAAAATCATGTATTTAATTTCATTTTCTTACAACTCCTTATCTATTTTGGAATCAATGAAATTAATAAAAATTCTTGCCAAAATGGCCCTATTAATTGTCTTCTGCTTGTATGTCATGACTTGTTCTTCAAACTCCTTGATAATACTTTTTTCTTCTTCAATGACAGTCAGAAAATCCCAGATTGTCTTCATTTCTGCAATAATATCATTCCAAATGATATCCTTAGCCTATATTAAGGAAATATTTCCCTTCAATTTTTCTTTGAGATTTTTAATCTCAGCATCAGCAGTTTGGTAATCCATTTTGTATTTATTGACTTATCCCTCTGTGGCTTGTATGATCTTTGTTGATGTTTCTAAATCAGCTTGTGCCCTTTTTCGATCTCTCTCTGCCATCTACAATTCAGTGGTTAATTGAGATATTTGTGCTAATAGATCTTCATTACCTAATGGAAAAACAAAAGTGCAAGTATGAGATTCAATATGATTCTGCAAGGACAATGCAGTTTGATTTAACTTAGTGATTTATTCTTCCTTTTGCAAGAGTTGTTGAAGAAGTTTGTCTTTCTCATTTTCTATCTCTGCAACCTCTGCTGCCATGGAGTGTTCTCTTGTAGGAAATTTCAATTTTTTCTTCAGTGCAGAGATTTCATATTCAGCACTCTGCAGAAGCTTCTATACAACAGACCTGTCATTGGGATATACTCCAATATTCACTATAATATTTTTGAGTTCCTCATTCAGGATTGTCAAAGCCCTAGAATTAGCTTTCTCTAACTTCAACTGCTTGATCACTTTTCCAAGCATATTTTCAGCCTTCGGTGCCATTGCATTAGTTTTGTTTAGGTCATTCACAATCAGTTGACCCGTTTGCATATGTAAATTTACTTTCTCAAGAAATGAAATTTTATTCACATCTACAGTCAAATTCATAGTATTAAAATTATTAGATGAACCAATAGACATATCAGAAGGATGTGAAAGGGCAATCTTGAATTGCTCATTTTCAAGATCCATTGCAGTTAGAAGTCTCGTTTGATCTGGGGCTATTTGGTACTCAGCTTGAGCCTCCATGCTTTCTTTCATCTTCTGAATTCTTTCTACAGTCTAGGAAAACATTTGTTTGATTAAGGGCGCGTGTTCCTGAGTGCTTTCATGTCTCTTGGGTGAAGTAGGAACATTTTTCTCATCTCCCAATTGTAATGAGAAACCAGGTTGAGCATCCACAAAATCTTCATTTAACTTTGTTCTCTTCTCAGTCCTCTGAATCAATCACTGCTTCTTTGCCTCTCTTATTTGACTTCTCTGATATGACAGGAGTCTGAATATTTGAGCTCACTGAACCTGCAACACCTTTACTTGCCATTTTTTATATATCAAGTTTGCTCTCATGAATGAATGTTGAATACCCATTTTCAATTCTCCTATTAGAAATCACACTATGAGGGTCATAAGCGCACTTCTGTCCTAAAAGTAGGTGCATTTCATCTAACATCTTTGTGACTTCATCAATTGCTTGTCTCATATTAACTATAAAAGGACCAACAGTCATTGGCAATTTAAACATATGACCTTTCTTCATAGGCACAAAGTGTACTTTATTAACATTTAAACTTTTCCTAATGAACTCCAAAGCGAATAATCTCATAGGCACAAAAACAAGAAGCCTATAAGGCTCTACACTAGCTCCATAAAGTCTAATCTCATAATGTTCTTCAAATACAAACCAACCACCAAACTTACAACTTGTCCCCAACTGCAAGAACTCTTGAGATTTTTGCAGAAAGCAAAGGGGAGTAATTCCATTCAAATTTTTATATGCAGTAGATATGAAATGACTAGAAAAATCAAATAAACCACCCTCATTTTGCTCTTTCCTTAGTATGTATGTCCAGAAAACCACTGACTATCTTTTCTTATTCATATCCATTATATTTAATCCCAGATGCTTGAATTCTTCTACATATTGATATAAAAAGAGGTAAATAACAAGAGAAGGAAACCTGAATGAACTTGTCAGTGATAGGCTCATGAGCTGAGAATTAACAGCTTCTTGCCAATAAGATGGAATATCCAACACCACTCCTAGCTTCATCATCATGGCGAACATTCCCAAAACTGACTTGTCTACTGTACTGTCATTATCCTTTCCCAAAATCTTTGCAATCCAGCTCAGCACTGGTTTGACTTCTATATCAAAAACCTCCATGGGGAATTCTTTACTATCAAGTACAAATTGTTGTGTATTTGGCTTCAGAAAATGAATGAACTGATTAAACTCCTGACCTGCAAGACTATCATAATGCGCTATCAAGGAATCATCAGTGAATTGGACATACGACTCTGACTCAGGATAACACAGAGCTTGACGAATTAATTGGGCTGAGACTTCTAGAACATTTTCCCCTTGACAATCCATTACGAAACATTTCCCAGGGTACATAAAAAACACTAGCCAATAAAAAAATTCAGGAAAAAGATGAGTTCTTGGGATACATGCAGACAACACACCAGTTTTAGCCATGGAAATGTAAGTTGGAGAAATTTTATCGTTTAGGAGGACCTTCTGATAAAAAGAAAGGTGGTTAAGGGAAAAATTTGTGTCTTGGATATCCCTCTTTGTGTCCATGAGATGGATATGACTAGAAGACCCTGACAGGGATGAGCTTTTAGCCATAATTCAACTTAGGATAGCAGACAATTGACATAGTGACAAATAATTGACAGGATGACAGATAACTGAGAAAGACACAGCAAAAACAAAATTCAACCACAAACTAACAATAATAACTTCAGAAAAATGAGAATCCTCCTATAATAGGTGGCGCGGGCTTTAAAATTAAATGTTGATAAGATGCACCAAAAGACTGTTAAGAAAAACCGACGTGGACTACAACTGTCACCAACTTGGCCGCATACGTCACTGTGGGAGGCCTCGAGGTACGGAGAACTCATTTGGCTTATGCCCCCGCAGTGAATCTTGATTGTTCATCTAGATTACCCATACAGTCAATAGGGTCAACTGCAGAGGCACCTCCGTGTTAACCCACGCGCTGAAAGTGCCCGCGGGTTGAGCCTTTTACTCACCACTTGATAAATCATCGAATCCCGCTCCATAAAATGCTCGATACTTATTCTTTGAACTGGGACCCGCTTCTATAAAGACTTTAAAGTATTTAAACTTTAAAATTTAATATAACGAGCAGATACATTTTTATGCTAAAGTATATGAAACTTGATACTTTAACATATCTTTTGATAATTTTCTATTTTTTTATATTTTTGAAAATTAAAAATAAAGGATATTGCAAATGAGCCACAACAGACCTCATGAGATTTATCTAGGTCAAGGAAAGTATGTGATCGAGATTTTTAAGTGGTTTGACATGATGGATTGAAAACCTATGACGCCCCCGTGATCACAAACATGAAGAGGCTAAGGAGTTCTGAATCGAGCCCAGTGGATCCGACCAGGTATAGAAAATTGATTAGCTCACTAATGTACTTGGTGGATACTCAACCAGACATACGTTTTGCAGTAAATGTTCTCAGTCAGTTCCAAGTTGAGCCAAAGCATGATCATTGGATAGCATCCAAACATATAATGAGATATCTACAAGTAAAAATCCACTACTTCTTGAAGTATGATAGGAGGAATGATGTCCACTTGATTGGATATATAAGTTATGACTGGGGAGGCAGTGAGCGGGATGGAAGAAGCACTACAAAAGGATGTTTTAGTTTGGGATTCTCGATGGTCTCATGGATGAGCAGAAAGCAAGAATCGGTTGCTTTGAGTAGTGTTGAAGTTGAATATATTGTAACCTATGAAGTAAGCAGAGAAGTTTTCTGGTTGAGAAAATTGTTGTCTGACTTGTTTGAAGGACCAATGGACCCTACAGTGTTACATTGTGGTAGCACCAGTTGTATAAGGTTTTCTAAAGACCCAATATTTCATGGAAAGACAAATCATATAAATAACAAGCATCACTACATTCAGAAGCTATTACCAGATGGTGTGTTGTAGCTAGGATATCTCTCCACTAATGGATAGGTAGCCGATATATTCACAAAATATCTTCCTAATAAGAATCTTGTGTATTTGAGAGACAAGCTTGTTTTGGTTGATATATCCTCCCTAGTTGAGAGGGAGATATAGGCACATCATTCTTGTCTTCACTTGGGAAGATAGAATAGAGGATTGGCACCTGACATCTGATACTCTTTGAGGACGAGGTTGGGCATCCAAAATAAGAGTAGTCATAGAGGACTAATATTCTTTGCGGACTGGATATCCAATATGAAGGACATACTCTGTGAACACATGGGTGGAGTATGTGCCTAGAGATACAATGATGATGGTGTCTATAAATCATCGGTCTCTCCAGCATTGTGCTATGATCTTGTGGAGAGATAGAGATTTTAGTCAAGGCCTTGCTATGTGACAATGTTGTTTGTTATGATGCTAAATAGATGGGTTACCAATCTGAATCTTCTTATGAGATCTCTTCAGATTGATAATGTCCATGTACCATTTATAAATACCTCCCTAGTTAAGAGGGAGTGTTGAAAAATGTGTAACTAGGTTCGATCTTCATAAATATGAAATGTAATTTTGATTATTGTATATTGTAAAATGAAAGAAAAATTATTATTTTTATTTTGTAGCATGGGTTTCATGCTCAAGGTATTTTATTTTAAATGTCAAGAACCCATTGAGTGCTTCTAGGGTTTCTCCTAGGTCAAGAAGTCAAAAGAGTCATTGTCATAAGTTAAAGACCCCATTGGGCACATCGTTACTTGTAAAAAGAATTATTTTTGTATTTAAAAGTGTCAATATACCCTTCAAGGCCAACTCGACCTAGCAGCTAAGAAGTCGACCTATTTTGAGGAGCCACATCCACCTTAGAAGCCTATATAAAGGAGGGCGTTGAGATTTTGTGTATTTGGGGTAGCATCAGTTGTGCTCTAGGTCCCAAATTTTTAGGAAGGACTAGAGTACACTTGAACTACAAGACCCAGAAATGGATTTGGGAAATTTCATTTGGTTTAGGAGATATTAAATTAATTAATTATTTTAATGTATTTCCTAAGTTAAAACTTAGGGAAATTAAATAATTAAAGTGAATTTAATTAAACATGTGATGAAATTGTCTTAAGTCACACGGATCAAGATTTCTTTTAATCTTAGCCATTGATTCAAGATCTGATCATGGTCATTGATTTTTCAACGAGAAAAGTATAAAGGAAAGGCTTGGGGTCATTTGTAAAGACACACAGAGGCAGAGCACTGAAGCTAAGCTGAGATTCTAGGGAAGGGTTTGCTAAGAATACTCAGAAGTGTTTCAGCTGCAAAGAGGGGAATTTAGGCCAAGGGGATGATCTGATCCTGGGCACTAGAATACACAAGAGGTAGAGATTAGCTCAAGGACATCGCAGAAGAAGGCAGTAGCAGTAGCAGCAAGGACAATGCAGTCTCTCCAAGGATAGCATGATTTTCAGTAGGAAACCCTCAGGGGTTACGCAGAGACCCTTCATGGGCAGCGTAGTGACTGTGTCACCCAGTCTGGGGTAACACAGTCCCTTCCGGAGCAACACTAAGGGTTTGGAGGACTTCCAAGGCTAACACAGAGGCTTTCAGGGGCTTGAGAGGCTGACGCAGAGCCTTTAAGGGGCAACGCTAGGGTTTCTACGCCCTAATCTTGGCTGAGTTCTGTAAATCCCATTTGAGGGTGTGGATCAGCCATTATTTTGGCCTTAGATCAGCCAGTGAGCTATAGATATAATATTTTATTTGTCAGGTTTTCCAGATCTGAAACCCAAATTTGTGTATTCAGAAATATTCTTAATAATAAGACCCTCCAGCAGCCAAAGACTAGTTTTCCCGCATTGGGTTTTTCCGGGGACTATTTGTCTAGAAATAATTGTGTCACTTTGTCTATGTGTGCATGAACTTGTTCTAGATATGGATTGGTAGAGATATGTTATGTGTTTTTCCTCGATTTTAACTTGAATTTATTCTGTTAATAACTTGTCTAAAGTAGGAGGAGCATAACCAGATTAACATTAATAATTTCTGCACAAAGTGTAAGATTCAAAATTTTCTACATGGTATCAGAGCAATTGCAGATCTATGAGGGTCACCAGCAAAAGAGACTGAAGGTTCTAGCTATAGGAAGCAGTTGGAAAATCAACAGAAACGTAGATTTGAAGGGACAGCGCAGTTTTCAAAGGCAGATTCATGCAGAGGGAACGGTGACACAGTCTAACGTTGTCTCTTAGCAAACCCACGCAATTACTGCATAGAGGCAACTCAGAAAAAATACTGGATCAGTCTGACGCCAACCATCATGATTTAGATATGAATCTATCAGATCCAGAAAAGACTACAGAAAAGCTGCAGAAATTTAGAAGGTGCTGGTGGGGTTAATTTTCTGAAGTTTTCAAATGCCTTAGCACAAGTGACAAAGATTGGGAGGAGATCAACTTCTCGAAGAGTTTCTTGCCAAAGGAAACTTGCAGTTTGATCAGAGGATCAACGAAGAAGCCGAATCATAATTGATTTGGTAGATTTCCAAGGAGGGAAACAAGTTGTCAGAGGGAGCAAAAGGCACCTGTTTCACCAAGGGCCTTAGATCCATTTCTCTAGCAAAGAGAAAAGGAAGTTCTGACACATTCTGAGCAGATAGCTCCTCATGGACTGCGTGATCAGGATAGGCTAGATGGCCTCTCAAAATTTTCGGTTTGGAAGGCAAGGATCCTAATTTTCCTTGAGGCGTACAATCTAAGAGACCATGCAAAGCAGACTATGGCCACACCAATAGGTGTGGATCTCCTTCGGAAGCATAAGGAAGTTGTTGGGCATGCGAAGTGGCTGATTATGGATAGTATCAAGGACCATATTATACCACACATAGCTGAGAAGAAGACAACTAATGAGATGTGGAAGGCCTTGACTTCCCTATATGAGGGAAAGTCTGTCCAAAGAAAAATGTTGTTGGAGACCCAAATGACGTCATTCATGATGACCAAGGGAGAAGACATGGAGCACTTCCTCTTCAGACTGCAGTCAATCAGAGGTCAGCTGATTGTAACGGGTGCAACGGTGGATGATGTTGTGATAGTCAGGACTGCCCTCAATGTAGTCACGGATGAGTGGGAAACCTTTGTCCAAAGTATCTTGGGCAGAGAGGACCTCCCAGATTGGGACAACTTGTGGTCAATTATGCGTCAAGAAGAACTTTGCAAGTTCACCAAGAGGAAACACAGCCCAAGATTGAGAAAAGTGAAGAAGGAAGATGAGGAAGATGCAACCTTGGCATCAAAGAAGCAGCCAAAGAAGAAGAAGGATCTTTCAAAGATCAAGTGCTTCCAGTGTGGTGAAATGGGACATTTTGCCAGCAATTGTCCTAAGAAGAAAAGGGAAAAGGAAGCATCTTCTTCCAAAGAAGTTGTGGCAGATGATGGGTCAGGAGATGATGCAACTATGAGTGCTCATGAACCACGAAGGTGGGGTAACATGGATATGTAGAGGAGCTACATGAAAGGAAGGCGGGATCCTTGAGCAGCTCATCTCTTGGATCACAAGCGAGTTACGGCAGCATTAAGGAAGTAGTGAGACAAGTGGAGTAGTGGGTGCATACATCACATATAAGGAAAAGGTAGAGGCAGATCTGAAGACTAGGAAGAGCAACGCAGAGCAAAGCAGCAGCAGCATAGAAGCAGTAGCGGCGCATAGGTTGATGTGAATTCAGCAGTGTAGAGCAGTACTGCTTACGCAGTGCAGAGCTGCAGCAGCGCAGAAAGCTTCAAAGGGACAGCGCAGTATAGCAGCAGCGTGATAGATTTCAGCACAAGGGGCTGATGTGACTTTAGTAGTGTAGAGGGATTCTGATTATGTAGGCAGAGCTGTAATTGTGCATCGTTCTTTAGATGCCAGCACAGATCTGTAGCCTATGGAGCTTCAGTGATGAGGATGCAGCCCATCAGACTTGTTTGTCAAAGATTGGGCAGGAGATTCAGTTGTTTCTCTCAACAACTGAAGTTGTAGTGCAGCAGATCAACGGTGGCAGTGCTATGAGCAACACAGATGCAGCATATTGAGAGGGAGCTGCAGTACAGAGGTTGCAGTGTCAGTGGCAGAGTCATGGGCAGGAGTACAGAATGGCAGCAACAGTGTAGAGTTGAGTGGCAGTAGGCCAACCTTCAGCAGCACATAACCAGTACTCAAATTCATGTAATGCATAGTGTGATATATTGCTAGAGCACACCCTTGATGCTAAGAGGGAGTGTTGAGATTTTTTGTATTTGGGGTAGCATTAGTTGTGCTCTAGGTCCCAAAGTTTGAGGAAGGACTAGAGTACACTTGATCTACAAGACCCAGAAATGGATTTGGGAAATTTCATCTGGTTTAGGAGATATTAAATTAATTAAATATTTTAATGTATTTCCTAAGTTAAAACTTAGGGAACTTAAATAATTAAAGTGAATTTAATTAAACATGTGATGAAATTGTCTTAAGTCACACGGATCAAGATTTCTTTTAATCTTAGCCATTGATTCAAGATCTGATCATGGTCGTTGATTTTTCAACGAGAAAAGTATAAAGGAAAGGCTTGGGGTCATTTGTAAAGGCACACAGAGGCAGAGCACTGAAGCTAAGCTGAGATTTTAGGGCAGGGTTTGCTAAGAATACTCAGAAGTGTTTCAACTGCAGAGAGGGGAATTTAGGCCAAGGGGATGATCTGATCTCGAGGTCTAGAATACACAAGAGGCAGAGATCAACTCGAGGAAAACGCAGAAGAAGGCAACAGCAGCAACAACAAGGACATCGTAGTCTCTCCAAGGACAGCGTGATTTTCAGTAGGAAACCCTCAAGGGTTACGCAGAGACCCTTCAGGAGCAGCGTAGTGACTGCGTCACCTAGTCTAGGGTAACGTAGTCCCTTCCAGAGCAGCGCTGAGGGTTTGGAGGAGTTCCAAGGCTGACACAGAGGCTTTCACAGGCTTTAGGGGCTGATGCAAAGCCTTTCAGGGGTACCGCTGGGGTTTCTAGACCCTAATCTTGGCTGAGTTCTGTAAATCTCGTTTGAGGGTGTGGATCAATCATTATTTTGGCCTTAGATCAGCCAGTGAGTGTTTTCTCTGTCGGGTTTTCCAGATCTGGAACCCAGATTTGTGTATTCAAAAATATTCTTAACAATAAGACCCTCCAGCAGCCAGAGACCGATTTTCCCGCATTAGGTTTTTTCGAGGACTATTTGTCCATAAATAACTATGTCACTTTGTCCATGTGTGCATGAAATTGTTCTAGATCTGGATTGGTAGAGATTTGTTATGTGTTTTTCTTCGATTTTAACTTGAATTTATTCTGTTAATAACTTGTCTAAAGTAGGAGGAGCATAACCAGATTAACATTAATAATTTCTGCACAAAGTGTAAGATTCAAAAATTTCTACAGAGGGAACTCGACCTCCTTTGGACATACACTCAAACTTCTCATCATCTAAGAAAATTATAAGCACAAGAAGGCTAGTGAAAAGGAAAAGGACGAAGAAAGATAGTTTCTGGGATAATTCTCTCTTACATGTGTGAAGAAGGAAGGCTAGGGTTTGTTGCTTCAAGGTCGAAATTTTCTAATTGCTAAAAGAGGATCAAATATGATGGAAGAAGGGTCTAATAAGTCACCTAATAACCCCTATGCAAGGAAGAAATTCAAGTGAAGTTGATGGGAAGCCTTGGAAGGCTAAATTTCACCCACACATGTGGATGCAGTAGCAGTTGCAGGGGGCTGAAAATTTCAGACCTGCAGTAGTGGCCAAAATTTTGTAGTTAGGGGTCGAAGTTGTGTTGCTGGAAGAGATTTGACTGGGTTTGACTTGGATAAAGGAAGCACATCATCAGGAAAGGTCAAACTTGGTCTTGGAAGGGTATTGGTCTTGGAAGACTAGGTCAATTGAAGAATATATAAGAAGAGAAGAGATTTACGGGTTTTCCTCTCATGTGGAGAGGTTTTGGCCTTGGCTTGTAGCCTAAATCTTGTGTTCTTGTGTACTATTGTTCGCCTTATTTTGGAAACTATTTGACGTTAAGAACAAACATAATAATAAGAGAAGAAGCTAATAAGTAAGAAATGATAAAAAAATATTGGAAGCAATTATCAATAAATGAGAAATCATCCTAACTACTGCACTATAAATTTCTCAACGAGTCTGCCACTCCTGAAGCATCGAATAAGGCTACACCACCTGATCTGTCAACACAGCCCGTTAAGATGGAAAATATTTATTACAATGTTGTTGATGATATGAAAATATATCAGGCCAACATTTCAATCTTTGAGCTCACAAAGATAATGGGACAACAAGAATTTATTATACAGACACTCTCATCGCACTCTTCAGCAGGTAAATAAGTCTTTTCTTCTCAGGTAATATCTGGTAACTCCCACGATATTATGAAATCTATAGTTAATGTTGTAAATTTTAATTCTAACACTCGCTACCCTCTGTTTCTTTTAACTTTCGAAATATTTAATTGTAATGTCCATAATTGTTTGGTTGATTTTGGTGCATCCACAAATGTTATGCCATTATGTATTGCCAAGAAAATTAATGCTAAATGGGATAAAATTGATGCCCGGATCATATAGTTGGACAAATAATTTTTCCAAACCATTGGTGAATTCAACAATGTTATCATTCACTTGTCATCTGACCATAGATTTCACCAGCGCGTAAACATTGTAATTGTGGACATTATTGAAGCCTATGGTTTATTGTTGAGCAAAGATTGATCTAAAAAGTTACAAGGATGCTTTTCAACTAACGAGAACATTTATGGCTTCCGTACAAGGGAAGAAATAACCAGATTCGAGTAGAAATCGAGCCTTACATGAGCATATCGTGACACAATTTGAGGGAAAAATGAACCAATGGACTTTGGGGATGTCATTTTCGAAAATTGTTTTCTGGAAGTAGATCATGGATGCTATCTAGCAGAACCTTCACCCATCCCACCAAATACACATTTGGAACTCCTTCCTCGAAATCCAACTAGTGCAAATGACTCGTGTACAATAGATGTAAATAGTAGTAATATAAGACATAGCCCTAGTATTGCTAACATTTGGATATTGCATTTTGATGGTTCAAAAACACAGGAGGGATATAGAGTTGGTTGCATTTTAATAAACCCACAGCAGAAAAAATATTTGATCTCTTGTTGCTTGGAATTTGAGTGCACCAACAACGTTGTCAAATATGAAGCACACTAAAATGGGCCTCCTAAGGAAATTATAAAATAATAGTGGAAATAATAAAATAATATTAGATTACATCATCAAATTTTAGAGGGAAAAAAGAAAAACTATTTTTTCAATTCGTATTTTCAACTTATCTCCTTATGGGTTTACTCAAATTTCGAGCGAGAACACTCGTTGGATGCACAATTTGATTCCTCATCCAAGGAGTACCCATGTTTCATACTTTAGATGGACCTTGCTAGACGAAAAATGAGAAATACATGAAAAACGTGATTGCAATCACGTTTTTTCATGTATTTCTCAATTTCGTGTAGTAGAGTCCATCAAAAGTATGCAACATGGGTACTTTTGGATGAAGAATTAAATTTTGCATCCAACGAGTACTCCCGTTCCAAATTTGAGTAAAAATTTAGGGAGATAAGTTGAAAATATGAGTTGAAAAAGTTGTTTTATTGTTTTATTATTTTTTAATCTTTTTACTTTTGTACTCCAAAAATGATAAATCATCCTCCATGGTTGACATCATCAACTTGAATCCTATTGGTTCTTATAAATTTATTTTGGTTGTACATTTTTCTTAGGAGGCCCATTTTAGACCTCAAAAGTTCTCTAATGGTCTTGCTTAGATGTCTGGAAGCACCTAATTCAGAAAGGGTCATGATCTCCACGATGGACCAACCAGTGGGAATTTTGTGGGTGAAAATATTGTGCACAAAATCATGTGGGTCAGTTTTTATTAGCCCACACCATTCAAGGATGCTCATGCTTGTGCCTGCAAATGTCCAGTTTTTTAGAAATGTGTTGGCCGAGATAGAAAGTCAGTTGTCCCATTGCATCATATCATTGTAGAAGAACCTTTCCAACAATGGGGATTGGACGTCATCGATGAAATATTTCCACTCATCAAAGTAGCATCGTTACATTCTCACTACTACATAATACTTTATATGGTGGAAGGAAGTGGTTCCTCTTAGACAAGTGAATGATCGGAAATTCATCAATTTTCCTCAAACATAATATCATTACCAGGTTTGGAATTCCTACATTACTTGTTTTTTATAATACAACGTATTTCTCATTGCTTAGACTCTATGATTTTGCATTATAAATTAGCATTGTATTGAAATATTCATCTAACTATTATCCACAAGGTAATGGTCTTGCCAAGTCAACCAATAAAAACATGATCCGTATTATCAAGAAATCATTTACTCTAAACAAAGGAATTGGCACAATGCTTTGGTGAATGATCTATGGGTTGGTCGTGTTATGCCTAAACCTTCTATGAAAACTTCCCCTTACTTCCAGGTGTATGGAAAAGAATCCATCCTACCTCCGAACATATATCTCCCAAACCTTCGACTTTATCAAGAGTCATAGGGTAAGCCTTGTCTTGTGGTTAAGAATAGGATAAACACTCTCTTGAAATTACAGGAAGAAAGGAGGAAAGCAAAAAAAAATTCCATTCATCATAGTCGTATCAAGCAATGGTTTGATAAGAAGTATGCAAGTAAAAGGGAATTCATTGTGGGATACCTAGTATTGAAGTTGGATAAACCCAACATAGTTACCGATGAAACGGGAACTATTACCTCAAAACGAGAACTCTAACCAAAAAAACATGAAAAAACCACGAAAAAACAACTCGAAAACGAAAAGTTGTATTCTAGAATAACCTTTTTTTTTTCGGGGTAAATTTTCAACATTTTTTAAAAATGCAAGTAAAAGCCAATTTTTTTTGTTGCAAAAAATACCCTGAAAATGAAACATTGTATTATGCAATAACCTGGTTTTTTTTTCGGAGTAAATTTTCGACATTTTAAAATAGTTGCAAAAAGAACAAACTTCATTTATATATATATATATATATATATATATATATATATATATATATATATATATATATATATATATATATATTAATTAATTCAAACATTAAAAAAAAAATCTAAAATTTAAAAAACAAATTAAAAAAAAAACAAGCAAACAAAAACATTTTAAAGATTAAAATTTAAAAAAATATAAAAAATTAAAAAACACCAAAATTAAAATATTAAATTAAAATTTAAAAAAAAAGGAAAAGAAGAAGTTTAAAAAAAAGAAATTTAAAAAAATAAACTAAAAACAAAATATACAAATTAAATTTAAAAAATAAAAGAAAATGTTTATTAAATTAAAAATAAATAAATAATAAAAAATTAAATTTAAAAAATATATTAAATTTTAATAAATTTTAAATTTAAAAAAAAAAAAAATTAAAAAAAAAAAAACATTATTTAAATTAAAATTCAAAAAAAAACTTAAAAATTAATTAAGAATAAAAAATAAAATACATTAAAAATATTAAATTAAATATATATATATATATATATATATATATATATATATATATATGAAAAAAACAAATAAATTTTAAAAAATAAATTAAATTTAAATTATCAAAAATAAAAATATATATATAAACTGAAATTATATATATATATATAAGTTTACTAAATTTAAAAAAAAAATATATATATATATATATATATATATATATATATATATATATATATATATAAAAAATGAAATTTAAAAAAAAAAATATTAAATATCATTAAATAAATGAACAAACATATAAATTTTGAAATAAAAAATAAATTTCAAATATAAAAAATATATATATAAATTAAAAAAAGTTTAAAAATCAATTAAAAATTGAAAATGGAAATAAATAAATAAATTGAAAACAAATTAATTTATTAAAAAAAAACAAAAACAAAAACAAAAAACTTAATTTAAAATACACAAATTTAATTTAAATAAAAAAATTTAAATTTGTTTTATTAAAAAAACAAAAAATTTAAAAATAAAAATAAAAAAACAAAACAAAAATTTTAAAATTACTTAAAAAAAATAAAAAAATTATTGAATTTTATTAGATTAAAATAAAAAACTTAATATAAAATTTCAAAATAAGAAAAAAAAAAAAAAATTTAAATGAATTAAATTAAAAACAAAAATACAAAATTCAATAAAAAATATAACAAAATAAATAGATTAATTAAAAAAAAAAAAAAAATATATATATATATATATATATATATATATATATATATATTAAAAATATAAAAAAATAAAAACAAAAAATTTTGAACTTACTAGTGGTGGCGTCGCCGGGAATTGGCCTCCCGCCCAGGTGGCGGTAGAGGTTGGTCACTAAGCGGACGGAGAATTGCTTGCAGCCCCCCCGCCCGCCTAATGGACGACCTCCGCCACCACCTAGGTGGCACCACCACCGATAAGTTCATATATATATATATATATATATATATATATATATATATAAATTTTTTTTTTTACTTTCGTATTTTTTTTAATTTAATTTAATATTTTTTTTTAATTTTTTTATTTTTATTTTTATTATTAAATTTGATATATTTTTTTTATTTTAATTTTAATTTGATTTTTTTTTTCATAAAATTTAATTTTTATTTATTTTTAATTCCATTTTTGTATTTTAAATTTAATTTTTTTTTTTTTTTTTAATTTAATGTTTTTAGATTAATTATTTTTTTAAAATTTTAAATTTCAAATTTATTAAATAAATTTATTAAATTTTAATTTTATTTATTTATTTTTTAATTTTTTAAATAGTTAAAATATATATATATATATATATATATATATATATATATATATATATATATATATATATATATATATATATATATATATTTGTTTTTTAATTATTTCAAATTTTTTATTTTTATTTTTTTAAATTTTATTTTTTTATTTTAAATTTTTTATTTAAATTTTTTTTTTTTAATATTTTTTTTTATATTTTACCATTTGTATTTTTATTTTCTTATTATTAGTATTATTTTTTATTTAAATTTTAAAATTTAAATTATTTTATATTTCTGTATTTTAATTTTAATTTTTTTATTTTAAATATTTTTAAATTTTCTATTTTAATTCTTTTTAATTATATGGTTTTTTTTAATAACTTAGAAAAAAATGTTTTTGATGTTTTTTATTTATTTTTTATATCAATTTTTGTTTTTTTTCTTTAAATTATGCGTTTTTTTTTCCTCTTTTTTTTAAATAATTTTCGAATATTATTATTTTTTTTTAATTTTTTTTTTTTACAAATTAATTTTTACATTTTTATTGTTTTAATATATATATTTTTATCTGAGTTTTTTTTTCATGTTTTTCTTATCTTATTTTTATGTTTTATTACCAACATGAAAATCACCTCTCTAAAAAAAAATTGTTGCTGCTGCATCAATACGTTTCAAAATTAGCATGAAAATCACTAAAAATTTAAAACAAATATTCATACTTTATAAATAAAAATATTAAAGTGTCAAAAATATGCACAAAAAAAAAAACGGGTGATTCTACATCACCACTTTTCAAAATCGGGTGCTTTTTTCGCTATCTAAAAAAAGTAAGTACCACTTCAGTTACCTATTTCATCGATAACCATGTTACCCATGAAGAGAAAGGGAAACACACTAAATTCCAGTCCATGTGGATTAGACCATTTGTTGTTTGTGACAAGCTTGGCGACCACACTTATCGTCTCCAATCTTTGGATGGGAAGATGGACTCTCTTCCTGTCAATGGTCAAGGTTTGAAACAATATTTTCAATAATAGTCTAGGGTTGTGCCCTACCCTATGTATGTATTCTTTCATCTTTGTTTGTTTTCTTTTCATGTTCACTCTTTTCCGTTGTCTTTTCGTTCTTGTGAATAAGCCCTGTGTGAAAGTGTTCAGATTGGTTCTAATGCATGTGGCAAAATGGAAAAGGGCCTTGTGACACTACAACATTTGGCTAACCTTTAGTCCCTCTTCTTCATCTTGGTCCATACCTTTCAGTTGATGATGGTTCGATGAAAAACACGATCCTTGCGTAAGGAGAGATTTGTGTAGAACAATGATACATGTATCTAATATAGGAACCTCATTCCTAGGCTCGGTTCTTTGTGTTTCAGTGTTTTTCACGTTGATCCAATCAAGTAGTGATGTACAAGGAGAAAATATTAACAATAATACTAATATCCGAGGTATATATATATATGCTTCTCAGAAGGAACAACCTCTTATGCTCCCAATAAGTCGGGATCCCTCTTCCACCCCATGAAATAAATAAGTGTTGAAGCACAGTTCTGTAAATAAAATAAATAAAGGGTGAAAGAAGAGAAAGACTTCCTATGTAGAGAGGTGAAGCAAGCAACTTCGTCGAGGTACTGACCAGGCTCATTGGTAGCGAAGAAATGCTTGTGTTCCTATAGTGACTCTGTCGGGATACTAAACAGGTCTACTGGCAGCAGAGCAACACCAAAGATGAAAACTAAGACTCTGAATACCTAAATCTTGTGAACTATATTACCGTTATCCTTAATCGAAACAATTGTGATATAGCTAGCCTTGTGAATGTGTTTAACCAATAAAGGAATGAAGGGGAATATATCTATAATAGGGTTAAGTGGTAAAGCCAGAGTAATCCATACAATGAAGCAATACTTCCTGACGAACTTGAACTTGCACAAAAGATTAGACCAAGGCAGAGAAGTTGCAGTTCTACCAATGTGTCACCAAGTGTTGTCACTGCTACAACAACCTCCAAAATTTTGGCCTACATTCAAATTAATTTTGAGCCTACTTTGACCTTGCATGTTGTCATTTCTAGTAGTAAGTGTCATCCCATGAATATTCTATAAGTTTTCTAGTCCCTTTGTGAAGAAAACTCAAGTGTCGTCTTTTGGCATGGGAAGTGTCGCACATCGCAAAATCAAAGCTATGGATCATTTCAAGGGAAAAATTTGGTGTCAATGGGTCCTATTTATCATATACACATGTATTAGACCCATTCCTAAAGTTTCATGTGTTGTCGCACAAGTGTCGCCATTGTCATCGCAAAGTTTACCTTAAGTGTCGCACTTGGAGGAGTATGTTATTTTGTTTTCACAATAAGGGGACCATGTTGTTTCTAAGTGTTGAGTGTTATAAGATGCCTCGTCAATTGTTCTGAGTGCGTTATCTTGTTCAAGTCCTACCTCGGTTTCATATTTTCATCACCGATCCCACACTTAGCCTTAAGCATGCACCCTTGCCTCCTATAATTGCGCAATGCGCAGTTCCTAGCTCCAAGGATTGTGCATTATGCAGTCACAGTGCTCAATCTTGGCCTCTGGACCTCCCTATCAGTCTCATTTTGCGCATTATGTGGTGTCAAGCAACAAGTTGTTTCCCTACCTTCCTGAGGTGCACAACTGCACAATCTCCTGGCCTCTCTCTCTTTCCCCTGAACTGTGCATTGCAGAGACTCAATGGGAAGGCCTACATCACTGAGCTCCTGAATTGTGCATCTTCTTACCCATGCCTCTAGAACTACGCAGTATTCTTACCCATGCCTTTAGAACTACGCACTGCGTAGTCATAAGCAACAATCCTCCACTCTCGGCCTTTGGAACTGTGCACTATGCAATTTATGAGCCATCCTCTCAACCTAGTACCCAGTTCCATCTCCATCAGTGATTTTCATGAAGCATGTTAAACTAGGAGTTTTTCATGCTGATGTCATCTTGTGATGAGTGATTTCCAGTTGCATGTACTACATATTCACATGATGATTGAAGATAACAAGGAAACTATACTATAAGACCCTTATGAAGTTGCGAGGACAAGTGATCATTGAACAAGAAGATGAAGGGACACTAGATTGTGACAACAACTGAAGATCAAGATCCTATTGCAGACTCTCTACCTTCAAACCTTATGGAGGAGAAAGAGGAAGAGCATGTACCATATTTCAAGAAGACATAAAGAAAGTAGCAGGAAGAGTGGCTTGACATTGCCACATCATCATTGAGTCCATGTCATCAATGTCATGTCCTATCTATTCAAGGTGTCATGCCATATGAGTCATCATTTTCCACATCATTTGTGGATGCAATTATGCAATTTTCAATAATATTAGAAATGTAATGTAAATTTGAAGTCCAAGAGTCACCTATAGAATGTGAAAAATCATGTAGAAATCAAAAGGTCACATGGAAGTCAAAGATTCATGAGGAGAGTCTAAGATTCACAAGGGAGGCAGAGAGTCACCTCATTTGTTATATATATGCCATCATAGCTCAAGAAAATGAATTTTCTCCTTGGCTCCTATAACCAGGAATTAGAGAGGAAGATAATTCTTTTGAGGAGAAAATGGTAGCTCTAATGCTCCACTATTGGAGCTAGTGGTGTTCATTGTATCAATGTATCTTGGAACTTTCTCTTAATACTTGAAGCTCATTGAGCTATCACACTTTCATGTGTATGTCGTAAATGTTGTAATACTGTACTTTGAATATTTGCGATATATGTTGTTTTCATTTGTGCTAAAGAAATTGAACTATTTTGGTGGCTTTAGTGCTTACCTTGTTGAAGGTGTGTTGTACTTGTTTTAACGATCATTACTTCTATGCGAAGTATTTCGTTAGTTGAGTATATATATATATATATATTTGTTTGTCTTTATTAGATTAATACTATTACTCTTATTTTAAAGGCTCACTTTTATTTTCCGTCTGATGAAAGAACCGTGATACATTCTACAACTGAACATTCCACAAGGCATACTCACTAGTTCATTCAAAAGTACATGTACATCACTTTCTTGTGCTAACCATCGCAGCCAAGGCAAATATCTAAGGAAAATGGTTGTCGATATTTATTTTCAGAAGGGCTCCTATACCAAAGTCTAATTAGGAATTTTCATCGGGAATACCCCCTTGCATGTTGGTGGGTTCCAACACTATAAACATGGGTCTTTTGGCCTATGCATTAACCCATTTTGTGTGCTTCTCTAGCATCTTGACATGCTTCCAACCAAGTAACTATATAAAGCATCAAGACATGTGCTATAATATCCTATTGAAGACCACTAATAAAACATAATTTGAAAAAAAGGATTAGTCAAGACTTCTATGTGGATTTCAAATTGCATGGATGGTACTATAAAGTCATGAATTATACATGTTTGGTGCAACTTGGTCAACCATCCCAAGAAATGAGTGCAGCATAGATGGCTTTCACAAACTGGCTCCAAGTAATGCCCACACCCCCTCTCCCCCACCCCATATGAGTTCTTATGGCATTTCCACCATTGCCAATGTTCCTGGTCCAAGTATAACACAAATGGTGTTTCATCAGGTCATTAATGGTGCCTCAAATTAAGAATTAGTGTTCCATCTCAGTAACTCTATTGCATTGATTATCATTAAAATGTGGCCTAGTATGATGCCCTCCTTTTAGGGATGCTTTAGTACTAGTGCAGTTCTACCTGCAATTCTACCTAATCAACCATGTAGGGTAAGAAGTGACTAAAAGTCAACATAGATGTTGTTGCAAGTTTGAGAGTGGAGAAGACCAACTTTCCATGGATTTTATCTTAGCCATTTTTTTGTTGATGTTTGGGATTATCTCTAAAACGTTGGCATCAATATAAGTGTACTAGTTTTACATGAGCAAGTTTTTTCTCCATGGCCATGTTTCAAATGCACCTTATGGAGTCCAGAGGTCCACTAGGAGGGTTACTAGGGAGTTATATTGATGCAGTCAACATTGCATGATGAGTCTTTTGAGATAGTTTCCCATGACAATATGGTCAAGCCCACAAAAAATGTGTTACTTGAGAGTTATACCAATATTATTAAACATTGAAAGAAATATTTTGAGATAGGTCTCCCATAATGGTACAATTGAACCCAAATATTTTTTATTTATATTTCCAATTTGAATACCACTACAATGATGAAATTCATAAATTCTTAATTTCCACAAGATTACTTTTTTTTTTTCTAAATCTCGTTTGTATAAATTAGGGTCCACAAGGTCCTAAGGATAAAGGTGTGTTAAGTGCTATATCTCTCTAATACACCCAAGGATTTAAATAAAAGTACTCAACCAAGTATTTCATGGAACTAACTTAGGATGATATATCAAATTCATTGGTAAGAAAAGGTGATTTTCTCAAGTATTTTTCTCAATGTACTCTAGCAACAAGATAGCCTAGAGGCTTATGTAAGGCTAGTTTTAGATATGCCAAAGGGGCTTCTAATATACTTGAAGGTAAATGAAAGATCAAATATGTAGAAAGATTTTATCTAATGTGGTACTACTCACCCAATGCCAAGAGAGGTGTGCAATGGTATACAACTCGATAACTACACTTGTATTCTCTACATGTATGTTTATGAGCCGCAATTTTATCTATTGAATGCCTCACTTTTTTGTTTAAAAATGTTTGAGCATGTCTCTAACCCTAAAAAATAATTTCCAAAATTTATGCATGTGTGAGCACAAGAAAGATCTTTATTACCACTTGTAATATACTTAATGAAAAAAATGTAATTATCGAGCAATTATCCAAGAAATATAAACTACAAAAATGTAAACAAGGGATACAATGATATCGAGCTTGCAAAACATAACCCTTTGATCAATAATCTAGAAAATAAAGAGCAACATTCCTGGGCCTTTTCAAGGGGACAACCTCCTATTGAGCAAATATCCAATACAATAACAAGACTTGACCAAACATTGCACAACATACTAGCTCTACAAATAGTTTCTCTCAAGCAAAACAATAGCTGCTTGTAGTCCTGTCACTAATGATTATCAACTTAGTGGACCTTATTGAATAAATATGACCCTTTTTACATTAACTATAACATCTAACTACCTGATGGGCCTTACCCAAGGAAGATGGGCTCATATATTAATTGATTAACTCCTAAGTACCCCAAATTAGTGAGATTAGGGGAGAGCCCTAACACATGAAACCATCATTATTATGATCACCATGTATGGATTCACTTATACATGTTTTGGAAACTCAACAAATCTCGATGGCGATGTCAAGCTTTCCATGTGTGAAACACATTAATAAACATTACACCCTGTCATACATCACATGCATAAACATTGAAATTTCATTTGACAATGAGATAACAATCAAAAGGAATTTGGGTTAGTGATGACCCTTTATCTTAAATTGGACTACTTCCTCTTCCAAGGAATCATAAACATCAAGGTTTGGAAGCAATGCTATAACATTTCATCACATTCTCAAATCGATACCTATTTGTGAGAGTAAGAGGGCCCTGTGCATTGCCTTCATAAACCTCAAGATTGACTCGCTTCCTCTATGTCATCAATCATATAAAAATGTTAGTGAAACAATTATCAAGTTTGGTAGGTTTCTATTACACTCACCATTGTGAGATTCACCTTCAACTCTATGAAATCCAACATTGATCGATCATATTAATCATCCATAGTCATATTAGGTAAATTCTTAAAAGGGTTTATGAGATTTCATAAAAAATATTTCAATGACTCGTGATTTTTCTATTTTCTTAATGTGGCTCCTGCTTATTTACCTATATATGCATACTTAGGTTGCGAGTGAGATATGCTTCCTTTTTCTCGGATTAACACACTAGGGATAATTCTTGGTGCCCACAATATTGTCCAAGACCAAAATTATGGTCTTAAGATATAAAATTTATCTCTATGGCTCATGCACCAAGTGTGGGCTCTTAGGCCATCATGCATGTCCAAAATAAGGAATAATTGGCTTACAAGTTTGATTTGTATCCATTTCAAGCATAAAACACTAAGGATGGGTTCTTGGGGATCAAAGCATGGGACCTCTATCACCAAAGAGGCCCTACAAAAGGAATCTTTGGGATGTGAGCAAGATGTGGTGGCCATTTTGGACCACTACATCTTGCTCACCATCCAAAAAATAAAGTTCCTAGTGTGTTAGACCTCAATGTGACAAGTTAGGTTATTGTCACATTGAGGTCTAGCACACTAAGAATGGTTCTCATGTCCTAAGTCATGGTCTATTGTCAGATATGAAGTCTTATGCCATAACATTTACCTCTAGGTCTTATGGGCCATGTAAGAATCCATGAGGCTTGTAACAAGAATATTTGGCATGCAAGTTGGATGGTGGCATCTAACACAAGCAAAAATTTGTTACCTTAAAATGTTTCTCACCCTTGAGAAATATCATCTACCTCCATTATATATATATACTCTCTCTCTCTCTCTCTCTCTCTCTCACACACACACGGTGGCAATTCTTAATAGCCCCATAGTTTTCCTACAATATAGCTTAAAAAAGCACTAAATTTTGGAAATACCCAAAAAGATATTTTTTTGTTTTCCTCATTGCTTGAGTTATTCAAGGTGTATCTATAAGTTGGCTCCTTGCGACATTGCTCTTCTCCAACAATTTTGTTTAGAAAAGGTGAAAATTCTTAGCTAAGTGATGATTCTTACCAGGCGATGGGTGGGGGTACATCTATATAAGGAAATAGTTCTTAGCACTTCCATAGGTTTTCTACATTACAACTAAAAAATTCAATGAAAATTAAAGTTCCTCCTTTAGCTTCCCTTATTATTGAGTTATTCAAGGTGTATCTACAAGTTGGATTATTGTCACATTGTCTTCCTTCAGCTAAAATCTTTACAAGACCTTCATTGAATATTGTATGGTTTCTTATTCGAGGACCATGGCTCTTATTCATAGTAAACATGAGAAAGTCAACACTCATATTTCAAATACAATGATTTCTTTGGCAACAACAATATCCGTTTTTTTCTCATTCGGACATTGCTTAATTTGAAGATCGTAGTAATGGAACCATGAAACCTACTTAAATCCTTTGGAATGGGGATCAAGTAACCATGATTTTTATAGAATTTTCCTTGCCAATGCTAATGTGTGGGTTAGGTGTATCACTTACGTAAATTCCTTATGTGTATGGGTTAGGTGTGTCACTCATGTGCATCGCTTATGTCAGTTAGGTGTGACACACTTGTGCGTGAGTTAGGTTCATAGGTTCATTGTATCCCTGTATGTGCATTTGTTTGGTGTGTGTGTGTTGTAGGTGCATGAATCATGTCTCTGTCATCTACATCATTTTATCATCTCTCTAATTCAACACTTTGCTTAGCATTAATGTAATGACAAACATGCTTGTGATACAAGCAACATGGGTAGATAGACTTGCCGTTTATGACCATGCTTGGCATTGGGTTTAGGAAGTTAGGGGTTAGTGGTTCAACAATTATGCTTACACGAGGATTTTAGAGAGTTAGGGGTTAGTAGGCCAATAGTTATGCTTACAAGATATTAGTTAGTGTGTTAGGGACTCTAGGGTCCAAGGTTAGGGAGTACAATGAGAATAAAATTTAGCTTTCTTCTAGGAAACTCCCATCCAACCATAGTGCAAAATAATTTGTACTCCTTGCATTTTACTCAGTCAATTCATGAATTGTTACACTGGTTAGAAAAGCTATAAATTTTCATAATAATTGCTACAAATAGTTTGATTTGATTTTGAATAAAAAAAATTTATGATGAAAAATAAATCAAATCAACTGTACAAGATGTAGCGAACACTATGCTTAATATTTAATGGCATATATTAGTTTTCAATACTTGGCACCCGTTAGAGATGCCAATAACAATCTCTTTGGAGAAGAATTTGGAGACAGTAATCAAACGAGTAGTTTTTAGTGCGACTTTTTGAAAGCTTTTACAGTGGTTTTTTTCGGTGTAATTTCTCTAAAATCCGGCAAGAATTAGTTGAAAAGAGAAATTTGATTGCTAATCTTGCACAAATGAAGTGCCCTAAGAGTTTTTGAGGGTGTTGAATCTATATATAGAGTCAAAAAACCAGTTTAAATAACAGAAAACAAGATTTTAACCGAATTCCAGCACCTGAAACTCCAAAAAGTCGCATTAAAAACAACTCTGTAATCAAATGGCTTTCTAAGAAAACTACTCATCTCAATTTTGGTTACATCAAAACAATATGGAGAATAACATTTTGTAGTGCAGTTTAGGTACGTACATCTTTCTGGATTCTCTCCAGTAGATTGATGTTTCTGACTTAAGCTCTCCAAGGCATTCAAATCTTTTTGCAAGCTTTGTGTTTTCGAGCAGTTAAAACTTTCTCATATCAAGTGATTGTGCGTTTGTGTATATATAGCGTTTAAACATGAATTTTATGTTCCCAAACTTGTGCTGCTAGTGGTTAAGATCATTTCCAGGAACCATTTCTATTTTCATTGGAGAAACTTATATTGTGCTGCAAAAAGTTTCTATTTCCATTGAAGAAATCCACGACATTATATGGTGCTTCAAAATGTTTCTGTCATTGACAAAGTAAAAGAAATCAGAGCATTATTTTCAAGGACAGTGATTAGCAAGGGTATATGAATATAGGTGGATGTGAGGAGCGATTCAAAGAATTAATCCACCTACAAAAGGTATTTCTACATTTATTTGCAATGATGCCAATCTCCAAAAATTCCCTTCATTTCACAAAATGATTTTGCTTTCATGCACCGTGATGCTTTTGGCACTGGATTCATAGAGAACACGAGCAGGAAACCTCTCATGTAATATTTGGTTGAATGAAAGTCTCACAAACGCCTTTTCCCTTACAAATGTGGAGGTGAGGCAGCATACTTGTAGGCAGCCAAAAACTTCGTTCTACGTTACCAGAATTTGAAAAGTGACTCGAACCATCCAGGCTAAAAACTGTATTGCTTGTCCTGCTTGATTGAACAGAATGGTCGCACAAGATGTTAGATACTACATATTTTGATGCAACTAGTTCTTAGATTCATCATAGTCTTTTATTATAGGTTTCATTGTTTCTGCTCTCCTATTGCAAAGATCCATAAAGGAAAAAATGATAAGAGAACTCTAAGGCCTTGACAGAAATCAGGATGTTATCGTTGTAACATTCAATCTGCCTTCAGAATTATAAGGGTAGGTCTATATGTCATATTGTTTTAAATGGTATGTTTTTCTCATTATGGTCATAATCTAAGGAATATATGTCCATTCTTGATCCAAGTAATTCACTGTGCCCATTCTTAGCCTAAATAGTATTCAATTAGTCAGTCCTTAAAATATAGGAAGGAGAATGCTTTTCAAATGCTCAAAAATCATATATGCTACTGAAAAGTCACATACCTTTATTATATCACCCGAACCGTTGGCAATGCTGGTCTACAATCTCTTTTTCTTGCCTTTTTGGCCTGGTGACAAGACAGCCGAGTCTCAAACACTAATTCTCACAGGCCTGATAAATTAAATGTATAGAAAATTCACATACCTTTTTAATGTTCACATACCTTAAAAGTCACATATCTTTATTATATCACCCTAACCATTGGCAATGCTGATGCACAAACTCTCTCTCTTGCCTTTTTGGCCTGGTCACAAGACAACTGAGTCTCAAGCACTCATTCTCACATGCCAGATAAATTAAATGTATAGAAAATTTATATTCATTTTTCATGTTCTTCTTTTAATCCTGTCTCTTATCTATCCTGCAAGCTACATTGAATACCAGTGGTTTATGTATGCTTTTATCATTATATTCTCTGTTTAATTCATATTTCCTCTGCTTTTGGAGGAGAAAGGATATTGAAGCACTTTACCTGCTCTTCCCAATTAGTGCAAAACGTTATTATGATCAGTAAAATTGTTTGTGCAAATAGACCACAGAGAAGTCCAAGCCAAAGTCCCTGAAACGTCCAACAAAATCAGGCATCAGATGTAACACACATAGAAACAAGAAATTTCCTTTCTTTGATTAAATCCATGTTCTAGCTGCAGCCTACTGAAAGACAAGTGATTTGCTACTGTCTATTGGGAAGCGCTGAAACTGTTAAACACCAGCCCTTCATTTTCAGAGACCATTACTTAGTTGTAACCGTATCATGTTTAGAAATTCCACATAAGGAGAAAGTTGAAAGTGCTTATGTTACTCCTGGAAATAAACTGTATGCCCACACAAGAAACGTCCAAAGTTCCAGGTGGACAGTCCACCCATCATCAGGGACAGAAGACGCTATAGAAAGATGTTTTAGAATTTGGAATTTTGAATTCAGCAGCCTCAAATATGCTACCAAAGAGTTTCTATGTATGTCGCAATGAAGCCTGATGAGAAATAGTTTGGCGCTGGAGAATGGCCCACAAATATGTAGCAAGTGAAAATAGGTAGTGACAAATATTGTGATGCTGGAATTTGATCTGTAAACTGCCGTGGATATTCCACTGGACAGTTTGTCACAACAGATCTCATAATATTATATTAGAAATCTGAAAATTCTACACTACTACAGTTTTATTAAACCTCCAGATCTGTAAATTTAATTGTAATTAGTGCATGCATGTGAATGGAAATTATGCAGAAAAATAGAGAACGATAAAATAAGCTCACACACACATCAGTGTTGAAAAGTGTAACTAGATTCGGACTTTATCAAGACATGTGTAATTGTGGTTTTATGTAATTGATTTAAAGAAGAAAATTAAAATTATTTTGTAATACTTGAATCACGGTTTTCATGATCAAGGAATTTTATTTCATAGTTAAGGCTCCCATTGTGAGCCTTTAGGTTTGGTCATTATGTCATAAAGTCCATAGAGTCAATGTCAAAGTTTGAAAGACCCATTTGGGCATATTACACATTGTAGAAAGCAAATTTTATTGTGTCACAAACCCTCCAAGACCTTGTCACAAGCCCTCCCTCATGCCGGCCTTCAAAAGGTGAAAATGATGCTTCTAGGATGGCAAGTCGACTTCCCATTGCTCAAGTCAGCTTATTTTGAGAGACAGTCCACTATATATAGAGACAACTCTGCCTCCATTTGATATATATTTGAACAAGCATCCAAGAGAAGAAGAGAAGTGCGAAAAGACTAAGAGAAGAAGTCTCCTATCAAGGATAACAAGAAGGAAAGAAAGCTGAGATAAATTCGATCTCTTTTTCGGCAAGAACCTTTCACACGTGTGAGGAAGACAAAGGTATTTACTGCAGTAAGAGAGACGAGGTTTATACAGTCCATCTAGAAGTCAAATCAAGGAAGAAACGAAAATTCTCACCAAGCCGAGTTGTAGGAGAAATTCCTTCTATCCAAGCGAAGGAAATCAAGATATAAAACGAGGTCAAGTACTGCAACTAGGGTTTCTAAAGGAGGGCTGAAAGGAACAGATCTGAGATAAGGACCAAAATCAGAAGGTTAGCCGAGGAAAGTGGGAGGAGGAAGAAGTTTGACTATCATTGACTCAAGGAAGAAGAAGTTAAACAAGGAAGCCTTGTGACTTGGTCTTGGAGAGGTTAGTAGGTCAAGGTTCTTGGTCTTGGTATTCGCCAATTGAAGTCTCTATAAGAAGAAGAATTCGTTTGGGATTTCCCCTCAAGTGGGAGAGGTTTTGGCCTTGGTTGACCACCTACATTCTATGTCTCTTGTCTCATTATTGTTTATGCACTGGTAGTTGTTTGATGAAGAAGAACACTATAATAATCTAAGTATAAAGAAGATCATAATCTAAAAAAGTAAAAATCATTCACACACAGTTATCATAAGAAGAGAAATCACCTAATTGCTATGCCCTAGATGCTGGAATTTGATCCGTAAACTGTCGTGGATATTACACTGGATAGTTTTTCACAACAAATTTGATAATATTATATTAGCAATCTGAAAATTCTACACTATTACAGTTTATTAAACCTCTATATTTGTAAATTTAATTGTAATAAGTGCATGCATGTGAATGAAAATTATGCAGAAAAATAGAGTGATAAAATACGCTCACACCATTTCGGGAGAAAACCCAACTGGAAGGTGATGCCACTTCGCTCTCTTTCTTTGTCTAGAAAATATGGCTACAGGTACAAAGAAGTCATGTTTGTGGCTCGCGAGTTGCTACAGTGGACAGATCCTCTCTGTATGCTCTACCTCCTATCTCTCCAAGCTATCTTTGCTTAGCTATGGAACAAAATGCTCTCGAAAACATGGAATGCCTCTTCCTCCTAGTGGCCCGGTTATAACACAACCCGATAGCCTACTAGTGGCTAAGTTTGACTACAACTCTTAACTACAGTTACAATATAGACTCTTCTAGAGTCTTTTACATCACAATCACGTGGCTAGCCCCTTTTTGTAATATTCCAAATTAGTAGTCAGCTAATTGGAATATTAATTTTTGGTTAATTTTGGTATTTCCTAATGTTGGGCAGAAATAAAGCAGATAGGAGACCCACAAATAATAACTAACCCAAATGAAGCCTTTTCCTATAGTCCCTAAGTAAAAATTGTGGCTCTAGTGGTGGGGTCGATGTGACCTTAGGTGGCAGCGCAAAAGAGGCACGAAGAGGACAGCGTGGGATTAGCTAGAGGAAGGCAGCAATCGATTTGCTCATGGAGAGGCAGCGCAGGCCTAGGTGGGGCCCAAGGAATGTGTTGAGCCTCAATGGACAAAAGGAAGAGGGGAAGGCTCATTTTGGTCATTCATACATCTGATTTCTCTTTGTCATTTTGACTGAGCACGCTTGAGCCAGAGAGCCAAGCCTGCAGTGCTGTTTAGCGCACGATATCTTCAAGCAAAGATTTCAACCTCTACTCGGGGGACTTCGAGTGCCTGCTCAGGAGAGGAGTTCAACAATTTTGTGAGGGAATTCCATTGCAGCATCAACAGGGAGTGCGTAGTCCCTTCAGGACAATGCATAGGAAGTGTAGACTGCGCAGTCCAGTCTTGAGAAAGTGTCGGAAGTGTGGGAGAGCAGAGGAGTTCACCCAGAGGATTTGGAGGAGAGGCTAGCCACCTCCTACCAAGGATTTTGGCAACATTTTGGAGGCATTTACCAACAGTTCCAGCCAGGAGTTCTATTTCCCTAGCAGAGCAACGTACCAAGCCCCAAGGGGTCAATTTCCGGGGTCGAGCTTTCTGCAAACCCTTCGCGGATTTTTGTGGGTTTGTTGAGGAGAGTCCAGTGTCCAATTCCCGAAATTTTCTGAGCACAAGAAGCAACTTAACTATTAGTCTGAAGACAACCAACAACAGTAGTTCTGGGCTAGGCAGCGCAGTGACTGAGCCACGCAGTTCTAGATTCGGCAGAATTTTTGCTTGGCTTGTGTTGGTCTTTCAACCTACTTTGAGCAGGCCCATGTGCAATCCTTTCAGCACCTCATTTGTACTATTTCCCAGCAAATAATAAAATGGCTCAGCCTTGTTTATTGGATTCCAGTTTTTGTGTTTAATGGTATTTTCCTATTTGCTGTACTTTTTAGTCTATTTTGCTTGGTATTACTATTTAATCCCAATTTGGGATATTATAGTGGTATCAGAGCTCATAGACTTGGCTTAGCTTATGGAGCACATGTCTATGACACCAGAAGACAGACAAAACATAACTTACCGGAGGCAGAGGTACAAGAGTAGAGAAAGAAGGCTCGAGATCACTCCTAATCAAGGTGACAGTGTTCCAATGGTTGAAGAAAGAGAGATGGCACACCAGGATGACGAGAGGAATGAGGAGAAGGAATTTGCTCACTTTCTTCTGAGATCTGTGCAAGGCCTTGCTAAGAAGATTGAGGAGATGGGGCAAAAACTCAGTACTGGCAGTAATGGGAAGGGAGTTAAGGAGAATTCCAGACTGGAGAAGGGTATGGTACTTCGCAGCACCAGGGAGGCCCTCAGACTACCTTTCTGAATGTGCCCTACACTCCACAACACTTTACCATTCCCACGCTCCTAGCTTCAGGAATTGGAGGGCAACAGGAGCTGGAGGTGGCTCACTATGGAGACTACTTTGCAGAGTATTATTCCTGTGGGCCAGAGTTTGGAGGGGACATCACCTTCAATGAGTTTTGTCAGCTAAAGAACAACAACAAGCGCAAGGGCCAAGCTAGAGGAGGAGGGTACACGCAGGGGAGTTACCTGTAGTGTATCGTGGGCAGGCCTTTCCTGCCAACATTTGACGGGTCATCGAAGAGTTCAGCTAAAGCATGGATGGAAAAGCTGGATATCTACTTCCAGCTTAATCAGATGACAGAGTTTGAGGCATCAAGGGGGCTACGTTGCACTTGGACGGAGAAGCCCATGACTGGTGGTTTCATGGGTTAACCACGTTGGGACACGCAGGGGTGGCAACAGGGTGACAACGTATGATGACTTTACTTAGATAGTGCTGGAGAGGTTCGATCAGAAAGATGTTGAAGAGCACTTTGGAGAGTTGACAAAGCTTAAGCAGACGGGGAACCTGAAACATACATTTCAGAGTTCTTGAGGTTGTCAGTGATGGTTTCGGGCCTGTCGGAACCTAGGAGGATCTTCATGTTCATTGATGGGCTGGCGGAGCCATTGCGTGGGTTAGTGAGGTCAACTCGACCCACTATGCTACAAGACGCAGTTGGGAGGACCCGGGATCTTCAAGATGCATCAGGGTTGCGAGGGAGTCTCCCCCCCCCCCTCCACCGACCCTGCTCCCAATTCGCGCTTCGCGCGGGAGCGCATAGGGAGTGCCTCGGGAGCATTTTTCGGGAGCGCACTCCCGAGGTCAAAAAAATGCTCCCTGGTTTTGAGGGAGTGTTTTTTTATGGAGGGAGCGTTTTAGGGAGCGTTTTCAAGGAGTGTGTTTTTAGGGAGGGAGTGTTTTTTTTAGGGAGGGAGCGTTTTAGGGAGCGTTTTATTTTAGGGAGGGAGCATTTTAGAGAGCATTTTTTTAGGGAGGGGGCATTTTAGGGAGAGTTTTTCTTAGGGAGGGTGTCCATTGTATCTGATGTATGGAAAAATGTGAAAGGCAAGCCATTGATAAGTGTTCTTGCTGTGTCTGTTAGTGGTGCAATCTTCCTTTCATCATATGAATACTCAGATAAGTTCAAGATCGGCATCAACATTGCAGAACTGCTACAAAGCCCAGACTTCTAACTGGCACACACAAAGACTTTGATCCTAAATGAAATTACTTGCTCTCCATTTGCTTAAATCATCCATTTATTATTATTTTGTTATTTACAATTCTTATAATAAAATAAATAATTATTTATTTGTATTAATATTTAGTTATTCTTCTGAATAGGTAAATATTAAGTAATATATTAATATTATTTTTAAAGAATTTATAACATTTAAATTTCTTAATAATTAGAAAAATAAATAATATTTGATTTAACATATTAATAAGTAATATTAATTATTATTAATAATATAATATGAAGAAAATTAATTAACTAAATAAGTTATAAAAAAATTTAATTAATTTAAGAAATAATTTATAATTATTATTAATAATTATTTTCTACAATTAATTATTAAAATTATATAAAAATTATTATTATGAATAATTAAAAACATTATTACTTAATAAATTTTGAATAATTTAATAAAAAAAATTATTAGTAAAAAAGTTTTTTTGTCAGCTCTTTTATTCTTTCTTTTAATATTTATTAATGGTTTGATCCCTCTTTCAAGCATTCTTCAAAATTTTGTCCTGAAGATGGATCCCTATTGGGATTTGAAATGTCGACAAATGTCTTTCAACACTGTGGATAATCCAAAACATTCGTCTTTAAATGTATCATGTGATTTTCTCAATATGTGTTCAATGTTTATTAATACGTCATCGTTTTTAAGATTTTTAAATCTTTACAACCATCTAGATTTCTATGGTTGACAATTTGCACATTATTTCATCCAAGACACACCAAAGGTTAGAGCTTTTTCATTTTCTTCTCGGTTACATCTTTGGAATTTGTGTGAATATTTTATTGGATCATTATCTTTAAGTGGGTCTCTGACATAAAGTATCTTCTCTTCATTCTTACATCTTTACAAATACCCTTTAACGTTTCCAGAGAATTATTCTTCATTCTTACATCTTTAAAAATACCCTTTAACATTTCTAGAGAAATTATTCACATTTTTTTAATTATATTTTCTGAGGGAAGACAATGTCAACAAGAATTAAGACCAAGCATTAGAAGGCCACCATTACCACGATCTACTAAAAAATTAGACATTTCTCATGGCAAGAGGCCAATCAATAGATAAAATAGATTTACTAGTCTTCTTTGGTTTCTAGTAGTTTTTAACTTTTTATAACTGTTGAAACTTGACTATTTCATATTTATTATGATATTTTTTGTAAAAAATATGCGATAATTTAAGTTTGAAGTTGGCAGTTGTAAGTCTATAACTCATTATGAATTATGAATATGATATTTCATGAAATTTGAAAGTTGTTTCATTTCGTTTCATTTTATAACATTTCATTTCATGTTAAATATTCTTTGCTGCAATGGTTACACTTAGCTTACAAGTACAACTATGGTGATCAATGAATCAATGATGATAAATGTTATATATTGAATTTTGAAAGCTTGAAACCTTAAGATTGATGAATCATGAGACTCAAGAGTCGATATGTTGTATGTTTCTAACTTGTGGACGTGGTTGATGAAGTTATAACTTCTAGATGATCTATCTTATATGGTTCAATCTATGTTTTAATGTTTTTTATGTCTAATTCATCATTCTACATGCTTTAGTTGACATATATGCATCAAAATATAAAAAATAAATAAAAATATATATATATTATAAAAAAACACTCCCCAAAACACTCCAAGACCAGGAGCTTCTGAAAATGGCGCTCCCGCTCCTGCTCCTCGTTTTCTCTCCCGCTCCCAAGCTAAGTAACCGGATTCGTCAAAAAGGGTCACCGAATCCAAAATCCCCGTATCGGATACGATTTGTACTTGATTCGCCCCCAATTCACAGGGTACGGCGTATCCCGACCGTACCCTATACGGATACGGCCGTACCCGGTGAATCGGATACGACCGGACCCGCCGGTCAAAAAAAAGCATTGTTTTTTTTATAAAGTGAGGTTTTTCTTCATTGTTTCTCACCCATTTCATTTTGTGAAGTGAGAAGGAGCTAGGGTGAGCAAGGAGCAAGTGTGAGCAAGGAGAAAGGGAGTTCTTTCGAAGAGATTCGAGCATCCGGTAAGTGCACTGTCCCTCTATATTTTGCATTTAGTTTGCTATTAGTGTTTGCATGTGCATATGTTTTACATATTTGGTTATTTGATGATCTCAATGCACCAGTGCTAGAGCCTGTCACATTTGATGATGGAGTAGAGGCATCATCCTCCACACCAGCAGATGCAGAGATGACAGAGGAGGAGGATGCATCAGAGCCAGAGGAGAGCAGTGGTGAGCATGATGATTGGGATGAGGACAGTGATGCTGATTATGATGATGAGTATTGATGACTTTGACTCATTGAGGCTTCAGGCTTGTAGTCTTGTAGACTGTAGTTTTTTTGTATTTTCTATTTCTATTTGCCACTGGCAGTGTACTTATGTAACACATTTTGATTCTAATGACTTAATAAAAAAACTACAATATCTTACTATCTTCAATCTTGTCTTTCTGAGTAAATTTGACAATTGTATCATGTATGGTGTATCAATGTATCAATGATCAATGATCATGTATGACTCATGAGTATCTATGTTTGAATCAATGAATTTTGTATGAATTTGTGTAAAAAATATATAATTTTTAATATATTAATATATATATTTTTTTTAAATATATATATATTTTTAATAAAATAATATATAACATATCGTATCCCAGAAGTATCCTGTTCCGGGGGTCACCGTACCCGAATCCGATTCCTCGAATCCCCGTATCCCCGTATCGCGTATCCCCGTATCAAGTGACTTAGCTCCCAAGTAACCTTGGGATGCATTACCAAAGGCTAGGGTCCCTATGCCCAACAAACCAACTTTCCAGCAAAGAGGAAGGGACAAGAGAGCTCCACCCCCAAGAGGCAACCAGGGCCAAGGGCCATTAGATGATGATACCAAGAGAGATCTGAGGAGAAAAAAGATTTTCTTCACATGCTAGGAGCCATGGGCACCAGGCCACAGGTGTGTCGGAGGGAAGGCACACTACATTGAGGTCTTCTCCGACAGTGAGGGAGAAGAGTAAACACTCTATGAGATGGGGGGTGATGACAACGCAACGTTTTAGGGAGAAGGGCCTCCACCTCCACCCCCACCAGCAACAAGAGGAGCAACATTTGCACCGACCGGAGGGGTCCTTGCATATTTGTGGGGAATACCCAAATACTTAACGCTGAGGATCCGAGGGACAGCGTGTCTCAGTGCTTTTGGACAGTGGAGCCATGCACAATTTCATAGATGCCTAGATGGTGCAGAGAAGGGGCATCCAGACAGAGGGGTTTGATGGATTTTCTGTACTAGTTCCAGGAGCTAGAACCATGCAGTGCATGCGATATGTTCCAGCCTTGACAGTGACCATGGGGACTTACTTAGTGACAAACCATTTCTTTGTGGTCGACATTCCAGACACCAACATTGTGTAAGGGGTCCAATGGCTCATCACCCTTGGTAGAGTCACTACAAATTGGTAGAATATGGAGATGAAGTTCATGGACAAGAGCGAGAAACCGGTGATGCTTAGGGGTATGCACTCATACCCACCTCAGACAGTTTCTGCGCATAGGATGGAGGCAAACTTCATGCGGGGAGACATAGAGTGGGCAGTTGAGCTGAGGATTTCAGAGGAAGATGGTACAACTCGACCCACGCATCCAAATGTACAGGCCATCCTCGACCGTTACTCCACAGTTTTTGAGGACATTCTGCTAGGGCAACCACCTGACCGAGGATTTGAGCATACTATCGAGTTGGAGCCCGACATTCAAGTCGTGATCTCTACTTCGTATAGGCACCCCAAGGCCTATCAAGATGAGATTGAGAGGGCCATACATGAGCTTGTGGCCTTGGGGCACATTCGAATGAGTTCGAGCCCCTTTGCTTCTTCAGTAGTCCTGGTGAAGAAGAAGGACGATACACTGAGAATGTGTATCGACTACAGGGCCTTGAACAAAAAGACGATGAAGAACCGTTACCCCATCCCGCGAATAGATGAGTTGATGGATGAGTTGAGGGGAGCTAAGTTCTTCTCCAAGATAGACTTAAGATCAGGGTACCACCAAATCCGAGTGAGAGGCAAGGATGTCCCCAAGACAACGTGTAGGTGCCATTATGGGCACTTTGAGTTTTTGGTGATGCCCTTTGGGCTAACCAACGCTCCAGCCACCTTCCAATCCTGCATGAACCACATCTTTCATGGCGAACTACGGAAGTTCGTGCTAGTCTTTTTTTATGACATTCTGATATACAGTTAGCATGGGAGGAACATTTGCAGCATGTGGAGGAAATGTTGCGTATTTTGGAGCATAAATTTTATGCTAAGCTATCCAAGTGCGAGTTCGGGATGACAGAGATGTTGTACTTGGGCCACATCATACGTGAGGACGATGTGCGGGTGCATGAGGAGAAGATTAGCGCGATTAGGGATTGGCCAGAGCCCAAGAATGTCACCGAGCTGAGAGGATTTGTGGGCATTTGTACTTACTACAGGAAGTTTATGAAGGGCTTACCACAGTTAGTTGCACCCCTTACAGACTTGACCCAGAAGGGAGCATTCACCTGGACCCCCACAACGTAGGAGGCTTTTGATCGCCTCAAGTAGGCGATGAGTAGATGCCCGATACTTGCACTCCCCGATTTTACCAAGCCCTTTGTCTAGGAGTGTGATGCATCCGAAGTGGGAGTTGGGGCCGTATTGATGCAGGATGGACACCTCATCGCTTTTGAGAGCCGAAAGCTCTTGCCTCATGAGAGGCACTACCCCATATACGATAAAGAAATGTTGGTCATCATGCACGCCTTGGCCAAGTTCAGACAGTACTTGGTGGGGAGCCGGTTCAAGGTCAAGATCGATCACAACAGCCTACGGTACTTCCTAGAGAAAAAACAGTTGCAGGAGAGACGACAAAAGTGGGTCAGTAAGATCCAAGCTTATGACTTTGATATTGAATATGTCAAAGGGAAGAACAATGTGGTGGCTGATGCCTTGTCTCGCAGACCAGCGTCCCTCTCCCTGATGAGCATAGATGCAAATTGGAGAGCGCAGTTGTTGGTGGAGTAATCGAAGGATTAGTTTTCATGTGAGGTTTTGGATGGGTAGGTGACGGATGACCGGTATTGAGTGATGTGTTATCACTTCCCCCGTTTCCCAAGGCTGAGAATGGAACTGAAGAAGGTAACCAGAAACCAACCTTTAGGTCAGGTAGCTAGCCCTACCAAAACCAGAGAGGGCTCTCTCAATATCACTTTACAGCCAATGAGATGACTAGATATATAATGATCTTAGGCTAGTTATGATGCTCAGTAGATTAGGGTTTTGTTTATTTGAAGTTTTTGCTGGATAGGAATGACAATCAAGGAACTAGCTCTAGGGTTTAGGTCTGATTTCAAAGGTTAAGTTGCAGAAACAAGGATGAGGCCAAGTAAGTAAACTTAAGAACATACTTAATTTGTCATTGTGTATAGGGTTTGAAAAGAGAGAGAGTCAGAATGAGCATGTTAAATGAATTCTTTCATCAGAAAAGTAGACACATCCATGAAAATCTTATAAAACAGAGCATAGAAAGCAATGACTTTTGTTCATAGACTCATAAGATTAACATACGGAAGCATACATGTGATGGAAAGATAACATAACATTCAATTTGATGAAGTAACAGAGATGAAACAATGCTCAAAATCATACCACTGGAGTCCCACGATTATAGCTGCAACATTCTTTGATTTCTCTAAAAAAGAGTTTGTACAATAGCTCCACTGCAAGTAACAACTATCCAACCTCTAAAATGACTTGAGTTGGACTACATATAGAAAATAGAAGTCATGACACCTCATTGGGTCGAAACCTAATCCAAAATACATCATAAATGCACTCTGAGTCATTACCAAGAATCTAGCGAAGTTAGAAACAGTCCCCTCAAATTTAGCTAATAACTAGGAGTGTATGTCTCCTTGATTAATTACATGATTCCTCAACAAAGAGAGGCAAAAACAAACTCTTCCACCCAAAAGACACCTCATGGAACAGTTTAACTTCGAAATTTGGAGTTTTTCTAGCTTGACAACTGTCCAAGGGAATCCGATGACAAAAACGTCGCGCCACTTTGGAGCTGATTTTGACTGACTTGTATGTGCCCATTTGCAAATCTGAGAGTTAGGCTAAGTAGCCTTGTGTGTCTTCTTTCCATTTCACCCTCAAAAATGAGAAAATTCAAAATACCCACTGGAAGGCCTTCAAAAACTGATTCTCCCAACCTCACTCTAGAAGCGCTACACAGAGGTTAAAAAATGTGGCAGAAGCATGAAAAAGTGATGTTTTTGCATTTTTCTTCAAAACCAGAAGGTGACAAGTTGACCTGATGTCATATCTGTGATGTAGAGGTGAAATGGCATCTAACCATATAAAGTTTCATCCTTTTAGATTCCCTGAGAAAAAGTGTCAAATTTCCAGAATTTTCAAAACAATCACCAAAAATGCAAAAAATGCTCAAAATCCTCCAAAATTTGTTTCATGGTATCTCGAGATGATGGGCTAAATAGCTAAGAAGGCCTCAGCAAGCAGGTCCAAGTTATCCTTCTCCTTAAGCTTCATTTGGGTTTCCTTAAGCTTTTTCCTCAAGTTTTCCACCCTCACCTTAGCGATTTGATTCCTTGTGAAATAATGCCTCGCCATATGCCTCTGGAGGTTGTTATATCTTTCTGCCTTCTTCAACAACTTCTCAAGATGAATGTTTACTCTATCAAGTCACAACTCTTTATCTTTTTCAATTTTGGCAGCTATCAACTCATCAAAAGTTAATTGAGCTGATGCTGGAGATGGCTCTCGTTCTTGTTATTTTTGTTTAGTTAACCATCTTGTTCTTGGCCTCCTAGGCTTTGCTTCAAGCTCTATGTCTTCTAGTTGCTCAACATCCACCACTTCTTTTCCTTTACCCTTATTTGCCTCAATACTAGCCTTTGATTTGCTTTGGAGGAGTTGTTTTACCTTCAACTGCATATTCTCTTATTGTAGGAAGGTAAACAAGAAGTTTGCTTTTGAGAGCCTATCCATCAACTCTGCTATCTCTACATATTTTTCCGTTATGATCTCCTCAGTTGTCTTATATTTTACCTGCTCTGCCGTGTTAACCTCCATGGGCGCTTGTTCTTCATGTTGATGCAACGGTGACTCATCCTCATGCATGAGTGGCTCACTATCATGGCTAGGTGGTTGTTCTACTGTTTGTCTTTGTTCAGCTATGGTATCAGGTGCAACTACACCTTTGATGGTCTTAGGAGAAAATACCATCCTCTTGCCTTTCTCATAGGTTTGAGTGATCTCAACCCTAGGCGCCCTTTGAACCTCTGCTTGCCTACTTGAAGAGCCAACTTCCTTTACTGTGTTGGTGTTGATGGTGTGCTATAGATGATGGGTTGGCTAACAGTAGGTGCTGATGAAACTTTCTCCATGAAAGTTTCCCAAGACATATTGATTGCTGAGAGATGATGCAAAACAATAAGCTTGATCAACCCATGGTGGAACAAACTAGGATGATGATCTCTACCTTTGCTCTGTACCTTTTCAATCATCTTGACTAAACTTCTGAACAAATAATTGGGCAAATTGAGTGGCTGGGTAGCAGTGAAGTGCATCAATAACCTGACATGGTACTGGTACAGCCTTGAAAATCTCCCTTCACATATAAAATATTCCATAATTAACTTCATCAAAGGGGCATATTTATCAAGTAAATGCTTGAAAGGGAAGATATGTCGAGGAGCATTCTTGCAATGAAGTTTCAGGAACATTTTGTAGTTTTCAAGGTCCAATTCCATCCCTTTAAAACAGACTCCTCCATGGTTCAGGATCCCTGTTGCTAAAGCAATGACATCTGCTGATATGGTAAAATCAATGCTTGCTATGATGGCCTTGTCTTTTCTGAAGCTAGTGGAAAAAAGGCTTTTCAATTGAGCATGACTGCCCACCTCCTTGATCCTCTCACAAAACCTCAAACAACCACTGTTTTCAAAACATCTCTTGGAAAAAGGAGAGGCATTGATTTCTTGCAAGCTAGATGGCTCAAACCTAGAATGGTGGCCTCCCTTATGAATATTCTTTTCTCCCTCCATGGTGTTTGTCAACAAGATGAAAACCCTAGCTAGATGAAATAAGTAGGGGATGTGTAGAATTAGGAAAACAGGGGATGGTGGTAGGGTGGATTTAGGGGCAGAAATGAGGTGGAAAGAAGCTTGGGAAAAATCCCCAAAAAATTGAGGAGGTAGGGTGATGAGTTGGCAATAGGATGCAAGTGAAATTTCTAGAAATGGGTATGGGGAAGGTGCCCAAAAGATCAAAACACAAGGATTTACTAGTTTTTCTGCAAGAATGTAGTGAAAGTCAGGGTTTTGATGGAAAGGAAGGTTGTGAGTGATAGGGAGTGTTAGGGTATGATTTATGGATGTTGTATGAAGGTTGTAGATGGTTAGATTATGGTTTTATCAACTAAAACAAGAGAAGGATGAAAAACACCAAAAACGTAGTGTAGATAATCTAATGAAGGAAATCACTCATATGCTGAAGAATTTTGACTTGAGAGAGGTATAGAGGGTGTCCACTTACTGTTTATGAGGTGTATGAACCCTTGTGCAAGTGTTTTGAAGCACAAAGAAGTGATTTGAAGTTCACAGGCCAGAAACGTAGCGCAACACCTCCAGAAGCGTCGTAGGAGCAATTTGGCACAAATTTGCTTATTTTCCTTCAACTCTTGGCAGTTGTGGAGTATGATGGTGAGAAGAGAGGAGCTCTATCGAATATCGAAGGATAAAATGAGTTGAAGAAGTCTCTTTCCCTTTTATAACATCATAAAATCACTTTTTGTCATTTAGTGAAATCACAAAAAAAATTTGAAGAAATTTCGTTTTTGAAAAACTTTAATCAAGAAACACACTTTATTTGAGGAAAGACAAATTACCTTCATTTATTTTCCTATCTTTACTAACTCCCTATGTAAATGACTTGTATGGTGAAAATGAGGTTTTGTTCGCCCTCTTTCATGTCATAATTGACTCTTATGGTGGCGAAACAAATGAGACCTAGACTCTTACCTAGATGAAGGTACGAGGAATGACATCAAACCCTAGATGATTAATGGATGACATGACCTTTGAAATGATGACGACCATGAATGGAGTGAAAGGAGTAGCATTTCAGACCTAGACATATTCAGTAAATCAAAATTTTATTTGAAAAATGACTTGAAACATAAAATTTTGACCTAGGACCACTACTAAGTAAACCTGAAAAGGGTATTTTTGATCACTGAACATTTGGACACTAACATTGGCTCCAACTAGGGATGGCAACTCCTTCAAGAGGTGTCAAGAACACCGTAGATCAAGTAGCCTCATCCATTGGGAAATGGAGTCAAAAATAAACACTAAACACTCAAATGACTAACTGAAACAAAAACTGACTTTGACTCAAAAACTTGACTACTGACTGAACTTACTTATGGCAGCAGACCATCGGGATCTTAGGGCCTTCTCCTCGGGCTTCAAATCTTGATGATAACCGCCCACCTACTGAAGATATATATACAATCATGCGATATGATCCCTCCAGTGTAACCAATCCAACAAATGGCTACTTACCTGAATCTTGCTCACACTTTCCTTGAGAAGGAAGAAGAAACAAAATATAGGCAACTCAAAGTGTCTACTGAACATGTTCTCATGATCCATAAATACAGGAAGATTCATCTTCCCAGATTGCTGCAACATACTGACTAAAGGATCATGAAGAACATGCAACATAAGCCTTTCTGGATGATTTAAAACAGGAAAACAAACCTCCTTTCAAATTATTGTTTTGTCTATGTGTTGAAACTGATCACCTTCATCAATGGATGCTACAATATCGACCTTCATTACTGGCTGTAACAAACTGGCCATAGGGTCTTCAAAATCATGCGAAAGGCCTTTAAAATTTTCACCCAAAACTTCATGATCATTATCAAAATGACTGAGTGTTGCTTGGTTAACTAAATCTTCCTTCATATTATTTCCAAAACAAGACTCTGAATGTTCATGAAAGGTTTCAATAGGAGCAATCATATCATTTTGCACAAACAGATATTTTTGATCATTCAAAACTGCAGCGAGACATTTTGGGACAACAGCTTGTGTAACAAAAAGTTGTTTGTCATTCTTTGTAAGCACATCCTCATGACAACCTTCGCGTATAATAGCCATATCATGTATATTGGGACTATTCTTTTGTAGATCAAACAATTATGTTGTAGTCTCATTAGGTAATTCTTTTTGAAGACTATCATCTTGCTTTTTACGATGGAAAACAATCTCTCACAGCTAATCCTCTTGAAACTGTGGAACACTGTCTACATGAATTAGTTCACTACTTGTAACTTGATCACACAAAGACTGAGAAATTGGCTACAAATTTTCACTTATCTCTAGAGAAAAGACATGGATATCTACATCAAGTTTTTGATTGATTTCATCTTCAACTAAAAGAGAAATTGTTGATGGTTGTAAGTTTTCTACATGTTGTAAATCCTCTTGATCATCATGACAACTAATCTGAGTAGAGAAATCATAAAGTGCCTCTAACATATCCTCATCATCCATAAATTCTAGATCCTCATCAATACTTTCAAGATACTGAATGAAACACTCAAAACGATCACAAAAATTTTGTACCAACAATAAAGATGGATAATATTCCTTATAATTTTCAAAGAAAACTAAATGAAAATCCTTTAAAGAACATATACTAGTTGGTCTCAACCATTCATACCATGTTCTTGCTTTTTCTTCCAGAGTAGCCATAAATATCTTCATTAAGCAATCCTCAAGAAACTTAACTTTAAGTCTACGTACATGCATATGAAACTAGATCAAGTGCAAGGCATCATCATTTTTCTTTTCATCTTTGAACATGGTAAGATAAGATAACCAATCAACACGAGGCATAGGATTTAGAAAGCCAGGGATATGAGGTCGATCCATAGGAGCATACCTGGCATTCCTTCTTGTAGTTGAATCCATCTTGAAAATAGTGAAGTCACCAAAATGTTCTTGAAGCTACCAATTTTTGAACTTTTTGATTCTTCGACACTGGAGTCACCGGGTGAAATATGCACAGCCTTCTTGTGCCTGACCACTGTTCACCATCAGCAATCAGAGCTAATCTTTGTCGTTCTTTCCCAGGAAAGATTTAACCTACACTCCCCGACAACGACGCCAAAAACATTATAACTCCCCCCGTTTTCCAAGGCTGAGAATGGAACTGAAGGAGGTAACCACAAAACAACCTTTAGGTTAGGTAGCTAGCCCTACCAAAACCAGAGAGGGCTCTCTCAATGTCATTTTACAGCCAATGAGATGACTGGATATATAATGATATTAGGCTAGTTATGATGCTCATTAGATTAGGGTTTTGTTTGTTTGAAGTTTTTGCTGGATAGAAATGACAGTCAAGGAACTAGGTCTAGGGTTTAAGTCTGATTTGAAAGGTTAAGTTACAAAAACAAGGATGAGGCCAGGTAGGTAAACTTAAGAACATACTTAATTTGTCATTGTGTATAGGGTTTGAAAAGAGAGAGAGTCAAAATGAGCATGTTAAATGAATTCATTCATCAGAAGAGTAGACACATCCATGAAAATCTTATAAAACAGAGCATAGAAAGCAATGATTTTTGTTCATAGAATCATAAGATTAACATACAAAAACATACATGTGATGGCAAGATAACATAACATTCAATTTTATGAAGTAACAGAGAAGAAACAATTCTCTAAAGCATACCACTGGAGTCCCAAGATTATAGCTGCAACATTCTTTGATTTCTCTCAAAAAGAGTTTGTACAATAGCTCCACTGCAAATAACAACTATCCAACCTCTAAAATGACTTGCGTTGGACTACATATAGAAAATAGAAGTCATGACACCTCATTGGGTCGAAACCTGATCCAAAATACATCATAAATGCACTCTATGAGTCATTATTTAGAATCTAGGGAAGTTAGAAACAGTCCCCTCAAATTTAGCTAATAACTAGGAGTGTATGTCTCCTTGACTAATTACATGATTCCTCCACAAAGAGAGGAAAAAACAAACTCTTCCACCCAAAAGACACCTCATGTGATAGCTAAACCTCGAATTTTGGAGTTTTTCTGGCTTGAAAACTGTCCAAGGGAATCCATTGATAGAAGAGTCGCGCCTCCAATAGAGGCGTCGCCCCTCCCAGTAGAAGCATTGCGCCACTTTGGAGCTAATTTTGACAGAGTTTTAAATGACCATTTGCAAATCTGAGAGTTAAGCTAGGTATCCCTGTGTGTCGTCTTTCCATTGCACCCTCAAAACTAAGAAAATACCTACTGGAAGGCCTTCAAAAACTGATTCTCCCAACCTCACTCTAGAACCGCCGCGCAGAGGTCAAAAAGGTGGCAGAAGCATGAAAAAGTGATGTTTTTTTCATTTTTCTTCAAAACCAAAAGGTGACAAGTTGACCTGATGTCATATCTGTGATGTAGAGGTGAAATGGCATCAAACCATATAAAGTTTCCTCCTTTTAGATGCCCTGAGAAAAAGCATCGCGCCGCTGTGCGACGCTTCTGCTAAAGCCAAATTAACAAAATTTTCAAAAAAATCACCAAAAATGCAAAAAATGCTCAAAATCCTCCAAAATTTGTTTCATGGTATCCTAAGATGATGGGCTAAACAGCGAAGGAGGTCTCAGCAAGCAGGTCCAAGTTATCCTTCTCCTTAAGCTTCATTTGGGTTTCCTTAAGCTTTTTCCTCAAGTTTTTCACCCTCACCTTGGCGATTTGATTCCTTGTAAAATAATGCCTTGCCATATGCCTCTGGTTGTTATCACTTTCTTCCTTCTTCAACAAATTCTCAAGATGAATGTTTACCCTATCAAGCCACAACTCTTTATCTTGTTCAATTTTGGCAGATATCAACTCATCAAAAGTTAACTAAGCTGATGGTGGAGATGGCTCTCTTTCTTGTTCTTTTTGTTTAGTTAACCCTCTTGTTCTTGGTCTCCTAGGATTTGCTTCAACCTCTGTGTCTTCTAGCTACTCAACATCCACCACTTCTTTGCCTTTACCCTTGTCTTCCTCAATACTAGCCTTTGGTTTGCTTTGGAGGAGTTGTTTTACCTTCAGCTGCATATTCTCTTGCTGTAGGAAGGTAATCAAGAAGTTTGCCTTTGAGAAGTTGTCTCTCGACTCTGCTATCTCTACATCTTTTTCCCTTATGATCTCCTCAGTTGTCTTGTCTTTTACCTTCTCTGCCATGTCAACCTCCATGGGTTCTTGTTCTTCATGTTGATGCAATGGCGACTCATCCTCATGCATGAGTGGCTCACTATCATGACTAGCCGATTGTTCTATTGTTTGTCTTTGTTCAGTTGTGGTATCAGGTGCAACTACACCTTTGATGGTCTTAGGAGCAAAAACCATCCTCTTTCCTTTCTCATAGGTTTGAGTGATCTCAACCCTAGGTTCCCTTTGAACCTCTGCTTGCCTACTTAAAGAGCCAACTTCCTTTTGTTGTGCTTGTGCTAATGGTGTGCTATAGATGATGGGTTGGCTAACAATAGGTGTTGATGCAACTTTCTCCATTGAAGTTTCCCAAGACATATTGATAGTTGAGAGATGATGCAAAACAATAAGCTTGATCAAGCCATGGTGGAACAAACTAGGATGATGATCTCTACCTTTGCTTTGTACCTTTTCAGTCATCTTGACCAAACTTCTAAACAGAGAATTGGGCAAATTGAGTGGCCGAGTAGCAGTGAAGTGCATCAATAACCTGACATGGTACTGGTACAACATTGAAAATCTCCCTTCACATGTAAAATATTTCATAATTAACTTCATCAAAGGGGCATATTTATCAAGTAAATGCCTGAAAGGGAAGATGTGCCAAGGAGCATCTTTGCAATGAGGTTTCAGGAACATTTTGTAGTTTTGAAGGTCCAATTCCATCCCTTTGAGCCAGACTTCTCCATGGTTTAGGATACTTGTTGCTGAAGCAATGACATCTGTTGATATGGTAAACTCAATGCCTGCAATGATGGCCTTATCTTTTCTGAAGCTAGTGGCAAAAAGGCTTGTTAATTGAGCATAACAGCCCACCTCCTTGATCCTCTCACAAAACCTCAAACAACCACTATTTTCAAAACATCTCTCGGCAAAAGGAGAGGCATTGATTTCTTGCAAGCCAGATGGCTCAAACCTAGAGTGGTGGCCTCCCTTATGAATCTTTTTCTCCCTCCATGGTGTTTGTCAACAAGATGAAAACCCTAGCTAGATGAAATGAGTAGGCAAGGTGTATAATTAGGAAAAGAGGGGATGGTGGTAGGGTGGCTTTAGGGGCAGAAATGAGGTGGAAAGAAGCTAGGGAGAAATCCCCAAAAAATTGAGGTAGGTTGATGAGTTGTGAATAGGATGCAAGTGAAATTTCTAGAAATGGGTATGAGGAAGGTGCCCAAAAGATCAAAACACAGGGATTTACTAGTTTTTCTACAAGAATGTAGTGAAAATTAGTGTTTGAATTAAAATAATGGAAAGGAAGGTTGTGAGTGATAGGGGGTGTTAGGGTATGATTTATGGATGTTGTATGAAGGTTGTAGATGGTTAGATTATGGTTTTATCAACTAAAACAAGCCAAGGATGAAAAACACCAAAAACGTAGTGTAGATAATCTAATGAAGGAAATCACTCATTTGCTAAAGAATTTTGACTTGAGAGAGGTATGGACGATGTCCACTTACTGTTTGGGAGGTGTATGAACCCTTGTGCAAGTGTTTTGAAGCTCAGAGAAGTGATTTGAAGCTCTCATTCCAAAAACATAGCACATGCCAAAAACGTAGCGCAACACCTGCACAACTCCACCAGAAGCGTAGCGCAGCACCTCCAGAAGCGTAGCAGGAGCAATTTGGCACAAATTTGCTTATTTTTCTTCAACTTTTGGCAGCTGTGGATTATGACGGTGAGAAGAGAGGAGCTCTATCAAACATCAAAGGATAAAATGAGTTGAAGAAGTCTCTTTTTTCCCTTCTATAACATCATAAAATCACTTTTTGTCTCACAAACTTTTTTGAAGAAATTTCTTTTTTGAAAAGTTTAATTAAGAAACACACTTTATTTGAGGAATGACAAACACTTTATTTGAGGAATGACAAATTGTCTTCATTAATTTTCCTATCTTTGCTAACTCCCTATGTAAATGACTTATATGGTGAAAATGAGGTTTTGTTCACCCTGTTTCATGACATAATTGACTCTTATGGTGGAGAAACAAATGAGACCTAGAGTTTGACCTAGATGAAGGTGTCACGAATGATCTCAGACCCTAGATGATTGATGGTTGACATGACCTCTGAAATGATGATGACCATGAATGGATTGAAGGGAGTAGAATTTCAAACCTAGACATATTCAATGAATCAAAATTTTATTTGAAAAATGACTTGAAACATAAAATTTTGACCTAGGACAACTACTAAGTAAATCTGAAAAGAGTATTTTTGATCACTGAACATTTGGACGCTAAAATGATGGATGAGGTCTGTTGAGATTTTGTGTATTTGGGGTAGCATTAGTTGTGCTATAGCTCCCAAATTTTGTGGAGGGACTAAAGTAAATTTGATCTACAAGACATAGAAAGGGATTTGGGAAATTTCATTTGGTTTGGAAGATATTTAATTAATTATTTTTTTTAATATATTTTCTAAGTCTAAACTTAGGAAAATGAAATAATTAAAGTTAATTAAATTAAACATGTGATGAAATTATCTTAAGTCACACAGATCAAGCTTTCTTTTAATCTTAGCCATTGATTCAAGATCTGATCATGGTCGTTGGTTTCCCAACGAGAAAAGTATAAAGGAAAGGCTTAGGGCCATTTGTAAAGACACATAGAGGCAAAGCACTGAAGCTAAGCTGAGATTCTAGGGTGGGTTTGCTAAGAATTCTCAGAAGTGTTTCAGCTGTAGAGAGGGGAATTTAGACCAAGGGGATGATCTGATCCCAGGGTCTAGAATCAGCAAGAGGCGGAGATTAGCTCAGAGAGGCAGCGCAAAGAAGCAGGAAAGCAGCAGAAGAGAGGGTAACAACTGTGCTACGTAGGTGCTACGCAGTCCCTCCCAGGACAGCATGATTCAACTGGAAGCCCTCAAGGGCTACGCAGAGACCCTAAGGGGCAGCGTAAGGACTGTGTCCACCAGTCTGGGGTAACGCAGCCCTTTCTAGGCCAACGCTGTGGGACATAGGGGCTTCAGAGGCTGACGCAAGGGCTTTAGGGGCAGCGCTGGGGTTTCTAGGGCCTAATTTTGGCTGAGTCTTGTAAATCCCGTTTGAGGGTGTGGATCAGTCATTATTTTGGCTTCAGAACAACTAGTGAGTTGTAGATCTATTTTATCTCTGTCGGGTTTTCCACATCTGGAACCTAGATTTGTCGTATTCAGAAAAATCTTAATAATAAAACCCTCCAGCAGCCAGCAGACTAGTTTTCCCGCATTGGGTTTTTCCGGGGACTATTTGTCTAGAAAATCACTGTCACTTTGTCTATGTGTGCATGTACTCTTCCTAGATATGGACCAGTGAAAGTCTGTTATGTGGTTTGCTTCGATATTAATCTGAATTTATTCAGTTAACTTAACTAAGTAGGAGGAGCTTAACCAAATTTCACAGTAAGATTTTTGCATAAGTGTAATATTCAGAAATTTTCACATGTTATGAGAGCAATTGCAGATCTAGGAGGGTCAGCAACAGGAGACTGGAGGTTCTAGTTGCAGAAAGCAGCTGGAAAAGCAGCAGAAGAGCAGATTTGAAGGGACAACGCAGTTTTCAGAGGCAGAATCACACAGAGGGCAGGGTGATGTAGTCTAACGCTGTCTCCGAGCAAGCCCACGCATTTACTGCACAAAGGCAGCTCAGAAACAACGCTAGATTGGTCTGACGCCCGCCAGTGTGACGCAGATCTGAATCTGTCAGATCCAGAAAAGACTGAAGCTTAGCTGCAGAAATTCAGAAGGTGCTGGTGGGTTTAAATTTATGAAGTTTTCAGATTTTTAGCCTAAGCATAAGTGATAAAGAGTGGGAGGAGATCAACTTCTCAGAGAGTTTCTAGCCAAAGAAACTTGCAGATTGATCAGAGGATCAAAGAGAGCTGAATCATTGTTGATTTGGCAGATTTCCAAGGAAGGAAATCAATTGTCAGAGGGAGCAAAAGGTGCATGTTTCGCCAAGGGCCTTAGATCCAATTCTCTAACAAAGAGAAAGGGAAGTTTCGACACATTTCTGAGCAGATGGCTCCTCATGGACTGCGTGATCAGGACAGATTGGATGGCCTATCCAACTTCTCAATTTGGAAGGCTAGGATCCTGATAGTCCTTGAGGCATATAATCTAAGAGACCATGCAGAGCAAACTCTGGCCACACCGACCGATGCAGATCTCCTATGGAAACATAAGCAAGCTGCTAGGCATGCCAAGCGGTTGATCATGGACGGAATTAGGGACCGTATTGTACCACACATAACTGAGAAGAAGACAGCTAATGAGATGTGGAAGGCCTTAATTTCCCTATATGAGGGAAAATCTGTCCAAAGGAAGATGTTGGAGACTCAGATGAGGTCATTCATGATGACCAAGGGAGAAGACATGGAACATTTTCTCTTCAGATTGCAGTCGATCAGAGATCAGTTGAAGTGGAGGATGATGTAATGGTCAAGACTGCTCTCAATGCAGTCACAGATGAGCGGGAAACCTTTGTCCAAAGTATCTTGGGCAGAGCAGACCTCCTAGATTGGGACATCTTATGGGCAATTCTGCGTCAAGAAGAACTCTGTAGATTCACCAAGAAACAGTACAACACGGGATCGAGCAAAGTGAAGAAGGAAGATGAAGAAGATGCAGCCTTGGCATCAAAGAGGCATCAGGGAAAGAAGAAGAAGGATCTGTCTAAGATCAAGTGCTTCCAATGTGGTGAAATGGGACATTTTGCCAGCAATTATCCTCAAAAGAAAAGGGACAAGGAAGCTTCTTCTTCCAAGGCTGTTGTGGCAGATGATGGGTCGGAAGATGATGCAGCCAAGAGCGCTCATGAACCACGGAGGTGGGGCGACATGGATCTGTAGAGGAGCTACAGAATGTAAGGCAGGATCCTTGAGAAGCTCATCTCTTGGATCACAAGCGAGCTACAACAGCCTTAAGACAGCATCGAGACAAGTGGAGCAGTGGGTGCATAGATCACGGATGAAGTAAAGGCAGATCTGAAAGTTGGAAGGAGCAGCACAGTGCAGATGCAGCAGCAGCATAGAGGCAGCAGCAGCGTAGAGGCAGCAACAACGCAGGGGTTGATGTGACTTCAGCAACGCAGAGCAGAGTTGCAGCAGTGTGGAGGCTTCAGGAGGACAGCGCAGCACAATAGCAGCGTGAGAGATTTCAGCACAAGGGGCTGATGTGACTTCAGCAGTGCAAAGGGAGTATGCTTATGCAGTGCAGAGTTGTTGCTGTGCATCATCCTTCAGATGCCAGCACAGATCAACAACCTATTGAGCTTCAGTGATGAGGATGCAGCCCAACTGACTTGTCTGTCAAAGAGTGGGCAGGAGATTCAGTTGTTTCTCTCAACAACTGAAGTTGCAGTGTAGCAGATCAGCAGTGGAAATACTATGAGCAGCACATATGCAGCAAATTGAGAGGGAGCTACAGTACAGATGTTGCAGTGGCAGTGGCAGAGTCATGGGCAGCAGTATAGAATGGTAGCAGCAGTGCAGAGTTGAGTGGCAGCAGGCCAAGCATCAGCAGCACAGAACCAGTGCCCAAAATCTTTTAATGCATAGTGTGATGTATTGCTAGAGCACACTCTTGATGCTAAGAGGGAGTGTTGAGATTTTGTGTATTTGGGGTAGCATCAGTTGTGCTCTAGCTCCCAAATTTTGTGGAGGGACTAGAGTACACTTGATCTACAAGACCCAGAAAGGGATTTGGGAAATTTCATCTGGTTTGGGAGATATCTAATTAATTAATTATTTTAATGTATTTCCTAAGTCTAAACTTAGGAAAATGAAATAATTAAAGTTAATTAAATTAAACATGTGATGAAATTATCTTAAGTCACACGGATCAAGCTTTCTTTTAATCTTAGCCATTGATTCAAGATCTGATCATGGTCGTTGGTTTCCCAACGAGAAAAATATAAACGAAAGCTTGGGGTCATTTGTAAAAACACAGAGGCAGAGCACTGAAGCTAAACTGAGATTCTAGGGCAGGTTTGCTAAGAATTCTCAGAAATGTTTCAGCTGCAGAGAGGGGAATTTAGACCAAGGGGATTATCTGATCCCAGGGTCTAGAATAAGCAAGAGGCAGAGATCAGCTCAGAGAGGCAGCGCAGAGAAGCAGGAGAGCACCAGAAGAGAGGGCAGCAACTGTGCTACACAGGTGTTGCGCAGTCCCTCCTAGGACAGCGTGATTCAGTTGGAAGCCCTCCGGGGTTACGCAAAGACCCCAAGGGGCAGCATAAGGACTGCGTCACCCAATTTTGGGTAACACAACCCTTTCCAAGCCAACGCTGAGGGACGCAGGGGCTTTAGGGGCAGCGCTGGGGTTTCTAGGGCATAATTTTGGCTGAGTCTTGTAAATCTTGTTTGAGGATCTGGATCAGTCATTATTTTAGCTTCAGAACTGCTAGTGAGCTGTAGATCTATTTTATCTCTGTTGGGTTTTCCAGATCTGGAACCCAGATTTGTTGTATTCAGAAAATTCTTAATAATAAAACCCTCCAGTAGCCAGCAAACCAGTTTTCCCACATTGGGCTTTTCCAGGGACTACTTGTCCAGAAAATCATTGCGTCACTTTGTCTATGTGTGCATGTACTTTTTCTAGATCTGGATTGGTGAATATTTGTTATGTGTTTTTCTTCGATATTAATCTGAATTTATTCAGTTAATAACTTAACTATGTAGGAGGAGCTTAACCAGATTTAAAAGTAAGATTTCTGCATAAGTGTAATATTCAGAAATTTTCACAAGGTCATCTATTATCAAGATCGAATCTTTTTTATGGCCAACTCCCGATTGAGGGAGAAGATCTTGCATGCAGCACATGAATCTCCACAGTCGGGGCACAAGGGGTTTACTAAGACCTACAGAGCCATCATAGAGAGGTTCTCCTGGAAGGGCCTCAAGGAGGACGTACTTCGGCATATCCGAGAGTGCGTAGTCTATCAGAGGAACAAGGGGGAGCTGAACCATCCAGCCAGGTTGTTGCAGTTGCTTCCTATTCCGGAGGGGAAGTGGGAGAGCATCTCGATGGAATTCATCACAGGGTTGCCCATGGTCCAGGGCAAGGACTGCATCTTCGTCCTAGTTGACCGGTTGACAAAGTATGCACACTTCTTTGCTATTTCAGCTCGGTGCACAGCCTCACAGGTGGTCGAGTTGTTTTTCAGAGATATTTTCTGGCTACATGGTCTTCCAAAGACCATAATCAGTGATCGGGACAACAGGTTTGTGGGAGGTTTTTGGTAGGAGCTGTTCCGACTGGTGGGCACAAAGCTCACACCCAGCATGAGTTACCATCCGCAGACCGACGGGCAAACAAAGATAGTGAACAAGTGGCTGGAGGGCTAATTGCGTAACTATGTTACAAGGCAACAAAAGGCCTTGCTACGTTGGCTACACTTAAGGGAGTACTGTTACAACACCACTTTCCTTATGTCCATTGGTATGTCCCCTTTTCGTGCTTTGTATGGTTATGATGCATTAACGTTTGATGATGCTATGTTTGGAGCAAGTAAGGCCCCTAGGGCCAAAGACTGGATCCAAGAGAGTCAGGACATCCTCAGGGCTCTCAAGGATAACTTGAGGACAACGCAAAATCAACAAAAGATGTATGCAGATTGGGGTCGCGTAGAGAGGCAGTTTGAGGTGGGGGACTTGGTGTACCTCTGAATTCAGCCATACAGGCAGTCTACGTTGACGCAGAAGGGAGCTAAGAAGCTCACACCTCGCTTTTATGGACCATATCGAGTTGTCCGGTGAGTTGGAGAGGTGGCATATGAGCTGGAATTGCCACAAAGGAGCTGGATCCACAATATCTTCCATGTATCATGCCTCAAAAAGGCTTTGGGACAGCAGGTGACCGCAGATACTGAGCTTCCTCATTAGGGGAATTTTGAGGTCTAAAATGGGCCTCCTAAGGAAAATGTACAATCAAAATTCACTTTATGAGAACCAATCACATTTTAAGGGATGACATCATCCCTAATGGTTGATGTGGAATTGCTTGAATTAAAGGTACTTACTTGTCACATTCTCAATGGTGGATAAAAACTCATGGTTAACCATGGTAGTGCTCTAAGTACTTTTAAAGTCAAAGTAAAGTACTCATAATAAATGTGATTTCACACTTTTTGAATAAAAATATATTATTGTCATCTCATATTTCTTGAAAGAAACAATGCATATCCATGTACATTTATTATATAATATAATATTATATTATTTTTATATAGTATATTAAGTACATATTATTATACAATTTAAATAATATAAATTTTAATTAATAGCATATAATATAATTAAGAATTTATAAATTTATATTTATATTTTATTTTAAGTTATTTTAGTACAAAGGACAAATGCATTAGTTGTCCAATGATAATGACTTTTTCTTGAAAAACTCATTCTTATTTATTGTCACATCAATACAATTTTTTTATTAATTTTATTTTGGTACAACTTTTGAATTCAATTTAACTATGGTTACATGGATTGTGGTGCAAAAAGTGAATTGCAAGTTCATAAATATTATTTTATTGGTTTAACTATTATTTTATTATTTCCTTAAGAGGCCCATTTTAGACTTCAAAATTCCCCTAATGCCTACGGATGATGAGGGGCATTTGGTTCTACAGCCCAAGGCCATCTTGGACACCAGAGAGAGACGCTTGAGGAGCAAGGTGGTGAAGGAGTACTTGATCAGATGGAGGAACCCCCCAGATGAGGATGCCACTTGGGAGGGGGAACAGATTCTTCAGCACCCGTCTTTGCAGTTGCTTGAGAACAAGCAACATTTTGGTGGGGAGGACTGTAATATTCCAAATTAGCAGTCAGCTAATTGGAATATTAATTTTTGGTTAATTTTGGTATTTCCTAATGTTGGGCAGAAATAAAGTGAGTAGGGGACCTACAAATAATAACTAAGCGAAATAAAGTATTTTCCTATAGTCCCTAAGTAAAAATTGTGGTTCTAGTGGTGGGGTCGATGTGACCTTAGGTGGCAGCGCAGAAGAGGCACGAAGAGGACAGCTGGGATTGGTTGGAGGAAGGCAGCAATCGATTTGCTCATGGAGAGGCAAGGTAGGCCTAGGTGGGGCCCAAGGAATGCATTGAGCCTCAATGGACAAAAGGAAGAGGGGAAGGCTCATTTTGGTCATTCATACATCTTGATTTCTCTATTATTTTGACTGAGCACGCTTGAGCCGAAGAGCCAAGTTTGCAGTGTTGTTTAGCACAAGAGATCTTCAAGCGTAGATCTCAACCTCTACTTTGGGGGACTTCGAGTGCCCGCTCAAGAGAGGAGTTCAACAAATTTGTGAGGGAATTCCATAGCAGCATTAGCAGGGAATGCATAGTCCCTTCAGGACAGCGCAGAGGCAGTGTACACTACACAGTGATTGCGCAGTCTAGTCTGGAGGAAGTGTCAGAAGTGTGGGAATTCAGAGGAGTTCAGCCAGAGGATTTGGAAGCGAGGCTAGCCACCTCCTACTAGGGGTTTTAGCAACATTTTGGAGACATTTACCAATAGTTCCAGCCAGGAGTTCAATTTCCCCAGCAGAGCAGAGTACCAAGCCCCAAGGGGTCAATTTCCAGTGTCGAGCTTTCAGCAAACCATTCGCGGGGTTTTTGTTGAGGAGAGTCCGGTGTCCAATTCCTAGAATTTTCTGAGCACAGGAAGCAACTTAACCATCAATCCGAAGACAACCAGCAACAGCAGTTCTGGGCTAGGAAGCGCAGTGACTGAGCCACGTAGTTCCAGTTTGGGCAGAAGTTTTGCTTGGGTTGTGTTGGTCTTTCAACCTGCTATGAGCAGGCCCAGGTGCAATCCTTTCAGCACCTCATTTTTACTTTTTCCCAACAAATAATAAAATGGCTCAACATTGTTTATTGGCTTCTAGTTTTTGTGTTTAATGGTGTTTTCTAATAGGGTCATATTAGCCTCACAGATTATAGGTGTGAAAATAGGAAGGTCAACTTCTGAGTGGCATAACTTTTATACGGACTCCAATTGACGCACTTCTTGCGCCGTTGGAAATATCTCTCTGTGTAGAATAGCATGAAAATGTGTTGTGCTAAAGCAACAAAGTTTTACCCCAAAAAAACGTCATTTGATGCCTCAAAATGCTCCGGGAAGGTTTCAGACCCCATTTTTCCAAACTAAGTCCCACTGGTAAAAACGGTCCCGTGAGTTGATTCCTCCGCTTTTTTCACTCCGAATGCGTCGAGATAGATGAAAAACAATATAATGATCCAATCTGGATCATAATTGCTTGCATCTGTGTAGCAATTATGCTCAAATATTGAAAAATGATGTGGAGTTTATGCTAACTGTTAATGGATTGCTAGAAAAGGTCTATTCATAGTTTTCAGTATTTGATACCCTATTTTAAATGAACATTCAAATAAACAGATCATCATTACCATATTTAGATATAAGTTAGTCCAACAGGCTTCATAACAGGGAAAAGGCTTTCAAGTTTCAGTGTGTAAGGTTTAAATTCAGAAAGGCCTAGCTAGGTGAAGAGAGAATATTGTGAAGTGAAATGTGTTTAGTGCTTCCTCACAAGTGGGTGAGATAACTAACAATCACTTTGCAGGCAAATCCCTTCTTCTAATCTAGCTTACTCCAAAATCTGTTTAACGAACCATTGATTACCTCCATAATTTCTGTAAAGTTTCAAGTGTAGTAGTAAGTTAACATAAAAAATATTTTTGGATTGTAAGTGATGAAGATACTTTTAATTGGTTGGTGAGACACTGCGAGGTTATTAAATGGTAAAATATTGGATACTTAGACATGTCATTTGTTTACCCTTTAGAGACATGGAATTGGTGTCTTCAAAAGTTGCCCAGTGAACTTCAGAAGTGGTATTTCAAACACATGCCATCGGTAGGTAAGCTTACAATGGTAGGTAAGATTCTTCAAGCTAGTCATGTGTATTACAACTTTGATTGGATTCCCTCATCAACGCTTTTCAGGAAACCAGATAAACTATCAAGGTAATGTCTAGTGTCAAAGCTTGGGGTAACTGAGGACTTCAAGTTCCCATGGAGATTTTGTATTCTTCCAACAACAAAAAAAGTTGGCCATGCCTTATGGATATTGCTCCCTGTTACCCTCTGAAAATGCAAAAGTCATTTCATATTTTCATTGGATTTCTTCTCTCACCGACACAACAAGAGATGCTAGTTACAGGCTGTAGGGAGAGAGATTTGGAGAGCATGCAAGTTTTTCCATATTACCTAAACAAAATTTATCATCTGAGTCGAGAACAAAGAGGTGGAGGAGTTTGTTTGGCTTGATGGAGGCCTCCTGGAAGACATATAACACTATGAGATTCCATTTGGGTACACTCGACATTGCATCATTGATAGTGAGACTTGTTCCTAGGTTGAAGCCAATGCCTACGACCCCATGGATGAAGGAAGCTATGAAACTTCCACGACCCAAAAGGTGCTATTAAACCAATAAATTATTTCAGTTACTTATGCACAACAAAATTAAATTCTCAGCTGAAAGCAATGAATAAAACATGAACAACATCATTCACCACATTAAAATGCAACGGAACATACAAGAAACCTATCACACAAATGATACACATATTTTTGGACAAAGATCCCTCGAAACACCCCAATATGGGGACAACCAGTTTTCAGGATGAGGGTTTTATTTTTAAATCCTCAACAAATCTGCTAATGAGAAATTACATTTATTGTTTGCCTGACACTGGAAAATCGATTACTGTTGTTGAACATCCTGGTGTCACACTGGAAACTCACCCAACAATACTCAAATCAGTGTCCTCCAATGTTGTCCATCGATTTCCCTTTATAATCTCTCATTCACAAATGAACAACCAATATTAGAAGTTATCTTGTACCAATTAATGGCTAAGATCACCTTAGAAACTTTCAAGAAGCTTCTAGAGGCAAATCAACCTTATCTCATCTAATGCCAATTAATTAACCATTTTTCCTAAGAAATATTTAAAAATTATTAATTTACTTAATTAAGACATTTTCCCTAGGTGAAACTTAGGAAAAATTACATGGGCTTAGAGATAATTCATTTCTCTGTGTCCCCATCCTTAGTGACAACTGTCAAGGTTAGAACACCTATCCGAGATGCAATATTTAACACTCCCTCTTAGCGAGGAAGGTGATCTCCACGACACCGAACTTGTCCCTGAAGAAAACAAACTTTCCTTTTATCAAGGCCTTCATTAGAATGTCTACCACCTGCTAATATGTAGGCTCATAGTGTAGTCGAATTAATCCACATTGTACACAGTCCCTGTTGAATTGGTATCGTGTGTCGATATGTTTCGACCGATCATGAAATACTAGATTCTTAGATAGCTTGATGCAACTTTGATTGTCACAATGAATGACAGCCGACTCTATCTCCTAACCAAACAATCCCACTAGCAACTTCCAAAGCCATGTGGCCTCACAGCTGCCATGCTTGTTTCCATGTACTCTGCTTTTACAGAGCTTAATGCAACAGAATTTTGTTGAGATTTTGTGTATTTGGGGTAGCATCAACCGTGCTCTAGGTCCCAAATTTTGAGGAAGGACTAGAGTTCACCTGATCTACAAGACCCAGAAATGGATTTGGAAAATTTCATCTGGTTTAGGAGATATTAAATTAATTAATTATTTTAATGTATTTCCTAAGTTAAAACTTAGGAAAATAAAATAATTAAAGTGAATTTAATTAAACATGTGATGAAATTGTCTTAAGTCATACGGATCAGGCTTTCTTTTAATCTTAGCCATTGATTAAGATTTAATTTTGGTCGCTGATTTGTCAACGAAAAGTATAAAAGAAAGGCTTGGGGTCATTTGTGAGACACACAGAGGCAAAGCACTGAAGCTAAGCTGAGATTCTAAGGCGGGGTTGCTAAGAATTTTCAAGTGTTTCAGTTGCAGAGAGGGGAATTTAGACCAAGGGGGTGATCTGATCCCGGGGTCTATAATACACAAGAGACAGAGAAGAGATCAGGAAAGACAATAGAGGACAGAGGAAAGCAACAAAGAAGAAGAAGCAGACTGGCAAAGAAAGAAGAGCTGGGCCAGGATTTTCAGAAACCCTTCTGGGGTTACGCAGACCCTTAGTACAGAGGATCATACACCTGGGCCGGGGTAACGCAGCCTTCCCGTGATAGCACCGAGCATTTTGAGGCCTTCTGAGATGACGCAAATTTTCTAGGCCTAGATCTGGCTGATTTCTGTAAATCCCATTTCAGGGTGTGGACCAATCAGTATTTTTGGTCTTAGATCAGCTAGGTGTTGTAGATCTAGAGTTTTCTCTGTAGGGTTTTCAAGATCTGGAACCCAGAGTTGTGTATTCAAAAATATTCTTAATAATAGAGCCCTCCAACAGCCAGAAACCGGTTTTCCCACATTGGGTTTTTCCGGGGACAGTTTTTCAAGAAATAACTATGCCACTTTGTCTATGTGTGCATGTGTTTATTCTAGATCTGAATTGGTAGAGGTCTGTTGTGTGTTTTTCTTTGATGTTAACTTGAATTTATTCAGCTGATAACTTGTATAAGTAGGAGAAGATTAACCGGATTAACAGAAATAATTTATGCATAAGAATTAAGATTCAGAAATTTCTACATGGTATCAGAGAAATTGCAGATCTAGAATGGTCACGAGCTGAAGGATCTAGCTGCAGAAAGCAGCTGGAAAGGCAGTAGAAAAGTAGAATGAAGGGACACCCAGCTGTGGAGCAGAACTGGGCGTGCAGGGAAGGGTGATGTCCAAACGCAGTCCTAGCAAGCCCACGCAATTACCGCGCAGAGGAAACAAACATCGCCGGTTGGGTCCTCATGGTAGCCAGGATCGATCTCAATCGCCGTCAAAACTGTCAAATCATAGGTGCTGCGTGTCCGACTGCAGGCTACCTGAGTGTCTGCACGGATCTGAAATTTAGCCTTAGCACAAGTGACAAAGTTTGGGAAGAAATTAGCTTCTCGTAGAGTTTCTTGCCAAAGGAAACTTGCAGTTTGGTCGCAGGATCAAAGAAGAAGTCAATCATAGTTGATTTGGTAGATTGCCAGAAGGAAATCAGTGTCAAAAGTGGAGGGAGCAGAGGGTTCTAGTTTGAAAAGGACCCTAGATCCAAGATCTCAAGACAGAGGAAGAGGAGCTCCCATTAATATTTCCGAGCGTATCTCCTCATGGATCGCGTGATCAGATAGGCTAGAGGGCCTCTCAAACTTTTCGGTATGGAAAGCTAGGATCCTGATTGTCGTTGAGGCATATGGTATAAGAGACCATGCAGAGCAGACCCTAGCCACACCGACAGATTCGGATCTCCTGCGGAAGCATAGAGAAACTGTTGGGCATGCCAAGCGACTGATAATGGACAGTATCAAGGATCATATTGTGCCACACATAGCTGAGAAGAGGACAACTAATGAGATGTGGAAGGCCTTGGCTTCCCTATATGAGGGAAAATCAGTCCAAAGAAAGATGCTGTTGGAGGCCTAAATGAGGTCAGTCATGATGACCAAGGGAGAAGACATCGAGCATTTCCTCTTCAGATTGCAGTCAATCATGGATCAGCTGACTGCAATGGGTGCAACCGTAGATGATGCAGTGATAGTCAGGACTGCCCTCAATGCAGTCACGAATGAGTGGGAAACCTTTGTCCAAAGTATCTTGGGCAGACCAGACCTCCTAGATTGGGACAACTTGTGGTCGATCCTGTGGCAAGAAGAACTACGAAGGTTCACCAAGAAGCAGCACAACCCTGCGTTGAGCAAGGTTAAGAAGGAAGAGGAAGAAGATGCAGCCTTGGCATCAAAGAAGCAACCGAAGAAGAAGAAGGATCTTTCAAAGGTCACGTGCTTCCAATGTGGCGAAATGGGACATTTTGCCAGCCATTGTCCAGAAAAGAAGAAGGACAAGGAAGCATCTTCTTCCAAAGCAGCAGTGGCAGATGATGGGTCTGGAGATGATGTAGCCATGAGTGCTCATGAACCACAGAGGTTGGGTGACATGGACATGTAGAGAAGCTACATGGAAGTAAGGCGGGATCCTTGAGCAGCTCATCTCTTGGATCACAAGCGAGCTACGACAACCTTAAGACAGTATCGGGACAAGTGGAGCAATGGGTGCATAGATCACAGATGAGGCATAAGAAGAGGCAAATCTGGAGGCTGGGAGGAGCAACGCAGAGCATAGTAGCAACAACGTAGAGGCTGATGTGACTTCAGCAGTGCAGTGCAGTACTGCTTACGCAGTGCAGAGCTGTAGCAGCGCAGAGAGCTTCAGAGGGACAACGCAGTGCAGCAACAGCGTGATAGATTTCAGCACAAGGAGCTGATGTGACTTCAGTAGTGCAGAGGGAGTCTGATTACGCAGGCAGAGCTGTAGTCGTGCATCGTTCTTTTAGATGCTAAATACGTATCCGTAGCCTATGGAGCTCAGCGATGAGGATGCAGCGATCCGACTTGTTTGTCAAAGATTGCGGTGAGATTCTCATGTTTCTCTCAACAACCGGTTGCAAGGCAATGAAGATGAGCAGTGGGCATATGAGCAGCAATAGTATTGGTGATATCGGGAAGGGAGCCGCGCATGCTGTCAGTAAAAAGGCGTTGACAGAAAGGCGGCGTAGTACAAAATGGCAGCAGTAGTGCAGAGTTGAGTGGCAGGAGGCCAAGCTTCAGCAGTACAGAACTAGTGCCCAAAATCATGTAATGCATAAGTCTGATGTATTGCTAGAGCACACCCTTGATGCTAAGAGGGAGAGTTGAGATTTTTTGTATTTGGGGTAGCATCAGTTGTGCTCTAGGTCCCAAATTTTGAGGAAGGACTAGAGTTCACCTGATCTACAAGACCCAATGGATTTGGGAAATTTCATCTGATTTAGGAGATATTAAATTAATTAATTATTTTAATGTATTTCTTAAGTTAAAACTTAGGAAAATAAAATAATTGAAGTGAATTTAATTAAGCATGTGATGAAATTGTCTTAAGTCACACAGATCAAGCTTTCTTTTAATCTTAGCCATTGATTAAAGATTTAATCTTGGCCGTTGATTTGTCAATGAGAAAAGTATAAAGGAAAGGCTTGGGGTCATTTGTAAGACACACAGAGGCAGAGCACTGAAGCTAAGATGAGATTCTAGGGCAGAGTTGCTAAGAATTCTCAAGTGTTTCAGTTGCAAAGAGGGGAATTTAAACCAAGGGGATGATCTGATCCCGAGGTCTAGAATACTACGTGAAGCGTAAAAGAGATCAGCTAGACAATACAGTAGGAAGGAGTCGCATTTATTACCTACGCAGCAGCTAAGCACAACAGAGCTGCAGTAGAAAACCCTTCGTGGATTACGCAGTAGGTCCCTTTAGGGGGCAGCGTAGTGACTACATCACCTCCAAGTCCGGGTAACGTGGAATCTTCCAAAGTGATGGCTGAGTATTTGGAGGCCTTCAGAGGCTGATGCAGTGTCTTTCAGGGGCAGATCTGGGGTTTCTAGGCCTAGATATGGCTGAGTTCTGTAGATCCCATTTGAGGGTGTGGATCAGTCAGTATTGTTGGTCTTAGATCAGCCAGGTGCTGCAGATCTAGAGTTTTCTCTGTAGGGTTTTCTAGATCTTGAACCCAAAGTTGTGTATTCAAAAATATTCTTAATAATAGAGCCCTCCAGCAGCCAGAGACCGATTTTCCCACATTGGGTTTTTCCGGGGACAATTTGTCCAGAAATAACTGTCACTTTGTCTATGTGTGCATGTGCTTATTCTAGATCTTAATTGGTAGAGATGTGTTATGTGTTTTGCTTTGATGTTAACTTGAATTTATTCAGTTGATAACTTGTATAGGTAGGAGAATCTTAACCAGATTAACAGAAATAATTTTTGCATAAGAATTAAGATTCAAAAATTTCTACAACTTTTGCTTCCTGTTGTACCAAGAGACAACCCCTGATCCCATGTTGAAGCAACATCCTGAAGTTCTTTTCCAGTCCACTACATTACCTACCCCGTCTGCATCAATGTAGCTAATCAACCTAACACCTCACCTTGAGTATATTTCAACCCGTACTCAACTATACTGCTTAGATATCGCAACACATGCTTTGTTGTTGTCCAATGCACTCTCTTTGGCTCCACCATGAACTGATTGAGAGAATGTTAGTTTATGTAGCACAAACAAGTGTTCTAGTCTCAAATGGTGTCTATGAGGCTGAGGAACATATTCTCCAATACCAGAAAAAATTTCTAAGGAAAATGCCTTGATTAGAATTAATTAGCCAGTTTATTAATTTTCCTAAGTCTAACTTAGGGAAATGGCTTACTTAACAAAAATCAATTGATGTAAATCGATTTCTTCTAGTGACTTCTAGAAAAGTCATTTGATGGGCTCAAGATGATCTTAGCCATCAATTGAGATTATATCATGGTCATTGATTCGTCAATGAGATATATTAAGAGGAAATTGATAGGCATTTGGAGAACACATTGAGACACGGATTTGCTGTGATAGCAAGGGCGCAGCACAGGGGCATCAACAGATCAAGATCAACAGTGTTTGGAGACAGGATTGTCAGAGGAGTTTATCACGACGATCTATTGAGCTATTTGGAGATCGATTTTTCTACAGAGAGAGGCCAATTTTCTAGTGGTGTGAATTGCTCCAGAGAAGACGAATTGTTGGAGCAAGGAGACATATTGTTAATATGATCGATTTGCACAGGAAAGTCAAGATCAAGGTTACTTAGGAGCGAGAGCAAAAATGGGGAGCGGGAGCAGGAGCGCCATTTTCAGAAGCTCCCGGTCCGAGAGCATTTCGGGGAGCATTTTCTTATAATATATATTTTTTATATTTTGATGCAATATGTCAACAAAAGCATGTAGAATGATGAATTAGACATAAGAAACATAAAACATAAGTTGAACCATATAACATCAATCATCTAGAAGTTATAATCTTCATCAACCACATCCACAAGTTAGAAACATACAATGTATTGACTCTTGAGTCTCATGATTCATCAATCTTAAAGTTTCAAGCTTTCAAAATTCAATATATAACATTTATCATCATTGATTCATTGATCACCATAGTTTTACAAGTAAGCTAAGTGTAATCATTACAACAAAGAATATTTAACATGAAATGAAATGTTATAAAATAAAACGAAATGAAACGAAATGAAACAACTTTCAAAATTCATGAAGCATCATATTCATAATTCATAATGAGTTATAAACTTATAACTGCCAACTTCAAAGTTTCAAACTTCAAACTTAAATTTCTATATATTGTTTACAAAAAATATCATAATAAATATGAAAGAGTCAAGTTTCAACAGTTATAAAAAGTTTGAAACTACTAGAAACTAGAAAAGACTAGTAAATCTATTTTATCTATTGATTGGCCTCTTGCCATTAGAAGTGTCTAATTTTTTAGCAGATCGTGGTAATGGTGGTCTTCTAATGCTTGGTCTTAATGCTTGTTGACATTGTCTTCTCTCAGAAAATATAATTAAAAAAATGTGAATAATTTCTCTAGAAATGTTAAAGGGTATTTGTAAAGATGTAAGAATGAAGAATAATTTCTCTAGAAACGTTAAAGGGTATTTGTAAAGATGTAAGAATGAAGAGAAGATACTTTATGTCAGACACCCACTTAAAGATAATGATCCAATAAAATATTCACACAAATTCCCAAGATATAACCGAGAAGAAAATGAAAAAGGTCTAACCTGTGGTGTGTCTTGGATGAAATAATGTGCAAATTGTCAACCATAGAAATCTAGATGGTTGTAAAAATTTTAAAAATCTTAAAAACGATGGCGTATTAATAAGCATTGAACACATATTGAGAAAATCACATGATACATTTAAAGATGAATGTTTCGGATTATCCACAATGTTGAAAGACATTTGTGGACGTTTCGAATCCCAACGGAGATCCATCTTCAGGACAGAATTTTGAAGAATGCTTGAAAGAGGGATCAAACCATTAATAAATATTAAAAGAAAGAATAAAAGAGCGGACCAAAAAACTTTTTTATTAATAAATTTTTTATTAAATTATTCATAATTTATTAACTAATAATGTTTTTAATTATTCATAATAATAATTTTTATATAATTTTAATAATTAATTGTAGAAAATAATTATTAATAATAATTATAAATTATTTCTTAAATTAATTAAATTATTTATAACTTATTAGTTAATTAATTTTTTTCATATTATATTATTATTATTAATTAATATTACTTATTAATATGTTAAATCAAATATTATTTATTTTTCTAATTATTAAGAAATTTAAATGTTACAAATTCTTTAAAAATAATAATCATTTATTACTTAATATTTACCTATTCAAAAGAATAACTAAATACTAATAAAAATAAATAATTATTTATTTTATTATGAGAATTGTAAATAATAAAATAATAATAAATTGATGATTTAAGCAAATGAAGAGCAAGTAATTTCATTTAGGACCAAGTCTTTGTGTGTGCCAGTCTTCTAGCAATTCTGCAATGTTGATGTCGGTCTTGAACTTATCTGAGTAATCATATGATGAAAGGAAGATTGCACCACTAGCAGATACGACAAGAACACTTATCAATGGCTTGCCTTTTACATTTTTCCATACATCAGATACAATGGACACCCTCCCTAAAATGCTCCCTCCCTAAAAAAAACACTCCCTAAAACGCTCCCTCCCTAAAAAAAGCGCTCCCTCCATAAAAAAACGCTCCCTGAAAATGCTCCCCCACAACCCTAGTCAATATTTCCAGTTCAGATCAAAATCCAGTGGAGACCGAGGTCATTTACCTAGTAGTGCGAGTTTGTCAGAGTATGGCGTGAGCCAAGGCCCCACATGTGACCAGTCCAGGAGCCAAAGGGAGGTCGAATTGATTAGAGGAGATCGAATTGCTTCCATGAGGGTAGATCAACTTGCGGAAGCGATAGGATTAATTTTTCGGAGATTTGCTAATTTACGACAAACGACTTTAATTTCTCCATCACAACTTTTGCTAAAGAATTAATAAAATTACTCATCTACAAAACAGGCTTTCCCCACATTAGGGTTTTTCCAGGGACATTTGTCCAAAATATTGGTGTTCATTATTTGTGTGTTTGTTCAAAATTTTTCTCAATTCCCATGGTTCATTTATTTTCTATGAATTTGCAATGTGTTTTATTCAATATTTGCCGCAAATAAATTGCAGAAGACAAATAATCAATTGATAGGAGAATAATAACTAGTTAACTACAACAACTTTAAAATTTCACATGGTATCGGAGCAGATCTGAGGGCAGAAGGAGGATCTGCGCATGGCACAGAAGAGAAATTTCAAGGGTTTTTGAACCCAATTTATATTCTCCAGATTTATTTTGGGCTTTGCTATATTTCCACTTTTTCAGAGATGGTTGCAGCAAGTTTGAGAGATCAAGATAGATTGGATGGAGCCTCCAACTTTGGAATTTGGAAAGCCAAAATGTCTTTTCTATTAGACAAGTATGGAATCAAGGAGTATGCGGAGAGTCTCATCGACAGATCCACAACAGCTGGAAACCTATAAAACAGAGAATACCAAAGCCAAGAGGATTATCCTTGATGGAGTCAAGGACCATATAGTTTAGTCCCTCATATCACAGAGAAGGACACAACAAAGGAGATGTGGGACACAATTGTAAATCTATACCAGAATCCTATGAAAAATAGGAAAATGATTCTCAGAGAGAAGCTGAGGACTATTGAGATTCAGAAGGGTGAAGATTTGGTTTCCTATCTTACCATAGTTCGACTTGCCAGGGATGAATTGGTTGTAGTTGGAGATAAGCCAAGTGATGTCGAGCTAGTGTGAGTAGCCCTGGATGGGTTTTGTAGGCAATGGGATATCTTTGCCCAAGTTATCAATGGACAAGACCAGTTGCCGAGTTTGGATTGCCTATGGAGTGATTTCACTCAAGAGGAGCTTAGACTCAGCTTGGTTAGTGGCAGTAATAGCAGCAGCGGAAAAACTTCGAAGGTTGAGAAGGAACAGGAAAACATAGCCCTAGCAGGAAAAGGGAAGGCGAAGAAGGGATCCAGCAAGGGATCAGACCCAACATTTTGAAGGTCAAAAGCTATGGATGTCACGAGTTCACAAGTTCAAATGAGGCTGACTTGCAATATTTGGAGGCAAAAAATTTAAAATTCAAATTCCAATTTCTTTTCAAGATGAAAATATCAACCATGGCTACCATATTTCCAACAACTGGTATCAAACCCCATGCTATCACTGTGCTCCCTCTTCACTGCAATGAATTGATCTCCAAGACTACCCATCAATTTCCTTTATAATCTCTCATTGAGAAATCAATGGCCAATATCTAGATCTAATCGATGGCTAAGATCACTTAGAGACTTTACTAGAAGTCTCTAGAGGAAAATCGACCATGTCTCAATTATTACTAATTAATTAATCTATTTCCCTAAGTTAAAACTTAGGAAAATAATTAAAATTAATTTAATTAAAACATTTACATTCAAAATAATAACTTGGGCTTGGAGATATTTTTCGCTCCTCCTTGGAGTTGGACCCCTTACTGGATCCCTTCTTCAATTTTCTCTTGTTAACAAGAGCAACATTCTCGTTTTCATCTCCCTTATGCTCGGAACTATTGCTAGTACCATTGTTTCTTTTCACAAGGCTCAGTCGAAGCTCCTCCTGTGTGAAGTGGTTCCACAAGCATTCCCAACTAGGAAAATCATATCTTCCACTAACCACTTGCACGAAAACATCCCACCGCTTCAGAAACCCATTCAACGCTATTCTCACAAGCTCTTCTTCCTCAACCTTCTCTCCAATGGCTACTAGCACATCTCTGACTGTCTTGATGCAAGTGAGATACTTACAACATTTTCTCCCTTGTTTTGTCTGATGCTTCTAAGCTTCTCCCTTAGGATCATTTTCTGAATTCATATTTTTATCCTGGAAAAGTTTGTTGATGGCATCCCACATCTTCTTGGTTGTATCTTCTTCCTCTAAATGTGGAACTATGTGGTCCTTGACCCCGTGTAGAATAATACACCTAGCCTTGGAATCATCTTTCTGGTACTCATGCAACATGATAGGATCTGTTGGTACAGTAATATGTGTTGTAGCAAACTCCTTCAATCCATGCTCTTCTAAAATACGAAGGCACCGGATTCTCCAAACACCAAATTTTGTTGCACCATCCAACCTATCTTGATCCCTCAATCTTATTGAATCCATTGCTAAAGTCCTTGGGAGTAAATAAAATTTTTCTCTTCTACCAACTAACAAAATTAGCTAGAAAACCTCACGGTCTCCCTCTCCAAGTGATCTTGGCCCTTTCCAGCAATTCGCTTCACTGTCCTACAAATCGCTTTCCCAACAATTCACACTTCCTGTTATTATAGGAATCCACCCTTTCCTACAATCTGCCTTTCATGTAATCCGCTTACAGGACTTCGCACTTCTCGTAATCACACGAATTATCTGCAATTCACACTTGCATCTAGAAACTCGATCCTGGCTATTCACACTGCCTCTGGAAATGTGCTCAGGCAATTCACACTGTTGAACTTGGCCTACCTTTTTGCAGAAAATAACACTGGTAAAATTTCTCCAAGTAATTTTGGATATCGATTTGGGTATTAAACCCTTTTCTTCCTCTTCCAAACCCCTGCGTTGATCTACTTCAATAAACTACTACGCTTTAGATATGCTCTGATACCATGTGAAAATTTCTATTGCAATTAATCTGGTTATTATTCTCCTATCTTTAAATAGATTATTTATCCCAACAAATTATTTACTGCAAATAACGAATAAAACACAACTGGAAATTTCACCAATTAAATAAACTGTGGAAACCCTGATAGAAAACCAATCACAAAATGGACACAATAATTTTGGACAAAACATCCTTGGAAAAATCTCGAAGGGAAAACAAGTTCTTCAGATTTTAGAGTTTTATTAATCTTCAACAAATCTTGCAATTGATAAATATTACATTTTCTTGCCAAACCATGGAAAAGCTCCTGCAAAATATCTCTTCACCTCTACAAGTCAATCTGATCCCTAGAAGGATCACAACCTCCCTCTACAATCTGACACGATCTTTCCTGCAATTCACACTACTATTCAAACAATTTGTTGCAAATTCTTGCAATCATCCTTTTCCTACAATCGCATTGATTTCCTGCAATTCGCTCTACAACTGGAAATCTCAATTTGCTAAACTAGCAACTCATACGTCCTCTCCTAGCAATCTCAGCCTCTCTGTCTGCAAAATAACTCTGGGAGAATTCCTCCTCTGGATCTTGGAAACTGGAAGAATACTAATGAAATAAAACTCGTGAAATATTTATTGCTTCAACTGTTGCAAAAACCCTCACTGGTGTCAAACCCCACGCTATTATTGCACCCTCTTCACTACAATGAAGTCTCTAGAGGAAAATTGACCATGTCTCAATTATTACTAATTAATTAATCTATTTCCCTAAGGTAAAATAGGAAAATAATTAAAACTAATTAATTAATTTAATTAAAACTAAGTTGCAGAAAACGTCCTCCCCACCCTCATTTCAGGCAGAAAACGAAACGGAAACCAGGAAACCCGTACCGTACGGTCAAGAAACGTGTTTTCGGCCATACAGGTACGTTTCCCGTACGGGAAACAATACCAGTATGGTCGGAAACGCGTTTCCTGGCCGTACAGTAACGTTTCCTCCCAAAACAACATTAAATTTTGATTTTATTTTTTTTGGGATTTGTGCAATGTAATATTATTTTATTTGTTTTAACTGTGTCTTGGATGCTTCTAGATGGGTTTCTAAAGTTATAAAAAGGGGATTTGCCTCATTCTCTCATCACACGAATTGAGCAAGTCGTTTCACCTGGAGAAGAGCGATTTTGGAGAGGAGAAAGGAGGAAGAGAGTAGTGCTTCAGCTTGGGTGCTTTCACCATTGAGCAAAGGAGATTTCAGCAACAAGAGAAAGAGATTTGAAGAGCAGATTTGGAGTGCGAAGTTTCCAGCTACGACATTCTTGGTCTTTGGCTTAGCTACAGCCATATTTCTCTTGTTTTTTCTGGCATTTTGGAGTAGCTTCAGCTACAAAAAATTAATTTGGGTAAGAAGCATTCAATTTCTTGGTTTTTTCTCATTGTTTTGTCTATTTTTCGACGGTTTATGCTACCAAAATTATAAAAAACGTTTTTTTACTTATAGATTTTTATTTTTATTTTTTTTGCAACAATGGCTTCTTCCATCCAAGGTTCAAGTGCAAAACCCAAGGCCAAACCAAGGGCTGAATATTATCCTCTTTGGAGGCATGTTGAAAAGCTGCAAAGATGTGGGGGTGGTGGCTCATGGGAATGGCGATGTACTCTTTGTAATAATTCTTACAAGGGCTCTTACCCAAGAGTGAAGGCACATCTTTTGCATGGAGGAGGACAAGAGCCTTATAGGGATCCTTGACTTAGTTTGACCATATCATTAGATCCCTAAGATCTACCAGAGAGAGCTCCCCCTGAGTTGGAGGAGAGCTAGCCAAAAGTGAGAGGAAGGTCGGTGAGGTGACAATGGCATTGCTCTTAAGTATAGTGGGTTTTACACTAGAGCTTTCAGACTTTATCTCAAGAAGTGCAACATTTTTCTTTAACAAGCCCCATTTAATTTTTGTGATACCATTTGTTCTACAAGATTTTGTATTTTAGAGGTCTATAGTTTGACGAGAATATGGAAAGCACAGAAATAAGTCTCTAATTTGCTAGAACAAAACTTGTTAGGGTCAGGCATGAATGGGACCTTTCATACAAACCAATTTGATCTTGGAAGTATTTGATCATGACAATTGCTCACTAGTCGAAATACCTAGCTAAGAGATTAAGTAGAGAAGCAATGACCATGTGGGGCAAGCTTTGAGACCTCAAGCATCAAGCATGGAAGGATTGGCGTACTCTAGAGGGGAAAGGAGCTTGCTAAATGCAAATAAAGAAACAATGTATGGCCTTTAAAAGCTTTACTTGAATAGGATTTGCTTATATCGAGTGGCTTAATCAACGGGCCCATCTCAAGGCACTGGAAATGGAAATTTGATAAACCCATTTTTGTGTTTGACACTCACAATTTCTATCAAGCCCTCCACTCTAGAGCAATGTCCTCATCAATCTTGAAAAATCGGTGGGGAGTTAATGATACTAAAGATTTAAAATATGTGGTTAGAACTCCTTATAAATTAAGGATTTTCCATGATTGGCAATCTATCAGAGACTTACAAAATCTAGTTTCATAGAGCCTTCTTGTCCTCATTGTCAAAAGAAGGAATTGGCTAAACACCTCTTTTGGACCGCATGGAGGCCAAAAGAAATTGGAACTAGCTACTTGTTAAGTTCTAGATTATATTCATTGTTTACATCACATGGTTATAAAACATTTGAAGTCCAAAGACAAGCATATAATGACCTAGGGTAATTTTTCTTCCCTTAGGGTTTCTATTCTAGCTAGGGTTTCCAATAGAACAATACATAATTCATTCATCCATATAATAGTGGGCATTTGCTTATGTAATATACAAGTAAAAAGGATCATTCAATAGTAACAATAGGTATGCATGAATAATCTAAAGTTTTTCAGCAACAATACAATTCTTCTCAAAACCAAATGAGTAGGGTTGTCTGCCCAAGTGAGGAAAATATGTCCAGCCAATGATCTAGTACCAATATCCAACTGTCCTTATTATGCAATCTAATTAATAGTTTCTCTACTAATCTACTAACCATTGTGCTAACTTGAAACTCTATACTAAGAGACAAAGCCTATTTCCTGTGGGTAATCATAGAGAATTAAAATCTCAGTCGCAAGATCACCTTCTAATTGCAACGATGGTTGAGTCTCGTGATGAGTTGTTGGCTTAGACGTCAAATCCAGAGTGCTCTGGTCATCCTAGACTGGTATGATGGCTAAACCGTGACTGATACGTAGAATTCCCTTCACTACCACAACTCCAGATTCGCCTTCGGCCTTGTGGCTAGTCGAAACTCACTACTACTTCTGCGACCTCGACGAGTACAAGTGGTTACCTTCCGAAAAAACCTCAGACTTAGCTCTGATCTTTTGTTGGTGTGATGTCTGGAACGAATCTCAAATAAATCGTAGGTCAACTCCTATGCCAAAATAATTCCTTCCCTGATATCCTCAGGATGGATCTCAGAACCCTGAGAATGACCTCTGACCAGTCCACCAAAAAAACATAGATGAGGATAAACCACAAATCAAACTCTTACTATCCTTAAACAAGATACAGACTAAATCCTTCAACTGAATAAAGACGTCTCAATGTGCCAAAATCAAACCAGAATCGCTCCAATAATTATGCTTTGCCAGAACAGGAGAATAGGTGTCTATGTAGGGTGGGATCAACTCCACCAAAACTAGACAAAAAGATTAGATAGGGTGGGATCACCTCCATTGAAGATAATCAAAAGGAAGGGGTCTTAAAACTCTCAAAGCCTCAAGCTCAAGAAAATCAGAGATATTCCAATCTAAATTAATAATGAAAATGTGATTCCAACTCTCCTTTATTTATAGATTCCCTCATGGGGTTTCTCAAATGTGAGAGGTTGCAAGTGCAACCCCCAATTTGGGCTTTTTGCCCCAAGCAACCCAAGATTTACCCAAATTTTCCCCAAAACATTGGATAATTGGGTTTCCCCCCTTTATCAAGACTATAGCCTACAGGGTTGGATAGGCTACTTCGTCCTCCCGTAAGAAATTAATCCATAGGGGACATTACAAAGCATGCTAAAATATATTACTCTAAGTTGCACAATACAGGGAAACAAGTACAAGTTTCCGAAACGGGTACTGGTACAAAACGTGAGCCCCCCAAATTTTGGAAATGGGGAAACGATATATATATATATATATATATATATATATATATATATATATATATATATATATTAGGACATTTAAGAAATGTTAGTGCAATCATAAATCATAGTCATACATGATACATTATTATATTTAAAATAATGATTACATTGTCCAATGTCATTGCATAAACTATAATTCTATCAGTTATACATGATGATGAGACATACTAACATCACATTTACTCATGAATGATCACATAATGAAAGTAGTGATATCCCAAAATAGCCTTGATAAACCACTACTTGTTGGGTGTGGAGCCTGATTATCTTGTTTATTTTGTATCACAACGTTGGACCCCTCGTTGCCGCCCATAATTAAACGCTACCTGGAGGGTCTGGGGGGGACGGCTGCAACTTTATGGAGCCCCTCCCTAGCAGGGGGTTTCGGGAGCAGCGCCCCCGAAGCTAAAAACAGATGTAAAATTGCCTTGTAAAAGTACAGTAATTTCTAGTCAATCTGGGCCGTTAATTAGGCGGATGATATGACGGTAGAAGTTATGTTTAGTTTAGGGTTTTTTGCCCTAGAAGGCAACCCCTTGCTTTGTATGAGGGTATTGTATTGTGGCTGTGTATTGTATGTGTATTCTCGGATCGAGAAACAGATAGGGAGACTGTGAGAGAGAACAGAGGATATTACAGCGGATCTGTTGTAGGTTGTGTCTCTTCATTTTGTTGGATAATAGAAAGGAAGGACTGGCTGTTCGGGGTGGACGTAGCCCAAACTGGGTGAACCACGTATATCTGTGTCTCTATGGTTTTATGTGTTTTGTGCGCTTGTGTTTTCTGCATATTTTATGTGTTGCATTGCTTTGTAATATATAATTTTCTAACACTACTCTCTTCCTCTTTTCTCCTTTCTAAAATCACCCCTTTACAAGTGAAACGACTTTCTCAATTTGTGTGATGAGGGAATGAGGTGAGAGTCTTTTGATAACTTGTGAGAGACATCTAGAAACATCCACACATTATTTTAATCACCAAATAAAAAAGTTAAAAAAAATAAAAAAAAAGTTGTGTTTTTTTGTCGGAAACACGGTCGTATGGGCTTGAAACACGTTTCAGGCCATACTGGCCACGTTTCAGCATTGCAAAACTTTCCCGTACAAATGTGTTTCCACATTTCGTTTCCATTTCCGAGATGAAACACACTCCAGGCCAACGTTTCCTGCAACATGAATATTACTATTCTGGATGTGAAATTTCATAGGTGATGGATCGAGAGTGAGGGCGAGAGACACTCTCCTTCCTCTCCCCTTGTCATCCTTGCCCAAAACCATGTTAGGATTCCTCAAGAGGTCAAGAGTCGATTGTGGATGACTAGTGTGTGTTAGAAGGTGATAATATGGAGTTGCAAAGTGGAAGTGAGGTGTCTCTAGAGAATCATGTCAAATCTTAGCTCATATTATTTTCCCTTTTTGCTATTTGTGGCAATTGGATATTTGGTGTCTTAGCTATGCTATGATGTGTTCCCTAAGATTGCACCACGTTGGTGCAAGAGAGACCATGCTAGCTTTACTTCAAATGTGGTCATTGTTTGCTTGTTTGTTGATGCTTATCATGGTAGAGCTTCATCCCTAGCTATGACCTAGCTCTAATGGGTGTGCAGGAAAGTGAAGGTTGAGTGGTGGATCACAGTAACTAGCTTTCTCATTTGAATAGATCAACTATAACGTGTATTCTCTTGTAGTGGTTCAAGGGTGCAACCCAATTCAGATCGGTTGTTGCAACTTGCTACTAGTAGATTTGACTTTGTGTTTGGACTGGTGGTTGGTTTTGTTGGTTCTCCTCCACCTTTGACCCTTGTTAGATTTGGTGGCCTTTGTTTGTGCCTTGGCCCTTGCATGGGATACCACGATTTGTATGTGGTTCTTTGGGTAGCCACATGAGTGTGTTGTCCTTAGACCCTCTATTAGCTATTCTTGGGATGTTTATCATCTTCATATGTACAAAACTCCCTTGTAGGTTTCCAATGCATTGTAAAGGACACTTTCTTTTGGTTTTGTTGCTTTCTTATCTAGAAGTTGTCTATCGATAGCTTGTTGACTCTTGTGGATGTTTACTTCAATGACACGTTATTTTTCTAAAATGTGTTTTTTAATCAAATTTAAAGGAAGCATTTAAAAAAAAAAAAAAATACGAGCATGCCTAAAAATTTTCCTTTCCTTTCTATTAACTATGTAATAAAATCCCATGGGAGTGTGGTCTAACAGTAAGCAATGAGTGGATTGGGCTTGAATTAATGTGGAGACACCAGTTTAAAACCCCTTGAGTGGGTGTAGATGAGGCCAGGTGCAAGTCCTAGGTAAGTGGGTGTAGATGAGGCCAATAGTAACGAGTAAGGTCTTCTTTGACTTATGCCTTAGTCAAAGAGACCACACGTAGTCCTTTCGCATGCACAAGTTCTTATAAGTTAGGATGAGTTCCTAAAAGTTAGGACGAATTCATGAAACAATTTAACTCATGCAAATACTTGGAGACTCAGTTGTTTGTCTCCTAGTGCGAGTTATAAGTCTCAATGGTTATTTGTAGCTAAGACGAGTTATATGAGTCAGTAAGACTCAATTAACTAGTCATTCACAAGACCAAGTTCCAAACATAAACTTGCCAAATTTAGATGGGTCGAATTGCTTATAAGGAGGTTGAAAGGCACAATAGTAATCATTGTTTTGAGTGAGCACAAGGTTGTGAGACAAGACAATAGAGAGCACGATTTTTGTGTGTGAGATAGCAGAGCTAGGAAAGCGTGAAGGAGAGGCCTTTACGTAGTGTTTGGGAGAGGGAATTCTTGTTGGAATGTGCTAGGAAATAGGAGGAAATTTCAAAGGCCAGCGCAGGGATTTAGAAGCTAAGGACAGGGTTCTTGCAAACAGGGTTTCAAGGTAAGTACTAGCAGGGAGAACGACTTTGTTCTCTAGAGAAATAATTTGCCTTGTAATAATTCTATTTGCTCAAACTTTATTAATAAAATTTCTACAGCTAGTAGAGGGTTTTCCCAATTGGGTTCCCTTGAAAATTTTGTGCTTTTGCTATCGTGTGGCTGTATTTTATTTTTGTTCTATTCTGCTGCTAATTGGTAGAGAAATTTTGTGCCTTGGTGCAACGATTAGTTTCATATTTATTCACTACAGCAGTTTCATAATTTCAAGGAAATTCTACATGGCATCAAAGCAAGTAACAGAATAAAGACCAGCACAAGTTGATTGGCACATCCAAGTGCAACATCATAAGGAGAATCTCTCTAGATTAGGCAGAGTTAGGCAAGAGAAAGCAACGTGGAAGAGGAGCATTTTGGGCAGTGTTTTGTGCACTATTTATGGTGCAAACACCTTGCAAATGAAAACAGGCCAAGCTTTTTTTTGTTGTTACAAGAGGGACCGAGCCATAGTTTAGGGTTGGTATGTGGTCTTAAGGAGCTGGAACAACAATATATAAGAGGATAAGTGATAGTGCAGAAAGGAGGAATCTGTGGTGAAGGGTTTGCAAAGTTTTGGGGTAGCAAATTGTGGGCTGATGTGGGTGCAAGATGCCCTAATCAAAGTGTCGAAAAATATCAAGTAATTGCACAAGGTTGTGACCTAGAGAAGCAAAAGAAGACTGTTGGTTAAGGTATGTTGAATACTATTCTCAAGTTTATGTTTTGCTTAGTCAATGAGGTCCTATTGGACAATTTGTGTGGGCAACTTAAGTATAGGTTGGAGTGTTGTTAGAAGTTGTTTTATTTGAGCCCTAAGTTCAGCCTATCGTGAAGCACTACAAGGCTATTAGTGGGAAGGTGTTGGAGAGCTCTCTGGGGAAGCAGGATGACATACCAAGGATTGAGAGTTGATCATTGTTTAGAGGAAGCCTCTAACTTCGTCTCTTGGAAAGAGAGGATCACAACAGTATTGGAGGATAGTGGGGTGGGAGAGTTTTTCAAAAATGCAATTCCACCATCACAAGATCCCCAATAATTGGCCCAGCATAATAAGAATAATATCAAGGCTAAGAGGATTATTATAGAAGGGGTAAAAGATCATATAGTTCCTCATATCCATGAGAATAAGACAACATATGAGATGTTTCAATCCATCTTACAATTATAACAGAGTACCAGTGATACCAAGAAGCTTTCTCTTAAGGAGAAGCTAAGGAGTATACGAATGAGAAAGGATGAGCCCATCGTCACGTATTTGTCAAAGTTCACTCAGGTTCGGGATGAGCTAGGTGGAGTGGGTGTGACTGTACCAGAACATTACCTTGTTAGTTTTGCTCTTCTAGGACTTCACAAGTCTTGGTATGGGTTCCAAGATCCTGTCAGTGGCAAAGAAATTTTTCCTAGCTGTGAAAGGTTGTGGACTGACACGTTCAAGAAGAGATACGAAAAGAGACTAAAGATGGTAGATCGATGAAGATACAGGACAAGGAGAACTTTGCCTTGGCAGGCAAGAGTAGAAATGCCAAGCACAAAGGAGGGCCAAGGAGTGTGAAAATTTCTGAATATTACCTATGCAGAAACCCTACTGTTAAATATGGTTATACTTCTCCTACTTAATTAAGTTATTAATCTGAAATTTCAGTATTAATATCGAAGTAAACACATTAACAGTACTCACTGATACATATCTAAACATAATTGTAATATTCCCAATTAGCAACGGCTAATTCGAATATTCGATTTTGGTCAATTTTGCCTTATGTAGCTAAATTATAAATAAAAGTGAGTAGAGGAGGACATAACTCACTCTAAAAATAAAGTGCACTCCCTAGTAGACACAATGTTATAACTTAAGTGAGCCAAGGGGGGCCAAGAGACCACGTAGAGAGGGGGCCCACGTAGACCACATGGAGGGACTGCGCAGGCCAAGTTGAGCACGTGGCAAAGGGAGGCTACGCTGGAGGAGGTGGGCCTTAGGGGTTGAGAGAGGCCAACGCTATATAGAGAGGAGAGTCTCCTCATTTTGGTCATTCGATGTTTATGATATTGAGCTGGTCACTTCGACTTCTTGAGCACGCTGGTTGTTTAGCTAGTCTGCAGCACTGTTCAGTGCATCAAGTGTCTCCGTTTGGAGATCTCACCCTCAGCCCCGGGGGACTTCGAGTGCCTGCTCGGGTGAGGTTGTCCCATCAGTATTTTGCAGGAGGATTGGTGTTTGGCTTTGTGGAGGAGCAGTGCATCCATAGACTGCGTAGTCTTGAGAGGGAGGACGCAGTCCATTTCTTGGGAGCTCCGGATTGGGTTTCTTTTGGAGGTTTCGAGGTTGGAGATTGAGCAAGGGGCCAGCCCTTGCCTATTAGAGGATTTTGGCAGAGTTTGTGGCCGTATTTTGGTGGTTTCCATTCAGCCTCAGTGCAGAGCCTTGGAGGATAGCGTAGATCCTCAAGGGGGTGATTTTTGGTGGTCGGCCATTTCAGAAATGCTTTCTGGGCTTTTCTGGGTTTGGTGAGTAGAGGCGAATTCCAGAGTTTCAGCTCATTCCGAGGAGGGGAGCAGCCCCAAATCCTCATTTTGTTCCAGCAGTAGCAGCTACACGGCAGTTTTCCAGCAGCTTGGACGCAGATTAGAGAGCAGCCGTTTCATTGCCATTCTGAGAGTATTTCTTCACTTGCCTTGAGCAAGTCTAGGTGCCATCACTCTGATCACCTATTGTACTCACTTATATTTCTCAGTATAATAAAATGGCTTAGCATTCTCTCTACATTTCTGGAGTATTTGTTACATGTTTTATATATGCTATTGTATGCTCGCACTTCTGTTATTTCTCTCTCTCTGAGCATTCCAGTTACTATACCACTTGGTGTGTTTTCCCCATACTCTTAGACAGAGTCTGGAAAGGGCCAGGTAGCCTCCAGATCTCACCCTCTTTTCAGAGGTGAAATATCTGGTAAATGCCCTCCCAGTCCATCTCTGGTTGGAGTTTGCTGGTGTTTTAGAAATATCCCTGAAAGGGGATATTACGGTGGTATCGAGCATGGTTACTGGCACCATTTTATGGGGCTAGTTGTCTATGACACGGGGAGAAACCCTGCATACGCTACGGAAGGTAGGAAGTACCGTTGAAGAGAAGTTGAAGAACACCTACGGAGGAGGGTGGCTAACGTTCGAGGTGGTGGGCATAAACGGAGGAGCACGCTGATAGACGCCGAGAACGAGGAGGAGCATGGTGGTGTATTGTAATATTCCTAATTAGCAATGGCTAATTGGAATATTAAATTTTGCTCAATTTTGCCTTCTATAGTTTATTTATAAATAAAAAAGTGAGTAGAGAGGACATAAATAAAAGCTCGCTCCCTAGTAGACACAACATTGTAACTTAAGTGAACCAAGGGGGGCAAAAGGACCACGTAGGGAAGGGGCCCACGTGAACACTTGGAGAGAACACGCAGGTTGAGTTGACAGTGTGGGGGCCAAGGAGGCTACGTTGGATGAGAGGCCTAGGGTTTGAGAGAGAGAGGCCAACGTTATATAAGGAGGAGAGCCTCCTCATTTGGAGCATTCGATGTTGTGATATTGAGCTAGTCATTCGACTTCTTGAGCACGCTGGTTGTTTAGCTTGTCTGCAACACTGTTTAGTGCAACGAGTGTCTCCGTTCGGAGATCTCACCCTCAGCCCCGAGGGACTTCGAGTGCCTGCTCGGGTGAGGTTTTCTCTTCAGTATTTTGGTGGGAGGATCGAGTTTTTGTTTGTGGAGGAGCTTCTCTTCTAGAGACTGCGCAGTCCTGAGAGGGAGGACGCAATTCACTTGGTGGGGAGTTTGGTTTGATATTGTTTGGAGGATTCAGGCTCTGAGATTGAGCAAGGGGCCAGCCCTTGTCTATTGGAGATTTTTGGTGGAGTTTGAGGCTGTATTTTGGAGTGTTGTCTTTAGGGGCAGCGCAGAGCCTTAAGGGATAGCGTAGATCCCCAAGGAGGTGTTTTTCGGGGGTCGGCTATTTGCGAAAAGCTTTCTAGGCTTTTCTGGGTTTGCTGAGTAGAGGCTGATTCCAGAGTTTCAGCATTTTCTGAGGTGGGGAGCAGCCCCAAATCTTCATATGATCCCAGCAGTAGCAGCAACACAACAGTTCTCTGGCAGTTTGGATGCAGATCAATTTGCAGCCATTTCTCTATCATTTTGAGAGCTTTTCTTCACTTGCCTGGTGCAAGTCTAGGTGCCATCACTCTAATCACCTATTGTACTCATTTCTATTCTCATTATTATAAAATGGCTTGGCATTCTATCAATATTTCTTGAGTATCTGTTTATGTCTACATTGCTATTATATGCTTTTACGGTTATTTATCTATACGACATTCTTTATTTACTATACCATGGTGTGCATATACTCACGACGGAAATGCAGAAGGGAGACAACCTCGAGATCTCACCCTCTTTTCTGAAGGTGACATGTCTGATAACGCCCTCCAGGTCAGACTCATAAGAGGCAGAGCCATGGTGTGTTACATTTGGATGGTGAGGCCCAGGACGGGTGGTTCCATGGGATGGTTACACTCAGACACTCTACAGTGACGACATATGCCGAGTTCACCAGGAGGTTGATAGAGAGATTTGACCGGAGGGATCCGGAACAACACTTTGTTGAGCTAACGAGGCTCAAACAAATCGGGAGCCCAGAGACATACATTGCAGACTTCTTGCGAGTTTCAGTGATGGTGCCAGATCTATCCGCGACGCGGATGATCTACATGTTTGTTGAGGGGTTAGCAGAGCCACTTCGAGGTCTAGTCAAATCTACTAGACCAGCCACACTCCAGGATGCTATTAGCAGGACCCGGGATTTACAGGATGCCTTACCTAGGACCCAGACACCTTACCCCCAGAGAAAGGCTTTCCAGCCCAAGGGGAAGGACGTGAGGATTCCGCCTCCAAAGGGGAATCCAGGACGGGCACAGATGGATGATGATGCCAGGAGGGAGCTGAAGAAGAAGCGGTTGTGCGTTCCTTGTTAGGAGCTATGGGCACCAGGACATAGATGTGCTGCTGGCAAAGCACATTTTATTGAGGTCTTCTCCGAGAGCAGCGGGGAAGAGGATGAGGAGGATGATGTGGAGGCAGGAGACAGTCATGCAGCGCAGGATCCTTTGCCACCTCCACCACCACCAGCAGGTGGTGCGGCTTTTGCACCTACTGGAGGGGCCCTTGCAGCGTTGCGAGGAGTTCCCAAGTATTTGACGTTGCGCGTACGGGGGACAGTACGTGGCCAGCGAGTATCAGTTTTGGTTGACAGTGGGGCAACCCAGAACTTCATCGATGCCCAGATGGTTGAGCGGAGAGGTATACAGATATAGAGCTTCGATGGATTTTCAGTCTTGGTCCCAGGAGATTAGACCATGATGTGTGCTCGTTATGTTCCTGAGTTATCAGTGACGATGGGCACCTACACACTGACTGATCACTTTTTCGTGGTCAACATTCCGGACACCAACATGGTATTGGGTGTTCATTGGCTTATCACTCTAGGGAAGGTCACGACAGATTGGAAGGCCCTAGAGATGGAGTGGGATGATGAGAAGATAGGGAGGCATGAGAGAATCTACGGACGGCACGTTGGGGATGCGTGACTACGGGGCCACAGAACGAAGACCCTAAAGAACGGTACCCATACGGGATCGATGAGTTGATGGATGAGTTGAGAGGAGCATAGTTCTTCTCAAAGATTGATTTGAGATCTAGGTACCATCAGGTTCGCGTGAGGGAACAGGACATTCCCAGGACCGCCTTCAGGTGTCACTATGGGCACTTTGAGTTTTTGGTGATGCCCTTCGGGCTAACCAACACCCCAGTGACATTCCAATCCTGGATGAATCACATCTTCCATAGACACTTGAGGAAGTTTGTGTTGGTGTTCCTTGATGATATCCTCATTTACAGCAAGACTTGGGAGGAGCATCTCCAGCACATTGAGACAGTATTGCGCATTTTGGAGGAGAAGCAGTTCTATGCCAAGCTCTCCAAGTGTGAGTTTGGGTTGACGGAGATGTTGTACTTGGGACACATCATAAAAGGGTGGGTGAGTGGGTCAGGAAGATCGGGGCCATCGAGATTGGTCGGAGCAAAATGTAGACTTGAAGTTCATTGACGGTAGCCTTGTCTGGAAGTTCGTCGAAGTTTCTCACGACACGCACAACAGTTGGCGACGAGGAAGGGCATTCGGTTGATCGGATGCGGCCTTGATGTTGTGAACTCGAGAGGTGATGACGGCGCGGTGCTACATTAACGATTTCACCCACGTATTGTTTTGGAGTGTGACGCGTCGGGAGAGGGGATCGACGTAGTATTGATGCAGGGAGGTCACCCTATAGCCTTTGAGAGCTGGAAGCTCCTTCCACACGAGAGGTTGTATTCTATATACGACAAGGAGATGTTGGCCATTATGCATGCATTAGCCAAATTCCGACAGTATTTAGTGGGTAACAGGTTCAAGGTGAGGACTGATCACAATAGCCTCAGGTTCTTTTTGGAGCAGAAGCAGCTACAGGAGAGGTAGTAGAAGTGGATTAGTAAGATCCAGGCATATGACTTTGACATTGAGTATGTCAAGGGTAAGAACAACGTGATAGCAGATTCCCTTTCACGTAGACTAGCCACGTTGTCTCTTATGAGCTTGGATACAGACTGGAGGGCTCGACTTTTAGTAGAGTACTTGAAGGATAGATTTGCATGTGAGGTTCTGGATAGACAGGTGGCGGATGACAGGTACAGGGTGGTCGATGAGATCATCTACTACAGGGACCAGATCTTCTTGACTGAGGGATCTCAGCTCAAGAAGAAGATACTTCAGGCATCACATGATTCACCATTGGCCGACCATCAGGAGTTTACCAAAACCTACAGGGCCATTAGAGAGAGGTTCTCATGGAAGGGCCTCAAGGAGGACGTACTCCAGCACATCAGGGAGTGTGATGTTTGCCATAGGAACAAGGGGGAGATGAGCCATCCCGCAGGATTATTGCAGCCTCTTCCCATTTCAGAGGGGAAATGGGAGAGTATTTCGATGGACTTCATCACAGGGTTGCCCATGGTGCAGGGCAAGGATTGTATCTTTGTCGTCGTTGATTGACTGACAAAGTATGCACATTTCTTTGCCATATCCGCGCACTACACGAGCGGCGCGAGTGCTTGTTCTTCGAAGGGGTCTTGGGAGCTACCGGTCTTCTAAGACCATCATCAATAGTGACGGTAACTGTGGGCCGGACACAGCGAGCTTTCGGTTGGGGTAGAACGGAGATTGACAAGTACCCAGTTATCACCCACGAACGGATGGACGATGGAGATAGTTAACAAGTGGGTGGAGCTGCCACGTAACTATGTGGTGGCGACGACAACAGCTTGTATTTGAAGTGTTTGCCATACGAAATCTTTGCTACAACACTACACATCACATGTCCATTGGTATGTCTCCATTCTACGCTTTATATGGAGGTATCATTTCTTTGTCTTTGTTGATGTGATGTTTGGTGCTAATGACTCCAGAAGCAGGAATTTGAATCAAGAGAGTCGAATGTCAGACTCTCAAAGATGTATGGCTACGGCCTTAATCGACAAAAGACGTATGCGGGGGTCGGGTGGAGAGACAGTTTGAGGTAGGGGACTTGGTCTACCTACGATTACAGCCATACCGATAGTCGTCACTGAAGTAGAAGGGAGCTGAGAAGCTCAAGCCCCGCTTTTATGGGCCATACAGGGTGATACGTAGGGTTGGACAGGTTGCATATGAGTTGGAGCTGCCCCAAGGCAGCAAGATTCATAACATTTTCCATGTATCATGCCTGAAGAAGGCATTGGGGCAGCAGGTGACAGTGACAGATGAGCTACCACCCACGGATGATGAGGGGCATTTGGTGTTGCAGCCAGAGGCCATTATTGATACCAGGGAGAGGCAGCTACGGAGCAGGACGGTCCAGGAATTCTTGGTGAGGTGGAAGAATTTGTCGGATGAGGATGCCACTTGGGAGTGTGAGAAAATTTTGCAGCACCCATCACTTCAGTTGCTTGAGGACAAGCAACATTTTGCCGGGGCAGACTGTAATATTCCTAATTAGCAATGGCTAATTGGAATATTCAATTTTGCTCAATTTTGCCTTCTATAGTTTAGTTATAAATAAAAAGGTGAGTAGAGGGGACATAACTCACTTTAGAAATAAAAGTTCACTCCCTAGTAGCACAACGTTGTAACTTAAGTGAACCAAGGGGGGCAAAAGGACCACGTAGGGAAGGGGCCCACGTGAACACTTGGAGAGACAGCGCAGGTTGAGTTGGCAGCGTGGGGGCCAAGGAGGCTACGTTGGATGAGAGGACTAGGGTTTGAGAGAGAGAGGCCAACGTTATATAAGGAGGAGAGCCTCCTCATTTGAAGCATTCGATGTTATGATATTGAGCTGGTCATTCGACTTCTTGAGCACGCTGGCTGTTTAGCCTGTCTGCAACACTGTTTAGTGCAACAAGTGTCTTCGTTCGGAGATCTCACCCTCAACCCCGGGGGACTTCGAGTGCCTACTCGGGTGAGGTTTTCTCTTCAATATTTTGGTGGGAGGATTGAGTTTTTGTTTGTGGAGGAGCTTCTCTTCTAGAGACTGCGCAAACCTGAGAGGGAGGACGTAGTTCACTTGGTGGGGAGTTTGGTTTGATCTTGTTCGAAGGATTCAGGCTCTGAGATTGAGCAAGGGGCCAGCCCTTGCCCATTGGAGATTTTTGGTGGAGTTTGAGGTTGTATTTTGGAGTGTTCTATTCAGGGGCAGCGCAGAGCCTTGAGGGATAGCGTAGATCCCCAAGGAGGTGTTTTTCAGGTGTCGGCTATTTGCAAAAAGATTTCTGGGCTTTTCTAGGTTTTATGAGTAGAGGCTGATTCCAGAGTTTCAACATTTTCTGAGGTGGGGAGCAGCCCCAAATCTTCATGTGATCCCAACAGTAGCAGCAACACAGCAGTTTGGAAGCAGATCAGTTTGCAGCCATTTCTCTATCATTCTGAGAGCTTTTCTTCACTTGCCTGGTGCAAGTCTAGGTGCCATCACTCTGATCACCTATTGTACTCATTTCTATTCTCAGTATAATAAAATGGCTTGGCATTCTATCTATATTTCTTGAGTATCTGTTTATATCTACATTGCTATTATATGCTTGCACTACAGTTATTTTTATCTATCTGAGCATTACTGTTAGTATACCACTTGGTGTGTTTACCCCATACTCTTAGACAGAGTCTGGAAAGGGCCAGGTAGCCTCCAGATCTCACCCTCTTTTCAGAGGTGACATATCTGGTAAACGCCCTCCCAGTCCATCTCTGGTTGGAGTTTGTTGTGTTTGAGAGATATCCGTGAAAAGGGATATTACAGACGCAGAACAGGAAGAGCCGATGGTAGATGATAGTGATGCAAAACAGTTTGGGGAAGCACTCCTCAAATCAGTGCAGGATTTGGCGAGGCAGATCGAGGTGATGGGGTAGAGATTCACTGTTGTGGAAGCTAGACAGCGTGAAACCCCAAGGGGTTTCCAGATTGGCGAGGGATCGGGCACATCCCACCATTTGCCGGAGCGTGTTGCCACTCAGCGTGATGCTACCCAGCACCAAGCATCACATGCACCCACACGTTCCACTATGCCCACTTTTCTAGGTGCAGATACAGGGGCAAGAGCACAGCAAGAGCCAGAGCCTGGCCATATGGGTGACTATTTTACTGAGTATCAGGCATATGGGCAGGAGTTTAGGGATCCCCTTTCATTCAGAGATTTTGTTCAGCACCAGCGGGACAGCAGACCCCGCGACCATCACAGAGGGCACTGGCATTATCATGATGGGGACACCCAGCGTACAACGAGCCGATTCCATTTGCCTACGTTTGATGGCTCATCAAATAGTTCGGCAAAGTCTTGGGTGGAGAAGCTGGACATATATTTCCAGCTCAACCAGATGGCAGAGACGGAGGCCATCAAGGTGGCTACGCTGCATTTGGATGGAGAGGCCCAGGATTGGTGGTTCCATGGGATGGTGACACTCGGGCATTCGACAGTGACCACATATGCTGAGTTCACACGGAGACTGATAGAGAGATTTGACCGGAGGGATCTGGAAGAGCACTTTGTTGAGCTGACGAGGTTCAAACAAACCGGGAGCCCGGAGACGTATATTGCAGATTTCTTGAGGGTTTCAGTGATGGTGACAAATCTATCCGCAGCACGAATGATCTACATGTTTGTTGAGGGATTAGCAGAGCCACTTCGGGATCTAGTCAGATCCACTAGACCAGCCACACTCCAAGACGCCATTGGCAGGACTCGGGATTTGCAGGATGCCTTACCCAGGACCAGGACACCTTACCCCCAGAGACAGGCTTTCCAGCCAAAGGGGAAGGATGTGAGGATTCCGCCTCTTAAGGGGAATCCGGGTAGGGTACACCTAGATGATGATGCCAGGAGGGCGTTGAAGAAGAAGAGGTTGTGCTTTACCTGTCAGGAGCCGTGGGCACCGGGACACAGATGTGTTGCTGGCAAAGCACATTTTATCGAGGTCTTCTCCGAGAGCAGCGGGGAAGAGGATGAGTATGAGGATGGGGAGGCAGGAGATAGTCAAACAACGCAGGATCATTTGCCACCTCCACCTCCAGGAGCAGGAGGTGCAGCTTTTGCACCCACAGGGGGGACCCTCGCAGCATTGCGAGGAGTACCCAAGTATTTGACGCTGCGTGTCCGAGGGACAGTACGGGGGCAGCGAGTTTCAGTTCTGGTAGACAGTGGGGCAACGCACAACTTCATCGATGCACAGATGGTTAAGCAGAGAGGCATATGAACAGAGAGCTTTAATGGATTTTCAGTGTTGGTCCCAGGAGATCAGACGATGTAGTGTGCCCGATATGTTCCAGAGTTGGCAGTGACGATGGGTACCTACACAGTGACCGACCACTTTTTCGTGGTCAACATACCAGATACCAATGTGGTATTGGGTGTACAATGGCTGATCACTCTAGGGAAGGTCACCACGGATTGGGAGGCCTTGGAGATGGAGTGGGATGATAAGAAGACCGGGAAGCACGAGAAGATACGTGGGATGCACACGTACCCGCCTCAGACTGTTTCAGCTCATCGGATGGAGGCAGACTTCCGGAAGCGAGACATAGAGTGGGCAATAGAGTTGCATGCATCAGAGGCAGGGACAAATGGGCAGACAGTTCATCCTGATATACAGGCCATCCTTGACAGGTATGACACGGTGTTTGGGGATATACCACCAGGCCAGCCACCAGATCAGGGGTTTGAGCACACTATTGAGCTAGAGCAGGGCATCCAGGCCGTTATTACCACACCCTATAGGCACCCCAAGGCCTATCGGGACGAGATTGAGCGGGCCATCCAGGAGTTGTTGGCTCTTGGACACATTCGACCGAGCACCAGTCCTTTTGCTTCTTCTGTGGTGTTGGTGAAGAAGAAGGTCGACACATTGAGGATGTGCATTGATTACAGGGCCCTGAACAAAAAGACCCTGAAGAACAGGTACCCAATATCGAGGATTGACGAGCTGATGGATGAGTTGAGGGGAGCACAGTTCTTCTCAAAGATTGATTTGAGATCCGGGTACCATTAGATTCGCGTGAGGGAGCAGGACGTTCCCAAGACCGCTTTCAGGTGTCATTATGGCCACTTTGAGTTCTTGGTGATGCCTTTCGGGCTAACTAACGCCCCAGCTACTTTCCAGTCATGCATGAACCATATCTTCCGCAGTCATCTGAGGAAGTTTGTGTTGGTCTTTTTCGATGATATACTGATTTACAGCAGGACTTGGGAGGAGCATCTCCAACATATAGAGGCAGTATTGCATATCTTGGAGGAGCAATAGTTTTATGCTAAGCTCTCCAAGTGTGAGTTTGGGTTGACGGAGATGTTGTATTTGGGACACATCATAGACATCATAGGAGTGGATGGAGTGAGGGTCCACAAGGAGAAGATCAGGGCCATCAGAGATTGGCCAGAGCCGAGAAACATGACAGAACTTCGAGGGTTTGTTGGTATCTGCACTTATTACTGGAAGTTTGTCAAGAGTTTCTCTCAGCTTGCTGCACCCCTTACAGATTTGACGAAGAAGGGGGCATTCAGTTGGTCGGATACAGCGCAGCGAGCCTTTGACAGGCTCAAGCAGGTTATGAGCAGCTGCCCAGTGCTTGCGTTGCCAGATTTTACGCAGCCTTTTGTTTTGGAGTGTGATGCGTCGGGAGAGGGGATCGGCGCACTTTTGATGTAGGGAGGCCACCCTATAGCCTATGAGAGTCGGAAGCTCCTTCCTCATGAGCGGTTGTATCCTATATACGACAAGGAGATGTTGACCATTATGCATGCATTGGCCAAATTCCGACAGTACCTGGTGGGTAACAGGTTCAGGTTGAGGACTGATCACAACAGCTTCAGGTTCTTTTTGGAGCAGAAACAACTACAGGAGAGGCAGCAGAAGTGGATCAGCAAGAACCAGGCTTATGACTTTGACATTGAGTATGTCAAGGGGAAGAACAACGTGGTATCCGATGCACTTTCACGTAGACCAGCCACGTTGTCTCTGATGAGTTTGGATACAGAATGGAGGGCTCGACTCTTGGTGGAGTACTCCAAGGACAGATTTGCCTATGAGGTTCTGGATGGTCAGGTGACAGATGACAGATACAGGGTGATAGATGAGATCATCTACTATAGAGATCGGATCTTCTTGACTGAGGGCTCCCAGCTCAAGAAGAAGATACTTCAGGCATCTCATGACTCACCATTGTCCGGCCATCAGGGGTTTACCAAAACCTACAAGGCCATCAAAGATAGATTCTCATGGAAGGGCCTCAAGGAGGACGTGCTCCAGCATATCAAGGACTGCGAGGTTTGCCAGAGAAACAAGGGAGAGATGAGCCATCCCGCAGGTTTGTTGCAGCCTCTTCCCATTCTGGAGGGGAAATGGGAGAGCATTTCGATGGACTTCATCACAGGGTTGCCCATGGTGCAGGGCAAGGACTGCATATACGTCGTCGTTGATCGGCTGACGAAGTACGCACATTTTTTCGTCATATCCGCACACTATTCAGCAGCACAGGTGGAAGAGTTGTTCTTCAGAGAGATCTTCGGGTTACATGGTCTTCCCAAGACCATCATCAGTGACAGGGACAGCCTCTTTATGGGCGGATTCTGGCAGGAGCTTTTTCGGCTGGTGGGGACAGAGTTGACACCAAGCACCAACTACCACCCCCAAACAGACGGACAGACAGAGATAGTTAACAAGTGGCTGGAGGGCTACTTGCGTAACTATGTTAGTGGGCAGCAGAGAGCGTGGCTGAATTGGCTGCATCTAAGGGAGTACTGCTACAATAACACACATCACATGTCCATCGGTATGTCTCCATTCTATGCTTTGTATGGATACCATTCTTTATCTTTTGCTGATGTGATGTTTGGTGCTAGCAAGACTCCGAGAGCCAAAGATTGGATCCAAGAGAGTCAGGACATTCTCCGAGCTCTCAAGGATAACATGGCTACAACGCAGAACCAGCAGAAGCTGTATGCCAACAGGGGTCGGGTGGAGAGACAGTTTGAGGTAGGAGACTTGGTCTACCTACGTTTGCAGCCATACCGACAGTCGTCACTGAAGCAGAAGGGAGCTGAGAAGCTCAAGCCCCATTTTTACGAGCCATACAGAGTGATACGCAGGGTTGGACAAGTTGCTTATGAGTTGGAGCTGCCCCAAGGCAGCAAGATTCATAACATTTTCCATGTATCATGCCTGAAGAAGGCATTGGGGCAGCAGGTGACAGTGACAGAGGAGCTACCGCCTATAGATGATGAGGGGCATTTGGTGTTACAGCCCGAGGCCATTATTGATACCAGGGAGAGGCAGCTGCGGAACAGGACAATCCGGGAGTTCTTGGTGAGGTGGAAGAATTTGCCAGATGAGGATGCCACTTGGAAGAGTGAGAAGATCTTGCAGCATCCATCACTACAGTTACTTGGGGTCAAGCAACATTTTGCCGGGGGAGACTGTAATATTCCCAATTAGCAATGGCTAATTGGAATATTCGATTTTGGTCAATTTTTCCTTATGTATCTAAATTATAAATAAAAGTGAGTAAAGGAGGACATAACTCACTCTAAAAATAAAGTGCACTCCCTAGTAGACACAACGTTATATAACAGAAATGAACCAAAAGGGGGCAGAGGCCCGCACACACGTAGAGAGGGAAGCACGTAGACACATGGAGGGACTACGCCAGGGCAAGTTGAGCACGTGGCAAGGAGGCTACGTTGGAGGAGGTAGACATGGGGTTTGAAACCCGAGCGCTATATAGAGAGAGAAGTCTCCTCATTTTTGTTATTGATGTTTATGATATTGAGTTGGTCACTTCGACTTCTTAGCTTGTTGAGTTGTTTGGCTATTCTAATGACACAGTCGGTGCCTCGGTGTCTACCCATTAGGAGATGCACCCTCGACCAGGGACTTGATGCTGCTCGGGTGAGTTGTCCCATCGGTGTTTTAGGGAGGATTGGTCAGTTACAGCACATTAGAGGCTTTGACTACATCCATAGATTACGTAGTCTTAGAGAGGACGCGGTCTGACTGCAAGGCCTAGGATTGGGTTTCTTTTGGAGGTTTCGAGCTTGGAGATTGAGCAAGGGGCCAGCCGTTTCCTATTAGAGGATTTTGGCAGAGTTTGTGGCCGTATTTTGGTGGTTTCCATTCAGCCTCAGCGTAGAGCCTTGGAGGATAGGGTAGATCCTCAAGGGGGTGATTTTCAGTGGTCGGCCATTTCAGAAATGCTTTCTAGGATTTTTCTGGGTTTGGTGAGTAGAGGCGGATTCCAGAGTTTCAGCGCATTCCGAGGAGGGGAGCAGCCCCAAATCCTCATTTTGTTTCAGCAGTAGCAGCTTGGACGCAAATCAGAGAGCAGCCATTTCCTTGCCATTCTGAGAGTATTTCTTCACTTGCCTTGAGCAAGTCTAGGTGCCATCACTCGGATCACCTATTGTACTCACTTATATCTCTCAGTATAATAAAATGGCTTAGCATTCTCTTTACATTTCTGGAGTATTTGTTACATGTTTTATATATGCTATTGTATGCTCGCACTACTGTTATTTCTCTCTCTCCGAGCATTCCAGTTACTATACCACTTGGTGTGTTTTCCCCATACTCTTAAACAGAGTCTGGAAAGGGCCAAGTAGCCTCCAGATCTCACCCTCTTTTCAGAGGTGAAATATCTGGTAAATGCCCTCCCAGTCCATCTCTGGTTGGAGTTTGCTTGTGTTTGAAGGATATCCCTGAAAAGGGATATTACAATAATACACGCACACAGACAAAGTGACACAAGATTTTCTGGACAACTGTCACCAGAAAAACCCAATACGGGAAAACCAGTCTTCTAGCTGCTGGAGGGTTTATATTATTAATTAGAATCTGAGTACAACAAATCTGGGCAGCTTACTAGTTAACCCAACAGAGAAATATAAGATTTGCAGCAATACCTGTGAAAAATCCTAAATCTTGATTCCTACTGCAACAAATCTGAATTACTTCTTTCATTTTGATAATTATTTCATTACATTGAAATACCGAAGTAATCACTGAAGCAGTCTACACAAATAATGTTGCGGAATAAATCTAAGTGTTGAAACAAACTAAACAAAATGTAATGAAAAACAACCACATTGACACAGTTATTTTTCGACTAAGTCCCCGAAAAAACCCAACTTGGGAAAACCAATGTAGCAGATCTGAGGGTTTGTATTATTAAGCAACAGAATCATGAATACAACTAGGGTGCCAACATCCGACAAACCCTTCAGAGAAATCTATACAACAAAAATAACTGTGAGATATTCATATACATCACTCAGCAAGTCTCTGGCTGATCAAAACAGCGCTGGTGAAGCCCTCATTGCCTCTGCGTGATTGCCTACGTTGGATCTGCATAAGCTTGCGTAGGCAAGCTTGAGGAACTACGTCACCCTTCTTTGCAGCTGATCTGGCTAATCTGAAGCTGGATCTCGGCCCTCCTGGCTCAGAACCCCAGCCTCTAGCTTTCTCCAGATTGACTCTAAGAGACACTGCGCTGCCTCTGTGTGATTCTCTGCAGGAACTGCGTCACCTCTGCAAGAAACTGCACTGTCTCTCTTCTGTGTAAATGCTGCCTCACTCTGAAATGTATTCTTGGTCCACCTGACCAATCTCTGCTTCTGCCCATCTCTAGATCTGATCACTGAATCAAATCACTTAGTAAACCCAACCCTAGTGATTTGTTCTTGATCAAAAGCTATGTCACCTCATACAAATTCGAAAATGCCCAATGGCTCAAGTGTCAAGTGTATTTTCCATAGGCCCCTCACCCTCCTTATAATCTTTCATTGACCCTTCAACGGCCTAGATTAAACATAATCAAGGGCTAAGATTAACTTGGAGGTGATCCGTGACTTTATCTAGAAGATTCACACTTGATTTAATTAATACACTTTAATTAATCAATTTTCCTAAGTTTAGACTTAGGAAAACATTAAAAATGATTAATTAATTTAAAACATCTCAAGTGGAATTTTCCAAAACCATTTCTAGGTTTTATGGAATACATGTGTCTTAGCCTATATACAAAATTACAAGGCTAGAGCACATCCGACGCTACCATAAATCAACACTCCCTCTTAGCGAGGAAAGTGCTCTAGAAAAACACCTCAATGTGTTGTTGATCTGTTTTCTGGAACATCTGCTGTTGTGCTGTTGATGTTGCTCACCAACACTGAACAAAAATGCTGCAACTGTACTGCTACTGCTGCTGACTCTGCATGTTGCTGCCAACTGCCACTGTACTGCAACTCCCTGTAAATTCTGCAAACATGTTGTTGCATTGCGTGAGCACTGCTCTGCACTGCGCGAGCACTGCTCTGCACTGCGCGAGCACTGCTCTGCACTGCGCGAGCACTGCTCTGCACTGCGGGAGCACTGCTCTGCACTGCGGGAGCACTACTCTGCTCTGCGCTGCACCAACTGTGCACTGCGCTGCTGCTGCTGCACTATTGCTAATTGCAACAAAAAAACATCTGAAATTGGACAAGTAAGTCTGCAACTGAAAAATAAGACTGACTGTTGCTAGTTTCTGCACTAGCTCTTTGAAAATACTGCGTTGTTGCTGCTCTGCACTGCGTGAGCACAGCTCTGCACTGTGTTGCTGCTGCTCAACTGCTGATGTTGTTGCTCCCTCTCTGTGCTGATCAGGCTCTAGTGCTGCTAGCCACTACACTATCTTCTCATCTTCTGCTGCAATTGTCCATCCTGCTACTGTCTTTAGGCTGTCGTAGCTCACATGTGATCCAAGAGTTCGGAAATACTCAAGGATCCCGCCTCCTTGTAGATTCTGGATCTACAACTCCAAGTCAGCGCACTTCTCTCCTTTCGAAATGTGAGCTAACATAGCACAATCTCTTTCTGCCTCAATCTTGGCAGCTCTTGCTTGTGGATCTTCCTTCTCCTCTTTATCCTTTTTCTTAAGACGACACTATGTGGCATAATGTCCCATTTCCCCACACCGGAAGCACTTGATCTTGGACAAATCTTTCTTCTTCTACCTCTGTTGCCCTTTTGATGCAAGGGCAGTGTTATCTTCTTCCTCCTTCTTGACTTTCGACCCACTACTGCCATCCTCCAAGTGGAATTTGAGGAGATCTCTCCTCAACTCTTCTTCTTGTAATGCTGCCCACATCGCTTCCCATCCTGGAAGTCTTTTTCTGCCCAAAATGCTTTGGACAAAGACCTGATAGTCCTCTGAAACTGAGTTCAGAGTGAGCCTTACTAGCTCTGAGTCTCTAGGAGTAGATCCTACTACTCACAGCTGATCTCAGGTATCCTAAATACGAGACAAGAAGGAATCAAAACGTTCTCTCTTCTTCATCCTTGTACTATGCATCTTCTCTTCAAGGTACATCTTCCGCTGCTCGGAAGATCCTTGGTATAGCTTTTCCAGCCCTACCCACATTTCTCTAGCAGTGGCTTTAGCTGCAATGTGGGGTACGATATGATCCTTTACTCCATCTAGGATCAATCGCTTGGCTCTTGCCATATTCTTCTTGAATTGCCTCAGGTGTGCTGCATCAAGAGGTTCTGCAACTGCGTTGTCTATGAGGGCTTTCAGATCATGCTCATCAAGGAGAAATTCTATCCTTGATTTCCAGATAACATAGTTGGAGGCACCCTCCAATCTATCTTGGTCACGCAATCCGTTGCTGGCCATCTCCTCCACTGTCGATATCTTGTTCTAACCCTCTGCTCAGCTAGACATACGCACTCCTTGTGGAGTAAGTCACTTCTTCTGCTGCTGCACGGGAAAAAACTGAGTTTCTTTGAGTAAGAAACTCTCTGAGATCAAAAAATCCCCAACTGTGTTTTTCAGAAATTTTCTGACGCTTATGCACCAGCTCTTACTGCTGTGTAGTAACTGCGTCCTTCAGCTACGCTGATCTGCTACGCTGCCTTTTCTGCAACTGAAAAAACTTACCCCTATGTCAACTCTCTCAGAGGGAGCCTTTTATGCACTGGAATACCCTCCTAGCCTGGACAGCGTAATTTTGTGGGAGGGTCTTTTGCTGATTACGCAGATCCCAGACTCTTCAGCGCTGATCTGCTGGTTCTCTTCGTTTCTCCTGCACTTCAGCTTAAATAACCTCTGATACCATGTGAAAAATCCTAGATCTGGATTCCTACTGCAACATATCTGAATTACTTCTTCTATTATTTTGATAATTATTTCATTACATTGAAAACCAAAGTAATCATTGAAGCAGTCTACACAAATAATGTTGAGGAATAAATCTAAGTGCTGAAACAAATTGAACAAAATGGAATGAAAAACAACCACATTGACACCGTTATTTTTCGACTAAGTCCCCGAAAAAACCCAACTTGGGAAAACCGGTGCAGCAGATCTGAGGGTTTGTATTATTAAGCAACAGAATCTTGAATACAACAAGGGTGCCAACATCCGGCAAACCCTTCAAAGAAATCTAGACAAAAAAAAAACTATGAGATATACCTCACTCAGCAAGTCTCTAGCTGATCAAAAGAGTGTTGGTGAAGCCCTCACTGCCTCTGCGTGATTTCCTACGCTGGATCTACGTAAGCCTGCGTAGGCAAGCTTGAGGAACTGCGTCACCCTTCTCTGCAGCTGATCTAGCTGATCTAAAGCTGGATCTTGGCCCTCCTGGCTCAGAACCCCAGCCTCTAGCTTTCTCCGGACTGACTCCAAGAGACACTACGCTGGCTCTGCGTGATTCTCTGCAAGAACTGCGTCACCTCTGCAAGAAACTGCATTGTCTCTCTTCTGCGTAAATGCTGCCTCACTTTGAAATGTATTCTTGGTCCACTTGACCAATCTCTGCTTCTGCCCCTTTCTGGATCTGATCACTGAATCAAATCACTTAGCAAACCCATCCCTAGTGATTTCTTCTTGATCAAAAGCTGTGTCTCCTCACACAAATTCGAAAATGCTCAATGGCTCAAGTGTCAAGTGTATTTTCCATAGGCCCCTCACCCTCCTTCTTATAATCTTTCGTTGACCCTTCAACGGCCAAGATTAAAACATAATCAAGGGCTAAGATTAACTTGGAGGTGATCCATGACTTTATCTAGAAGATTCACACTTGATTTAATTAATACACTTTAATTAATCAAATTTCCAAAGTTTAGACTTAGGAAAACATTAAAAATGATTAATTAATTTAATTAAATCATCTCTAAGTGGAATTTTCTAAAACCATTTCTGGGTTTTATGGAATACATGTGTCTTAGCCTATATACAAAATTTCAAGGCTAGAGCACATTCGATGCTATAAATCAACAATGCCTGCTTTTCCGGAGACGGAAAATTGGACTGATTCACACCCTTAAACGAGATTTACATAACTCTGCCCCTTTCAACCTCTAGAAACCCCAACGCTTCTCTGAAGCCCTCTGCGTCAGCCCTGCTAGCCTGTTGATGCCCTTGCGCTGCTCAGGAAAGGGTTGCGTAACCCCAGACTGGATGACGCAGTCCTTACGCTACCCTCGCTGGCCTCCGTGTAACCCTGATGGCCCCATACTGCCTCTGCGCTGCCCTTTCTAGGACTGCATAGCACCTGTGTAGCGGCTGAAACCCTCTGCGCTGCGTAGCTGCTACGTAGCCTCTGCTTCTCCGTGCTGCACTTGGTTGCTGCTTCTCTGCCTCTTGTTGACTCTTGGCTCTGGGATTAGATCATCCCCTTCGCCAATACTACCCCTCGCTGCAGCTGAAACGCTTATGGAAATTCCTAGCAAACCCGCCCTAGAATTCTAACTTAGTCTCAGTGCTCTACCTCCGTGTGTGTGTGTTCTCCAACTAACCCCAAGCCTTTCCTTTATACTTTTCTCGTTGGGAAAACAACGGTCGTGATCTAATCTTGATTCAATGGCCAAGATTAAAAGAAAGCTTGATTCGTGTGACTTAAGTCATTTCCATCACATGTTTAAATTAATTACATTTAATATTTTAATTTTCCTAAATTAGTCTTAGGGTCCTTAATTAAAAATATTAATTAATTAATTTTCTCCCAAACTGGATGGAATTTCTCAAATCCCTTTCTGGGTCTTGGAGATCTTATGTACTCTAGTCCCTCCACAAAGGTTGGGAGCCAGAGCACATCCGAAGCTACCCCAACAATCCACAAATCTCAACGAGTGGCCGAGTCTAGTCAGAAAGGCAAGAAGAAGGATCGAAGCAAGATCAAGTGCTTCCATTGCCATCAGTTTGGACACTATGCCACTAAGTGTCCTAAGTGGAAGGAGTCCAGTAAGAATCATGTAGTTGCATCACCGGAGGTAGATGCATTTTTTTCCCTGTTCAAGAAATATTTTTCATTGATAGCTTGCATGGCAAGCTCAACAGACAACAGTGTATGGTATATTGATTCGGGAGTATCCTTCCACATGACCAGGAATAAGAAGAGTTTCGGCCACCTGAAGGAGAAGGACATGTAGTTCCAAATTGAGCTATGAGATAATGGTTAGTATGCAGCTAGTGAAGTTGGCATTATCAGTTTTCAAAGGGAGTCAGGTAATCCTCTTCATCTCAGAGATGTCCTCTATGTTCTAGGATTAATGCAGAATCTTGTTTTGGTAGTTGCACTTGAGGACAAGGGTTATGATGTCATCTTCAGCAGAGGTAAGGCTTACCTCCAGCACTTAGCTTCTGGATGTAGGAAGCAGATAGGTGTGAGGGTGAAGAATCTCTACAAGTTGCAAGTAGATACAAGCACAATCTTGAGTAGCAACAAAGTAACAAAAATTGCGATCGAGATAAAATCGCCGAGGGGAAAAAATCGGAAAAAATCGTAAAAATCGGGAAAAAATCGGGAAAAAATCGTAACATACAAAAATATTCATTTTTTTTCAATTTTTTTAACATCTAAAGCATCTACAGCATAAAATAAATGTATTGACACATAAATATGAAAAAAAAACTAATATATAAGATGTGTAATATCATGTCTAGTGCTACATCACACATAAAACTGAATCCTGTTCTGAATACTAAGTCCTGAGTCTCAAGAGTCAACTCAGCCTCAAAATATCAACAAAAAATATAATAATGTATCTCATATCATGAGTCATAATGTCATATACAAAGGAATGTCAATGCACCATAAAACCTATGGTCCTATACTATTGATTTCCTCTGCCCCTCTTGCGAGAAAATACAACAGCTTTGCCTTTCTCTCTAGATGAAGAAACTGGCGGGACTGGCAATGGGCTCTGTCGTGCTCTAGAAGAAAAAAATGAAGCACCAGAACCGGAACGGGAACCTGAACCACTAGGAGCTAAAGGAGGCAGACCACGTCCTCTACTAGTAGTAGTGGTAGGTGGTGTCACCTCCTCCTCCTGCTCCTCCTCCTCCTCCTGCTGCTGCTGCTCCTCCTCGTCCTCCTCCTCCTCCTCCCCCTCCACTACCTCCTGCTCTATCCAATCAGGGGCTGACTCCATGACAGGCCTCTCAGCCTCAACCCTCCATTCAGCAGTGGTGTCAATCGAATCTAAAGAGATGGCCTCCATATCAGGGGTCCTCTCAAGTTGTCTCACCCACAATCTAAGATTGTAGTAGACGTAAACCATGTCATTGAGCCGCTGACCCTCCAACCTATACAAGGGTCATAAATTAATAAATTAAATATTTAAAAAAAAATATTTAATGAATTCAAAAAATCAGTTGAGATATGTTAAGTTTTTTACCTGTTGCGCCTTTTGGAGTGTATTTTTTCAAATACACTCCAATTGCGCTCGCATCCTGAAGCGCTACATGTTTGGCTGAGTATTCTAATGGCAAGTTTTTGGAGTTTTGGTAATCTGCCACCATAGCTCCTCCACCATGCATCTACAAGTTACAAGTTACAACAAATAAGATAAACTGATAAAGTTACAAACATAAGAAAATTTTTAAAATAATGAAAATCTTACCTGGCATTTTAACAGCCCTATCCTGGACTGCCATGTCGAAGCTCAAGGTGCCACCTGCCATTCTGTATACCTCCATCTCTTTGGATATCTCTGAACGTTCTGATGGAGTTGGCACCATCTTCTGAACACAACTGAAAAAACCATCCATGACCTCAGCATCAAATAGAAAACCACATGAATAAGCAAATGCGGGGTTCAGGAAGAGCCCTGCGGCATGAATGGGACGATGGAGTGTGTTGTTCCATCGATCATCAATCACTTCCCATAAAAGAAGTTGTCTCTAAAACCCATCATCACCCTTATCATCATAATAGCTGCGAACAACTTCTTTGGCCCTATCCATGGCCTCATACAAGTAGCCCATTGCGGGCTTCTCTCCATCCACCAATCTAAGAACCTTTACCAAAGGTTCACTAATGCTGCACACCTCTTCCACTCCAGCCCAGAAATCTTTCTGATATGACACCAACCTGCAGATGGCCTGTCCCTCTGATTTGCGGCTGATAGTCAAAGCACGCCATTCATCTGAAAGAAACATTCTCTTCAAATCCCACTTAGAATTCAAGAGGGATTGAAGAGAGATGAAAGTAGTGGCAAATCGTGTAATAGCAAGCCGCACCAACTCCTTATTGTTGGTGAATGTCCTCATCAAATGAAGCACAGATCCATGGTTATATATAAATTTTGTGAATCTCTTTGATGATTCTACAATATCACTGACAAAATCAAGCTTTCCGATGTCCTCCAACATCAAATCAAGGCAATGTGCCGCACAAGGTGTCCAAAATATGCTCGGATACCTCTCCATAAGCATCTTTCCAGCAGAAACATAGTTTGTAGCGTTGTCCGTTATGATTTGGACAACATTTTGGGGCCCAACCTCCGTAATGAACACATCTAATAAATCACATAATAATCTTGCATCTTTCACATGTGCAGATGCATCAACAGATTTCATAAACATTGTCCCTTTGGGACAACTGACCAAGAAGTTAATAAGGGTCCTACCCCTTTGATCAGTCCAACCATCTGACATCACAGTGCATCCTGTGATTTCCCATAATGCCCTTAACTCTTCCAATCTCTTGGTGCAGTCAGCTTTCTCATTTTGCAAAATGCGCCCTTTAAGGTCATTCTCTGAAGGGGCTTTGTATCCTGGGCCAACAACAGCGATAGCATCAATCGCAGACTGATAAAATGGATTGGTCCTGGCAACACTGAAAGGAATATCACTCCAAAGAAACAGTTTGCCCAACAACTTATCAGCTTCTTCCTTCTCCTTTCTTTTAAGATAGGAGGAGATAGATGGTTGTGCCCCGGGAATGGTTCTAGGAACAAAAAATGAGGCAGCAGCGACGGGGCTGCCTGTAGAAGAGGCTGATGCTGAAGAGCCACTACCACTCTCACGCTCAACCACAAACCCTGATATTTGACTTTTCAGAGCTGCTCTGCCGAGTTTAGTGGTTTCTATTTCTCCCAATGAGTTCATGGCTCTTTTGATTATTTCTGGATTGGTGTTTTTGCAAGGGCCTACTTCATGCCCAGGAATTTGTGCCAAGTGGTATTTCAACCTGTATACCCCCCTTGTCATGTGTTGACCACATAATTTGCAAGACAAGTTTGATCGGTCAAAACCCCCATCAGGTTCACCAAATTCCCATAAAGGATCTAATTTCCTTGGCATGTTGGAAACTTTGAAGTTTGAACTTTGAATGTTGAAATTTGAACCTAGGGCACAAGAAAAATTGCCAGTTAAAAAATAAAATAAAATAATTACAATTTTACATACACCATTTTGATTTTTTTCACAAAAAAAAAAACCCTCAACTCAATCCAAAAATAATTGGAAAAAATACATGTTGAAAGTTGAAACACAAGCAAAAATAATGGGAAGAAGCTAAGAGCACAAGAAGAAATATAAAAAACAAAATTTAACAAACAATTTTTTGCATTTTTGACCAAAATAAACCCTCTCCTCTCAATAAAACAAAAACAAACAAAAAAAACACAACTAAATGCAATCACAAATGATGAAAAATACATGGGTAATAGAAACCCATGGAAGAACAAGAAAAAAACAAAAAAAAATGGGTCAAATTTGATGCCCATACCTGGAAAAACGTTTTGCCGGAAACACTTGGTCCAAATTCGATTTTTGCTCGCTTGGATTGCAAGAAATTCTAAGTTGTCCAATCTTGGGCTTGTAAATCTCCTCCTTCCCTCCTTGGCTCTTCTCCTTCCCTCCTTTGCTCTCATAAACAACTCTGTCCAACTAAAAATGACAAATAAAAACCAAAAAATCGCATTATAATGCCGCTGTCCAACGCAGGCACGATTTTTACCAATCGACTCGCGATTTTTTCGAAAAAATCGCGATTTATCGCGATGACGATTTTTTCAAAAAATCATCCAAAACATCGCCGATTAAATCGGCCGCTTGAAAAAAGCACGATTTTTTCAAAAAATCGCGATAACATCGCGATTTTTGTTACTTTGAGTAGCAAGTAAGTACTCAAAATAGATATGTGATGGTTGAGCGAAAGCAGGATAGAGATCTCAAGATGGAGCCTCAACCAGTATCTCAGTTTGAATCTAGGCTAGTTGGCAGTTGGGCGGACCAACAAGATGATGAGGAGCATAGCCCAGGGCAAGTGGATGCAACCACTTAGACAAAGACTCCCAGTATAGGGAGAGTTCGAGCCAAGTGGGCAGAGGATTTGTTTAAGGGAGATCAGGAGAGAGTTGGATCTTCCAGTATCATCTTCAGCCAGAAAAAGCAGCCACAGAGGTACACAGGGTACATGGCACTTATGACTGAAGCGATAGAATTGCAGAGCATGGTGAGAAAGAACAGGTCTTCAGATCAGGTTTCACGGAAGAAAGTATGGAAGTCTTCTAGTTCAGAAGGAGCAGATGCAACAACGGAGAACATGGTAGTACTGGAGACAGATCCAAGTGGACGAGGTTCTTTTAGAAGCACCTTCCTCGCTAAGAGGGAATGTTGAAAACAGTAGCGATTTAGGTCTTCTTTGACTTGTGCCTTAGTCAAAGAGACCACAAGCAATCCTTCTTTAGCATGCACAAGTTCCTATAAGTTAAGACGAGTTCCTAAAAGTCAGGACGAGTTCATGAATCAGTTTAACTCATGCAAATAGTTGGAGGCTCATTTGTTTGTCTCCTAGTGCAAGTTATAAGTCTCAATGGTTATTTGTGGCTAGTACGAGTTACATGAGTCAGTTAGACTTTGTTAACTAGTCAATCACAAGACCGAGTTCCAAAAATAAACTTGCAGATTTAGATTGGGTTGAATTTCTTGTAAGGAGGTCAAAAGGCACAATTGTAATCATTGTTTTGTGTGAGCACAAGGTTGTGAGACAAGACAATAGGGAGCATGAGTTTTGTGTGTGAGCTAGCAGAGCTAGGAAGAGCGTGAAGGAGAGGCCTTTACACAGTGTTTGGCAGAGGGAATTCTTGTTGGTATGCGCTAGGAAATAGGAGGAAAATTCCAGGGCCAGCGCAAGGATTTAGAAGCTAAGGACAGGGTTCTTGCAAGCAGGGTTTCCAGTTAAGTACTAGCAGGGAGAACAAGTTTGTTCTCTAGAGAAATAATTCACCTTGTAATAATTATATTTGCTCAAACTCTATCAATAAAATTTCTACAACTAGCAGAGGGTTTTCCCAGTTGGGTTCCCTAGAAATTTTTGTGTTTTTGCTATTGTGTGACTGTTTTATTTCTGTTCTATTCCGCTGCAAATTGGTAGCAAAAATTCTGTGTCTTGGTGCAACGATTAGTTTCAGATTTGTTCACTACAGCAACTGCATAATTTCAAGGAAATTCTACAGCAAGTCCTAGGTAAATTTAATGGCATAGATACACGCCAAGTAGCACAACAACTTAGCCAAAGAGATTCTATAAGATGTATATCTCAGGAAAAAAAACTATAGAAAAAAAATATCCATTAAGTGCTGGAGTAAAGGAGAATTAAATCTGCTCATGGTAATGTTTGTTGGAATATTGACTCTCTCCAGGTCTCCACCACCTGTTCTATCATTGCCCTTCTGCTTTGCTGCAATATTTTAAGCAAGATATTATCTGGTTAATTTCTCGAAATTGACCTCTTAAAATTGGAAGTGGCATCTACTGGTCTGATATTGGATGATTAAGCGAAAAAGTGTTCATTGTCTATTTCCTTCAACCCTTCAGTCTATGTTTACTATGAAGTTTGAACATTGTGGAAAAAAGGAAATGATTATCTATTCATGGGAAAGTAGAGAGTCCCCTAACTTTGAGTTAGAAGTCATGGTTTCCTATATAGTTTTACAGTATTTATCTGTAAGGATTTGGATGAAGATGGATTAAAATGTGAAATTTTCAAATCTGAAGTACAACTGCAGTTACTGATTTATTTCTCCTACTTATTTTTCACAATAAGTTATTTACAATAAACCCTTCAGTAAATTCCGAAATAAATTCTACTGCAGTTATTGCACAAGTACATATAGAGAAAAAAACAATGAAATACAAGCACAAGAAACTATCACATAAACACAGTTATTTTTGGACAATTGTCCCCGGAAAAACCTAATGTGGGAAAACCAGTGCAACAGATGAGGGTTTATATATTAATCTTTAGTAACAATTTATTTACAAGGAATGACTGGCAGAATAAATGAGAAATATCCAAGAAAACGCTTGAGGTATTTTTCCCTTGACCTCCGAAGAAGTTCCAACACCTGAGAGGCCCTCTGGCCTTCACTGCATCACCTCTGTATGATCCTCTGCGTAGAGACTACGTGAGGACTGTGTCACCATTGTGTTGTCTCTCTGCATCACCTCTGCGCTATCTCTGTCTCTCAGTTGTTTTGCGTCCTTCTTCCTCGAGCTCTGACTGTTGCTGAAAACCCTCCTCTTCCTCCACCCTGCAACTCTCCCTCTGAAATCGAATTCTAACTTCTGAAGAATCGACTTCTCTCGGGTTACTGAGTATTTGTCTGGCTTACTTTCCAAATGGCCCTCAAGCCTTCCTTTATAATCTTCTCATTGATAAATCAACGACCCAGATTAGAAGTCTAATCAATGGCTAAGATTAAATCTTGACTTAATCTTCGTTCTCTAGAAGATTCACACTCTATTTTATTATACCCATTAATTATTTAATTTCCCTAAGTTTAGACTTAGGGTCCCCATTAAAATAATTAATTACTTTGATAAAACATGAACTGAGTGGAATTTCCACAAACGGTTTATGGATTCTTTGGAATATTGGTGTCCAAGCCTCCTCACCAAATATGAGACTTAGATCATTTTCTGATGCTACAAAAATCAACACTCCCTCTTAGCGAGCAAAGTGTTCTAGCAATTTTCCTGTTGCATACTGTTCTGACTTTCGAAACATCCTCTGCGATGTTGATGCTTGGTTGCTGCCCCTCATCTGTTGCATTGCTGCCTTCTGTACTGTTGCCCATGACACTGCCACTTTCACTGCCTCATCTGGACTGCAGCTCCCTCTCAAATTCTGCACTTGTCCATTTCTGCTACTGAAACGGATTCTTGATCATCCCCATCTTCTCTCTAAAATAAACAAACTTTGTTCTTCCCAGAGCCTTAGTAAGGATGTCTACCACCTGTTCTCCTGTCGGAGCGTACTACAACTGTACGGCTCCCCGCTGGACACAGTCTCTGATAAAATGACACCTGATGTCAATGTGTTTCGACCAATCACGAAACACATGATTCTTAGAGAGTTTGATGCAACTCTGATTATCACATATAATGTCGGTCGCTTCCATCTTTTCCTTGAGTAGATTCACAAGCAACTTCCTAAGCCATATGGCGTCACATGAAGTTGTGTTGGCTGCCATATACTCTGCCTCAGCTGAGGCTCAGAGCTACGGACTTTTGTTTCCTACTACACCAGGAAGACATCCCTGATCCAATGTTGAAGCAGTACCCACTGGTACTTTTCCGATCTACTGAACTTCCAGCCCAATCTATGTCAAGGAACCCACTCAATATGATGTCATTGCCTCAGGTGCATCTTAATCCATGCTTGATCATTCCTCGTATGTATCTGAGAACATGCTTGGTTGCTGCCCAACGTGCCCTCCTTGGTTCCACCATGAATTGACTGAGGGTGTTGACAACGTAACAGATGTCTGGCCTAGTGTTGACCAGATACATCAAGGACCCTATGAGCTGCCTGTACAAAGTAGAATCAACCTCATCATCTTCGAACACATTAATCTTTTTCCAGTTGGTGATCTTTGGAGTAGCCATGGGTATACAATCCTACATTCTGAACCTCTTCAAAAAAATTGTAGCATATCTCCCTTGACCAAGGAAGATTTCACCCTTCTACTGCCAAACTTCCAACCCCAGAAAATAATGCATCATCCCAGATCCTTCATGTCGAATTCTATAGCTAGATTCTCCTTGCAATCCTTGATGAGCCTAGATGAACCTGTCAGGAATAGGTCATCCACATACAATAACAGTATCAGAGGCTCATTCCCTACTATCAGATAGTAGAGATTAGGATCTGCGTCACTCTTGACGAATCCCATCTTCTGCAAGTAACCATCAATTCGATTGTACCAAGCTCTAGGTGCTTGCGTAAGTCCATACAAAGCTTTCTTAAGCCTACATACATGAGTCTTCTGCTCATGCATCTCAAAGCCCTCTGGTTGTTCGATATATACTTCTTTTTCTATCACCCCATTCAAGAATGCAGTCTTGACATCCATCTAGTGAATCTCCCACCTCATCTGCGCTGCAAGGGATATCACGGATCTAATAGAAGTATATCTGGCTACTGGAGCGAAGGTTTCTTCATAGTCTATCCCCTCCTTCTGACCAGACCCCTTAACCACAAACTTGGCTTTATATTTTTCCATGCTGCCATCTGCAACAGATTTGATATTGTAAATCCATCTTGAACCCACAACTGATATGTTCTGAGGCCTAGGAACCACTTCCCAGACATCATTATTCATGATGGAACTGTACTCTTCCACCATTACATCTACCCATGCTTGATGCGGAGCTGCCTCCTGAAAACTAGAGGGTTCCCCAACCTGAGCTACCAAGGCTTGGTACCTGTCAGGTTGTCTACGTCGCCTCTTCTCGTTTTTAGGAGCTCTGACAAACTCCTTTGTGTCCCTCAGAACCTGTCGTAACTCCCGGCTCGTTCTTTCGCTGGTAGTGGGTGGATCTTCCTGCGAATCTTCCTGAGGTAATACTCCTGGATCCTTCTGTCCTGGACAAGCACTAGTGCTAGCTGGTCGAAGTCGCTAGACCAATGGATCATCCTCTGACTGCATTTCGGAAGGCATCTCCCGGGATTTCCTGAAAGCTCTCTCCTCCATGAACTTCACATCCCTTCGTACTACAATCTTCCTACTGCCAAGAATGTAGATTCTATATGCCTTAGCATTCTTGCTATATCCCACCAGATATCCCTTTTCTGTAGTCCGATCCAATTTCTTCCTCTTCTCTTCGAGTATATGGCAGTATGCCAAACTACCAAAAATCCTGAAATGGCTCGCTTCTAGCTTCCTGCCAGTGAAGACACTCTCTGGTGTAATCTTACCTAGTGCCCTATGAGGAATTTTGTTCTGAACATACACAGTTGTATTGTATGCTTCCGCCCATAGGAATTTGGGCATATCTTGATCATACAACATCGCCCTTGCTGCTTCAACAATAGTTCTATTCTTCCTCTCTGCAACTTCATTCTGCTTCGAATTATATGGAGCGGTCCACTCTCTTCTGATGTCTTCCCTTGCACAAAAACCCGTGAAGTCTTTATCAATATACTCTCCACCATTATCTGACCACAATATCTTTATCCTCTTTCTTGTTAGATTCTCAACCAGAGCCTTAAACTCTTAGAATCGATCAAAGACCTCATCCTTGGTCTTTAGAATGTAGATCCAAGTTTTCCTGGAATGGTCATCAATGAAGGTGACGAAATATTCGGCACCACTAACAGCTCTAGTGGACATAGGTCTGCAGTTATCTGAGTGTATTAGTCCCAACACACTCTTAGCTCTATTGTTGCTCCTGGGGTAAGCTGCCTTGGCGTACTTACCGAGTACGCATCCTCTGCAAACATCATCTCGCTTGGTGCTCAATTCTAGAACTCCTGTGACGATCTCTTTGAGAATTCTTAGAGCCCCATGGTGTAAGTGCCCCATTCTTCTGTGCCATAGCTCATTCAAATCCTTGTCACCACTGCTACCTATTAGTGCCATTGGAGATTTGATCTGTAACTTATACAGTTTTTTGCTCCTGACTTCGATTTGTGTCTTCTTCTTCCAACTCGAGTGTTTGACATATACTCTCTTGCCGATGAAGTATACGTCATATCCCTTGTTTTGCAGTTGAGACAGAGAGTAAGTTCATCCCCAAACCAAGCACATGCAACACATTGGTAGTCCGAAGCTTATTTCCTGCTTTAGTTTGAAAAACTACAATATGTCTTCCAACAAGGGTACATTTCGCCTTATTTCCCATGGTGATCTTGAAGTTCATCTGTTCTTCTTGGTAGCTTGAGAAACATTCTCGTATTCCCGTCATATGTGCAGAAGCTCCACTATCAATATACCAAACCTCTAATGAAGCAGAGCTTGACAAGCAAGCAAACTCTTCTTCCAATCTGGAAGCCAATACAGAGATGTCGTGATCCAACCTTCCTTCCATGCTTTTCTCTTTCTCCGAAGGACTATGTGAACCCTTTCGAGTTGCTGCTCCAGCGGCATCAAGACTTCGTTCCATTTCAAAACCTCCAATCCCGTTATCTGATCTCAGCTCTAATACCATGTGAAATTTTCAAATCTGAAATACTACTGCAATTACTGATTTATTTCTCCTAATTATTTTTCACAATAAGTTATTTACAATAAACCCTTTAGTAAATTCCGAAATAAATTCTACTGGAGTTATCACACAAGTACATATAGAGAAAAGAACAGTGAAATACAAGCACAAGAAACTATCACATCAACACAGTTATTTTTGGACAATTGTCCCCGGAAAAACCCAATGTGGGAAAACCGGTGTAGCAAATGAGGTTTTATATATTAATCGTCAGTAACAATTTCTTTATAAGGAATGGCTGGTAGAATAACTGAGAAATATCCAAGAAAACACCTGAGGTATTTTTCCCTTGACCTCCGAAGAAGTTCTGACACCTGAGAGGCCCTCTAGCCTTCACTGCGTCACCTCTGCATGATCCTCTGCGCAGAGACTGCGTGAGGACGGCATGAGGACTGCATCACCACTGCGCTGTCCCTCTTCGCTGTCTCTCTGCGTCACCTCTACGCTGTCTCTGTCCCTCGGTTGTTTTGCGTCCTTCTTCCTCGACCTCCGACTGCTGCTGAAAACCATCCTCTTCCTCTACCCTGCAACTATCTCTCTGAAATCGAATTCTAACTTCTGAAGAATCAACTTCCCTCGGGTTACTGAGTATTTGCCCGACTTACTTTCCAAATGGCCCTCAAGCTTTCATTTATAATCTTCTCATTGATAAATCAACACACAGATTAGAAGTCTAATCAGTGGCTAAGATTAAATCTTGACTTGATCTTCGTTCTCTAGAAGATTCACACTCTGTTTTATTAATACCCATTAATTATTTAATTTCCCTAAGTTTAGACTTAGGGTCCCCATTAAAATAATTAATTATTTTAATAAAACATGAACCTAGTGGAATTTCCACAAATGGTTTCTAGGTTCTTTGGAATACTGGTGTCCGAGCCTCCTCACCAAATATGAGACTTAGATCACTTTCTGATGCTATAAAAATCAACATAAAATCTAAAAGCTCTGTTGTTAGGCTTTCGTTCTTTAAGGATTGGCATCTTAAAAGACTCTTCAAGAAAGCAATTTGGGATGATCCTAAAACTTTGGCATTGAGATCAATTGAAGCTAGATTAGGACAGAACATTGACAAAAACTAAAATGAATTAACGTATGACAATAAGGAATGGCCAATTTCACCAAGGGTGCATTCTGCACAGTAAATTTTGGAAGAGAAACAACCTCAACCAGATTGGGAACCCTCCCATCACTGTCAATAGAACCTAGACAAAGAACCCCTTGGAGGAGATCCACAGAATATGAAGGTTGCGAAATGAGATTCAGACTTCTCATCAAGAAAAAAAGTCTCAATGGTCAAACTTGGAGTTTCTCCTTCAGATTTTTTACTATTTAACTCTTTTAAGACTCTTATACTGGAATGGCTTTTTGTTATATAACACACCCAGTTTGGAATTTTTTCTTAGTTTCTGTACATGGACTTTCTAATGTTGATGTCATGGGTCTTTTAAAGTTAATGACATGGTTGATTCTGCTAGATAAATGTTACTCAAAATAGCTACTAACTCTGTTATCTGTTTTAAGTTAACATATAACATGCTATGCATGGTTCTGCTCCTCTGCGTGCCCAGGTTAGGTCAGCGATCGCTGCCTGGTTTGATCCGCCGACATGGGAGTGCCAGGGGGTGTGGAGCCCTCTCCCACCCCTCCTTCTTCATCTGCTGAGGCTTTTCGGTGCCTTCTTTCACAGAAAGGACAGAAACGTGCCCATCCCGAAGTGCCGAAGTTCATCAAAAAGCTTGATGAAATTCCAGAAATTTCACTGCCTGAAGACCAACCAATCAAAATCGCCCTAGCTCTAGCTGACAGAGGTCTCGTGGGGCAATTTATGGGTCGATGGCCAACATCAAAGGCGACTGATGAATGGGTGCAACGAAACTGGAGGCCCCTGCTGCCCAACAACGTGATTAGTTATGCTGTAGGTAGAGGTTTTTTCATTTTCGAATTCACTACCAAGGAGGACCGAGATCTGGTGTTTAGAAACGGCCCTTATTTCATGGGAAATCAAGGCCTCTTCCTGAATAAATGGACCCCCGATTTCGACCCTTCAGTTGATGTCCCAAAGGAGGTTCCTGTTTGGGTCCGTCTCCCCAATCTTCCAATACACTGCTGGAGCTACCAATCCCTGCAAAAGATAGGAAACGTTCTGGGCAGATTCATCGACAAAGCTGATAACAAGGGCCAATACACATGCGCAAGAATCTGCGTGGAAGTTGACTTGGAAGCTGGCCTGCCGGAGGCCATCAAACTTAAAGTTGGATGCGCAAGAATCTGCGTGGAAGTTGACTTGGAAGCTGGCCTGCCGGAGGCCATCAAACTTAAAGTTGGAGACTGGCACCACTTCCAGAAGCTTGACTACGAGCAACTACCCTTTAAGTGCAGAATCTGTCACGAACATGGTCACTTTCAACGGAACTGCCCCAAAGCCCCATCAGGAGACAAGGTTGAAGAAGAAGGATGGAAAGAAATTAAAAAAGGCAAGGTAGTCTCAAAGCCCAATGAGCAGAAAAAATCAGGGCCAATGGGGAAAACCCAGTCCAGTTCCAAGACCATTCCAGATTCAAATGAAGGCCCCTCCTCAGGCGGAAAGGAGGATGTCTCAGAGAACCATGAAGAAACTGAAGATCAGCCGAAGAAAGTGAAAGAAACCGAAGAAGGAACAAACGCTCCTCTAACTGAGGCTGGTCAAGGGGGATTTGAAGGCAATGACCAGCACATTAGCCTTGCCTCTGACTCAGGGGGAGAATCAGAAGAAAGAGACTCCGAATCAGACAGCTCACAAATTACTCCTATCAAATCGACCAGGGGCCGGAAATCCAAGAAGAAACAGAGAGAGGAGAAAACCTATCTGGATGTCCTCCAAGGCTCCCAGAAGACTCTCAAAGGAATGATGAACACCAGATCGGGGCGCAAGCAAAACAAGGCTCCAAAAGGAGCCGATCCTTCCCAATCTAGTAAATAATGAAGTACGTCTCCTGGAACTGCAGAGGATTGGGTAGCAGGCTGAAAGAAGATGCCTTGAAAGACATTGTGAATTTGCATACACCTGAAATCCTTCTCATCCAGGAGACAAAGCTGGAGGACACACTTCTCCTCCAATCCAGCAAAAAATTTTGGCGCAAAGGCCCCGGTATAGCTGTCAGTGCTAGAGGAGCATCTGGTGGGATTGCCTCTTTCTGGGACAGCTCCAAATATGACCTCTCTCGTGAAGATAGCTGCCATTACTGGATCTTCACTCAGCTCCTCCACAAAGACTCTGGTCAACAAGTAAGTATGTTCAACCTTTATGCTCCAGTATCTCCATCGGAGAAAAAAACTTGTTGGGACTCGCTCCATTCCTTTCTATTGTTGCACGATCCAGAAAACATCATTATTGCAGGGGATCTAAACGTTACTCTAGCCTCTGAAGAGAAAAAAGGGGGTTCTCCGGTAAGGGACCAAGCTCGAGAATGGGTAGAAGACCTCATGATCGGCTGGGATCTGGAGGACATCAAGCCCTCAGCTGGAAAATACACTTGGACTAACAAAAGGTTGGGTCCCAACCACATAGCTGCTCGATTGGACAGATTCCTCGTCCAAAACTCCTTCCTTACTAATGGACTAATGGCCTCTTCAAAGATCCTTCCTAACTGCACTTCCGATCATAAACCCATCAGTCTCGAGCTCACAGTGGATGGTTTTCTTGGGCCCATTCCCTTTAGGTTTAGCTCTTTGTGGCTGCATCAAGAGGGGTTTCAAGAGGTGGTATCTGAAGCCTGGAACCAGAAAGTAATGGGATCCCCTTTCTATGTGTGGGAAGAAAAGTTACGGATTCTTAAGAGAAGGCTCAAGGAGTGGGCTAAATCTTTGAAAACTCCAGCTGGCAAGAGAAAAGAGTCCTTCGAAAATCTTGCTGCCCTTCAATCGACAATGGAGGATTCTGCTGTTACCCAAAGTCTGCTTCAAAAAGAAGTTGAGTTTCAAAAAGCCCTCCATAAAGCTAGTAGGGACGAAGAGGAGTATTGGAGACAAAAATCCAGAAACTTATGGTTACAGGCCGGAGACAAAAACACTAGTTTTTTTCATAAGCATGCCGAAGCTCGCAAGCAATTCAAAAATGTTTCTGAAATCCGCTCCCAAGATACTGTGGTTAAAGATTTTGAAAGCATCAAGAGAGCAGCCTTCTCTTTTTTTAAAGAGCTTTATACAGCGCCTGCTGATACTCCTATTGATCCACAGTCCTATCCGATTGATCTGATCCCCCTCTGTGTCCAAGATCCTGTCAACAATATGCTGTCTGCACCGATCAGCATGGAAGAGCTCAAGAAAGCCGTGGATTGTATGGAGCCGGATAAGGCACCTGGGCCTGATGGGTTCACAGCAAGGTTTTATCAGTCTTGCTGGTCCATTATCAATAAAGACCTCCTGAGAATGATCAGGAAATCTCAATATTGCACAAAGATTGGTGGCAGTACCAACTCAGCCTTCCTTGCTCTGATTCCGAAAGAGAAAGGAGCTTCAGATTTCAGCAGATTTCGTCCCATTTCGTTGTGTAACACTAGCTATAAACTGATTACCAAAATCATAGCCCTCCGGCTCAAGAATACCCTGCCGGACATCATCCCGGAAAACCAAGGAGGATTCATCAAAGGGAGAAAGATACTGGATAATATTGTGTTGGTTCAAGAGGCAGTTCACTCAAGTTGCCATCGAAAAGAGAAAGGAATGGTGATAAAACTCGATCTGGCCAACGCTTTTGATAGGGTGAGACATGAATTCCTGTTCACTGTTATGAAGAAAATGGGCTTCTCACCATTCTTTATAAATTGGGTGAAAGCCTGCATTGCCTCTCCTTGGATTGCGCCGTTGGTGAATGGTCGTTCTACTGATTTTTTTCAAGCTTCTAGGGGTTTGAGACAAGGCTGCCCACTATCCCCTCTTCTCTATGCTATCCAAGCCTCAGTGCTCAGTTTCCAGCTAGACTTTTGTCAACAAGCCCATGTACTTCCAGGCCTCAGAATGGTGCACAATGTTAAAGATATAAACCATGCGCAATTTGCCGATGATACCCTGCTGCTTGGAGGAGCGAGCATCAACTCGGCCAAATCTTTTAAGCAAGAATTGGACATCTATAAAGAAGTCTCAGGCAGCAAGATAAACTATTTAAAAAGTACAATATATGGCTGGAACTGCTCGGTCAAAGATCTGGCTGACATAGCTAGGCTACTTGAAATGAAAGTTTGCCAGATCTGGGAGTCCTTCAAATATCTTGGAATTCCAATCTTCAAATCCATTCCAAAAGTGGCCCACTGGATGCCTCTCTTAGACAAGCTTAAGCTCAGAATCCAAGCCTGGGGAGCCTCCTGGCTGAACACTGCTGGGAAAATAACTCTAATGAAATCTGTTCTTACCAGTATGCCTCTGTTTCAGCACTCCATTCTGCTGGCTCCAAAATCCTTACTCAGCAAAATGGATAGTATCCTGAGGAGATTCCTTTGGGAAGGGGGGAAAAATAATGAAAGAAGACTTCATTTAGTTAATTGGGTCACCATTACGAAACCTTTCCTGGAAGGAGGTCTCCAACTGAGAGATTTGGCTGCACAAAATCTTGCTCTTGGCTCCAAAATCCTGTGGAATATTGTAGCTGGGAAATCTAGCTGGAGTAAGAAAGTCCTGTGGAAGAAATATTTCCATGGCAAGCGTTTGAGATGTTTGGATCAGCCACCAAAATCCTCCAAAGGTTCCCCCGTTTTCAAGCTCTGTCTAGCTGCACTGGAGCATTTCAGACCCGATCTCTACTGGATCCCTGGTAATGGGAAAAAAATCAGAATCTGGGAAGACCAGATTCTTGGAGATCTGCCTTTGAATCTCAGTGAAGGCCTAGCAAACATTAAATCTTGGCTGCAGTCCAAAAATATGGAAACCTTATGGGACATATCCACCTGGACGGAGGATTCTAGTAGAATATGGGTCAGCTGGAACCTGGGAGAGGTCCCTCATCGAATGCAAAATGAAGCTAAGCTGCTGTTAGACAAGCTCCAAGGAAAATCCCCTACTTCAGCAAAAGCTAAAGACAAAAGAGGGTGGGGCTCCCAATCTGGCTCTTTCACAGTCTCTGAAGGTTACAAAAGATTGAGTGCCATTCCTAATGCACCCCCTGACCCAACGCAATGGAAGTTTATTTGGGCCTTCCCATCGCTTCCAAAAATAGACTTCTTCTGCTGGACGATGGCTCACAACAGCATCCTTACTCAAGACAATCTGAGAAAGCGTGGAATGGAAGGGCCTTCCAGATGCCCTTTGTGTAAGTCTGAGGAAGAAACAGCCTCCCACCTGATGTTGCTGTGTCCCTTTGCCAAAGATGTTTGGAAAGGGGTTCTGAATTCAAGAGCTGACAGAATTGAGCTGCCAAATAACATTCCCAATCTCCTTCACGAGTGGATCAAGCTCTCCTCGTTCAATCTCAAAAGCAAAAACCTTCTCAAGACCGCTTGGATGTGGATCCCTAAATACATATGCTGGAAGTTATGGTTGGAAAGAAATAATAGACTGTTCAGGGGTGAAAGCTGCACTTCAATCAGCATTACTTCCAAAATTAAAGCATTCTTGGGAGAGACTTTGGATACTAATCCGACGCTAAGGAATGAAGCAGTTCTGGACAGTGAAGAGGATCTCTGGCTGAAGGATATTGCTCCAAATTATAAAATCAATCCTAATATCCTTGTCTCTCCCCACGCTTCTTGGGAAATCAGACTGGAAGAACAGGAGTTTATAAAGTGGCGGGCTGCTTTGGAGGATCATTGTCTATTCTTCGACGGGGCCTCTAAAGGAAACCCTGGGGCTGCGGGTGGGGGTGGAATCCTGCTGAAGCCTGATGGTTCCACTCTGCTCAGGTATCATTGGGGCCTAGGATCAGAAACAAACAACAGAGCTGAGGCTCTGGCACTATGGCAGGGGCTATCTCTGGCATTCAATCGGAACATTCACTCTCTGACAGTCTTCGGAGACTCCAAACTCGTCATTCAAGCGCTTAATTCCCACTCGGCTCCATCTCAGATCCACTTAGTTCTCATTCTCACGAAAATCAGATACATGATGACCAAATTCCGGAAAATATCTTTTTATCATATACTGAGGCAGCTGAATAACCATGCTGATCAGGAAGCCAATCTTGGCTCAGCCTGCAGGCAAAGATCTCTTTCAATTAATTCTGAAGAATCGACCTGCATAATTCCGTAAAGATCAGTTCACCTAGCAACTCTGTACACTCTGCTGAGCTGATTGGATTGATCTATGTCACAGTATGACCAGCACTCTGGCAGGAAATTCAATCATCTATGATTTCTGATACTTCTATTCAGTTGCAGTGCTCGGGTATCTCACTCCATTCTAGATAAGATCTGTTGATATCAAGTTACAGGATTGAGCAAATGGCATGAATGGATCATTTTAGTGCGCTCTAAAGGGGCCTTCAACACTGGTAAGAGCACCATAGGTGGTTGTGCAGCATTCCTGGTTGGACAGCGACCGGAATGGTGGCTCGATGGCTGGGCGTTGGTCACTGGCCATCGTTATTCCATCTTCAGTCCTCCTCGAGTTTGATTCCAGAACAGTGTCAAAGCAAATATGCTGTTGACTCCTTCTCTCAGCGAAGACGGATCAGTGGAATCTCTGCTTTGTAGCATCAGGGCCAGAGCAAAATCCAATCCGGCAAATAGGTAGAATCCAGTTCCAAATGGCTGAACTGTCAATCTGGCAATCTCTAGCTTCGCGTCTCACAGAGCTAGCAAGCTATCATTCGAATCCAAAGGCGTTACCTGCTGAAGTTTCAAAGGGTGAAACCCTGGTTTGTGTAACAGATCTGTAAGGGTCAAACATAGAGAAATGCTCTTGCACGCGGCAGCAGTTTTGCCGCCCTTAATAAAAATATCCGTTAAAGTCAAAAAAATAATGACACAATTAATGGCTCCAAGGAAGAGGCCTGATGGATCCCATATATAACAATAAAACATCGAGTCATAATCGAAGGATGTTAACACCGTGAGTGCTGAGGTCGAAATTAGTCCACTAGTTCCCTATTAAAGCCCATAAACTAAGGACATGAATAGTATGTGCCTGAGAACTGAATTTCTTGTTCTTATATGGCCATAACCAATAATCTAGTATAATGGATCTCCAGAACGTAGGGCGGAAATTTGCCTGCACTAAAACCATATATTAGTAGTTGAACATTAGGAATGATTAGCCCTTGTATGATCAATTCTGAGCACTGAGGTCGAAATTTGTCCACTAGGCTCCTATCAAAGCCCGTGAACTAATAAACTGAACTGAATGTGCCTGAGAACTGAATGTACCTAGTGGCTTTGCAGAAGAAGCTAATACATTATTTAAGAGTGAATAGAGCTATATTCTGGTAACAAATGAGTTTTATCAAAAAGCCATAGCAAATATTCTAGTATAATGGATCTCCAGAAAGTAGGACAGAAACTGGGCTGCACTAAAACCATATATTATAAATTGAATATTAATTATAAGTACCCTTGGATGATCGTTTATGATTTGGGATTCCTTAGAAGTTCCAGTTTGTCACTTATGAAAACTCATTTTTTACCAGAATATATTGAATCTGAATGAGAAAACTTAACCCTGAATTTGTCAACCTTTTTCAAAAATGTGTTAACCTTGGAACTAAGCATCCTAAAAAGATATAAAAGTGCACTTCATGGAGTTTTGAAGAACAGTAAGGCAGGGATCTTGTGAAAAGACAACAAAAACTTGTAGCACAGACTAAAAATATTGTGTGTGTTCTGCTAAGATATATGATTCAGCTCATATCATACTAAGTAGTTGGGAATCAGGATATGTTATAAAATTGTACCCTACATGTGAAACTACATTAATGCTTCCACAACCATATCTTAATCCATCATTAATTTGGAAAACACTAGGTGCTGAGAGCTTATATGGCAGTCTGTACTAGGGTATTGATGAGGGTGGACATTCCACATTATAATATAGCATTGTTGCTTTGTAGAAGAAGCTAATACATTATTTAAGAGTGAATAGAGCTATATATATGATCATCTTAAAGGAGAAAAAGGAATATTTATCTCAGAAGATGCCTGAGGGCAAGGCTGTTTCCTGAAATTCTACTACTCGTTCAGCATATTCATCTCTTTTCCTGCTGATACACAATAATATTCTTCATGGAAAAGATATACGAACACCGTCATATTCTGCTGCATGATCTCTAGTGAATTTCTCACTCTGTGAATTTATGACTACACTCTTTCTCTTTACAATATTTGTTTTATTATTGTGTATTTACTATTAAGATTAGGGAGATAACATTTTCTCACCTGATTCTAGTGCTTCCTGGTCATTACTTCTCAATTTATCCACTCAAAACATTCAACTACATATTGAACAGGAAGTGCTTTATCACAGTTCAAAGAAATTCATTACATTTCATCACTAATGAATCTTCTTCAGGATTACCAGATTAAAGTACACATCTCAACCATATCAACAAATACATATACATCATGCAACATTCTCAAGCTTCATATCGATTCCATGTTTCTTATATACCTGATCAGCAAGGTCATAAATTAGCTTAGAATCTTCACCGTACTTTCCCATCAGAGTCTCTCTCAACTCAAAAACTGGAGTATCAAGGGCCACAGCACCATGACGCTTGAACACCCCTACAATTATTGAAAATGCTCTCTCTCTTATGGCCATCTGTTCTGGTGTGAAATCACGGGTACCCTGACACATTTATCAATTCAAAGCTACCAAAATAAGCATGTGGAGGCATATGACAGTAAAGAAAGAACATTAATATTCCCCATAACAGGTACCCAATTAAGATAAAATCATTACATAAATAATGGAGAAACCCCTCTGAATAAGAATACTATCATACTACTCACTGGAAAAACAACAATTTCAAAATGAGATAACTTTTTCTGCAATAAAGGAAATATGTACTGCAAACAGCTCAAACCAAGTTTCAGAAGCATCTAACAGTGTGAATCATGGAGTTGATAACCTTTTCTTTAAATTCAAACCACTAGACAGAACTCTAGTATTATTCAGTAGGATTGAGAAATGGAAATTAAAAATGGGACCCAGTATGACAACCCTGAGAAACTGCCAGTGGTTCAAAGAGTTTTTTTAATTGCATGAATGGTAAAAGATTCAAATCATGTTTGCAAACATCATATAGACAATTTACCAGGGACTTATGTAGTATAAACATATCAACTGAAAGCTATCAAATAAGCATATGGAAGCATATAGTCGTAACGAGAAGAACATTGATATGCCCCACAACAAGTACACCATTTAGAGACAATATCATTACATAGCTCATGGAAGAACCCCTCTGCATAAGAATACTCTTATATTACTAAATTGAAAATCGATAATTTCAGGATGAAATAACTTAAGCTGCAATAAAGAAAATAACTACTACAAACAGTTCAAACAAGTTTCACAAGTATTTAAAAAGCAAACAATAGAAATCATGGAGATAATAAACCTTCATGCAAAGTCAAACTGATAAACAAAAAATTCGAGTACTTGCCTCTGAGATTGAGAAATGAAAATAAAAATATGACCAATGTGAGAACCCTGAACCTCCAAGAGATTTAAAGAGAAAGATTTCATTACATTGATGATACAACATTCAAGCATCATAAAAGACAATTTACCAATGATGAAGCTAAACAAAATAACTTAAGCTGCAATAAAGAAAATAACTACTACAAACAGTTCAAACAAGTTTCACAAGTATTTAAAAAGCAAATAATAGAAATCATGGAGATAATAAACCTTCATGCAAAGTCAAACTGCTAGACAAAAAATTCGAGTACTTGTCTCTGAGATTGAGAAATGAAAATGAAAATATGACCAATATGAGAACCCTGAACCTCCAAGAGATTTAAAGAGAGAGATTTCATTACATTGATGATGCAACATTCAAGCATCATAAAAGACAATTTACCAATCATGAAGCTAAACAACTTGCAGAGTCAAGCTTCTAGGACTTAAATACTATAAGATTGAACTGAAGTATTCAAGTAAAAACAGATACCACTTGACTATCAACAGTAGTCACAAACCTAGGCATGGTTCTTTGCACAGGGAGACACAATGGCCAAAAGAAACATCTATAAGGCAGCAGAGGGAATGCAATTGCATGTTAAAGAGGTCATTGCAGGCATAGCAGAGGATTATATAGAGGGGTTTGCAGCGGCAGAACAAAGGTTGACAGAACAAGTGGCTAAGCTAAAGCAACAGCTGGAAGTCCACAGTATAATCCCAGAGTTCACTCTCAAAACGCTCAGAATCAAGAAGCAGATGGAGACGGACCACAACCAAAACAATGGAGACCAATGAGAAGCACATCAATGTCACTGAGTATGTCCACCAAATCAACTGACTTCATGACTAATCTAGATAAGTATTATGGTTTTATATCTCATGAGTCGTGACTTTGTTTATAAAAACATTAATAGTCAGGCTGGCATTTTAAGAACCTCCTCCTCACTAGTGGAAACTGGAAAGCCAGCATTTTAATTTGATGACAGAATAGGCTAGAGATTTGCCATGAACTCAAACAAGCAGATTCAATGATTTCATGTAATTATTGGTCTTAATAACAGAGACTGTGAGGATCAGATATCAAGATTTCCGAGGAAAACTTCATATGCTGCACAGTTATGTAGCTCTGTATACATGGTCGATAGAAAAATATTTACTTATCAAACAAAAACAACAGTCACAAACCTTGGGAATTTTAGGTAATCTTCTAGTTTCATTGCTTTCTAAAATTGTCTTCATAGTATCTAATAGCAACTGAAGTTCTGATTCTTTCGGATCGAGTAACAAATCCAGTTCCTTTGCCCATTCATCCGGTGACAAATAAACCCCAGTAGGTGTATTACCTAGGTGTAATCTCTTTTGAATAATTTGAACAATGAGCTGCCTAACAGTAGCAGTTCCCTTCCCCAAACCAATTTCTTGGTTCCCTTTCTTCTTCTTTTCGCCTCTCGGCTTCCCCTTAGTTTCATGGGCCTTCGTATCATTTTCCTCTACTCTTCCCCCTTCATTGCCGCCCCCTTTAACAGCAACATCCTGGGCAACAATTTCGCCCGGAAAGCTTTTCTCTGCAGTTCCACCCGCGATAAGCTTTTCACGCAAACTGAGCAAAGAGAGTGCGCAAATTGCCTCGCAAGCCAGAATTCGTCTCGTCTCTTGCAACAAGGAAAGAACGTCACTGGCCACTAGAACTCCATCCGACTCACGTTCAGAAACAACCTTCGAGAATATCGATTGCACTTTATGGTTTAAGGCATCTGAGTACGCGTACTGCCGAAGAAAATGGTCATCCAGCTTCACATCACTGCCAAGGCTGTTAAAAACACTAACACTACGCTCAGCCCTGCTGAAACTATTCGCTCCGACCGCCTGCAACGAAACGGCAAGTGACAAAACCGCCTGCTTTAAATCCTGAAGCTGTACGGCTTCACCTGAACCCTGCGTACTACCGGATTTCTTCTTACCGTATACTGTGCTGTTAACTTCAATCCTAATCTTGTTCTGCGACAATTTAACATTTTCTCTGAGGCATCCGTGATTGTAAGGGATAGCAAAAAATGCAGAATCTCCATCAAACCGTAAATTCTTAGGGTTTGCCAGTTTCGAGCAGAATAAAAGCGTCCGCATATCACTGGCGACGTCGTTGTCTGCTTTGTTTGAAAAGCCCTCGCTTGAAACCTCTAGATCAAAAGCCTGCGTGTTAATTTGCACTGCTTCACAGGACAAACCCGCAACAGCGTCTACAGTTACACACAAGGCTGACGAAGTATAAATGGCGAGCGCGCTAATTCCAATGGTAGCCGGAAAACAAGTCTCCATGACCTCAATTTCCTCTGCCGTGGCAAAGAAATCCTCCTTTGATATTCTCGTAAAAGAGTCGACCCTGAGATCATCTCTAAATCTGTAAATGGCTTCCACAACCGCGTGGACAATTTCAGAATCCGACTGTGGCAAATCCAGAGCTTTATTATCGTTATTATTCAAAATATATTCAATAAAGAGTGGAATAACTGGACGGATTCGAGCCTTCGCTTGCAGCAGCTTGTTTACAAGCACCACCAGTGCAGCTCTGGCTTCCACGCGAGTTAAATACGGACCATTTCCGTTCGCATTTTCAGTGAGATTCTCGTTTGAATATACATTTGTAGGAGCGATTGCTTTAGAAGAAGAATTACCTGATAGTTGAAAGAGTCTCTCCAAGGCCGACGAATCTATCTGTAGCCTAGAGAGTTCGTGTGCGACACTGTAAATCGCTTCTGCAGACAAAGCCGAGCCCTTGCTGCCAACAACAATGGTTGCCATTGATGAAAAAATAGAACCCTGTATTTCGAGGTTGCCCGGACTGCAAACTGTGATGATCAATGGCAAACTAACCCTGCTTTTCGAGGTTGTCCCCTGTAACGATATGGGCAGAGCTCCAGCGAAAAATGTGACTCTGGGTGAACAAAATAATTATGACCCAAGGTGAACTAATTAAAAATATTGTCGATTGCGAGAGGAAGATTTTGAAGCTTATGGCACAGTATATTCGATTAAGTTAAACGATAATCATTTACTCGTATAGTATTAAATGTTGCTTTGCAGCTTGACGGTGTGGTCATTGGATTACGGTCCCCACCCTAATATGAATCACTGGTGGTAAGTTTGGATTAAGAGACCACACGTTCTTATGCGAAAGTATTGATTCTATGGTTGGGTATTTATTTTTATTTTGTGTTTTATTTTGTTTTTTTGGATTTAATGAATTATATTATAGTGTAAAGCATTTAATACTCTATGGTTAGGTATTATATGCTATTTGATTAAGTTATATTAAGTTAGTGTAAAGAGGGGAAAATACATTTCAGTGATATATAAATGTTAGGCGTAGTTTAATGTATAGATTAAATGGGTTTTTTTACTAGAAATTGATGATGCATTTGAAAGTAAGATTGTGATTTTTTGTTGCATTTCTGAATGTATATATGGATTCAACATCCTGAAAAATCCCTATAGTACTCAAATTCTACAGATTAAACAATTTAAACTTGAGTTTTTAAAAATCTATGTCAAATTTTGGTTAAAATTAACTAAAAAAATACGCTTTGAAAAGGTCATTTCATCTACTAGTTAGACTACGAGTAAATGTTATAGTATAAGATCCATCTAATACCGAATCTATCATGCGTCGAGAGGGATCAAATCCCTCGAGGTGCAAACCTTCTTTTTGGAGTGTAGAACTTGAGGGAAGGTTTCCACCTCGAGGGATTTGATTTCTCTCGGTGTACGATAGATCTGGTGTTAGATGGATCTAAGGTTCTAGTTGAGGGCAAGAATGTCACATTTTTAGATTATCATTATTATGTATATGTTTGAGATAAACTTCAAAATTCAAATTATGTTTTCTTTGCTTGGCATGACTATATCATTATCTTCTTTACTTTATTTTATGTTGTTTGCCTTGAATGGTTTGTACGATTTTGTTGGAGTGGGGTCCCTTGGGGTACATTTTTGAGTAAATTTTTGTATAAATTTTGCATATGCGCACTGCACGGAAAGATCAAGGGGCTTTGGGGCGGGTCAAAGTCCCCTTTTTATGTAAATGGGTTATAAAGGTAAATTGTGGGCCTCAAACGCGCTAAGATAGTATAAATATGTAAGGGTCAAGTCAAGAAAAGATATATCTTTTTGGTTATGCTTATGTTGGTGAACATTGTGTAAGGGTTTTTTTCTAAGTCTGGGTTTTTGGGTAGAAAGGCTCCTGCTGGTTATGTCCGCGGAGACCTAGTCCTTGCTGTGTGCGGACTCCGATGAATGTGTGCGTGGAAGGGGTAATTATAGGGGAAAAGTCTGTTGTACTAAACTGTTGGAATCTAATACAAAGACTGGTTCTGGCGAAGCACTTTTGTTATGTATTTGTGTTCTCTATTTACTGTTATTGCTTGAGATCGCTTTACTTCGGTTATATATGCGCGAGTAAATCTGTTCTGTATGCATGAATATATGTTGATAGTTGAATACATGAATATATTTGCTTAAGTAATTGTGCATTACATAGATTTGGTTCTTTTCTTATATATCTATGTTGAAGTCAATTTGCGAGCCACCTGTTTATGCATTATTTGTGTCTGCGACTAGCCGATCTGATAAGTATTGTTTTGTATTTGCACGCATTTGTTCCCGATTTATAACACAGTCTGCTATAAACTTGTTTAGGGCCACCACATTGTTTTCTTCCTCAGGGTGCGGAAACCTGGTTCCAGCATCCCTCCCCCCATGCTGCTTCGGGTAAGACTTTGATTTGCGCAAGCAAGTCATTGTCGAAAGGGCCAGTAGTTGGAGGGTTTGTTGGTTGCGCGATAAACTCTGAACTTGGGTCAGGGCCCCTCAAACCAACAAATGCTTTGAGTGGTTTGTGTGTTTATGTGTTTGGATTTGGATGGTAATGTTTGTGAATGTTACAGTTGTTGTGTTATGTTTTTCTATGTGTATGTAATTGTCTATTAGTTATTAGTTGGTGATGAAGAAGGGAAACAATCTTGTCACTAGTTTGCACGAGGAATGATACTACACATATATTTCATTTAATTTTAGGTATCACAACTTCTCACGACTAATTAATTCTTAATAGTGTCCCTCCAAGTATTGCACAATATATATTAAAGAGTAGTTTTAATAATTTACTATGTCAAGGTTACTCTTGAAATAATTTGTTTCTTTGCTAATGTTTGAAATAATGTATTTCCTAAAGAATATTTTGATGATTTTTTTATCTATAGTCTATTTTGCAAAGTCAAGAAAAAATGTATTTTGAATTTTTTTTAATGAGTGGCTAATTTTACAAAATCTTTACATTATTTGTTTTTCCAAAATTTATCCCATTTCCTTCTAGGATACTTTGATTTGTTTTGAATATTTAAAAATATATCTTTTCCTCTTATAAATATTTTGAATACATTGTTGTATGCAATTCTCTATTAGTAATTTTGAATATATTTTAAATATATGTAATTGTCTATTAATAATTAGTTGGTGATGAAGAAGGGAGACGATCTTGTGAAGGATTAATTTGCACTTTGGAAGAGGATTGATTATGCACATTTATTTCAATTTAATTCTATGTATCACAACTTTTGGCAACTAATTAATTCTTAAAGTGTCCCTCTAAGTATTACTAAACATATCTTGAATTTTCTTTCTAATAATCTACAGGCTCAAGATTAACAACATCTAATGCATCTAATGTGAGTAATCAAATAGGATTAGAAAACAACATCTACACTTGAATCAATGCATCTAACGCAAGCAATCAAATGAGATTAGAAATCAACATCTACACTAAAATAACAACATCTAGTGTAAGCAATCAAATAGGATTAGGAATCAACAACTACATTGAAATCAATGCATCTAATGCAAGCAATCAAATACGATTAGAATCAACATCTACACTAAAATTAATGCATCTAGTGCAAGCAATCAAATATAATTAGAAATCAACATCTACACTGAAATCAATGCATCTAATGCAACAATCAAATAGGATTGGAAATCATCATCTATATTGAAATCAATGCATCTAGTGCAAGAAATATTTTTCCCTCTCTTCCCCCTCCATCTAGTCTTGAAAAATATTTTTAATAATTTACAACCTCAAAATTAACAACATCTAATCCATTTAATGCAAGCAATCAAATAGGATTAGAAAACAACATATACACTGAAATCAATGCATATAATGCAAGCAATCAAATAAGATTATAAAACAGCGTCTACATTCAAATCAATGCATCTAGTGCAAGCTATCAAATATAATTAGAAATCAACGTCTACACTGAAATCAATGCATCTAGTGCAAGCAATCAAATAGAATTAGAAATCAACATCGACACGGAAATCAATGCATATAATACAACCAATCAAATATAATTAGAAAGCAACATCTGCATTGAAATCAATGTATCTAGTGCAAGCAATCAAATCAGATTGGAAATCATCATCTACAATTAAATCAATGCATCTAGTGCAAGAAATATCCTTCCCTCTCTCCCACCTCCATCTATATCTATATCTCCCTATGTCTCTCCTTATTTGTCTCTCTATCTCACCCCCCTCCCCAAAACACACACGCTCTCTCTCCCTGTATCTATCTATCTCTCCCTCCCTCCCTCTCTCCATCTCTCTCTTCTTCCCTCTCTTCACCTCTCATCTATATCTATATCTCCCTCTGCCTCTCCTTTGTCTCCCTACATCACCCCAAAAACATACACACTCTTTCTCCATATCTATTTATCTCTCCCTCTCGCTTCCTCTCCCTCTCCCTCTCTCCCTCTCTCCCCCTTCTATCTCTCTTCCCTCAAGCTCTCCCTCTCTCTCTATCTCCCCTATCACTTCCTCTCTCTCTCTCCACCTTTCTCTCTCTATGTCCTTCTTCTTACCTCCCTCTCTCTCCCCCTGTTGGCTTAAGGGGTCTCCTCGATCAAGTTCAGTGTTGGAACCAGGTTTCCACACCCTAAGGGAGGATTATAATGTGAATCTAACCCTTTTTTATCTTGTTTAATCACTATTGTGTTGCGCTATTACTTTTTAACTTGATTCAGATCTAAGTTCAACATAAACCCTTAACACAAGTGCAGTTATCATGCAAACAGAAATATCTACTCTTATTTAGATCTAACTTAACAGAAACCCTCACTATTGATATAACAAACACAAAGATCTATTATTATTTGATTAACCCAGATAAATGTGCATTAGTTAATAGAACTACAAAACAGATCTATAAGCAAATATCAAGATCAAGGTGTAATCACATAAATTATGCAAGTATTAACTGGTAAGGATCAATACATTCGCACATAAGAACATAAATCATGCAAGCGAACTAGATTTTTCCAAAACTCCATTTTATTAATCAGAACTTCAATGATTACATGACTTTCTTTCCTCTACGCGCATGGTCGTAGAGTCCTTGCACATAGCTCAGGACTTTCCTCAAGTCTCCATACACAGCCATAGAGTCCTTGCACACAACTCAGGACTTTCCTCGGGTCTCCGCACACAAAGCGCAGGAGCCTGTCTCTTACTCAGACTAATCATCGAAACTTGCCCAAAATCGCATTACATAGACATCAAATATCAGATCATCAGTTATATTATCTTTGCTTGACTCATACATGACTAATTATATGACTTAAACGCGCAAAAACCATGGTCCCAAACCATGGTTTGAGCACCGTGTTTTACACTTTTACCCGTTAAAATAAAGAAGGAGCTTTGACCCGCCCCAAAGCTCGTTTACTTTTTGGGCGCTATGCTTTAACAAAATTAACAAAAATCAAGACTCGGCCTAGGGGACCCTAGCCCAACAGGCCCCTAACACAAACTTGTGGTTCGTCCTCGAGTCACTCTGCTCCAGATTCCTGCATTTTGGCCTTGAGTGCCTAGATAGCTCCGTGTAGAGGCTAGATTGCCTCGTCACTCTACCTTGCAGCATTCTCTGCCTCGCCAACTAACTTCTCTGTAGTAGGCCCCTCTGCTTCCAAGCTGATGTTACATTGAGTTTAGCGAAGTCCCTTGAGTGTACCCTCAATGGTTTGTGACAACTGAAGTGCTACATTGGCCCAAGGCTGGGTCCTTGCTACTAGGAGTTGCTCCTTTCAGTGCAGCGCATTCATCTCATCCTGAATATTTCGGCCTTCCTGGAACTGGACCAATCTCTGTGCGGGAATCAGGGTCTGCGCAGCAACCTGAATCTCATCAAATTGTTGTTACTTATCCCACATATTTGTTTGCAATTGTTGAATTATTGGATCTTCCTGGATGGCGGTCCAGATCTCCATGGCGACTTCGAACAAAGTGCTACACTTGTCCATAGTTGTAGTAATGTTGGACGTTGCCTCCTAAACATTGGCAACTCATTGTGCCCGGACCTCTAGCGGCATCTATGATTGTAGATTGGTCTGCAAGTTGACAATATTTTGTTCCAAGTTAATGCGCACTGTCTCAATTTCTATCTTTGAAGCCTTCAGTGCGGCTGTAAGGGTCTCAAGCTTGGTAGTGGTCACAACGTTAGTTGGTACTGATAATCCTGGAATCTCGGTGCAGAGCCGGGTGATGAGTGATTCGAGTTGCTCTCGTTGAATCATTGCGGCGTTCCGTGCTTATCCATCCTATTATTGCCCTTGATATAACCTCTCGACTTGTGTTTGTACTTCTGTAGTGGCATGCGACGCACGATACTCCTAATACCGCAACTCATCCATGATCATGGTATGCATCAGGTTCAAGTGGGCACTGGGGAGCGCAGCCAATTTGAATCCAATTTTTGACTAAGAGCGAGCAGTGGCGCACTACCCTAGGTGAGAGGAATGAAGTGTCGCACTGGGAAATTGTATCTACCTACTCTCAATGGTGGACTTTGCGACCAGGGTGCTGACTAGAAGCGCACTTTCTTGAACCATGCTCGCTTGAATCTCGTTCGCGTGAACCTGAAGTTGTTGGATACCTTGTTGAACCTCATCGAGGATAGTCTTGTATTGTTACTCGATGTTAATCCAGGCTTCTTTGGTAACTATCTTGACAGTGTTTCCGATCTCATCTGTCAACACAAGGGCCTCAATCCCTGTCTTCTTGGATGCTTTTCGCTTCCTGCGTTGTACTATTGGGGACTAGGGTCCTCTCTTGGTGCCCTGACGAGTTTCTGTCTGCGTTGAAGGGGCGTCGGTACTATCTGCATTGCGGTCCTCAAGATCCTCGTCACTTTGAATTTCTACAGTGTCCTTTGGTTGTTCCTCTCTCTTTGTCATTGACGTAGGCTCCTGTGTATCTTTCTTGTTGTCTTTCTTGGTGAGTGGCTTCACCGCAATGTCTTGGGCTAGGCAGTTCAGGTAGCACCGGTATCTGTTGCGGCATTCAACCAGGAAGGATGCCAGTTGGAGATTACTTGGACGAGGTCATCCTCTGTGACGAGGTAAGGTAGGTCATATCATACCGTGGACATATTTGCCTTTGTGCGAATGTGCGCATTGTGGAATGACACTTTTAAGTCTTCTATGCACTTATATTGATCATATAATGTGGGCAAGAGGCATAACTTAAACTGAACAACTTGGTGAAATTCCATATGGAATAAAACCCAAAAAATCTCGTTTTCGGTCACCCGTGCTAGATTCTTTGTCGCCCATAGTGATGCATAATGCGTCTCTTTGCACAGATCAAGTTCAATCTCAGGGAGCTGCAATTGTGACAGTGGCTTCTGTTATCACTCTGAAATTTCCAAAGGTTGTTTTAGCGTTTAAAAAGAAAAATCAGAGGTAACCACAAACCTATTTTGGAGCTTAAGATCTAGCCTTCCTAAACTCAGAGAGGGCTCTCTCTATATGATTTAACTTTGTTTAATCAATGGATATTAGATTAGTTATGCATGCTTGGTTGGGTTGGTTTTTTATTGGTTTTGGTTGGTTCGTGTAATTAATGAATTAGATGAATAGGTGTTTATCAACTTTCCATTGGGCTATGGAGTCAATGTGCTTTGAAATAGAACTGAATCAAATTATAAGGAAAGTGTTATAGGGAAAGATAGGTGAGCGATATCAAATCTCAAGGCTGAATGGTGAAGTGATTTTTCAATCGGGATCAAGGAGCAATTAAGAATTCCTTAAACCAGACAATGTAGAAGGGTGAAGAAGTCAATCGGGATCCGAGAGCAATTAAGAATTCTAAAAACCGGATATTAGAAGAAAACATAGAAATGTATAACAGTTAAAAGCAGAGTGTAATATTTAAGCAAATTCTGCAGTAATATTCCTGTTATAACATTCAAATTTAGAGCACATAAAAGTTTATGGAATACTTAGAAAAGGAACATGAACAATTGAAATTTTATACTTCACTGAGATAGCTCAACACATGAATCCTATAAAGAAGCTTCTTTATAACTTGTTCAGTCTGTCAATTTGAAATTGGTACAATAACCCTCAGGCAAGAGATCAGTCAGTTATTGAAATATTCAGAAATCCACACTTGACCGACCCTTTGATACTTCAACTGATGAGGTATTTATACAAAATTTTACAAAAACATCCTGTCAACTGACTAGGATTTATTCTAGGAAAATAAAATATCTTTATACAAAATGATAGTGACACCTTTCAACTGACTGACATCTGGCCCTGATTCTTTGCTTGATGTTATCTGTCTGTTCTTTCACTCTTTACAGTAAATCATACCATTTCTCCCATGTTTCTTCATCTGGGATTTTGATTTTCATCATCATGTGGTAAATCTCATCTGCTTCTAAATATCTAGAAAATGTAGGCTTATTTATAAAAATGTGATTTATCTCATGCTGGAGGTAAAAGAAGTTTTCGAGAGTTTGAAGGTGCACCTTGCCTGTGGAAATGCCCTTCATTGAGGAAATATGAGAAGTTTCTTTGGCCACTTCCCTTAACTTTTTGACATAATCCTCATGTGTCATGAGTGTGTCATTTATTACTAAAGGACTAGGCAGACCCTTCTGTCTCAATATATCAAACTTGTTAAAAAACTTGTTCATTGCGAGTTCCAAGATTTGACATTTCTCCTCAAGCTGTAGCATTAGGTTTATTTTGGTAATCACTTTCTTTACTTCTAGGATAGTTTATGTTCTGTCAGCTATCCCGAGCTCTTCCAATTCATACTTATTTTTAGAATTCAGGAATTTGATTAGTTCAGAAGCTTCCCGTGGTTTCTCTTCAAGGTTGGCTTTTACTTTATGAATTGCCTCATCGGCTTCCTTCACCAAGTCGTTCTGCTCAAATATAATCTATATAGAAGGCCAGATATCATTAACTGAGTTAATGATATTGGACCACAATTGTTGTTTTGCTTGGGCTAAAGGTTCTGTTAATGAAAAATCTTTCTCCAACTGGTGGATTCTGTTAGTGAGTCTATTGACTTTGTGTGCTTCAGCTTGATGTGCTACTTCTGCCAATTTCTTTTCATTCTCTAAGCTCTTTATCTGTTCCTTGAGGTTATTAATCTCTATAGTCTAAATGGACATATCTTCCATTGCTTTGATCAATCTGTTGGCCTCATCAGTGGGATGGGCTGTTGGTATTGCTGATGCTGGTGCTGATGTAGATTCTGGTGTTGATGTAGATATTGTGGGGATATCAGTAATGGGAACTGCTTCCAGAGTAACCATGCTAGCTTGTTTTTCCTGTACAAGCTTATCCATTTCTGTCTCCATTTCCTTTAGTTGGGTTGTCAACTGGACGATTAATTTCATCATCTCATCCTTTTTATGGTATATCTCCAGAACCTCCTTGGTTTGTGGATGCTCAGTAGTTGGTAGTTTTAACTATTTCTTCAGTGCAGCTATGTCTGCATTTTTCTCCTTTATAAGTTCTTCTGATGCCTTGATGTCATCTGAATTATAGCCACTCTCAATTACCAACTCTTCTAGTGACTTAATCCTGTTGTCTTTTGCTAGTGATGAGGCTCTCTCTAGCTTTAACTCTGACTGTACATTTGTTAGGGAGTTCTACAACTTCTAGACACCTTGGGATTTATGTGTGAGGGTTGAATATATCATCTCTCCTGTCTGCTTATGAAATTCAATTTGGTCAATCAGATGCACGTTCTTGGCAGGAAATTCAAAGTCTGTTTTATTATAGTCTTCTGGAGTTTTGGAGACCTGTACCGTAGGATGCAGGAATGTCATTTGCATTTTCCTCATTCTGAGGTCAAAACCTGAAAGCAACCTACTCTGATCACTAGGAGTTTGCTTCTAGTATTGTGCATATGTAACAACCTTTAGTGCTTCATTTTTAATTTTCATTTCTTTATATTTCTCAATGATATCCTTTTCCTTCTCAACTGGCTTACTGGATGTTGAAATTTCTGCACTTTTTTGCTTCTTAATGATTTCTGCCCTGGAAGATGATGGCAAAGGTGTTTCTTCTGTATGTGGTGTAGGTTTGTCATTCCTTATGGAAATCACTTTCTCTGTTTCAATTGTCTCTTCCTGCTCTATTAGTGGGTTCAGCTTTGCTTTATTTCTATACATAATCTTGAATTTATTTTCAGATGTAGCTTCTGCTGAGTAAGAACCTTCTTCTCTTTTAATTCCTATCCTGTGGGTCTGGAGCAAGTAGAATGGAACTAGTATCAAGCTGCTCCTCCACATCCTGTAGAGTATTTTCCAACCACTCTAACTGGTTGGAATATTTCTCAATCTCAGGCTTAGATTCATGGATGAAAGGGGTGAGTTTAAACTTAATTCTTAATTTTCTTATGACACCCAAGGGGTCATATGACCATTTGAAACTGTTGCTGAACTTTAACTCCCGTAGGCACTTGGATGCTTCCTTTCTAGCATTCCTATTGTTGCATACAAAGGGCCCTAGTTGGCCTTTTATCTTGAATTGGGTTTTCTTTTTGGCTGAAAGGAAATCTACCTCATCAGAATTCAAGATCTGTCTAATGTACTCTAAGGCAAAAATCCGCATTGGGAGGTATTTGGGAAGCTTGTAAGGGACTAGTTGGCTTCCATATACTCCGATCTCTATGTGATTCTAGTATAAATATCGGTCTCCTGTCATGCTCTGGTCAGATAACTGTAGAACTTTTTATGATTTCATCACTAATTCCAGGTTGAATGTTATTGCTAAGCATGTTAACCACTGGGTATATAAAAGAATAAATAAAGTCCTTGTAACTAAATTCATTGGAATCCTTTCTGATCAAGGATGTCCAAAATATTATAGACTAGGGATTACCCACTATGTCTAGTTTTTGTAGGTTGACTGTAAACTTATCAGACTGAAAATATATGAAAAAATGAAATAATACTGAGGAGTATTTGAACACTCCTTCTTTTGGCATTTTGATCAGTTGATCATGCATGGCATCTACCAGGAATTGGGAAAAGTTGAAAAGTATAGTTGGAGGCTGGCCTGGGAAAAAGGTATATAGGAAACCAAGGATGGATTCATCTACATACTCATCAGTAAAATATCCTAGGATATAGGACAACATGGTCACAATTTGTTTGGTATATTCTGGGAACATGGTGAGCAGAGTATGGTGGGTTGCTTTTAGGAATTTGCACTGATTCAGGGAGGAAAGTCTGAAAGTTTTGAGACCTATTAGGAAAACCTAGCTTTAGGTAAATCTCAGTGAGGGTCTCAATGGAGAAAGGCACTCCCTCTGGTTGTGATGGAATCTGCAGCATTTGGTTAATGGATTGGTCCGTGATAGTAATTATAATTTCTTGGTCAGGGGTGACTACGGTCCTTTCATTTGGCAAATAACTGAGCTGGCAAATTCTAATGACTTCAGGGAACTGGTGGGTCTATGGAACTGTGTATTTTGGTAGGTTAGAGTTCCACAGATTTATATCATCTGCCTGATCAGCAAATTTGTCATGGCTCCAGCAATGGAGCTCCAAGAGGTTGCTGTCAGTAACTGTGTCACTTATCTTAAAGTCTTTGTTGACCAGTGGAGTATGGTCGATATCTAGCTAGGGTGGTTTCAGAGGGTTCACTGTTTGGACGATTTTAGAAGCCATTGATTCGATTTATTCAGTTAATGTGCTTAATTGATGTTGTCGGGTACTCAGAATTACCTGGAGTACCAAAGCTTTGGTCGTGGAAGGGGTCCAGGCGACAGTGGGGCTTCAATCTAGTTGGCGACATTATTTTTTTAATCTTTTCGCAAGTTGAAAAAGGTAGGTAAATGAGAGTAATAGTGGGGTTTTATTATTTGAAAATGGTGGTTTATCGCATGCCTGACGGGGTGGTTTGGTGGTTTGGGATGAGGGGGTGTGATAAAACCTGGTAACACCGCGTAGCAGGGGAGCGGGCAGAGAAAACAACCCATTTTGCACCCCCCCATCGACATTAAGCATATAACGTTGGGGGGTGCGAAGTTGATTGTGGGACATTCGGTCTACCCGACGATGATCGGACGGTAGGCGGAGTTTTTGGATTTTCAAAGGAGGTGGGGTCAGGAAATATATAAGGAAGAGAGATTGAATTAAAGTGAGTTTTTGTGTTTTATAGAAACACAAAGTTTCATTAAGGCGGTAAGGGGGTTTTTTAAGGGGAAAATGGTTTTAGAAAGGGGAAGGGGTTTTTAAAGGGAAAAAAGGATTAGGATAAGGGGGAATGAAGAGGGAAAATGGGACCAAGGGTTAGTTAATAAATTTATCTTCATTGATTTAAGAAAGAACTTTTCATCAGTCTTCATTTTTGCAGTTCTTAATCTTTGTCTCTCCTTCTTTTCTAGAGACTTAGTAGTTCTTTCTGAGGGATAAGAATAATGATGCTTATAGAAATTTTGAAAAGTATTCTACCTACCCTTTTATTCATGCTATCATTTTTTTCCTTTCCTTTATTGGGTGCATTTGAGCTTGCTGACCCTTTTATTTTGTTTTGATAAGCAAACTAACTTAATCCTAACCTTATATCTTCCAATGGCTCAGATTAAACTTATGAGCTCATTTTATTCTCTACCTAACCACTGATCTCCCAAGATTAAGTGGTTTGGTCAGATCTTTATTCATTAACTATCATAACATAAAATTTAAAGGCATAAATGATCAAGATTAGATTGTATGATCATCATGAATTGTGGCACTTTAAACAAGTTGCACACAATTTATTTGCAGAAGTAAACTAAAACTAAGAGTAGTGGCATTTGAATGTGCAACACTTTCAGAATTTATTTTCTCTTCTTTTTATGGGGTGCATATCTTAAATCTTTTTATTCTTTTATTTCTTTTGCTCCTTTGATTATTCTTTTAGGACATACCCTCTTTTCATTTTTTAATATGGGAAAACATTTGCCGAAATGCAAAGGTATGTACAATATTACAAGACTTAACATAGCCAATTCAAAATTATGATCCCTATTATTATAGGACCCTAATAGCTTCCATCCAACGAGTGCGACGAGCAACAAAACCCACGCATAGTGGAACAATTTCCCTTCTTCCTGCACCTCTCGGACATTCTCCAAAAAATATTGGCACATATATTTTGCCCAATTGTATTGAACACCTTTGACGCATTGCGTAGCTAACGCAATGACTGGTGCTGGAACTTCTTTGGCACGACATTTCCGCATCATCTTGCAAGCCAAGATCTGCGTAGAAAATCTGACAGTGGAGTCGTTGATGGTGCTGACAGCAAACCCACGTGTATTTCTACCCACTCCATATGTTTTCTTCACGTTATCCATGACTTTCTTCTCCCGAACCTTCCTTCTGAAGGCTTCTGTGGGGTTTTCTCCTTGGTATGGCAAGCCATGATGCAGTGGATGAGCATATCGTCAATAGGGATCCACGTTCCCAGACATAGGAAATTGTCTTGCACTAGAGCCAGCAGCTGGCGCAGACAGATATCATTGAAGTTGTTGAGGCCAAAGTGGGGGATATTTAAAAGATTTAGGAGCCCATACTTGTACAGTCCCAGAGCCCATTACATAGGCTCCACCCTAATTATGTCGGCTTCTTCATAAGGAACTTGTTCCAAATACTGCGACGGCCCGAGCTCAGGAAATTTTGTGTGGTCCGCTAAATCCCAATCCTCTAACTTGAGAGAGGGGACCCGCTCTAGTAGGTCACCCTCAATAGGAACATCCTCAGGGAGAAGAGGTGTATAGATTGTAGCCTTGACCTTATCGAGGTCCTTAGAAACGCCCATTGTTAGCTTCTGTGGAGCCATATACGGAGGCAGCTGCGATATTGGCCCAACTTCCTCAACAAATCCTTCTTCTAGTGCAACAACCTTAGGCTCTTCTTCCACTGGTTGCTTCTACCTCTTTGCGCGGGAAGCCGACTTTTGTTTCAGGGTCACCTTGCGTGGGGACTTCCGTGGTACCTCAAGACTGTACTTTCTTTTGTTTCTGCATGCTACTGGCACCAGGTGCTTGTGGAGCAGTAGGGGTGGGCTCGGTTGCTGTCATGGTCTCTAGAACTAAGTGACCCAAACCCTGTTGGCACAATGTTTCTTCCAGTGGTTCCCAAGATGCAGACATAAGAATTGGTAAAGGGAGTAAGAGATGATGGAACAATTCAGTTGAATTACTAGGACACAAAGGGAACTTGTGAAGACCTTCATGCCATGTTTATAACGATGTCGTGGCTTAAACGACCTTGTGTCCATTGATGCAGCTCCATTAATGCTAAAATGGCTCCAAATATGGTGTAATCTCATCCTTAAATGCGAGTTACCCACTCTTCTAAATGGTAACAAGGCTTTCAATTTCATATTTACTGTTCCAATGGCTAGTTTATAGCTTCTTTGCAGCAACAACATCCTCCTAGTGTGACCTCTGCGCTAGCTTTGCAGATACCTGCACTTCGTCAAACTTCATTGCTCAAAAGTTTGGAAAGAACTTTTATAACAGTTGAGAGGCTTCTTTAAAGTCCTGCACCCTCTCGCAACTTTCTGGGGCTCTAGTGTGAAAATTTATGAATACAAAATTACAAAAACCCTACTGCAATATCTTGATTAACTTCTCCTACTTGTGTTTTAATTATACAAGTTATTTTCATAAATATTCAGAAAATAGCGAAGTAAACACAACTTGCAGCCTACACATATACATAGCATTTACTGAAACATAGCGCACATATGACAAAGGACACACAAGATTGTTTGGACAAAAGTCCTCGGAAAAACCCAATGTGGGAAAACCGGTGCAGCAGTTATGAGGGTTTTTATTATTACACAAAAATTATGAGGGTTTTTATTATTAAGCAGCAGTTATGAGTACATAAAGGGTTCCATAATCCAACTCACCCAACAGAGAAATCCTCGATAATCAGAGATAAACGTGAGTTTTAACTCACTCTACAAGTTCCGACTGATCCAGATCAGTCACTCGTGAAACCCCAGCTAGCTCTACGCAGTCTCTATGCTGCCACTGTGTAAGCCTGCGTGGGCCTAGTTGAAGAACTGCATCACCCTTCCTCTGTGTTGATTAGCTTCTCTTGGAATCAAGTTTCAGCCCTGTCAGCTTAGAAACTCAGATCTCCAGCTAATTTTGGATTGTCCCTCGGAGGCTCTGCATGAGCCCTGTGTGGGACTGCGTCACCCTCTCTGGGGTCTGCGTCACACTCTTTGGTGCATGTGCTACCTCTTCTGCATCTCTGTTGCCCTGGCTCTGCTTGGCACTCTTGGTCCTTCGACCAACCATTGCATCTGCCCCTCACTGCTTCTATAAATCGCTCAGATTTTATCTTCATCTGAGCACTGCTCTGTCAGAAGAATTCGATCTCTTAGACTTAGTGTGTGTGTCTCTCCAACTGAACCCAAGCCTTCCTTTAATACTTTTCTCATTGAGAAATCAACAGTCGTGATCTAATCATGAATCAACAACTAAGATAAGAGAAAGATTGATCCACATCACTTAGAACATTCTCACCACATGTGTAAATTAATTCACTTTAATTTTTCAATTTCCCTAAGTTAGACTTAGGGTCCCCTTTAAAAAAATTTAATTATTTAAATAGCTTTTACACCGGGTGGAATTTCTCCAAACGATTTTTGGGTCTTGGATATCTCATGTGTTCTAGCCCCTCCCCAAAGTTTCAGAGCTAGAGCACATCCCATGCTACCCAAAATCTTAACACTCCCTCTTAGCGAGGAATGTGCTCTAGCAACACTTCACCACTGAAGCATCACCCTAATCTCTGGCATCGGTCCCCACGTTGTTGATGCTTGGCCTGCTGCCCTCCATCCACTGCGCTATTGATTTATGTATTACTACCCATGTCACTGCCACATCTGTACCGCAACTCCCTCTCAAATTGTTGCATCTTGCTGCCTATAGCACTGCCACTGCTAACTGTTGCACTTCAAATTAGTTGCTGAGAAGTAAGAAACTGAAGGAAAAACACCCAATCACAGACAGACAAGTAAGTCCGGCTGCATCTCGTCACTGAAGCACCCTCTGCTGTTGCTCTGCATTGTTCCTCTAGAGCCTATGTGTTGTTGTTGCTTTGCAATGCATAAGCACTGCCCCTCTGCACTACTGAAGTCCCATCAGCCTTTGTGTTGCTGCTTCCATGTTGTTGCTGCCATTGTATTGCGTTGCTCTACTCTTTAGCATCCCAATACTGCCTCTACTTCTCCATGATCTTCTACAGCCACTAACTCCAGTCATCTTGCTACTGTCTTAAGGCTCCCATAGCTTGTATGTGATCCGAGAGATTGGGCACCTCGAGGATCCCGCCATCACCATCTATAGCTCACTCTACAGATCTATGTCGCCTCACTTTTTCTCTTGAGGTACATGAGCATTCATGGCCACATCATATTTGCTGCCATCATCCCCTTTCACTGTTGCTGCCTTGGAATCCGAAGCTTCCTTGTCCTTCCGCTTAGGATAAGTGCTGGCAAAGTGTCCCAATTCGCCACATCTGAAGCACCAGACATTGGATAGGTCCTTCTTATTCTTCCCCTGTTGTCATTGTCCCTTAGATGCTAGGGCTGCATCTTCCTCCTCCTCTTTCTTTATTTTGACTCCTCCGCTGCTAAATTCCCTCTTGGTCACCCTCTGGATCACCTCTTGTCGAAGGATTCCCCACATGTCTCCCCAAATGGGAGTTGTGCTCTTCCAAAGATACTTTGGACAAAGGTCTCCCACTCATCGGTGACTGCATTCAGGGCAGTCCTCACCATGAGTCCATGATCCGGAGTTTCCCCCATAGCAATCAATTGGTCTCAAATAGTCTACAATCTGAAGGGGAAGGGATCGAGCTCCTCTCCATTGTGCATCTGTAACATATGCATCTAATTCTCCATAAGCATCTTCCTCTAGACGGAGTTACCTTGATACAACGTGGTCAGTGCTATCCACACCTTGTTTGTCGTCTTCTTCTCGGCAATATGTGGGACCACCTGATATTTCACTCCAGCCATTATCAAGCGCTTAGCCCATGCCTAATTTTCATTGAACTTATTCAGAGAATCAGCATCGGTTGGCACAACCAATAAATTCTCTGTGTGGTCTCCGATACCATACTCCTCCAGAACTGCCAGGATTCTAGCTTTCCAGATAGCAACGTTAGACACACCGTCTAACCTATCCTAATCTCTTAGTCCGTACGGGGCCATCTATGGTGAAATAGTCGTAGCAGGTGCTCTTCTCCCTTCTACTGATGTTGCACGCAACAGAAGACCGAATCTAGGTTTCTTGGCGATAGAAACCCTCTAGAGAATCTGCTCCCTCTGACAAATGATTTCCCTCCTGGAAATACTCTGCCAATTCTGTCGAATCAGCTCTCTACGATCAACTTCCTGATCGAATCTCATATTTCTTGGCAAGAAAATATGTTGAGGGACTGTTTCCCCTTACTTTTTCAACTTTGTTAGGCATTGTTATGCACCGACAGAACCGATGCCCCACCATCAACTTTGAAGATCAGAGGTTGCACTTCCAGCTTCAACAACTGGCGCAATGTTACTCCAACTTGGACTGTGTCACCCTCTAGGGCCCGCGTCAGCCACTACGTCAACCCAACGTGAGCTTGACAGGCTCTGTGTCACCCACTAAGGCCTTCATCAACCTATGTGTTAGTTCTACGTGAGCAGACTGGCACTCCATCACCCTTCTGTTGGGTCTGCGTCCCTCCTGGTGTTGTGCTGCCTTCTTCCTAGATCTGTGAGCTTCAGCTGCCCTCCTGCAACAAAATTTATTTAGCCTCTTGTTGATGCCTTCAGTTTCATTTGCAATCGCTCTGATACCATGTGAAAAATTATGAATAAAAAATTACAGAAACCCTACTGCAGTACCTTGATTTACTTCTCCTACTTGTGTTTTAATTATATAGGTTTTTTTTCAAAAATATTCAAAAAATAGAAAAGTAAACACAACTTTCAGCCTACACATATACAACACATTTACTGAACATAGCACACATATGACAAATGACACACAAGATTTTTCGGACAAATGTCCCTGGGAAAACCCAATGCGGGAAAAAAGGTGCAGCAGTTATGAGAGTTTTTATTATTAAGAAACAATTCTGAGTACATCTAGGGTGTCGTAATCCGGCTCACCCAACAAAGAAAAACTTGGAAATTAGAGATAAATATGAGTTTTAACTCACTCTGCAAGTTCCGGCTAATCCGGATCAGTCACCGGTGAAACCCTTGCTAGCTCTGCGCAGTCTCTACGCTACCACTGCCTGGGCCTGGCTAAAGGACTGCGTCACTCTTCCTCTGCGTTGATCAACTTCTCCTAGAATTGAGTTTCAGCCCTGTCAACTTAGATACCTCGATCTCCAACTAATTTTGGACTGTCAACCAATTCCAGTGATAGATTTATTTCTCCTACTTATTATTTCAATAAGTTATTATTCAGAAATATTCTGGAAAATATCGAAATAAATACTACTGCAACATTCACAATTATATATGCAGAGAAATAAACAGTAGAGAACATAAGCAGAAGAATCAATCACATGTACACAATTATTTTTGGACAATTGTCCCCAAAAAACCCAATGTGGGAAAACCGGTGCAACAGATGGGGGTTTTATTAATTCTTCATCAAATGATATCTTTACAGAGAAAATATTCGACAGATAAATATTGAACCACATGAGACTGAATACCCTACTTACTCGGACAAATTTCTGATACCCAGATTAGCCCCTGCGTCAGTCTGCATGATTCTCTGCGCAGTCCCAACACTGGACTACCTGAATCTGCATGGAGACTACGTGGGGTCTCTGTGCTGTAGCCTCAAGCTACCTTTAGTGACCCACTGTTTCTCTCCAACCCTGATCTCGATCACCCCTAATCTCCTCTTGCTTCTGCAACTTCTCACCCTACAACTCTCCCACTTGTTATCACTCCAATAATTCCTAGGGTTGTTATGTTTTTTTTTTTTTTTAAGAAATATTAGAGGTAACCACAAACCTACTTTTAAGCTTAGGATCTAGCCTTCCTAATGCTCAGAGAGAGCTCTCTCTTTATGTTTTAACTTTGTAGTTTTTAATTGGTTTTAGGCTAGTTATGTAAGATTGATTGGTTTTCATTTTGGTTTGGTTTGGTGGCAGAATCACTGATTCAGATGGATAGGTGCATATATGTTTTCCATTGGGCTATGGAGTCAATGTATCAAGGAACAGGGCAGAATCAAGTTCTAAAGGAACTGTTCACAGGGTAAGGTAACTGAGTAAATTTAGATCTTTTAGGCTGGATGGTGAAATGGTTTCAATCGGGATCAAGGAGCAATTAAGGGCTCCTCAAACCGGATAATGAAGAAAATGAAAGAGGTCAATAAAAAATAAGGAGCAATGAAGAATTCCCTAATCTGGATATTAGAAGGAAACATCAAAATGGATAACAACTCAGAACAGAGTGTACTTAAACAATTTCTGCAATAATATTCATGTTATAACATTTAAATTGGAAAACATACATGTGAAAAGCTTCAAAAAATAACAATTGACCAGTAGAAAGATACTTCATTGAAGTGGCTCAACACATGAATCCTGTAATATAATGCCTTTATTGCTCAATCTAATATGCTGACTCGAAAATGGTATAATAAACCCTCTAGTTCTTAGATCAATAACGACTATAGAAATGTTCAGCAATCCACACCTCAATACTTCGAATTATCAAGTATTTATACAAAAAACTAATACAAAATATCCTAAAATTGATTTAGGAATTATTCAAGGAAAAATAAATATCTTCATGCAAGAAGATAGAGACACCTAGGAGACTAATTGATAATTGTCCCTTCTTATTTGGTTTTGTTGTTTGCTTTATTGATATTTTGTTGCTCTCTCTTTTGTTGTTGCTCTACACTTGTTGTCTTCATCAGCTAGAGTGGCTTTTACGTTGCCTTGTCTTTAAACTCTGTATTTAACTTTAAACCTGTCTTTCATCCAATACTATTTCAACTCTCTTACTACTCTGTTTTTAATTTAACTCCCTGTTATCTGATACTATTTAACTGCATGCTCTGTTACTGTTTTACCTTTAACCTATCTTTGTTTTCACTTTGGTTGTTCTATTATTTACTTTTATCCTTTGACTGCTCTTTAAAATGCACTACTCTTCTACCTGTGACCTTTTCACTTTCACAGTAAATCATTCAGCTTTTCCCAAGCCTCTGCATATGGTAATTTAATTTTTACCATTCTTCTGAAGATTTCATCAGCTTCTGTGTACTTTGCAAATGTAGGCTTGTTGATGAATAGATGATTTACCTCATGTTGGAGGTAAAAGAGATTCTCAAAAGTATGGTATAGCACTTTTTCTGTTGGAATTGCCTTCATGGATGAATTCTTGCCTTGTTACTTTGCCACTTCTCTAATTTTGTTATCATAATCCTCATGTTTCATCAGTCTGTCATTAATAGCCAAAGGATTCGGTAGACATTTCTGCCTCAAAACATCAACTTTCACCATGAATCTGGTTATGGAAAGCTCCATGTTCTGACACTTGTCTTCAAGTCGTATCATTAAGTTCCTTTTAGAAATTACCTTCCTAACTTCAAGGATTGTTTCAGTTCTCTCACTAATGCTAGTTTCCTCTAATTCCTTCTTGTTCTTAGAATTGAGAAATTTAATGATCTCATTGGCCTCTTCTGGTTTTTTACCAAGTTCTTCCTTGACTTTCTGAATGGCTTCACCTTCTTCCTTGATTAAATCCTTCTGCTCATAAATGACTTGGATAGAAGGGCAAATATTATTGAAAGAGTCAATAATATTGGCCCAGAGCTGTTGTTTTGCTTGTGCAAGTGGTTCTTTAAGTGTCAATTCTTTCTCTAGCATTTGTACTTTCTCAGTCAATTTGTTTGACTTCTATTCTTCATTTTTATGCATGATTTGAACTAGTTTTTTCTCATCCTCTAGACTTTTCATTTTTTATTTAAGTCTATTTATTTCATTAGTCTGTATGGACATATCCTGCATGGCTTTAACTAGTTTACCTGCTTCATTACTAGGATGAGTTGCTGTTGTAGATAATTCTGTCGCTGATGTTGTTGCCGATGTAGTGGGAAGTGTTGTAGCTACTGGAACTGCTGTGGCCACTGAAGCTGCTAAAGAATAAGGAATTGTTGTAGTAACTGTAGGAATAGCAGTGACAGGGATTGCTTCCATGCTAGCCTTTTTCTCCTATACTAATTTATCCATCTCATTTTCCATTTCTTTCAATTGGGTAGTTAATTGAAGAATGAGGTTCATCATCTCATCTTTTTGGCTTTCATCCTGTAATACTTCTTTGGCCTATGGATGTTCAATAGGATGCAATTTGAAATGTTTCTTTAATACATCAATGTCTGCATTATTTTTCTTAATAAGTTCTTCTACAACTTTGACATTTTTTGGATCATATCCTATTTCAATAACCAAATATTTGAGAGATTTAATTCGGTTATCTTTAGCCTGTGAGGATGCTTTTTCTAGTTTCAATTGTACTTTTACATTTTCTGAAGAATTGTGAAGCTTTTGGACACTCATGGCTTTGCTGATCATAGTAGCATATATCATTTCTCCAGACTGCTTGTGAAATTCAATTTGGTCTAAAGGATGAACATCCTTATCCATGACCTCAATACTATCTTTTTATAGTCAGCTGATGACTTTGGAGCTTGGACTGTAGGCTGCAAAAAGGTCATATGCATCTTTTTGGTTTTATAATCAAAGGCAGAAAGCAATCTTTTGGTTGCCACGAGTTTGTTTCAGGTATTGTGAATATATTTCAGCCTTTATTTCTTCATTTTTGGCCTTAATATATTTGTATCTCTCTTTGATGTCTATATCTCTGTCTACTGGTTTACTTGATGAAGACACTTCAACATTGTTAGGGTCCTATAAGTATAGGATTCATAATTTGGAATTGACTTATGATAGTCTTGTAAAAATATGTACATACTTTGCTTTTTGCAAGTTGTTTTCCCATATTTTGTAAAAAATAAAAATAAAAATAAATAGAAAATAAAAAAGAGGGTAAAAGTCCTAAAAGAAAGATCAAAGGACTTGGAAAAAATAATATACCCCAAAGAAAAAAGAAATAAAACATGAAAGTGTGCAAGTTCAAATGCCACTACTTTTTACTTTGTTACTGATGATTATGGTAGAGTGTCAATAAATGCCATAATCCATGATCAGTTGAACTGCTTAATCTTGACTTGTCATGTTTCAATTTTATTGTTGTAGAATAGTGAATAAAGATTAGTCAGACAGTTTAATCCTGACTAGTTACTAGATAGGTAGAGAATAAAGAGGAGCTCATCAATTTTGAGCCCTCGGATGATATAAGGTAGATTTAGAAAGTTTTTTGCTTTCAAAAGAATAAGATGTTCAAGGTTGCTAGCTCAAATGCACCTACAAAATGGAATAAAAAATGTTAGATTAAAAGTTGGGTAGGTAGAAAGAAGTGAGAGAACCATGTAAATACTTTTCACCATGGCAAAAATCACTAATTTCCCCTCCCCTTTAGTTATTCTACATTTTAGACTTTCAGTCAAAGAGGCTCAGTGCATTTCTCTGAATCTGTTGGGACCGGACCCAAGGCTTAATGACTGTTAAGTTAAAAAGTGTTGAATTCCTATGTTAATCCCTAATTATCATCATTTAACCCTACATTCATCCATTGCATTACAAGTTCATAAGTAAATATTTTTTACTTAATGAAAAGAAAATTCCCTTCATTCATAAAAGCATAAAAGCCCTCCAAAAATATTATATTCTAAGTAAAAGTGGTCAAATTACAAATGATAAAGCTATGTCTTTTTACATCGTCACTTTACTTAGTCATATGAATATATTTTGGTGTTTTCATTATCCTATGTCATATTAACTTCTAACTTATTTATTAATTCTTTATAAAATACCTTATCCTATTAATATAACTTGTTTTATTTAATTATCTCCAAAACCCACTAATATAAGTTTTTTTGCCAAAGTTAATTAGCCACAATGTTTAAATAAAACCCCAAATTACACCCCCTTTGGCATAAAACTAACCATATGTAGATATCCCGCCCTTTATAGTGATAGACATTTCCATAGTCTATAACTATATAATAAAAATAAAAACACAAAAAAACTTTAGGCATGTTTGTATATGTCTAAGCAAAAAATATTTCCCCCATTATATTATTCTATCCTAAATTTTATAATGGTTGATCTTCTGCGCCTTTATAATACTTAAATATCATTTTCCTGATGTATGAAACCTCACGTTTAATACATAAATTAAACCTTTGGTTAATATAACCCACCTCATGCGCATTTTTTCCTTGTATATAAACCTTCAATATATATAAACCGCTCATTTCAAATTCTTTGTAAACTATACACACCGTGTATAATCATTATCATTTGATATAAAACATTGTAATATAACCCATATGTTACAAAGGGTTTTATTTCATTATCGCGCATATAAACCCGCCTGACCCCACATACTATAGACTGCAACTTCCAAATGCATCTCAACCGTTCGCTTCCACTTTTAAAATTCGATGGTTGAAGACCATTTTCGTGCTCCCAAAGTAAACGATCAACAAATATCCAAATGAGCGCGAAATGGCAGGTTTTTCGCTTACCGTCTCCTGCGACGTGTCATCTCCTGATACGATCGTGTTCGATTGGGGAGAAACCATTTACCATAGCCTAATTCATGCAACAACTACTGAAGCAAGGTCTGCGTTATTATAATGAGGGTTTCTAAAAAAAATGATGAAATAAGTCTGATATGGAGTTTATATTAATCAAATAGTAGAGAAAAGGAGGTTTAACCTCTTATATAGCAGAAACAAGACACCTGGCAAAGGTTTCCGACAAAATGCATGAATAAAAAGCAGGAGTGCAGAAAATAACGCAGTCTACTGCAACTCTACATTAAACATGGATGAATATGACATATAAAATCTAAATAATATAGAAAAGGTCCAAAGGCCTCTCTAATAGAACTCACGGAGGGAAATGAGCACCTCCTCCTCAAAGGCTAGCACAAAATAAAAGGGTGCAATCCCTGCTGCTGCTGCCCCTGCATAAAAGACATAGTTTCTGAAGGGAAGCTCAATGGCCCCAAGCTAAATACTGAAATGAAGCTCAAATCCATCCCTCTTGATCCCCTAAGCAAGCTAATCCAAAGAGAGGATGGAATTCCTGCACGGGAATTCTTTGCACTAAGCAGTGCAACAACTCCGGCTAAACCGCTGAAGCATACTAGTAGTCACATGACAAAGATAGTTGAATACATGAATAATCTCTTTGATGCCATGCCCTTCCTTTTATCTTTGGTGAGCCTCCTAACCCCGGATCCCAAACAATGTTGAGGTGACTTCCTAATGAAGCTTCCTCTTTCAAAACTGCGCTGCCCTGGCTAGCTTCCCTCCTCTTTGTAGCAGCACTGTTGACTTGGTCAACTGGAACTAATCCACCTGCAATGCCTCTTTTCACACTAAGGGATCTTCAATCTGGTTCTCATATGTGTGTCTAGGCTGATCCTTGTTCACATTGAGCTAGTTTACTTGAGTGATTTCTTCCTCCTCAGGAATGGATGTTGACTTAGTAAAACTTGACTATGTATCCATCTAATTTGCCCTTGTTCACACTTGGAAGTGTAAAAAAAGCTCCTAAGGTGATCTCCTTCCTTACTAAGGTGGAATTTATTCATACTTTTATTTTTCATGGGCCTCCTTACCCATTTATTCCTCTTCTAGGTGAAAGCAACAAAATCTAATATTCCAATTTGCTTGTTTGCAAATTATGGAATATTACAGTCCTCCCCTCCCAAATGTTGCTTGTCCTCAAGAAAATACAAGGATAGGACTGAAGAGCATCATCTCCTCCCCTGTAGCAACATCATAAGATGAAATCCTCCAAAGATCAAGGTGCTGCATCATCAATAGATCTCCAAGTTGCCCCTCCCAAGTGTGAAAGCCATCTATTGGGGAACATCCCAAATAGCTAACACTATGTGACAGTGAAACATCCATGGAGACAAAAATGGGCTGTTTGAAGGTTCTATTGAAGCAGGAGGGCTGATATACATTGGGATTCATCATCCTCGTTTGAATCTCTCCTCCCCAAGCTATCAACCAAACAAAATGAGCCACCCTCCAAAACGGTAACTCATGCAAATCATCCTCCACTTGAAGCTCTGACAATGTAGGTGGGCTAGAATTCTGGACATGGTAGACATAGTAGCCTACCCCACGCTACTTTCCTCTCCATTTAAGATAAGTGTAGAGAGTTTGCTAATCTTGGGCTGCCATAATGTTGCCCTCCAATGGAAAGAAGGAAACTAGACCTCCAAAGGTCTCTCTCCCAGTGCTGTGAATCAAGCTGGCCCAAACCATCTCAGACATGATGGATAAGAAATCACCATCACATGGTACCCCATCCATCTCATGGTCCTCCTCATAAAGAAACAAATATTTTACTATAGAGGCCATGTATCTTCCCATGCTCCCCTTAGAGCATGTAATGCTAAAAGTGTGGGGATGATCCTCCCCCAAGAACACACCCACTCCATGTGTTCCTCCTCCAATCATGCTCCTCATATAGGCAAGAATAATATCAGAAATTAGGATTATGATCAACATAATAATGAGAGAAAGAATAAAGGTTTTATGTGGTGTTGGAGGGTTCCAACAGTCTCCCAAGTGGTCACAGCGCAATCTTCCCCACTGCAGCTTCAGACAATAGTATGGCAAGTTGTCTCTTGACACATGGTTTGCTACGTAAGTCATCACACACACTAGTAAATAGTAGATGGCTGAATATGTCAACTAAGCACATAGGAAGTAACCACATACTTGAGCCAGATCATACAGTAGACGGCTGTCTCCATCATAATAGCTGGCCAAAAATAGACCATGGAGCCTAAGGAAAAAGTTGCCCCTTTGTAGAGCAATGCACTGCAATGAAAAGGTAAGAGCATGCAAATATTGTATTGAACAATCAATAAATGCATCAATAGAATTCTTACCACGTAATGAAGACAGGATGGTAACAAGATCCATAGATGAATCCTCCATAGTGGCATGACATACCCATATGAAGAGGAATGAACCACATGCTGCATGAAAATCCTCCTTCCCATGCCTAGAAATCCAAGTCAAGGAGAACATACCACAATAATTAATGAGTTCATCCACCACTCTACCAATCTCACCTCCTCTATGCCCATCAAGTGCATCAAATATGAAGTGATCCTAGGGACACTCCATCAACAAGCTCATGCTCCAAAGTGACAACGCTGTTGGCCTATGCAAATAGGCTCCTGCCAACTCATAAATCCATTCTTTGACATGCATAATGTCAAAGACTCCTCCCATAATGTTGCCATCTCCTCCTATTGCAACATCATGCAAAATGTGAGAGCAACTCTGCCCTTGCTCTCTCCCAATCCTCCAAAGCAACAAATGTCTTTGTTGCCCCAACATACCTCCATCACATAACTCACGTGGTGAAAACATAATGATTATATCATCATAATGCATCCACACTGCTTTTTTCCCCATGATTCAAGTATCCTGCCAAGTATTCTCCTCCCACATACCCTTGGGAAAAGGATATGCCTCATGATGGCAAAAATATCTCAAGAGTAGCCAACGCAGTTTTGCCTCTTACTGCCTAGTATCATAAATTTGCAAGTAGCTCTCCAGATCCTTGCTCTCTATCCACATCCATTTGTCCACCGATGGATGCCTCCTATCATTCTCCATATTGGTACTCCTCTAAAGGAGACTACCATCCTCCCATATTAGATTTTTCTCCTTGCATTTCAGGGGATGCTGAAATGCAACTCCCTGGAGATATCCTAGAAAAGATCTCTCATCGATGTTCATCTTGAACCCATAAGGATCCCAGTGGCCTGAAGGCAAAGCCTCTTTACTGCTACTTCTTGACAACACTATAACCCTCCTCCAGGGTGTTTTGGCTATCCCATGTCTCAACTCCGGAATGAACATTTGATTCTGCATGAACCTGTTTGGAACAAGTTCACTCCATCCTCCAAGAATTCACACTCCACCCTCAAGGATTGAGTGAAACTCCACAAGGGTCCAAGAGAATGATGGTTCATTTATTTCTTGAACCATTCAAGTTTGCACAGAGAAGTGCAATATTGCTGCTCCACCTCAGCAACAATGTTTGATCCTGGGCCATATGAAAACAAATCTCCAAAGTCTCCCATAAAATCTTCTGAAATCTCAGGACATGGAAATTTATGCATACCTTTGTGAGCCTTTGGAACATCTTGTATGGCTGCAAGAGTCCCTCTCTTCAATGTGTTGGCTGATCCTGTTAGCCACCCATAAATTCTATCATATCAAGTGGTGGCTAAATGATGTTGGATAGCCTTCAAGAAACAATTTCATTGCTAAAATTGTTAATTCTTAAAGTCTTTTGATAATATCCTATCCTTTGGATAATTGTCACTGCTTTTCCCCTTTTCAACTCAGAAATTATGTTGTCATTATATGAAGAAAAACTACTACAAAATCTCATGTTTTCCCTTCCTTCCACCACAAAACTAACCTTCATTTTTTACCCCTTTTACCCCCACAAATTCCTCTATTTTCATGATCCCCCTCCTTCCATTCGTGAAAATCATTTTCCATAGTTTAAAACTCATTTTTAAACTATACTGAAACCCCCAAATCCTTTGAAAATCATTGAATATCTATGAAAATCATATTATATATATATATATATATATATATATATATATATATATATATATATATATATATTATAGATTTAAGCCCCTTGGGCTAAGTCTTTAACCCTTCCCCTCCATACATCTTGGTGCTAGAACCAAGCGCTAGCCTTCCAAGCGCTTATCGCATCGCTCGATTGCGATTAGCCCCTTCCTCCATAAACCCCTGGTCATATTATCCTCCATATGCCCAAAGGCCCCACAGTCGGGCGCCAAGCCGCATTATAAATTAACATTTTAAACCTTCATTTATATAAATTTGTCAGTTTTTATTATGTCCCAAGGTTCTCCACCGTCGATCTGATCTACAGATCGACGGCGTGCAGTCCATCGCCCCCGTGGTCCCTACCAGCCACTTGCCGATTTCAAAACCGGGCGGAATCCATCGCACTGCTTTTGAGCGCAGGGCGGTTTTTTCTATTCTGCAGCGATTCCATACACCGGCTGCCACGTGTCTTGGGCTCATTTTCAAAAATCTCCCTCATCGCGCGGTAAAGATTGGAGATGGACCCGACGCAATATTGACGTCCACCGTCCGATCTAAGGCCGCTCATCGGACGGTGATAGCTCTCCGAAGATGCTCGTGCAATAACCAAGTATGGCACGTTTTCGTTAAAGCATCTCCGCCGTCGATCTGATTTGCAGATCGACGGCCCAAACTCGATCGCTCTGTTTTCTCCACCCAGTCAGCAAATCTGGCCTGAGAGCTTTATTTAGCAAAGTTTTATTACATGTTTGATGTCCGGGCACGTTTCTAAGGTTTATTGGCGCCTATTTTTCCACCGTTGATCGTGTGGGCCAATCTCATCCGACGGCCCACGTTTGTCCCGAACCCCGAACATGATTTTCGAACATTTTTCGCCGAAACTAAGGTTTTAAACCTTTTTTCTGTTTTTTATTATTTTTATAAATAAACGTGACCCCTTCACGTTGTTCAGTCACCCTCGATCCCGACCGTCGATCTCTGCACGATCGATGGCTTTGATTTAATTTCCTCCTCCGTTTCCCTTTTACCCCTCTAAATAATCTCGACTGTTGGATGATGCCATCCAACGGCCACGCTCCCTCCACGTGCTTTCTAAAGTAGTTAACCTATACATGCAGGATTTTATAATAGTTGTTTGTATTTTGCAGCTTTTAATGGTTTTTCTACTATGTTTGAAGAAAATTTAAGGGCAGAGGGTGATGATCCTCCCGCCTTCGATTCACCAGAGGAAACCATTCGCAGGAACTAGCTCCACGTTTCATTAATGATTCATGAAGCATTGATGCCATATCATCCCTGTGCAACCCTGCACACCAGCAAAACACAGTAAAGCAGGCACAAATCAAAGAGTATTAGTGTAGAAGACAGGAACACACCAGAACATGAGATTGAGGACAGATTTGTGGGGATCACGGCTAAGATGGGTTATCAAAAGCCTAATCCCCCAATTAAAACACATTTTGAAGAAAAATATTAAGTGTTTTATCAACAGGAAAGCCCCCACTTGCTCCCAGGGCAAATCAATTCCTCATTACCACAAAACCGCAGCGCGCAAAACGTTAATCTGACCAAAGTTGGTCCAGGATCGGATATCGCACTCACCGTCCTGGAAGGTAAATTCTACAAGCGAACTTATTGAAAAAATATGTTGATTCTCGTTGACATCTGCGAGCCTCGGGTCAAAAAACCAGGCTTAAGTCTTTATGTAAATCATTTAACGAGAGAAGACACCTATGTAAGCTTCTTCATTGGGCCCCAAAGTGAAAACCATTTAAATCTGTATTAATTATCTTTGGAGATTCTTTTATCGAAGATAACCTCTCATTCTTATAAATGTACATGAAGATGAGGACTTGTTGATAGTTGGTTGGTTGATCACTAGCCTTAATACGAAACTCTGCGAAGCAATACATAATCTGTTGAAGTTGAAAGACAAATTGAAGTCTTGGAAATGTGTATTAGTGTTGTATACTACCCGTTCACAGAAAGCTCTATCATTTTGTGAATCATGAAGCTTGATTGTTGGTGAAGTATTCTAAAGCATTGTGTTTTCTCCTGTTTTCATTCGTTCACATAATTTCTTACTACGGTAGGATTTGAAAGTTTTAGGCTAAGAAATGACTCCTGGAAGCACCTTAGACCTGTTCATCCTTCACTGTTTCATGTTTTCTTCTGCTGAAGTATTTTAGAGTCTTTAATCTCTCTCTTTAGTCTTCATGCTTGTTCATTTCTTTAATAGTTCGAATAGTTGGTTTCAGCATGATTTATGGTTCTCCCTACTTCTCTGCTGCCACTTAAAGACTGTTATTGAAGTCTCCCTTTGAAGTATTTCTGTTTATAGCAAGCCAAGCAGGTCTGTTCTAATATTGCCCTTTGTCCTTGCTTAAACAATGGTCTTAAAGGTCTTTATAGTTGTAATCATAGATGTGTTAGGTGTTCCCTCTTCTATGACTGCAATTATCAGTGAATCTTTTATGTTTTCTAAGTCATTTGAAATAAAATCTTTGAGGAAATAGGGTGTTCCCCGAATCTTAGATTTCATTTTGAAAGTTATCTTGAGGTCGTTATTTGCTTAAAGAATGTTTGTAGAATTTATGGTTAGCCCTGTCTATTAAACATCTCTTTATTGTTTAAGTTATGCTTTCAAGTTCCCTTTGTTGAGAATTCAGTTTCTCTTTCCAAATAATTGATGTCCATCTCATTCCAAAACCAAGGGATCCTACGGCCAAGTTAGATTTTCCCTCTGATATCCCATATCCATTGATAAGTTTGTCATGACCTCTTTTTGACTCCATTGCCCAATGAAGCTACTACTTCCTCTTTCTACCTATCTTTCCTAGACCTTTCATATCCTGCTGTATCAATTCAACCAAACAAACAATCAAACACTTGCACTTAATAACTAGTCTAAAACCAATACTCTAAGCACAGAAGATAAACCTTTGCAAATAAACATTCGAGAGATACCTCTCTAAGAATAGGAGGACTAGATCCTGGAACTCTAAAGATTGGTTCTGATGTTGCCTTGTCTTTTGATTTGCCAAATTATCAAAACACGGGACACCAACAGATCCAACTACTGATGTAGAAGGCTGCTTTCCCAAGGCTGTGGCAGTGCTGGTATATGACTCCTCCCATGGTGGTGTGGGCCTTTTTTCCTCTGATCTTTCTCCATCAAATATTCTGATTAGCTCTTGAGTGAACTCAGGAAAAGAAGTCACCCTTGTGTGGCATAAGTGACTGCACCACCAAGCATTGGCTTCACCCTCCAGGTGCAGTGCTGCAACTTCTGCTGCCTCCCTCTCTACCACTAGATGAAGTAGGAAGAATGCCTCAGGTTTCCTTGCCCAAGCTCTTGCTGTAGTTGACCCATCAAATGTAGACAATAGGAATCTATTGCCTTTAATTTATTCTTTGCTACAGGGTCTTTTTTCTTCTCTTAGTTGAATAAACTAAGGAAAATCTAGGGTCTCTTTGAAAGCCCTAGGTTGGCACTTGTATTCTGCCAAATACCCACTCAGGATCTCATGCTCCAAGTGGTCTCCTTGCTCTTCACTTCCTCAATATGAACAGGAAGTGCATGCATCTTCTTCTGCTTCTTGAAACCTTCTAGAGGTCTGATCTAGATTTATGCAAGAATGTAACAGAACAAACATATAACCATAAATACAAAGAAGCAGTGGAAAAATCACTTCATTTCATTAATATCAAAGAACTGAAATTTGCTTACAGACAAAATGGAAATAAACTATCTAGGGTGCTGGTAGCTATCTCTGAGAAGAGATGTGGCAGCTACAGGCCTCTGAACTGAGTTATAATGAGGTTCGAGGGCCTATTTATTATTTAGAAACAATGGAAAACCCTAAACATCCAAAACCCTAACCCTAGGAGATGAAGCGCCAAAACTATGGGCCCCGTTTGGGTAAATTGGTGTTTCAACTTCCCGGGGAGGTAACTTTGGCATACGATCTCCGTTTGACGCGAACCATACCTCATTAGAAAGATTTACCCGAGGACTACAAATTTTGAGTGAGAAAAATTGGTCCATGGACCTATGTTGCTCCCGGTTTTCCCAAAAAAACGTCGTTTAGGGCCTTAAAACGGTTCCGAAAGTTCAGGACCCGAAAAACCGCTAAAAATAGTAAGTTGTGCCGAAACTAAAAAACTGAAAGAGACAATGGTGGGGCCCCAAGTGGAATAGGTGGGTGACCACCAATATCCACCTAGATCAAGGTCTCACTGCAACTCTCTCCTCCTTGAAACCCTCTTGGAGTTTCAATGCATTTCTCTTCTTCTTTCTTCTTAGATATGAAAAGGGATGAGAGTAAGCTCATCCTCTCCATCATTTTGTTCTCCTCTTCTTCATATCTTCTGATTTGATATGAAATCCACAGGCTGAGCCAAGATGGCAGCTTCGATACCACTGTAATATCCGAAAATGGGAAACAACTACACTATTGGGAATAATTTGAGTTATTACCAATGTGGAGCTTTAGCAACTCATAAGCATGGCAATGTAAAGCAACTCATTAGATGTAAACTAACATCATTTCAGTAGATGGAAGAACCTCAGCAACAAGATGGCCTATATTCTCTTTCCCGGGTGGGGAAATGCAGTAATACAGGGCATAAAATGGCTGTCTTCAGAAAATAACGCTATACAAGTGAGAAATGGGACTTGGATCCCTTAGAAGACATTATATACAACTCACATGCAGAATTGGAGGTGAAAAAAATCACTCTAGCTCATATAAAAAGATCTCCCCAAGTCTATGCAACTCAAATAAACCCAAACCCCATAGCCTAGCTCATGCAGCAACTAATGAAGCAACGACAACATTATTCTAATGAGGGTTTCTACAGAAAATGATGAAAGAAGTGTGATATGGAGTTTATATTACTCAAATAGCAAAGAAAAGGAGGTTTAACCTCTTATATAGTAGAAACATGACACCCGATAAAGGTTTCCGGCAAAATACATGAATAAAAAGCAGGACTACAGAAAATAACGCAGTCTACTGCAACTCTACATTAAACATGGATGAATATGACATATTAAAGCTTAATAATACAGAAAAGGGCCAAAGGCCTCTCTAATAGAACTCCCGGAGGGAAATAAGCACCTCCTCCTCAAAGGCTAGCACAAAATAAAGGGTGCAATCCCTGCTGCTGCCGCCCCTGCATAAAAGACGTAGTTTCTGAAGGGAACTACGCTATGGATGAATATGGATGAATGGCCCCAAGCCAAATATTGAAATGAAGTTCAAATCCTTCCCTCTTGTTCCCCTAAGCAAGCTGATCCAAAGAGAGGATGGAATTCCCGCACCGGAATTCTTTGCACTAAGCAGTGCAAAATATCTAGCTAAACAGCTAAAGCATGCTAGTAGTCACAAGACCAAGATAGCTGAATACATGAATGATCTCTTTGATGCTATGCCCTTCCTTTTATCTTTGGTGAGCCTCCTCACCCTGGACCCCACACAATGTTGAGGTGACTTCCTAATGAAGCTTCCTCTTTCAAAACTGCGCTGCCCTAGATAGCTTCCCTCCTCTTTGTAGCAGCGCTGTTGACTTGGCCAACTGGAACTAATCCACCTGCAATGCCTCTTTTCACACTAAGGGATCTTCAATCCGGTTCTCATATGTGTGTCTAGGTTGATCCTTGTTCACATTGAGTTAGTTTACTTGAGTGATTTCTTCCTCCTCAAGAATGGATGTTGACTTAGTCAAAATTGACTATGTCTCCATCTAATGTGCCCTTGTTCACACTTAGAAGTGTAAAACCAGCTCCTAAGGTGATCTCCTTCCTTACTAAGGTGGAATTTATTCATACTTTTATTGTTCATGGGCCTCCTTACCCATTTATTCCTCTCTTAGGTGGAAGCACCAAAATCTAATATTCCAATTTGCTTGTTTGAAAATTCTTGAATATTACAAAGGTCCATGTTTCATCTTTTGATTTGACGAGGGTATCTGAGCACATTGAGGAACTACTCGGAGTACAAGTTTCTAATGGGCCCCTGGTTGAGGTGGAGTGGTTTTTAGTGGCCAGTAGCAGCTCAGACTGGACCTCTTGAGTGACTGGAGATTGGGGAGTTTGATAGCACCCAAGAATGGATTCTAAGAAACACATACCGAGCTCTTCTTGCGCAAAACTGATTGGTTTTTTAGTTGCATCCAGGTCGATCACGATATGTTTCATATATGGCTCACTCTCGACCCGGATTTGGTTATTCCTACCTTTGTACGGGAGCCAAAGGTGTGACCAATTAGTGGGAAAGTATCACTGGAGCTTACTGGATCAATCTCTGCTTAACAGAAGACCAGAAGCCTTGGGGATATCCACGATCACAATGTCTATGAACTGATGCACTCTGGAATTGGAGGATAGGCGGATGATGACGTTATTTAATTCGCCTATTGTAGGGACTTGAGATCTGTCGAGTTGGATGATCCTGGGGTCAGTTTTCTCAGGGCGGATGTTTAACTTCTTGCATATGGATAAGGGCATAACATTCGTGGATGCACCAGAATCGACGAGGAAATTATGGACATTGAAGTTAAAGATCTCGAAGGATAGGAGGAAAGTTGGTGTGGATCCCTTGGAGTTGGTGTTTACGACATTTATGATGGATTGGGGACTAGTAGCAGTTTGGGCAGATGTGATGCTTACGGATTTGGTTGCCGGTAGATTGGAAAAGGCTTTGAGGATAAGGTCTCATTGGTTGGCAATGTGAGCGAGCTTATAGAGAGAGATTTTGGCCTGGGTCTTCTTCATATCCTCGATAATGTTCTATCCAGAATCTGCATGTGAGGAAAATTCAACATATTTTTTTAGGGGAAGCAGATGAAACTTTAGCCTTGGAGCCTTCTCGCTAATTATTCAGACTACATTTTTCCAGAGTCTTGTTTTGGTTTTCTGCACTAGGTGGCAGAATTTTCCTTAAGAAATCCTTCCTCTTTTCTTCGAAAGACTGTTCAGGGACCGGGCCTTTGCTCCTTAGGCCATAGTTTTGAGGGGGTTTAGACTGAGGGTTGTCAACCAGGTTTATCCTATCTATTGAAAGGGAGGATTCTCCGCGGATAACCTCAAAGGCGAGGATAGTGGAACCTATGTCTTCATCCGAGGGGGAGGCCTCTTCGTTGTCTGATATGGTCTCCTCTTCTAGATCTCCAAGGGTTTGGTCTTCCAGAAGTTGGTTCACCACGACGGTCATGCTATTAATCTGCTGGGGACAAGTTTTCTCTGAGTGGGAGGCTTGATGGAAAGAACAAAAATTGTCCTTGCTAATTTCTTCAACATTGAGGCTGGCGCTTGAGTTTGATGGGGGCTAGGTCACGACAGGGTTATTCTTCCTGAAGAAAGGTTTCTACGTTTTAATGGCTGGGACAGGATCATTGTTTTTTCTCTTCAAATCGAAGACTTCGTTGGTCAGCAGCTTGAGGGATTTTGTGATACTTTCGAAATCGAAGGGGTCCTTATCTTTGTCCCCAGATTTATGACTAGAGGATTGGGCTCTCTTCGTGGTCAAGGGCACCTATGGACAGTATGTATTTTTAGACGGAAAGGGTGATGGTGTAATTTGCTGCTAGGGTAGCTCTAGCCACACGCTTCACAAACATGGCAATATCCCGTGGGAGGGCTCTTGTGTAGTAGTCAATGGTAATGGAATCATCTAAGGCTATGTTTGGAGGGAATTTGTTTAGTATAGTGGTGAAACATTGATTAAAGTCCTTGACCTTCTCCTTCTTCTGACATTTCAGCGTACTGAGCTCTGTGAGGAGCATCGAGGGGGTTTTATCTTCCAAATTTTTTTTTAGGAAGGTACGACGAGAGTGTTCCCAAAAAGGGATGGAAGCAACAGGGAGCGTCCGATATCATGTTACAACTTTACTTTCAAGAGTGTGAGGAAAAATCCGGCATGCTATATCATCATACTGCACTCTCATCATCTGTAAAGACAGGTAGAAGTTGCTAATGTGGTCTTTGGCTAAAGTGCCTTTCTCGGGGTCGAACTTAGGGAGATGCTTTTCAGGGAGTCGAGGCATGTCATGGAGAGGACCTTGGGTACCTAAGGGGGACTGGGCCATCCAAGCCAAAGGTTGTACCCATCTGGCCCATTGGTGGCGTGGAATGTAAACATGTCCCCTTTCACTTTCGGATTCGCTACTTATGCCAGACTCGGAGGCCTCACCCTCGTGGTGGGAATGCATGTCTTGGTTTTCTCCACGGTTCCCTATATTTATAATGTTTCTCCAGTTGTAAAGAAAAGGGAATCTGTTCTAGTTTTAGTGGTTGACATTTCAGCCTTGTCCACGACCTCTGTCCCCCCTACCTCTGTTAACCTGAACCCTCCCGGCTCCCCCCCCAAGTGGGTTGTTGGCTTGGGTGTTATCGTTCAAAGTCTGGTCTGGCTGAGGACCGGTGTTAGGTTGGGGTTCGGTAATCTCGGGGCCTCCCTCTTCAGCCCCTTGGGGCTGTCCGGGGGCTTTTTAGAGTTACGCTCAACCACATCCACATAATCTTCGATCATAAGACCAACCAGTTGAGGTAGGGAATTGACAAGGGTTCCCTGGCGAGTATGGTTAGCTGCGGGAGTTCTGGGATTAGGAACGTAACAGAACAAACATATAACTATAAATACAAAGATGTAGCGAAAAAATCACTTCATTTCATTAATATCAAAGAACTGAAATTTGCTTACAGACATAATGGAAATAAACCAGCTAGGGCGCTGGTAGATATCTCTGAGAAGAGATGTGGTAGCTACAGGCCTCTGAACTGAGTTACAATGAGGTTTGAGGGCCTATTTATTATTTAGAAACAATGGAAAACCCTAAACATCCAAAACCCTAACCCTAGGAGATGAAGCGCCAAAACTATGGGCCCCGTTTGGGTAAATTGGTGTTTCAGCTTCTCGGGGACGTAACTTTGGCATACGATCTCTGTTTGACGCGAACCATACCTTGTTAGAAATATATATCTGAAGACTACAAATTTTGAGGGAGTAACATCAATCCATGAACCCATGTTGCTCCTGATTTTCCCAAAAAAACGTTGTTTAGGGCCTCGAAACGACTCCGGAAGTTCAGGACCTGAAAAACTGCTAAAAATATTAAGTTGTGCTTAAACTAAAATACTGAAAGAGATAACGGTGGGGCCCCAAGTGGAATAGGTAGGTGACCACCGATTTCCACCTTGATCAAGGTCTCACTGCAACTCTCTCCTCCTTGAAACCCTCTCGGAGTTTCAATGCATTTCTCTTCTTATTTCTTCTTAGATCTGAAAAGGGATAAGAGTAAGCTCATCCTCTCCATAATTTTGTTCTCTTCTTCTTCTTATCTTTTGATTGGATCTGAAATCCACAGGCTGGGCCAAGATTGCAGCTTCGATACCACTGTAATATCCCAAAATGGGAAATAACTACACTATTGGGAATAATTTGAGTTATTACCAATGTGGAGCTTCAGAAACTCATAAGCATGGAAATGTAAAGCAACTCATTAGATGTAAATTAACATCACTCCAGCAGATGTAAGAACCTCAGCAACAATATGGCCTATATTCTCTTTCCCGGGTAGGGAAATGCAGTAATACAGGGCATAAAAAGGCTGTCTTCAGAAAATAACGTTATACAAGTGAGAAATGGGACTTGGATCCCTTAGAAGACATTATATAAAACTCACATGCATAATTGGAGGTGAAACAAATCACTCTAACTCATATAAACATATCTCCCCAAGTCTATGCAGCTCAAATAAGCCTAAACCCCATAGCCTAGCTCATGCAGCAACTACTGAAGCAAGGAATGCGTTATTTTAATGAGGGTTTCTACAGAAAATGATGAAAGAAGTGTGATATGGATTTTATATTACTCAAATAGCAGAGAAAAGGAGGTTTAACCTCTTATACAGCAGAAACAAGACACCCGACAAAGGTTTCCAGCAAAATGCATGAATAAAAAGGACTACAGAAAATAAAGCAGTCTACTGAAACTCTACATTAAACATGGCTGAATATGACATATAAAAGCTTAATAATATAGAAAAGGGCCAAAGGCCTCTCTAATAGAACTCTCGTAGGGAAATAAGCACCTCCTCCTCAAAGGCTAGCACAAAATCAAAGGGTGTAATCCATGCTGCTGCTGCCCCTGCATAAAAGACGTAGTTTCTGAAGGAAAATACGCTGTGGATGAATATGGATGAATGGCCCCAAGCTAAATACTAAAATGAAGTTCAAATATTTCCCTCTTGATTCCCTAAGCAAGCTGATCCAAAGAGGGGATGGAATTCCCGCACAGGAATTCTTTGCACTAAGCAGTGCAAAAACTCCAGCTAAACAGCTAAAGCATGCTAGTAGTCACAAGACCAAGATAGCTGAATACATGAATGATCTCTTTGATGCTATGCCCTTCCTTTTATCTTTGGTGAGCCTCCTCACCCGGGACTCCACACAATGTTGAGGTGACTTCCTAATGAAGCTTCCTCTTTCAAAACTGCGCTGCCCTAGCTAGCTTTCCTCCTCTTTGTAGCAGCACTGTTGACTTGGCCAACTAGAACTAATCCACTTGCAATGCCTCTTTTCACACTAAGGGATCTTCAATCCGGTTCTCATATGTGTGTCTAGGCTGATCCTTGTTCACATTGAGCTAGTTTACTTGAGTGATTTCTTCCTCCTCAAGAATGGATGTTGACTTAGTCAAAATTGACTATGTCTCCATCTAATTTGCCCTTGTTCACACTTGGAAGTTTAAAACCAGCTCCTAAGGTGATCTCCTTCCTTACTAAGGTGGAATTTATTCATACTTTTATTGTTCATGGGCCTCCTTACCCATTTATTCCTCTCCTAGGTGAAAGCATCAAAATATAATATTCCAATTTGCTTTTTTGAAAATTCTGGAATATTACAAAGGTCCATGTTTCATCTTTTGATTTGACAAGGGTATCCGAGCACATTGAGGAACTACTCAGAGTAGCAGTTTCTAATGGGCCCTTGGTTGAGGTGGAGTGGTTTTCAGTGGCTAGTAGCAGCTCAAACTGGATGTCTTGAGTGACCGGAGATTGGGGAGTTTGATAGCACCCAAGAATGGATTCTAAGAAACACATATCGAGCTCTTCTTGCGCAAAACTGATTCGTTCGTTAGTTGCGTCCAAGTCGATTAAGGTATGTTTCATGTATGGATCACTCTCGACCCGGATTTGGTTGTTCCTGCCTTTGTACGGGAGCCAAAGGTGTGACCAATCAGTGGGAAAGTATCCCTGGAGCTTACTGGACAAATCTCTGCTTAACAGAAGACCATAAGCCTCGGGGATATCCATGATCACAATGTCGATGCACTGATGCACTTTGGAATCAGAGGATAGGTAGATGATGACGTTATTTAATTTGCCTACTGCAGGGACTTGAGATCTGTCGTGTTGGATGATCCCGGGGTCAGTTTTCTCAGGGTGGATGTTTAACTTCTTACATATGGATAAGGGCATAACATTTGTGGATGCACCAGAATTGATGAGGAAATTATGGACATTAAAGTTAAAGATCTCGAAGGATAGGAGGAAAGGTGGTGTGGATCCCCTGGAGTTGTTGTTTACAACATTTACGATGGATTGGGGACTAGCAGCAGTTTGGGCAGATGTGATGCTTACAGATTTGGTTGTCGGTAGATTGGAAAAGGCTTTGAGGATAAGGTCTCGTTGGTTGAAAATGTGAGCGAGCTCGTAGAGAGAGATATTGGCCCGGGTCTTCTTCATATCCTCGATAATGTTATATCCAAAATCGGCATGGGAGGTAAGTTCAATGGAGTTTTTAGGGGAAGCAGATGAAAATTTAGCCTTGGAGATTTCTCGGGGATTAGTCAGACTACATTTTTCCGGAGTCTTTTTTTAATTTTCTGCACTAGGTGGCATAATTTTCCTTATAAAATCCTTCCTATTTTCTTCGAAAGACTGTTTAGGGATTGAGATTTTGCTCCTTAGACCATAGTTTCGAGGGTGTTTAGACTGAGGGTCGTCAACCAGGTTTATCCTAGCTATTGAAAGGGAGGATTCTCCGCAGATAACCTCAAAGGTGAGGATAATGTAACCTACGTCTTCATCCTGGGGGGAGCCTCCTCATTGTCTGAGATGGTCTCCTCTTCTAGATATCCAGGGGTTTGGTCTTCAAAAAGTTGGTTCACCATGACGGTCATGCTATTAATCCACTGGGGACAAGTTTTCTCTGAGTGGGAGGCTTGATGGAAAGAACAAAAGTTGTCCTTGCCGATTTCTTCAACGTTGAGGCTGGCACTTGAGTTTGACGGGGGCCGGGTCATGGTAGGGTTATTCTTCCTTAAGAAAGGTTTCTACGTTTTAATGGCTGGGACAAGATCATTGTTTTTTCTCTTCAAATCGGAGACTTCGTTGGTCAGCAGCTTGAGGGATTTTGTGATACTTTCGAAATCGAAGGGGTCCTTATCTTTGTCCTCGGATTTGTGACTTGAGGATTGGGCTCTCTTCATGGTGGCTTTTTGATCATCCCGACCTTCGTGGTCAAGGGCACCTATTGACAGCATGTCTTTTCAATGGAAAGGGCGGTGGTGTAATTTGCTACCAGGGTAGCTCTGGCCTCACGCTTCAAAAACATGGAAATATCCCATGGGAGGGCTCTCGTGTAGTAGTCAATGGTAATGGAATCATCTAAGGCCATGTTTGGAGGGAATTTGTTCAGTATAGTGGCGAAACATTGATTAAAGTCCTTGACCTTCTCCTTCTTCTGACATTTTAGTGTACTAAGCTCTGTGAGGAGCATCGAGGGGGTTTTATCTTCCGAAAATTTTTGTAGGAAGGTACGACGGAAGTGTTCCCACAAAGGGATGGAAGCAACAGGGAGTGATCGATATCACGTTGCTGCTTTATTTTCTAGAGCGTGAGGAAAAATCTGGCATGCTACATAGTCATACTGCACTCTCATCATTTGTAAAGACAGGTAGAAGTTGCTAATGTGGTCTTTGGCTAAAGCGCCTTTCTCGGGGTCGAACTTAGGGAGATGCTTTTCAGGGTGTCGGTGCATGTCATGGAGAGGACCTTGGGTACCTAAGGGGGACTGGGCCATCCAAGCCAAAGGTTGTATCCGTCTGGCTCGTTGGTGACGTGGAATGTAAACATGTCCCATTTCACTTTCAGATTCACTACCTATGCCAGTACCGGAGGCCTCACCCTCGTGGTGGGAATGCATGTCTTGGTTTTCTCTACGATTCCCTATATTTCTAATGTTTCTCCAATTGTAAAGAAAAGGGAATCTGTTCTAGTTTTAGTGGTTGACATTTCAGCCTTGTCCACGGCCTCTACCCCCCTGCCTCTGTCACCCCGACCCCTCCCGGCTCCCCCCCAAGGTGGGTTGTTAGCTTGGATGTTATTGTTCAAAGTCTGGCCTGGCTGAGGACTGGTGTTAGGTTGGGGCTCGGTAATCTCAGGGCCTCCCTTTTCAGCCCCTCGGTGGCTGTCCGGGGGCTCTTCATATTTACGCTCAACCACGTCCACATAATATTCGATCATAAGACCAACCAGTTGAGGTAGGGAATTAACAAGGGTTCCCTGGTGAGTATGGTTAGTTGCGGGAGTTCTGGGATTAGCCAAGGAACTAGTGACCGGGGCATTTTGCAAGCCTCTGACGAGGTTTCGAGCGATGGGACGCAGGGCCCTTAGCTATTCTAGGGTGACCTCATAGTAAGGGGCTTCGTCTTCCTGGGAATTTTCCAAAGGGGGAGGACCAGTATTTTCATGCATGATCTCCCCTTGGGGAGTTTGTAATGGGATATTACTTGTGTGCTGGGAGCCTGCCATTCAGGCCCTCCTTGTAGCGCCAAATTTGTTGATAGGAAAAATGTCTGGCCAACAGTAAGGGATCTCCCAGGTAAAAAGTCCCGATTAGACTCTGAACCGTTTGTGATAGGGATCCCGTCTGGAGTGTGGGTCTGGCTATCGTTGAATACTCATTTTCTTGGACACAAATGAGCTCTGGAGAAGTATGGATATACAATTATCGGATGATACAAGACAAATTATTGATGATCCTCGACGAGCATAAAACACTACAAATAACAAGATGAATTAAAACACGCAACCGAAGGAGATTCTGTTAGCAACATATCATTAGGGTCATGTTTGTAAAAGCTGTTCGAACCATAGGAGAAACAATTCTGCCTGGAAAGGACATCCTTCACTTCCTTAAGCAGTTTCATAAATAAGATAGATGTCAATAATGGAATTACAAACATCTCCAGCCCCGCGGGGGTAGGCGAGTTGGTAATTGAAATGCGGTGAAGTTCGTTTGTAAAGTGGGCTCCGTACTGGAGGTCACGAGTTCGAATCCCCCAGACTAACTCGACATTGTGGAGAGGGGCGAGCGCAATTCCTAGTGGTTATAGTGGTAGCCTGCTAGGTTCGACCCCGTGTAACATGAGTCGTGAGGCAGCTCCAGTTGCCAATTCCACTGTATACAAAAAAAAAAAGAAATTACAAACATCTCCTAGGTAAACAACCTACCATCATTAACATATTCACTGAGCTGAAATGCATAAATAGTATAAGAAGAAAACATAGATCAGTTAACCATAGGATATCAGACATATAAGAGAAAATATTCACAGTGTTAACACATCTATTCTCATTAGATCCAAAAGTGGATTTGAGACAAATGCTTATATTCATTCAAATAAAGGTCTATTGAATGCTTTACAACTCTCCTATCTCCTTTGGAGTCCAAAAAAAATATCCTTTACAAGTCTCCGAAGGGAGTATTTATAGGACAAAATTGACCCTTGGGTGCCTTGACTTTTCGCCTTCCCAACTGTTGGCATGCTTTGCGACCCAAAGGGAATAAACGACCTGCGACCCTATGCTTGGCTGCGACCCGCAACTTGATCCTGGCTGATGTGACCTGCGACCCCTTCAGTAGGCTGTGACTTGCAACTTGATCATGGGAGCATGTGAGTGATTGCGAGGTCAAGAACATCTACCTGTTGCTCTTTAAGGAAATTTTTCCATGCTCGATAATTTGCAGAAACCGAAGAGATCAGCGGAGTATCTTCCCTTAACCTCTGCAGGCATTCTAGAGCATTTGGGATCAAATTTTCTCTTTTGATCGTGATTTGGTTAGATAAAGAAGCCAGCTTGGTGTAAATCAAGACTGGCGTCATGATGAATTTAACCAAGTTCTCCTGTGATGCCAAAAGGTCAGGAGTGGCAGCGACTTGCCTGATAGTTTACAGAAATGTCTAAATGTCTTGGTCCACCTGTTCCCATGTCTTTTCCTTGCCCAATGTACCTAGAGAAGGGATGTGGTGTAGTTCAGCCATTGAGTCAATGCTGCTAATCAAATGTTCGTAAGCGGTCATCACCTTCTCCAGGTCTTTGAATAGCTTCTCCTTGGATTGCACCTTCATGTGTATTTGGACCTTATCGTTCCAAGTGTGAATCCAATCTTTCCTGGGCAAAGTATCTAGAGCCTGCATATACTTGTTTACCCATTCCATCATTCTGTCTAAGGCTATGGAGGCTTCTTTTAGTTGCTCATTCCTCTTCTTGGTTTGTTCTTGAGCTCTCAGTAGAGGTGCAACCGTCTGCTTTATTGTAAACAATTCTTCGTATACTTGCCTCATGGTGGCTTCCAGAGTCACAAGATCTCTTCAAATGGTGAGTGGTACTTCATTAGTAAGGGCGTTCCTACCCTGAAGCTGTTGCACTTCTTCTTCTAGTGCCTTTTTCTCTTGCTCCGATTTAGCTGTCTTTTGTTCGGAGTCCTGTAATCTATTTTGTAGGGATAGAATTTCCCTACTCATTCTACTCACATTTTCCTCTGTAGCTGCGGTGAAATCAGTACCAGCTGAGGCTATCATAACTAGATTGGTCCTGGTGTCCAAGAATATATCCTTTTCTGTTATGGCCGTGAGGGGTGCAACAATATTCCTTGCTAAACATCTTCTCTTTTCCTGCCTGATTTTGTGTGTGAACTGGTCATAGGTGAGTCTTGTCAGATCAAACACTTCTTCCTCCTGCTCCTCGGAGGTACCCAGTTTCGAGAGCGCAAAATGCATATTGGTTGCAGGATTCATTTGAGGCACTTCGATGGCTGGCAGCTCCGTCTGTATCCCTGTCACAGGAGGAGGTGTCTTACTGCCTTCGGCGTCTTTGGAATATTTTTTCCCTCGAACTTTGATTTTCTTCCTCCCTTCTCTTTTGCTTTGCTTCCTCTTCCATCTACCACTCTGCTTCTGCCCTATCTTGTTCTTATTTTCATTTGCATTCTGTTTCTACCTTATCTAGTTCTATTTTAAGCTGACGCTCAGCTTCTGCTTTTGCTTCCTCCTCTTCCTTTCTTTTGTGGGCATCTTCCACCTACTTCTTTCTTTGATCTGCGTTTAGCTATTTCTTGTGTTTATCCTCCTCCTCTTTTGCTCTTTCCTTAGCTTCCCATTGAGATTTTTATTCTTTCTCTTTTCGTTGGGTGGAAGAGTTATGGCCTGTGTTGGTTCGGGGCTTCTTGGCTTGAGAAGGCAAGGCTCCTCCTAGCTCGTGGATCCTTTCTTCTAAAGTTTGATCATCTTGATCTTCTTGATTAGTCAAATCCTCTAGAGCGATTTCCCTATCCTTATTGTATCAGTTTTTACCCCATCTTCAACTGGGTATTCAATATGTTGGTAGCTCCATTTAAATTTGGCTTGTTTGTAATGGGCAGGGATCAGCCTCTCAGGATCGTATATTCGGTGAGCCAAGGGAGGCAGACATAATCCTCAGATTTTCTCAGCCTTTGCCTCAACTTATCTGTATAAGCGCCTATAGTGAGTGGTAGGGTGGCCCATGGCTTCTTCTTACCTTTAGTAAGAACCTTTGAAAAACCGACTGTCATTTGGAAACATGTTTCCTGAAGTAGTAGTCGGTAAGTGACGAGTCGGGGCAGTGCATGGGGAGCCTTAAGTGATCCGAAGACTCGGATGAAGGTGCCTTCTACAAAAGGAAACCAGTGTGCCAATTTCGTTATTGTTTCCATGGCCCGCCAGGACATGCACGGGGTATCTTTACCAAACAGTTTCCCGTAGAGTGCAGGGATGAAACTGTGTGAGATTGGCTCTATAGCCTGCTTATATTTGGAGTCCTAGAATACCTACAGCTCCTTGTGGATTGGGCTGGCACGCTCCTGATCCCAGTTGTGTGCCCATCCCTCAAAATGACACCTTGCACAAACTGCATCCAACAGATAAAAGGCCATGTAAAATTCCGATGCATACCCCTTGTTGGGCGCTAGTGCTGAGGATATGTTTTTCTTGAGGGCTGCTATCAATAATCTAGCCCAATTGAAACAGGTGCCGTATACGGTAACAAAGTACATAAGATATACCCAAGAGTCATTGAAAGTGGTGGCATCGGGATGACCGTACATCCTACACAACATAGATGCCACAAACTTGTAGACTTTCCTAAGACCTGCTACCTGATACTCCTGGTCCTTCTTGACCTTGAACTTTTCTGGTTCTTCCCACCATCCTCTCAAGGTTTCAGATATGGGAACTACATGAGTAGTGGCCCATTCCTATGTGAATTTCTGCTCTCAGGTGGCAAGTGCGTAATAGAACTTAGCATCCTGTCCCTTCAGATTAGCAAATGCTTTCCCCTCGTGATTCTTAATCACCCAGAACCTGGGGTCGAAATTTTGTAAGATCCATTCTATGAGCTCAACGCATGGAAATATAGGTGGGTGGGCTCCTGTGTAGTGAAGCTTTGATCTTTTGAATTGAACATATACCTGCCGGTCTGGGAGGTCTTCTAGAAATTCATGTCTTACAAATTCTTGGTGCACTTGATACCAATTCATGCTCTCTCCTTTGCCGAATATGCATGCGGTATCTCCATAAGTAGGGGGAGGAGATATAGGTATTTCATCCTCCAAGATTTCTATCTTCGGAATCTTATTTTTTCTATGAATGACGGAGGCCCCATATCACTTAAGGCTGAGGAGATGGAAATGCACTCTAGCTCTGCTTTTAGGTTCCCTAGCACGTTCATAAAACAATCCCATGATATGACAGATGCCATGTTAATAAATGCTTAAAATGATTTTACCTCTACCCAACTAAGGTCAAGAAAAGGGGTGAACCTGCGACTTAGCGACCTCTCCCCTGGGTTGCTGAGTCGCGCTAGTTTAAAACCTTAGAGAAAAGCGACCTCGCTACTTGGCGACTTGCGACGAGGTCACTAGGTCGTTGAGTCGCACTGGTTTAAATTTTTATGAGGATGCGACCCTGCGACTTAGCGACTTGCAACCGGGTCCTCGGGTCGCTGAGTCGCAAGGCTGCGACACTTCGATTTTAAGCGATATGTGACTTGGAAACTTAGCGACCGGGGACCGAGGTTGCAAGGTCGCAAGTCGCACTAGGGCTGGGCAGATGATTCTCCATGGCGACGCGGTCTGTTATCCTTCTTTCACTTAGAGCGAGAGAGGGAAAAGGGAGGAAAAGTAACATATCAAAGGTAAGAAAACATTGAGGAAGAGACTGACAAAGGGGGGATGGTTAGCTTCATTAACAGGGTTCTGGATGAGATTGACAGAGTCAGGATAATAAGAGGGGAGTGTAAGTTTTACCAACTGGGTCTCAACAGTGGGTAGACTGTGGTTTTAATAGGCTAAGATGAGGGGGTAGAGGGAAAAAATTAGAAAAGAAGGAAAAAGCAAGAGGATCAGGCAACTTACCCGAGAAAAACGTGCTCCAGTTGGCTTGTTAGAAGCGTTTTCGTTCTCTGTCGCGTAGGTGGAATGCGACCTATGTGACCCTTCTATATATAAAGAGGTCACGCGTGTGGGAAATAAATGATGTCACAAAGTCACAACGGGGCTGCGTTGATGAGATGTGTGACCCCGTGACCCTGTGACCTTGTGACCTAGGGGTCGCAGGGTTGCAGGGTCGCATTTGTTTAGTTTTGAGAGTGATACGTGACTTCGTGACTTGACGACCTGATGGGTTGTAAGGTCGCTAGGTCGCTCGTTGGGGAAATTGACCTATTCTGCGACTTGGCGAGCTAAGGCTTTTGAAGGACCAAACTTCAGGCTTGACTCTAGTTTTCAATTCTCAGGGGCTCAAAAATTTAAAAGGGTGAAAATTTGGAGGGTGTTGTAGCGGCAACAACAGGTCTCTAACACCTTCCAATAGAATCCTTCTTGCCTTTTATACATTCTTCTTCTAGGCCGCCAAATCTTGAGCATATATTGCTGCAGGATTAGGAATATCACCGTCTATGAACTCCTTTATCCAATTGTCTTCTAACACTGCTTCCAGCATGTCCTTCCAAGCTATGTAATTTGAACTAACCTCAAAGGAATAGTTGAGTCTCAATCCAGAAAAAAACATCCTGATCTTGTTGCTAGTATTGAAGAGACAATCTGCAAATTCGATTCACCTACGCAAAAAAAACTCGTATTATTCTCTTCTATAGTGATTCCTCCCCTGATACAATGTAAAAAATCCACGTAGATTCAAACTGATAATTGTAATGTGCTAAAAGTGAACTCAAATTCACTACATGAAATAGCTATTTTGGGTTGATTTATTGGTTAACTAGATGATCACTGAGTTTTACTGAAGTCCCACTGCACAACTGACCTTCCACTAGTTCCTCCGATAGTTAAAACTAGTTTAACTAAAAAAACTTGAAATAACTGACCTTGATTGCTACAAAATAGCAATCACACATACTTAACTGAACTCTAACCCCTCTAGCTTGAATTTACTAAGCTAACTAAGTGATAAGAGCCATGTCACACAAGTTAATTGCTTCCAAGTTTTCTGTTGATGTCGAAATTCGAATTTTTTCAATTTGACCAAAGCAAAATCAAATTGAGACTTTCGTGTTGCATTTTTCAACATCAACAAGAAATTTTTCTTCCACACTTCTATCACCTTTCCTCTTTCCAATATCACATGAGATATTGAAGACATAAATCTCCTCTATGACCTCAATCCTAAGGCCTTTTGTGGGATAGATTACTACGGAAGATTTTGAAGTTGCTTTTGCAAAAATATGGGGGAAGGCCATACTTGTGAAGAATTGAGTGTTTCCATTCGATGAAACTATTCAAATAGACTAGAGAGATTTCTTTTGGATTGAAGTTGTGTAGAATCCATTCATTTTCATTTTGCAGAATGACTACCATGATCAACAAGCCAACACAAGATGGTTTGGAGAGAAAGAAGGAAATTAGCCATGGAGTGAAATTTTTAATGAAGAGTAAACATGGAGCCCAGTTAAGGGAAAGAGCAACCTCTCTGAAACTTAAGTTTCACAAAATATAGGTGAAAAAATCCAAAACATTCCAGATGGTAGGCATATTGTATTGGAGAAATGAATGAGAACGAGAAAAGGAATCTTCGTGGGAAAGAATGAATATGGAACTTTTTGTCTGAGGTGTACAAAAATTGAATTTCTAGGTGTAGAGACAGAGATGCCATGGACATAATGGCAAACGATGTTTGTTACACATCAATATTTGTATGCCATATGTACATTGGATTGGTGCTAGAGTCATTACCATTATATAATGTATTGATAAACTAGAAGTATGAGGATAAGTACACAAGACAAGTATGTGAATAGATATAATGTTTCATATTTGACCGATGGAGATTGATGAAATGTTACACAAAATATGACTAGTGGAATAAGTTACACAGAACCAGTATGAGATAGTCCATGCTACGTGACACTTGACAATGAAAAACATACATGAGGTAGACAAAGTAGTCTATTTGGTGACAATTGGATGTTACTTATATATGAAATGTTTCCTAGTTAGGAAACCTCAGTGAAATGGATAATAGAGCAACATGAAAAAGGTCAATTACTTGGAGCGTTACTTGATTTTTGTATGCTTTACTGTATGAAGATACCATATTATATGCCAAAGGATGCCAGAGGAAACAAGCTTAGGTATGACTGAGAACAAAAGTGCACCAGATACGCTAATATTGGAAAAAAATTCATGCCTCGAAGATGCTCCAATGTATGAAAAGGGGTGCTAGAGGTATACTAGAATGTATGTGTTCAGGTGTTAAGAGAATGAATGTGTTTGAAAGGTTTAGAATGAGTTGTATATTTTCATTGAAAATTTTCTCCTCGTCTCGTTTGTCTTTTTTCGCTTGCACTTGTCATTTATGTAATGCAAGAAATGTGCCTTGGAGATGCCTTTGCAAGAGGATACAACCAACAACTGAGATAAACAATAAATTGGAGAATGCAATTATAGAAAATGAGAAGCATTGTAGCTATATGATGTACTCAATTGAAGTTTGTATAGTTCTTTATAAGTAAACTGTTGGAAAACTCAACTCTAAATTTTTTTTTGTTAGTGTTGAAGAGAGAGAGAATGCAAGCGTTCAAAGAGATAACATTTAAAAAGAAAACTGGAAAATAGTTTCCTATGGCCAAATATACATGCATTTACAATATTACCATTGAAGAAGCTTATCTTAATTTAAATTCAAAGTATGTTGGGAATGCTCGTGGATATGGTAGAATATTTTGTTAATTTACATAATCCATATATAGGGGTAGAATTGGTTATGTTTTCATTGTTGGGCATTGGCCTTGGCACCACAAGCAACCAAATAAGCAATGAAACCTAAATTCAACAAAGATTGAGGATCTTGAAATTAGTTTGATAGAGAATTGTAGAGACATCATACTTCCATTCCACATTGATTATCCATGTTGGGAGTAATTATTTAAACAATCAATTTTGTGCTGAAACATATGAAAAATAGCTTGACCTTGAAGTGTAGTCTACACCCTAGTTTTTGAGCAATGGAATTTGTACATGTATAACAGAGACTTGACAGAGATTTCACCTAAGGCCCAATTTATATAGAAGAGACCATGTATAAAGAAAAAGAGCTCAAAGTTCATAGCAAACAAAGAATGAGAATGTTGACATGGTTCATTTAGAGTGGGCATATCGAAATCTTGGAAAGAAAAAATCTATAGTAGAGAAGTGTAGTAGTTTTGACCTCTAGAGATGTGTAAGCCTGTGGATTATGAAAAATTCCAATAAGGATAGAGACATCCAAACAATAAACTTGAAAGTGGCATAGAATGTGATGGAGTTAATGACAGGTTTTCTCTTTGATAGTACATGAAATACTAAGTGAATTTGATATTTATTTAAATTCCTTAGTACTAAAAGATTCCTCATATTCTCAAGAGAATGACTTGGTTAGAAAGTAATGAAAGTAATATTAGTACTATGGTGTGCATGAAAAAAAAATCTAAAAAAAATACATCTTGAGCATGTGGCCTTCTCCATCATAAAAAAATATAGATCCCTTATCATTGATTTCATAGGGGAAGGTAAGAATAATTCTGGAGCAATAAGGAGAATACTTCTTTGGACAAAAATGGGGAGGATCATAATGTTTCCATCAATGCCAAAGGGGGAGATTGTTGGAATTGTTTTCATTGATGGCAAAGGAGAAAGAACAAGATATCTTTGGGTGCAAGATATGCTTGGTATGAAGGATATGTTGCCAGGTATGTCGTAAAGGTTGTTGAGGTTGCATAGAAGCTGAGGTTGCTTGCATATTATTATGTTGTTATATTGCTTGTTGATAACTATTTTGATGATGTTGATGCTTGTTATGCTTGATGACAAGGTATGCTGCAGGGACTACATTGATTAGAGAAGAAGTAGTTGAGCTTGTGATCTTGAGGTATGCTCGACACAAGTATGGCCTAGTTGAATGGAGATGTTGATGATTTTATGACATATGTTGGCTTTCTTATGTTGTTGTATGCATATGATGGTTGAGTTGACATATTGTGATGCAAGGAAAATGCATTATGTAAGGTTAAGGCAATGACAATATGTTGCTGAGGCATGTTTATGTTGACAACAATGTTGATAGGTGATCATCATTGATGTCAACCCAAGCAACACTAGGATATGCCCCACATTCATTGATCAAAATTACATGGAATTTCATGCAGTTTCGTGTCAAGAACATCCTTATTGGATTCTCCTCATCAAAATTTTTCCATTGGTATGTGGCACGCCATGTAGTTCTTCACGGTTTGAGAGATATTCAAATTTGAAGTTAAAGGCCCCAATGAGTGGGTAAAAACCCCAAGGGTGTTGAATTTCCATGATTTTGGTGTCTAGGATAGAATATTAAATCTTAAATCAACAAAGCTACTTTGCACAATGGAACAATATGATGCAGTAAATCAATCAAGTGCACAATAAGAACAATAACAACAATATGTGTAACACAACTTCGTTATATTATCAACATATAATACAACAATCATAATGGCCCTCAAATATCCACAAGTACAAGAATACAATATAGAATGACAATCTTGCTACTATAGTGCACAATCACAGCCTCCATGTTGTATCTCGTCCTGCCAGTCCTTTGAATCCCGATCTGAAACATTTCCTTTATCAATGATCCAAGTCCATCTAGCCACTAAACCTTGACTCTCCAATCTGCTCACTATTTATGCCTTAGTCCATCAAGGGCACAACACATTGAGACTCCTATTGAGTTGTTCACAAATGGACATTGAGACTCCTATTGATTTGTTCACAAATCCATTTTTGAACAACTCACACCTTCCCACTGCTACTCCTTAGCTACTCAGGGACGTCAACCCACTATAGTCTTCTTGCTGATCTGAATGTGATTGAATTAAGTGCTGAAGTAGAATTGATTAATTTCCATCAGTGAATTGATTGTTAACTGAACTGCTTAATGTGGAAGATTGAAGGAAATCTAAAGCATTAATGACTTAAACCAGAAACATATTAAGAATGAAATTACAACAAAGAACATAGAAAAGAGACAACAAACTTTGATTATGGAGTTTGTCCCTGGTGGACTACATCTCAGGGTCCGCTTTCAAGTTGGGCATCCGTTTTATTAGGATTGATCCGAGGAAGTCTTTACACAGAAAAAACACCAAATTTAATGTGCTCGCAGGTACCTTTGGTCATTGAAAAAATAATTCTCTCTCTCCTAGCTTTCCAACGCCTGTCTCTGCGCTCAAAACCACCTCCGGACGACCAAGAAACACTGAAAAAAATTGCCTCTCTTGCTCAAAATTTGAGTACAAAATCACTCTCCTATTGTGTGTTTCATGAAGAAAATATCATGGTTGAATAGGCCCTGGTCTCAAACTTCTAGTAGCCAAATTAGGCATATGGTTTTACATTTATGTGGCATTAGATAATATTAGGTCTCAGTCTAATGAGGGTTCAACGCCTGGTGGATAACCTTTACACCTTGCACATTTAACATAAAAACCCAAATTAGAACCTTATAATATAAATAGGCGCTAACAGTTAGATTAACCGCCCGGAGATTGAGCTGACAGCTTGCATGTGATCGAGCAGTCTAGCAGGTTGCTGACACCTTGCGGTTCCTTCACGCAGGCAGTCTATCTCCAAGTCCATGTGACAAATGCCTCTGATGGTTGCGGTTATCCCTTTCCACACGGTCAGCTCTGTGGTTACTTGTTGTGGTCTCTACATCCGTTCACACGACAAATGTGCGGTCTGATCAACATCCAATGCTACAGTTGACATTTGACATTTTCCGCCACGGTTTCTACTGGCCTATTCACAAGCTTACGGTTCCGACAAAGTCTTCTATGGCAATCAGGACTGTGTGCATTATTACAATGCTTTAATAAAATAATCCAAGCCCTTTTAAAATAAGTTTAATACTGTTAAGTAGGTAAATCCCCTATACGGACAGAGGCGATCCCTCTAGCCCTAGAGAGGGTCTAGAATCAAAGAGACATGATAGAGTGTCGGTTCCTAATTACTGGATGAAAAGAGGACATGGTAGATCGACCTACCTGGAGTCCAATGCTATCGTCGTGGCTGTAGTGGTGGTGGCCTCTCGATACTGCCTCGGCAAGTCACAATATTTCTACAGTCATGCTCAGATACTTGCACATAGAACATCAAACAAGAACAACATATGACATAATAACTTCATTCATAACTATTAGCCAGTCAAAGAGGGCTAAACATATTGCATTAAACAAATGACATAACACAAAATGGGAACCAAAAAATAGTCATGTGTATGTATTGATAGAAGGAAGAGGTACAACCAAAGATTTGACATCGTTGTCTCCTACAGCAGGGTTCACCCGAAGCGCATCTCAGATACTTATCAGGGGATTCAGATGGGATGAAAGCATGGGCTTAAGCTCTCTCAACGAAGTTCCTTCTTGTTCTATCTCTTCAACAATTCAGCTATAGTATACTCAATTCTCCAAGTTCAACTAGCTTATGCAAGGAGAGATAGCTTCTTTTTATAGAGGAAAAGGAGGAGGTTAGGATCCCTACAAAGGTGGAAGGGAGGCCTATCCTTTAGGAGGTTCCCACAAGAGGTGGAAACCATAAACTAAAGGAGAGAGTCCGTGGTTAATTAGTCCAACCACTCCCAATGACTCATCCTCGAAGTTGTTAGAGTGGAATCTCTACCTCTAATTTTAAAAAACATTCCATAAATAGCTCGACGTGGGTGGCTAACTGGGACAGAGCGCCAACTGGCGCAGGGCCCAATGCTAATATTCCTCATCGACGCGATGGCAGAACTGACTACTTGTGCTAAGGCAAAAACAAGGGTTTTTGAAGCTCTGCTCAGGGAATTGTCAATAGAAGGAATATTTCTCTCACGTAAAGGGATGCAATGATGGTCTTTGTAAGGCATGAAGCTTCTAATTAGTCACAGAAATGACCCTCCAATGTGTGAGATGGGGATTGTAGGGATAGTGAAAAAATGATGTGTAACATATGCCCCCTAAAGCATGAGGTTCGAGGGAGAGGGAGGGGCGAAATGCTTTATGAGAACGTGTTCGAACTAAACACCACTGTCGAAAACTTGAAATTACAAATACAACTAATATCTCTGATACATGAATATGTGGTATGGGGGCAACCATCCATAATAGAGTTCATAAAAATTGAGATCTAAGGTATGGACGCAGCCATCCAGCAGTAAGGATCAACAAATAGACTCGGGTATGGTCGCATCCATCCAGAAAGAGTCATGCAATAAGTCATGATAATCCACAAGAATCCACAACCTAGATTTCATCAGAAAAAACCCAGGGTCTTGTGCTCCATCCCGACCCGAACAAGTTCAAATTCAAGCATGAAAATATATGAGTTGAAGTCGAACATGCAAGAAAATCATCTGATTACCAGCCAATGATGGAAGCTATTAATAGACGTGAGAGAAACCACCAATAATGACAATGGCCCTCAAGGTACGAAAGGTATAATCCACGGAATGTGAACAGTGATCTGATGTCGAACACCCACAGAATCACTCGATCAGAGGCCAACGATGTGAACCTTATGTCGAATGCGAAGAACCTACCATTGAGGCATGTAGGCTCCAAGGTACTAGAAGGGAGTCTCTTGATCAGATTCCTGGATAATGAGCTGAAGTCGACAGGAAGTGACCTGGTCGAAGGAGGGCCATAATATTTCCCACATCATCGACACAAGACAGAGGAACATGATGATAGTAAATCAGGACCAATAGAGAATTAGAGGGAGGTTGAAGACTGTAGAGGCAAACTTCTCTTGAACATATCAACGACACGACAATGGATTTGGCAGTATTTGACATCAAGGGTTTTGAGGTCATGATGACGTGGAAAATAGAAAATGAGAGGTCAAAAGAGATTACCCAAGCCCACGGAGGCAAAAATGACAAAATGAGATGTCCCCAACCCGACACGAATGCAGACAAGTGCCATGTTCAAGAGCGACATACTACCAACATAACTAAAAATTGGTTCCATTTTCCCCCACCATTTATGGCGAGTACCCCAATTATTTTTTAAAACAAGCTTGAAGGGGACAGTATATTCTTGCAATGTAAGTTTGTCCTTCGGACAAATCCAACCTAGTACATTTGACGAGCCCTAGGAAGGAGGAACTCGAGTAACGTCATAGTGATGAAGTCCGATGTCATCAGGGTCTAACGAGTCTGACAAAGGGAGAACTCGACATCTTTTCATGTTTAGAGAGTTTGAAAAGAAGGCAGAAAATAAAACTCCAGCATGGCCCTTTTCATAAATAGTCTCTCAGATTTGAAAAGGTAGAAAAAAATATCTGAAAGAACCTCTTAGTCGCGATAGGCTACTCAGTATTCATTTTCGTAATAATCCATCCCAACCTGAAAAAGGGGTAAATGTATACTGGGTAGATATCGTTTCACAACCATTTAACGAGTTCAAAATGACAAGAATATCGACAATGTTTTCAATTTTAGAGAGTCAGAAAAGCGCTGAAAGATGACTCCAGTAGTGACTTTTCGTGTTTTTACAAAGTCCAAAAAAGTATAAAATATAACTCGTTACTTCATCATTGTCGCGTGAAAACCTGTCGCTGCACAAGAGATATGTGTAAAACCCATTTCTCGAATTAATATAATAAAATAATCGAAAAATATGTCTTAAAACCTAATTAGGGTTGTGAAAATTTATAAAATGCCAAAAATGGTAAAAATAATTACTTTTCACTTTTTTACCTCTTGTGGAGCAATAGTTACCCATTTAACACTGCGATTTTGCAGCGATGATAGTGGGCGATCCGATAGACCAATCTCGAATCCGTCTGTTCTAGGTAAGAGACGACATCCTTCCCTTCATTTTGAGTCCTCTTTTAGTGCCTGCAACCTTCAATTTGGATTTCTGAGGAGGAAAATGAAAATTTTAGGGCGTGGCGGTTGGCGCGAGTTTCGGGCACGGATTCATGCCAATCACCCATTTTTCTGAACTGGGGCGCACCCATTGGTGCGACTGTTTTAGAAACAGTGGTGCCATCCACGCAGGCCATATTTTCTGTAAGGGCCCAATTTTTTACATCTCCAAGCTTCTAAATTAGCTAATACTGTCGATATGAACATGCTTTCAGGTAGAAAGGGGCAAAAATGGTAATCGAATGGAAAGAACAAGAACACAAAAAAAGAGGATGAACTTGCCATGGAAAATGAGAGATGTATGGAAGTTCTCAGAGACTGTGGACTGAAAAAATTCTTCTTAACACCGTGTCTCCGAGTTCAACCGGAGCTGCTACAGTAGTTAATCAACATATGGGATGAGGATCAGGAGAAGTTCATCCTTCGAGACCAGGAATTCGAGATTGATGTTTCTGATGTCTACTTCATAACAGGATTATCGCAGAGGGGAGCAGCTACAATCCTACTGGCACCCGGCCTAGCATGGAGAACATGTCCATGGTGATTGACAGGGTATGTCCAGGGGCACGAAAGGGATCAGGAAGTGGGAAAGTCGATATCCAGACTATCCTAGACTTGGCACTAAAAGTAGTTCTACATACCATCACATGAGCTGCGGGATCACAGGCACCACACGTAGCAACAAAGACACAGCTAATTCTTGTTGTAGACTGCTTGAAACTGATCATCTACAACTTGGCAGAGGTTGAGACAATCGACATGAAATGCCAGTTGAAAAAGTGCAAGAAGACCAAATTGAAGCAATTCAGTTACGGGTCTATCCTGGTATCATTTTTCCTGGAACGATTAACAATCTTTCAGCATCAGGAGGTCATAGTCCTGACATCACCAGTGAGGGAACCATGGATGGCCCAATGGGCAGCTCTGATGCCAAGGGCAGGGGTGGTCAACAGATGTCCTGGAGACCAGAGTTCTTTGATTGGCTCTACCGAAAATTGATTGTTGTGGAGGACTGGCCCTACTCTGGTATAGATTTACTGGTGATCCAGACCTCCCACTCCCAGAGGGAGAGGATTGGGATGAAGATTTGGGTAAGACTCATTTGTAATTTTCATGAGTATTATGATTTTTTAACTTATGTATGTTTTGACGTTAAAACCATTCGCTTACAGATGTTGGCCCAGAGAGACCCACAAGCATGTCTTCGATAGCGAGGCGAATCCCTCCTGATTTTGACCCTCGTGGCGAGGGCGGTGAGGAGGAGGAGATCGTGTGCAACTTGGAGGGGATCACACGTGGAGTCCTAAACTATGCATGATTCGACGATGTTCCTCATGCCTACCAGAGGCATACCGTAGGGGTGCCAAACCAAATTCACCGCTTGCTGAGACAACTTATATGGGCAGTAACATGCTACCATGAGCATCACGCTGATTAGACACCTAGGTTTTATATCTGCATATTTTGAGAGACATGATGTTTCAGGATGTAACAAAAACACACACATTTTTTGAATTTATGATGCACACTAATGCAAACATTCGATATATATACATCTATTTTCCTACATGGATCTTTGACATATGATGATGATGTTATAAATTACGCAAATGTCTATCTAATACAATGTTGGCCACTGTATCAGTTAATGCATTTATTCGTCTAGGAATATGTTGATATGTGATAAAATGAAAATGTCTTTCTAGCAAATGAATATGTAAATACAATCTCCAAATGTACAGGTTTCTAACCGAATAATGACCATTGAGCTGAAGAACAACAAGCTGTGAATCAAGATTTACAAGCAATGCATGTATGCCAAGGTTGATTGCCTCGGTTAATAGTTCGAGAACAACACTATACTCAGCGAAATTGTTTGTAGTCTGTCCTAGACAAATACCTTGCAGATCTATCAACTCACCAACATGATTATAAATTACCCAGGCTGCTGAAGACAAATTCCTGGTTCTACGGGAAGCACCATCCATGAAATCGACATAAGGGGTAATAGACATCTACACAATAAGCAAGACCCAATAAGCAGGCAAAATGCTCGCAAAGCACACCAAACCAAAACATGTACAGAAATGAAAATAACACCTATGTACACAAATCATGCATGAATGACTCATGCGTAATATTTTTTGAGATACAACCCATTTTTGGGCTGTTCTAGAGGATGACCTTCGTAATCAATAAGCTCATAGGCCTCATTCTGCAACACACGTTTAATAATTTAGGGCCCATGCCACATGGGTTGAAATTTTCTTGCCCCCAGCTTATCACGAGCTTGGTCATATAGGAGGACGAGATCTCCTTCAACAAAGGAACAAGGGGAAACCGATTGGTCAAAATGAGCTTTGACCCACTTTTTCTGTGCTTCGATAACCAGAGTAGCAAAGCGGCGAGTTTCATTCAGTCTTTCTAAGTAAAGGAGACACTCTTCTTCTGGCGAAGTGTTCGACAGTAATTCAATAGCCAATTTGAGTGAAGGTATTTCAAACTCAATGATAAGAGTAGCTTCTAGACCATAAACCAACTGAAAAGGAGTGAATCTGGTCGCATTCTTAACTAAGGTTCGGTATGCCCAAAGAGCCGAAAATAACATGAGATGCCAACTGGACTTGTGGATCCCAATCGTACTTTGAAGAATGGTGAAAATAACTTTGTTCATGGCTTCAACCTGGCCATTGGCCTGAGGATAGTACGATGTTGAGCTGTTGTGATGTAGACCCAACTTAGAAGTCAACTCCGCCACCATATAATGCCGAAAATGGGAACCGTGATTGGTAATGATGGCTCAAGGGACACCAAACCTAGCAATGATGTGATTGAATATGAATTGAGCAGCTGTCTTATCATCAGCGGCAAGTGTAGGCATTGCTTCAGCCCATTTGGTGAAGTATTCAACGGCTACGATAATATAAGCATGCCCCCCCGGCCAAGTGAGGGTTACATGTCGTAAAATCGATGCCCCACTTCACAAAGGGACCAACGGTAATGACAGGATGAAGAAGTACAGGTGATGCATGCATCTTGCGCTGGTAGATCTGGAAATCATGACATTTTCAAACCATGACAATGGAGTCCTTGAAGATAGAAGGCTAGAAATAACCAACACGAAGAATCTTCTATGCAGTGGCATAAACAGACATGTGACTGCCACAGGCACCACTGTGACAATCATTTAGGGCTTTCTCAGCTTCCTCGAGAGTCAAACATCGGCGGAGTATGGAATCCACTCCGACGCGATAGAGCGTATCTCCGACTATACGATAAGGTTGTGATTGGTGCCGGATGCGTTGGCGGGCATCCTTCATCAACTCAGATATGAAAGTAGAAGTCTGGAGATAGACGATGATATCACCGTACCAAGGATCGAGGGTGATAATAAGGAAAAGCATATCGTCTGGAATGTATTCCTCAAAACGAGATGGAGCAGAGTCTGAAAGGAGGGAACAGATCAAATCAACAAAGACTAATGATTTCTTTGACTTGGCAGCAGTAAATTCCAACTCGAACTCTTGGAGGATGACAATCCACTTCGAGTATTTTCCCCCCAACAATTGTCAAGACAATATGTAGGTCATAGGGTTGTAATCAGAAATCATAGTCATAGTACGCAAAAGGATATAATGATGAAAGTGCTGAATGACCTGAACCGCAGCTAACGCTAACTTCTCGACATGTGCATAGCATGTCTTAGGATCAAGAAGGTTACGAGATAAGTAATAAACAACATGCTTGTTACCATCATCATCGTTTTGTACCAGAACCATGGCGATCATGCTGAAAGCGGCAGCTAAATAGAGGTAAAAATCACGATGATAATTTGGAGGACGCAGTAGAGGAGCATTGACAAGCAATGTTTTCAGTGCATCAAAGGACCTCTGAGCAAGTTCATCCCAACAGAATGGGATGCCCTATTTTAATAATCGTGTGAATCCTTTAGCTACTTCTGCATAGTTAGGTATGAAACGGCGTAGAAAATTAGCCTTCCCTTGCAAACTTGGCAATTTATGTAATGAAGAGGGAGAAGGGAGATTGAAAATAGCCTCAACCTTGAGTGGATCTAGGCAAATTCCATCTTTAGACATGATAAACCCCAAGATTCTACTATAATCAACGCAAAAGACACACTTGTGCAGATTAAGCCAAATGTTGTAGCATCAACAACGAAGAATAATCTGACGAAGATGGTCAGGATGATCCATACGCTTAGCTGAATGAGCCGGAAGGTCATCCAAACAAGGTTGAATGATGTGATGAATATCGTGAAAAGCATACGACATCGCTCACTGAAAAGTGGCCCCAACATTCTTTAAGCCAAAAGGGAGCTTTTTATATGCGAAGGTACCCCAAGGACAGATGAAGGAAGTCTTATGTTGATCATTCGAGAGAATGTTAATCTGATTATAAAAATAAAATCTATCCATGAGGGGAAAAATCTCACTCCCGGCACAGTCATCAATGATTTGATCTGTTGTGTAACCAGCTCCAAAAATAGAAGAAAAGAGATATCAACGCCTTAGAAATGAGCCACTTTGAGGGGGCAACCTCCAATACATTACATAAATGAACAATTCTTGGCTGATACAAATGAACAAACCCTCCTTCTATATATAGGATTCCATGGGGCCACAATATAATCCTAGTGGGGCCACAATGTAATCCTAGCCGACCTAACAATAATAATGTAAGGGCACAATAATAACAATATGGGGGTTACAGGGGTACAATAATAACAATAAGGGGGGCTACACTAACATAATAAGTGGCTACACTATTAATATAGGGGCTTAACATTCCCCTCTCCTTCAAACAAGTGTTGTCCTCAACGCTTGATTATTTCTTGATGCTTCTGTATAAAATTCTCATTCTCCCATGTGAAATATTTTACAGGAAAGTTCTTCCACTTGCTGAGATACTCTGAAATCGATCGTACTTGTCGAGTTCTTGTTTCTATGACTGCTTCATAACTTCTTTCGATGTGATGTTGATCTTCATGTTGTTTCATTAGATTCTGCACCAAAGTTGGGTTATCCTTTGAGAGTTGGAGAACTTGTTGTTGATGCTTGATGTGATCTTCCATTAATTTATCATCCATATTTGCTATTATTTGATCCTTCGAACCATCCAACTTAGCCTCCATTTCTGCTTTTAAACCATCTATTTCATCTTCAATTGCTCTTCGTAAGATTGAAACTTGTTGCACTTGGTACCGTAATTTTGATATCTCATACTGCAATTCTTCCTCTTCATGCGTCATAGTATAGATTTCCAAGGGCTTAATGGGTGTTGAATTATTTTTAGGAGGCATTTCAAAACCCAATACTGAAATATATGCTCAATAGGCCCTTGGAATCAATTCAAATTGATTCTTCAAACAAGACTTATGCAATTCGGAAAAATACACACCTTTTACTTGCTTTAAGGAGCTCGATATTGAAATTGAATTATCTCTGTAATTGAAAATATTAGATATCTAAAATTCATCCCTGTAGTAGCCCTCTGAAGCTTCTTTCAAATGCCACAGGTCTGACTTGATTTTGATGCTCCAAGACAAAGTTGTGTCCAATCTCCCACAATGACCTAATTCTGGACTGGTTCAGTAGAGCGAACTTGTACGACTTGCCACGTGTCACTGTTTTGTCCTTTGTCTCTGAAATTGATAGCGAAGAAACTAAAGGCTACGTACTTGTGACCACTTTTGACGGCACTCCAATCCAATCTTCAGAGAGAGAGTTATTGAACTTTTCCCACGATCACCTCTTTGAGATGAAATTCAGGAGCCTGAAAAAGCACTACCTTCCACAGATCATATCTCCAAAAATATTGCGAACCAAGTTCTGAACTTTTTTGACGAATTTCCTCAGGATTTCAGCTTCGCACCATATGAATTTCAGACTCTGACCCTTCGTACAAAAAACTTTATAGCGCAAATGCCACGATGACCTGTTTATGAGCCTGAAAAAATACCTAACTTCCACAGATGATATCTCCTCAAATGTTGCGAACCAAGATCTGAAATTTTTAGACAACCTTCCTCAAGATTTCAGCTTCGCACCCTAAAAATTTCAGCTTCTGAAGCTTCGTAGAAAAAAAGTTATAGCGAAAATTCCACGATGACCTGTTTGGAGCAGCGAAACCCTAGAATCCAAAGCTCTGATACCAAATGTTGTGTAAGCAGCTCCAAAAATAGAAGAAAAGAGATATCAACGCCTTAGAAATAAGCCACTTCGAGGGGGAAACCTCCAATACATTACATAAATGAACAATTCTTGGATGATACAAATGATACTCTTCTGTAAGGTTCTGCCGGACTGATCTTCTGCGTCTGATGAGCCTATGATGTAATCCTAGCCGACCTAACAATAATAATGTAAGGGCACAATAATAACAATATGGGGGTTACAGGGGTACAATAATAACAATAAGGGGGGCTACACTAACATAATAAGGGGCTACACTATTAATATAGGGGCTTAACATGATCAATAAAGGGAGTAGGATAATTATCCTTAGGAAAAGCTCGATTGATATCATGATAATCAATGCAGACCTGAATCGTTCCCTATTTCTTATCTACAGGAACAATATTAGAGACCCATTTTGTCAAGGGAATCAGATAAATGAAACCAGCTCTGAGAAGTTTTTCGAATTCACCTTTAATGGCAGCAACTTTTCTAGGGTGCACAGGACGAAGACGTTGGCGAACAGGTTTCAAACTAGGGTAAGTAGGAATTTCATGCACCACTATACTAGGATCAATGTCAGGAATTTCTTTGTAAGACCAGGCAAAGACATCACGAAACTTGCAGAAAAGGCTACTGTAAACTTGGACTTCGTCGGAAGAACAAGTGTCCTCGATATGGATGTTCTCGATGATTCCCGGTTTCACGGAAATTTCAATAGGCATTTTCAGTGTAGTATTACTCAAGTTGCCTTTTGTAAAAACGTCATGTGTCAGAACAGGCACTTGAAGCGGAGGAGAAGGAACCTGATATGAAAATTTCTCAAGACACACAGGCATGGCCTCGAGGCCAAGCATGAATGAGGAACAACGATGACCATCATCCCATGACAGATCCCCAAGAGACATATTTTCCACGATGGCTTCATCGGAGGGAAACACTTCTTTTAAAGGATTAGGCGAAGTCGAATCACCAAGCTAGAGGGATTGATAATCAATGTCAAGAGGCATAATCAAAGGAGCACCATCAGAAAATGGAGTGTTTGAAGCCGCAATGAGCTTGCAATAGTCGATCTCAATCAGAATCAATAGCATCGAATCTCCGAAAGAATATATCTGTTCAGGTGAAGGTGTAATCCATGGGTCATCAGATCGAGAGATCATATTGATCTGAACAGTGTTTGGTGGAGGAAGAGGAAAAATACCCATGAGGGCAGGATACTTAAAAGGGCCTGGCCCTATGCTCTCATAGGGAGTAGAAATATTATCCACATACAGAACATTGTTCTCGGAAGAAGAGGTGAAGAAGGACAATTGATCAACAGTAAAAATCTTTCCTTCGTGTGGAAATTTCAGAACACAAAAGAGAGTGGATGGAACACACAACATGGCGTGAGTCCAAATGCGACCGAGGAGAAGATTATAATTGAGTTTAGCATCAATTACCTCTACCTCAACATTGACTGTCTTCCCTTTCAAAGTAATCGGTAAACTAGCGAGAACTCCTAAAGGTTTTGATTCCCTTCCATCAAATTCTTCAAGGGCATTTGGCGATGAATTTAGGGCCGGAGAACCAATAGATTTCCAGCAAGAAGATGAAATGATACAGGTTGATGCACCCTTGTCCAAAAATGCTCGATGGATATCGAGACCATTAATAACCACTTGGATAATAAGCGCAATCAGACGCGGAAGTCGTGGAACAAAATTCTCTAGATCAAAAGAGATAAGGCTAGTATCAGCAGGATCAACCCCACTAATCGCAGACAACAAAGCCTTTCATTGAGATGGACAACTCTGAAGTACTTCTAATGCGGATATCGCAGACGGCGCCTGAGCCAAATCCTCAACAATATTGTAATGCTGAGCGGCTCGGGCGTTGGGATTGCAAGAAGACTTACGGAGTACACCTTTGGAAGGTGGCCGTACAACAGATTCGGCACTAGACCTTTCAATATCAAGAGGGCCAAAAATAGGCAGAGGGGGAGGACCATCAGTGATCTCCTTCCCCATTGCCTGATGCAATCCAGTATAATATTTCAATCGAGTAGCAATAGAAACGACTTTAGAACCATTCATCATGAACACCTGAGAGCCAAATGGGGTAGAGGATGGAGGTTGCTCTACCATCTGGGTCTGTTGAGATGGGAAAGGTTCTTTAAGAATGGCCGAAGTTCCCTGGGTGCCTTTCAGAAACCAACTCACTTCGGACCATCGAGGACAGTCCTTGGTGAAGTGATCTTCATCACAAATCAAACAAGGGTACTTAGGCTTACGTTGAGAACCATCACTAGTACGAGGTTTCGAAGAATCCTGTTTCGGGGTATTGGATTTAACCTTACCTTTACCCGTCTTTTTACCTTTAGAAGCATTATTCACCGGATTGGCCTGAATGACATTAACTTCTGCGGGCTTACCAGAATTCAAGGTGGATTGAGAAGCAACATTGTTGGAAGAAGTAGACTTCGGCTTTCCAGAGTTTGAGGAAGAAGACTTCTAAGAAGTCTGAGATACAGAACTAATAATACCATCAACGGATGGAGTTGCTGGTGGTTTAGAAGTTCCAGGTTGGGGAGCATCAGGCAAGATATCATACAATGCACCAGACTGAGAGTACACAAGATCAAGGTACTGGGCGTAAGCAATGGCTTGTTCCTTGGGCACACATGCCCCCATATCTATGTCTTTTGCAATCTGATTGAAAAAGGAGGTGGTGAATCAATGAGTTAGAAACTGATCAAGAATTTAAAATTTGATCATGCGACGACGATGTCACCACTCAAGAATATGATCCGAGAAATGAGTCACACAGTCCTATTTCAATGAAGTGAGGAGGTGTGTTCCAGTCTCATAGCGGATCGGTAACTGAAAATTTGTAAGGAATGCCAAGGCTAAAGAATTGAAGTCTTGGAAGATGCAATGAGATAGCTCAATGCAACACTTTGCAGTGCCACCAGTAAGAGTTCGCTAGAAAAGACGAAGTCGAATAGAATCGTCAACCCAAGAGTTAGAGGAACACCACAAGTGGTAAGTCATAACATGTGCTTGGGGGTCTTCGCCAACCTTGCCCTCAAACTTAGGACAATCACCAGGAATCTTGGTTGGAACCGAAGGCCAATATGGATTATGAAGAATGGGATCATTCTTTAGCTTTGACACATTTGGTAACTCCAATGTAGCAAGAAATGGTAATTGAGGATTGAAAGTCATTGGAGGTCTTTGATAAAGACTCGTGTTTACATTCCACCCAGTCCAAGAATAATTCTGCTCCCACATATTCTACCCTAGAGGATTATGACCATAGGGGTTAGAAGCATGATAATTCTATTGATATTGGGGTTGAGGACCAAGATACTGAGTCCAAGGAGACCATTGAAGTCCTTGTTGAGAAACTGTGGATTTTGTTGCAGAATGTAAGCATCGCTTTGAGGTTGATTATATACCAATGGAGGTTGATTTTGAGGGTAAAAACCTTGGGGCACACTATATACTGGTTGATATTGACCTTGAGGGTAAAAATTTCCTTATGGTTGAGCAGGCAGGGCCTGCTGAGTAGGTTGAGTAGGCTGCTAAATAGGTGGACCTAGCCAAATCAGATAAACAGGTAGAACCGGCTGCGGAACCGATTGAACTGGTTGAGGATCAGGTTGAAATGAATATTAAGGGCCACCGGGTTGCCCTTGCTGAAGAGGTTGGCCCAATGGTTGTGATGGACCATGTTGTCCCTGATAACCAGGTTGACCCGTAGCAGGACCAGAGGGTTGTCCAGGTTGTAAAAATTTTTGGCCATACTAAACGTGTGGCTGTGGTTTTGGTGCAACACATTATCCATGTGGCAGATAGATTTACCCCCCAGGAGCATAAGATGGTCCTGGTTGATTCTGAGGTTGACCAGACGGACTGTAGGGTTGACCTTGTTGGACCAAAGGTTGACCTGGTGAAGGTTGGCCTTGTAGATCGAAAGGTTGTCCGTGTGGACTAGAGGTAGAGCCCTGCTGAGCCAAAGGTTGTCTCGACGAAGGTTTTCCTTGTAAGCCAGAGGGTTGCGTAGGTAAGCTGGGTCCAATATGAGTAACGATCTAATAAGGATCATAAATATTCTGATAAGGATCAATAGGAGGCAAATAAACAGGATTACCATATACATCATAATGATACAGAAATGAATAAATAGGATTATCAATAGCATCATAGTGATGGAATCGAGGATTGCCAGGAGCTTGGGGCTGCTGAGAACCCTGAGAGCTCTGCTGTTGAGAACCCTTAGAGATCTGCTGCTAAACAACTAACATATACTCTTCAAAAGTAAGGCCTCCAGGAATCACTAGAGTAGTGGAAACTGCACTAGAAGCAGGTGGGGCCTCTGCGGCACGAGATTGTGAGCTACTCGGACCGGGATTGACAGGCCACGTAGGATTGAGAAAAATAGACCTACAAGTATGAAAAGATCTGGACGACTGAGTCAATCCCGATCAATTGGTGTGGATTAAGCCACATAGACAGTAGGTTGGACTGGAACAGAGGTAACAGTAACCGACGAACCAGGTGTCGAAGGTGATAGCCCTAACAAAGGGAGGACTAAACTCTGAGGAGGAGTTAATGTACTGGATTGTGCTATGGATGCAACACCAGACATAATCTAACTCAAGGACCTATATCCAGGTGATAGTGACACCAATGGTGGAGAAAAATGAGTAGACACATGAGGGAGATCTTCAGGAAAAATTTGATATTTTCCTGTAGAAACAGGCATTCCTTCACAGTCAACAGGACTGGATGAATCCATGTTTGAATCCGCCGTAAGATCTTCGAAAAGAGTATGGGGACTAGAAGGTACAACAGCAGCTAAAAACGGTGATCCCGATGTAAGAGGAGGAAATTCTCCTTCTTCCCCAAAACCAGACCAAGCACCTGAAGGAGGCCAATTGAACTCAACTAACTCTTTAGGAGGACATCGAGTAGCCAGAGGCTGGACAGACGGGAGAATAGGCTGCAAAAACTTGGTAGACCTAGTGGACTGAGGGGTTTCAAAAGAAATGTCCAGAAAAGAATCACCACTAGGAGGTAGTGAGGAAGATGAAACTGGTGGTTCCACCACTGTGACTATGTTTCAAAACAGGAAGGAAAAAAGATAACCAATCAAAGGCTCCAAGATCAAAATATAAGGAAAACAAAAAAAGGCCAAGTAATAAAAATTTTAACGGGCATGTGATCGTAGGTAATTAATTTTATGACACCGAAATCAGATTTTCTGTGATAGGTCGCACTTTTTAGGTCATTTCCTGGGACAGGTCATAGTTTTCTACCCAGTACTTGCTACCCAGGTCGCAGAACAGACCCCAAAAAGTGTGACCTGGCCTGTTCATGAGCTCTGGGTACCTGTTAGTTTTTAGTGACTTGATACTTCACCATGACACATTTTATCCAGGAAGCGTCACTTCACTCCTCCTCAAAATCGAATTTCTTCACTTGCAACAATCATACTAGGGGCACCACTTGGCCTCCATACTTGTCCTTGCTCGTGTTGATGCTCGTCATGAGTTACCATCTTGTACTCATGTTTTTATGGTCCCCCATTGGATCTTTAATGTGTGGCAGCACCATCGAGTCACCCTTGTTTAGAGCATCCGAGTTGAGTCATCATCGCATTCATGGAGTCTATCTCGAATCCCTTTGTATCCCGCTATAGTCCTCCATCCTTCATTGCTTGGTCCCTCTCTCATGTCACACATTATGGCCTTCAGTCCCACTATCCCCTATCCCTCATGATATTGTGTTAGTCGCTGCCAAGTCATCCATGCCATTTAAGCTTTAACAAGGGAAGTCGTCCATTCGCTACTCAGTAACCCCCATTTCATCATCATCATTCGTGTTAGTCTGTCAGTCGCTCTACTATTTTCTCTCGTGCCTTAGTTGAGGATCCCTTATTGCCTCACCTATGGTGGACCTCCTTCTATCGACATCAACTCATTCATTCCAGAAGACAGGTCTAGAGGGCAGTGTACCTTGGTTCCAGCTTCCGCTCTTGTTCGGTACCCCGGATCAGGCACAGGGACTCCTTAAGTTCCCTTTGACTTGATTGTTTCTCAGCTCCAGCTCCTTTCAGCATGATAGAGATCCGTATACTTGATGGTTCAGTGATGCAGCAGCTAATATCGACGATTCCCGGGTGTGTGTGAGATGTCGCAACCTTCATGAGGGGGTGGCCTTGCATGTAGCCACCCACATGCCCGGATGACTTCTTCATCGCAGCCTTCGATGCAGATCCATATATTTGATGATGTAGGCCTTCGCTGGTTGCAACGCCTATTTGATTGGCATGTATCAGTTAGATTTTGCGAGCCCTTCCCCGTTTATAGGGGCATTGGGGTTGTATTTGTATCTCATATACTCAGATATTATTGTATAAGTCTTGGTTGTTATCCCAGGCACAACATGTATGTGGGATTCATCGTTGTATCTTTTATCTGGCTCATGTTTATGCTAGCCTGTACTTTACATTTCGGTCCCTTGTTTACTGGATGCACTATTCTTTCGTACTTTGTCTCGGTAGGTATAGGTATGCCTCCCCCGCCGCCTTTAGCACAAGTACCCATTCATAAAAAAAGACTTGTCGCACCTATAAGTCTCATCTCCTCAGGGTCTAGTTCCTCTGCACATTAGTCTACCTTACATTTCTATCTCTAACTTCCCTTTTGATGTCTGGTGATTGAGTTCTTACAATGTACTTTGGTCATACGATTTGCTCCTAACACTTGCACGCTGGGGGGCAATCTGTTACACCATTTTTTGGTCATCTAACCTATTGTCATTAGATGGACCCAAGTATACCATGTAAGACCAATTTTACCCTAAGTAAAATTTCTTTCACTATGTAAAATAACTTAATAAAACACATTTATTAGGTTGTTTATGGTCTAAACAGGAAACCCCAAGGGGAAATATTAAACAAATCTATATTTGTTTAATTTTCCTCATAGAATAATTAATTAAACAATAATTTAATTATTATTCCTGGTCATATTTAACCCAAAACAAGGAAATTAATCTTATTTTCTAGGAATAATTATTTAAATCTTATTTAAATAATATTCCTTGTTAAATATGACTAAATCATTTATAAATAATTAAATAAATAATTATTTATTTAACTATCATTCAACCACTTAAAATGATAAATAAATCATTTATTTATTTATTATTTACAAATAAAGGGATTTGACCCAAGTCAAATGCCTTTCCCCTCCAACAAATATAATAAAATATTCCATAAAAGGTGGATCTAGATTTGGTTAATATTATTTTAATCATGCACCAAGACCTAGAATGACCTAATATTTTGTTATAAATAGAAGGGTTTTTCCTACCATTCATCACCTTTTGTTGCCTCTTAGATCACTCTAGATCTATACTCTTGGTCTGACTTTGAGCCATTATCATTGTCATATTTTCTATTATTTGCTTTGTGAGCTCCCTTTGAGTTCTATGTTTGTCTGGGTTTTCTACACCAACAAGAGAGAGAAATTCTAGATTTGAAGTGCTGAGGACTTCCAAGAACCCATCCCATTGAGGAGAACTAGAAACACCTTTCTTGTTTTCCTCCTAGGTGCCATTAATATAAAATTCTTTTAAAAATATTGTTCTTGTCTTGTCTATTGGATGCATGGAGAAAAACCTTATTTTTACTGCTTAATGTATTTTTATGCATAGATCTGGATTTTTGCAGCATTTGTCTTGATTAACTAACTACAGATCTGAAGATATTAGCAGCCATCTTTTGCTGTTAGGGCTATTTGTTAAGCGCAGCTAAAGTGGTCTTTTTTCGTACACTTCGAATCAAGATTCATACTAACAACTGGTGACTCCACACGGGTTTTCAATTACGACCGCTGTCATTTTTCATATTCCTGCATATCCAGCTACTTCAAACCCTAGGGTTTCTCTTCAGATTTTTGTTTTTTCTATTTTCATGTTGTTTTTCACCCATAAAACCCTCAAACATTAAAATTTCTAACTTCCGTGTGTTTCTGGCCCTATTGCGCAGGTAACAGACATCAGTCGTAACTGAGACGACAATTTTTTCTGAATTCTGTCGTCGAGAGCCCTAGAACTGCAGGTCACACTTTTCGGCCCTACACCTGCGACCTAGACTGCAGGACGCACTTTTCAACCTCAAAATTGCGACCTGGACAGAAAACATGTCAAAACCTGCAACTTGCATTTTTTTCTGCAGTTTTTCTGAACGTTTTCTGGGTTTGTCTGAAGCTTCTGTCAGGGTTTTCCAGCCTCCGTCTTTGCCTGTTTAGACCTGTTCTTGTTCTGGTTTACTCAACTAAGTGGGATTCTATCCCCCTAGGGCTTTAGTACCCTCCACTTTTTGTGGAAGAGTTTTTAGCTATTGCAGGTGTCCAAATTTTTCAGAGTTTCAGCCATTTCTTTTCTAGATCTGATACCTCCTCTTCAGATCCCTTTTAGATCAACTATTTTTCCATTCAAATAACCTCACATAGTTTTTTTTGGGTTTGCCTTTAGGGTCACCTCCTTTCCCCTACTGCCTTTAGCTATTTACCTCCTCTTTTATAGTAACCTTGCCCCTGCCTCTTTGCTGTTTTCTGCACCTCTTTTCAGCAGATTTATCCTTTAGATCCCTGTCCCTCCTGACCTTAGATCTATTGGCTTATTTTTAGTGTGTTTTGACTAGATTTTTTCCCTCTGTTAGACTAGTTTTTGAGAGACCCACCTCGTTGGGTTAGATTGATGCATTGTTAGCTATTAATTTTCTGTTATTTCAGTATTATATGCTGTTCTTTACATGTTTATTTTCATTTATGTAGCACACTTTTTCTTTTTCTCTCAAAACGTCTGGGTTTAAAAATTAAAATTAACACACGCCACACACTCACCCTAAGCGAAGAAGAGCTTGGTTAACACCGCCAGGAAAAGACTTTAAAACATTGTAAAATCAATTGACACTGCACCTTTTTGCCCTTGCTTCGACATTGTAATCTCTTGATTCTACACCTCCCTGCCCTTGTTAGTCGTTCTTCTTCCCTCTGTGCCGTGTTTGTGTTGTCACCATTGCGTCCCCAAGGCGTATATCCTGGAGACTTCTTGGCTTTCATCCTCAGTTGTCGGTTGGTTGACCTACTCCTTCCCGCCGTTGTCAAGTTGGTCCTCCTCCGAGTCCGCACTCCGACTCCTCTTCTGATTCCTTGGGTTCTCCTTTTACTTCTGGTTCTCCCCTTGTCACCTTCACTATGTCTGGTCTGGGGCCAAACACTAGCGGTAATCCCGGCCCTACTGCTGGGAATGCTACTAGCGGAACTGCCACAGGAACTATCTCAGCTGTCCCCTTGCTCCCTTACATGGTAGGCCTCAGTCTCCCCGATTTCAATTAGTTGATCAATGATCCTATCCGCCACGATGTTGGTTGGCCTGCTATGCCAACCAAGATCCCCTCCGAAATTCCCAAGTTCGAAGGCCTTGCTGGAGAAGATCCCTCCAACCATATCCGATACCAGGGAATTCCATCCATTACCGATGATTCCATCCATCTTCAATTGTTCCAACGCACGCTTACAGGCAAGGCTTCTAAGTGGTATGTTGATCAGACCTCCTCTTCCCATACCACCTTTGCGATCGTTGCCCGAGCCTTCTTATCTTATTTCTAGCTCCGTCTCCGATATGAAACTGGTACCGAACTCTTGACCTCTTTCCATCAATCCTCTGCGGCCTGCCTATCTGATCATGTTCAGGAATGGCAGAGAAGAAAGAGCCTATGTCGCACTCCTACCTTCGAATATCGGGTCTACATGGACTGGTTCCTTAGATCTCTCTTACCCACCATCGGCAAAGATGTCGCATCGCATTTTCCCCAAACCGAAGAAGCCGCCCTCCAAATAGCCTTGAAATATGACCTGATCTACGGTTAGTCTGGTTATGTTTATACCGTCCTTCCTGACCTCCCCAGAATCGATGGCGCTAACGCCCCGGGGGCATCTCATTTTTCCGACGGTATCGTTGGAGCTCTTTCTCATCCGTACGCTCAACCTCCTATGGGCTATGGTCTCCCTCCGGGAGGGGCCAGCACCTCCACCACTTTTCCCCCTCCAGGTAGCATGTATCCAGGATACGGCATACCTCATCCTTTTGCCCAACCTCCTGCTTACCTCAATGTTGCCCAACCTAACCATTATCCTTATCCACAGCCTAGTGCCCCAGCTCCTCCAGCATTTGCACCTCTGCCTCCCTTGCCTTCTCAACCCCAGCAACAGCAACTACCACCCTCTCCGGGGCAAGTATTTGCACAACAGGGAGCGACTAATCCTCCTTCTTCTCAAAGGAAGAGGAAAGGAAAACAAAATCAATCTTCCCCTGGTACACGTGGACCCAATCCTTAAGGTATTGACTCTAATGCTACTAACCAGAAACAGGGGACTCAACCCAAGCCGGACAGGCCTATTCGTACAAATAAGCCTTGTTCGTGTTGCGGTGTTTACGGTCATTACACTCACGATTGTCCCCTTTTACCACAGATGCGGTAGATGTGGGAGTCTCAAGCCACATTGCGAGGACAACATGCCTCCCCTACCACTCCCCCCAATGTGGCCACTACTCAACCGGCTGTGTTTACCAATCCTTTCCCCCAACAAGGATTCGTGGCTACCCAACCACCTAACGGACAAGTGGCCGCTCAACCTTCCCCTTCTGGTTCCTCTAATTACCAGATCCTTATGATGAACTTTGATCAACCTCTAACAGTCGACCTTCACCTTCAAACTTAGTCCCGTCAGTACCCCAAGCCCCCCGCTCTGTCTGTCCCTGAGTCCCCTTCTTCAGGTTCTACAGAGCCTCTTTCAACATCCAAGGGTCCCTTGCATATCCCTCAGCCCAAAGTTGAGGTTCATCCCAAGATTCCTAAGGGACCATTATGCCGAAATGCTGCTTCTATTTGAGTTGCTCATTCGTATAGAATAGTAGACGATTTGGCACAATATCCTACTGTGATTTCAACACTGGAACTCCTCCAGTCGTGCCCTACTCAAAAGAAGGCTCTACTATTAGTCATAGGCACTGTAGATCCTGCTGATGACCAATTGATTGTTTTCGATGCTCATTAATCAGAACATCCTCCTCTTCCTGCTTCTGTAGCTTTCCAAATCCCAGTCAAAATCTGGAACGCTAACGTGTCTTGGTGTATCATTGATGAGGGGGCATCCACCTGTGTGATGTTCGCTTCAATTTGGAAACAACTCAGATCTCTTGAGTTGGCCCCTTCCACGATCACCCTTCGAGCGTGGGATGGCCACACCTCCTAGCCCATTGGCCTATTATGTAATTGTCTTATCACTCTTGCAGGCAAGACGGTTTGCGTTGACGTTGAAGTCATCGATGCCCCTTTTGATTATAACATTCTTTTGGGGCGTAGCTACACCTATGCCATGTCTGTTGTCCCATCCGCGGTATACCGCAAGATGGTTTTCCATCATAATGGAAAGATAGTCACCATTGACCAGTTGACATATCATGAGCCAAAATCTCAGACCTCCCCTGAGATGACCATCTCTTCTGTAGCCAATAAGCAAACCGTCGATTATTTGACCAGTGTCTCTCCCGGCGTCTATAAAGACTCCTCTTTGCTTGGAACCTTCCTTGGTCTTCCTCCTCCTCATATCTATGATCCTAGCTTCTCAAATGTTTGCATGATGCAATCGTCCCGGGATGCCCTTAAGTAGCCCGCTTCAGCTAGTCAACAACCACAACCTCCACCTCGCCTGTCACAACCTGCTCCTAGCCCTTCGTCTCAGCCAGTTGGACCTCCCCCTTCTGGCCCTTCTCCTACAGCTGGTACCCATGAGCCTCTTTATCCTCTTGGGATAGTTCCACCAAGCCTCAACCATCTTGGAGCCGTCCCTCCTAGTCATTACCCTGCTGGTTAGATACCGTTCCTTGCTCCCCCTTCCGGCATATATTCGGTTCCCATCATGGCCACCCTGTCTCTCCCCAACTTGACCCTGGGTATTCCCGTCTGGTACCTTGACCCTCCAGCCGCTACCCCACCTAGTCACCCCAAACCCTACCTCGCTTTGACACCGGTTCAACCGATTCCCCTAGCTTATTTCATTGCTACAGTGCCACCAGCACCTCAACAGGACCCTTCTCCTGTTGTGACAGCTCCGGGAAAGAAAGGCAAAGCTCGCAAGGGGGCATCCAAAGACAAGGCCACCCCGACTGACCCTGCTCCTCCTTCGCCCGCAAAGCCTTGCGCCTTGTGTGATGCCGTCAGTCATGCCACCCACAATTGTCCTGAATTGCCCCGTATTAAACCCATGGTTAAAGTCACGTTCACTGAGTCTATGGTCCCTGAACCCTCTGTTCCTTCCTCATCCGCAGCCAAGAACCCAAAGACTCTTTGCACCAACAAACCCTGTGCTCTGTGTGGTGTCCATGGCCATTATTCCCACCATTGTCCCCACCTGACGCATTACCGCGCCTCTTTAGAGGTAGTTCGAGAGTATGAGGTTGAAAAAAATCAATCCGCCTCTCCCATATTTGCGTAGTATGCTTCAGGACAACTTGAGGACACGAATGCTCCCATTGACATTCCCCCTCCCGATGTCAAGATGACGGAGCCTTCGTCCACAATTTTCTACCTATCATCATCCATGAGACCCTTAGTGGAAGTCCACTTAGAGACTTCCCCTGATGTTTCGCTTGACACTCGTTTGATACGCACTGCCGCTCAACATCGATGGTCTTTATACCGCCTTGCCTGTGCTCTTGCTGTCTTTGATGTGAACACTCTCCTTCTGTAGTGATGGTCGGTAGCTTCTGCACGTCGAGGTGGTCTTTCTTCCCTCGGTCACCCCATCTTAAATACGATGACATTATGGAAAAATCACCACCACTTAACCCCAACATCTATTCACCCTTCGAACCCATGTATTGACACCAAATACAACTTGTGGCCATTACATTGAAACCCAATGTTTGGGTAAAGGGGCACCCACATTTGAGAGACCAAGAGAAGCAATTCTCCACAACTCTCCTAGTGTATCTGGTCGTGCCGACTTTAGTACCATTATTCTTCCACCTTTCGAAGAACCTCTAGAGTCCCATATCACTTCAAATCACTCTAGGGATGATACCCCTTATCATTCCCTCATCTTCCATCAGCAACCCAATCTCTTAGACATTGTTGTTGACCAACCTATGGGTTTTCTAGGAGAGCATCAGTTCATTATCTCCAAATCCTCTCTTTGGGATAGTGACCCCAGGTATGCCAACCCGAAAACTTAAAGTCCATTTGATTCATATGTAAATTAAAAAGTTAGTGATAATCCTCTTGGTTCCTTTCTCAGGCTATGTCTCACGCATGTTATTTCCACATCATTAAAATGTGTTTAGATTCCCATTTTTCTCAGCACTGGTGCACAAGTGTTGTTCACAACATGCTTGAGAACACCTATGCCCCTCGACCATAAAAATCACATATCTCGACCAAAAACAACAACAGAAACCCCCTTTCTCATCAGTCCCTTTTCGGTCATTTTCACATAAGAATAAATTAATGATTTCTACCAGTGCCCCACTACCTAGCAGAACGAGACCCAAAAGTGTGACACACAAGGTCATGCTCTGGTGCAGTGGCATTTAGTGACTTGATACTTCACCATGACACATTTTATCTAGGAAGTGTCACTTCACCCCTCCTCAAAATCAAATTTCTTCACTTGCAACACCAATACTAGGGGCACCACTTGGCCTCCATAATTGTCCTTACTTGTGTTGATGTTCGTCGTGAGTTACCATCTTGTACTCATGTTTTTATGGTCCCCCATTGGACCTTTACTGTGTGGCAACACCATCGAGTCACCCTTGTTTAGAGCATCCGAGTTGAGTCATCATCGTATTCATGGAGTCTATCCCGAATCCCTTTGTATCCCGCTATAGTCCCCCATCCTTCATTGCTTGGTCCCTCTCTCGTGTTGCACATTATGGCCTTCAGTCCCACTGTCCCCTATCCCTCATGATATTGTGTCAGTTGCTGCCAGGTCATCCATGCCCTTTATGCTTTAACAAGGGAAGTCATCCATTCGCTACTCAGTACCCCCCATTTCATCATCATCATTGGTGTCAGTCTATGAGTCGCTCTACTATTTTCTCTTGTGCCTTAGTTGAGGATCCCTTATTGCCTCACCTATGGCGGACCTCCTTCTATCGACATCAGCTTATTCATTCCAGAAGATAGGTCTAGAGGGCAGTGTACCTTGGTTCCAGCTTCCGCTCTTGTTTGGTACCCCAGATCAGGCACAGGGACTCCTTCTTTCCCTTTGACTTGATTGTTTCTCAGCTCTAGCTCCTTTCAGCATGATCGAGATCCGTATACTTGATGGTTCAGTGATGCAGCAGCTGATATCAACGATTCCTGGGTGTGTGTGAGATGTCCCAACCCTCATGAGGGGGTGGCCCTGCAGGTAGCCCCCCACATGGCTGGATGACTTCTTCATCGCAGCCTTCGATGCAGCTCCATATATTTGATTATGTAGGCCTTCGTCGCTTGCAACACCTCTTTGATTGGCATGTATTAGTCAGATTTTGCGAGCCCTTCCCCATTTATAGGGGCATTGGTGTTGTATTTGTATCTCATATACTCAGATATTATTGTATAAGTCCTAGCTGTTATCCCAGGCATAGCATGTATGTGGGATTCATCATTGTATCTTTTATCTGGCTCATGTTTATGCCAGAATGTACTTTACAGTTCGGTCCCTTGTTTACTGGATGCACTATTCTTTTGTACTTTGTCTCGGAAGGTATAGGTATGCCTCCCCTGCCTCCTTTAGCACAGGTACCCATTCATAAAAAGAGACTTGTCACACCTGTAAGTCTCATCTCCTCAGGTTCTAGTTCCTCCGCATATTAGTCTACCTTACATTTCTCTCTCTGACTTCCCTTTTGATGTCTGGTGATTGAGTTCTTACAACGTACTTCGGTCATACGATTTGCTCCTAACATTCGCACGCTGGGGGGCAATCTGTTACACCATTTTTTGGTCACCTAACCTATTATCATTAGATGGACCCAAGTACACCATGTAAGACCAGTTTTACCCTAAGTAAAATTGCTTTCACTATGTAAAATAACTTAATAAAACACATTTATTAGGTTGTTTATGGTATAAACAGGAAACCCCAAGGGGAAATATTAAACAAATCTATATTTTTTTAGTTTTCCTCATGGAATAATTAATTAAATAGTAATTTAATTATTATTCCTGGACATATTTAACCCAAAACAAGGAAATTAATTAGATAAATCCTTATTTATCTTCTTATTTTCTAGGAATAATTATTTAAATCTTATTTAAATAATATTCCTTGTTAAATATGACTAAATCATTTATAAATAATTATTTATTTAATTATCATTCAACCACTTCCTTAAAATGATAAATAAATCATTTATTTATTTATTATTTACAAATAAATGGATTTGACCCAAGTCAAATGCCTTTCCCCTCCAACAAATATAATAAAATATTCCATAAAAGGTGGATCTAGATTTGGTTAATATTATTTTAATCATGCACCAAGATCTAGAATGACCTAGTATTTTGTTATAAATAGAAGGGTTTTTCCTACCATTCATCACCTTTTGTTGCCTCTTAGATCACTCTAGATCTATACTCTTGGTCTGACTTTGAGCCATTATCATTGTCATATTTTCTATTATTTGATTTGTGAGCTCCCTTTGAGTTCTATGTTTGTCTGGGTTTTCTACACCAACAAGAGAGAGAAATTCTAGATTTGAAGTGCTGAGGACTTCCAAGAACCCATCCCATTGAGGAGAATTGGAAACACCTTTCTTGTTTTCCTCCTAGGTGCCATTAATATAAAATTCTTTAAAAAATATTGTTCTTGTCTTGTCTATTGGATGCATGGAGCAAAACCTTATTTTTACTGCTTAATATCTTTTTATGCATAGATCTGGATTTTTGTAGCATTTGTCTTGATTAACTAACTGCAGATTTGAAGATATTAGCAACCATCTTTTGCTGTTAGGGCTGTTTGTTATGCACAAATAAAGTGGTCTTTTTTCGTACACTTCGAACCAAGGTTCATACTAACATAGTTAGTCACAGAAATGACCCTCCAATGTGTGAGATGGGGATTGCAGGGATAGTGAAAAAATGCTGTGTAACAAATACATATGGGTTTTAAAATTTAGTTCTTAATGTGTTGCACTAGGTTTTAACATATTGTTTGGTTTGCGCTAGAACTTAGGCCTATTAAATTTGTAATGTGTTACACAATATTTTTTAGACTTAGGTGTTAGGTTTTAGACTTAAATGTTAGATCTTAAGTTTTCGACCATGGCCTTAATGTCTTAGTCCATAGGTACATGTCACCACTTCACCTTTACATAATGAAACCATTACATCACCATGAACCCACATACACCATGACACCAATTTCGAACCACTCTTTAACCATGACATCATACTGAACCATGACGAAGTACTTTCATCTGGAATATTGGAGGATGAACTGAATGATCTGAAGACTAAATTGGACATCAGACAAACTGGAACTGATTGGACCTCACTGTCGATCTGCAATGAAGCAAGATCCTCTTAGATCACCTACATTGCTTCAATGAAGACTAATATAGGACACAAAGGGCTGCCACCTATCACTTAAATATGTCCATCTCCCACAATGAACATGGTCTAGGAGGACTTACCACCATCTGATGTAGATGTCCTTTTCCACACATAAGTATAGGGCTACTTATAACTTCTCCTGGAAGATCAAACTCTTGAGCTCTTCTTTTTCCACTCAATCAACCACCTATGTCCATGAAGATGGTGCACACCGAGATCCAACTTGGGCACTATCATGCTACCCTCCAACAAACCATAAATTCCCAATCCACTATCCACACTTAGTCCACTCACACGCTATCCTTCAATAGACCACAAGATACCAATCCTTGCTGTAGCATCTACTCCTAGTTAGGGCATCTAAGCTTATAGGAAACCCTGCTCTTGGCTGCTAACAGACTCCTCAAATCTGCCTCTCCAAGGACACCATCCACTTACAAGTCACATCCACTTAAGAGGACTAACATACCTCTATTCTGCAACCTCCTACTACTCCTCTTGACACTTGTACTACTATTGGAGAACTTTCTCTTTGGGATGTCCTAGGACCTCATTAAGTCAACCATCCAAATTGGTCCAAAACTAGACCCAACACAAGGCAATAATGGAGAAATAACACACCTTTCAACTGTTGTCCATGGATTGAAGTCTAATCATTGGTTAGGGCACAATAGCAACCCACATCAACTCTCCATCCGTGACCAAAACATCCACAAACACTGTGGCCTCCTTGAATCTACAAGCCTCTGCCACTCGTTGTCTTGTTAAGCACCTACAACACCCTATTTAGGCTTGTTTAGCCCTCCAAACAACCACCATAGGTCTGTAGCGTAGTCTCCATAGTTTTGTGATCTCCTCAACTTGTTATAGTAATAAAGACCACTCAAAAATATGCCCAGAATAACACCCTTATCCTCGACCTACCTGCATATTTACACGCCCTTCAAATACTCACAAGAGAGCCCTAAACGACTCCTCTCTTCTTCATTAAAGATAACTCTATCTGCAACCCAAAATAGCGATATATTTCTCCTAGAGGGAGACCCTTAATAACTCTTTTGCTTGCCCATAATTTCCATCCATAACCTAGGCCTCCTGCCTATAGGTAATCAGCTCCCTAACAGTTTAGAAGGAGGCATAAACTATTGCTTCCTTCACCTTCGTTGGGATCCTCTCTACTGAGGCCAAAACAAATATATTAAGGAGGTCAAATTACTTGTGTTTCTCCCTTGGATATCTCTAATAAACTCATACACACCTCTTTATACAGGATTCTCAAGGGCTCCAACACACGCCCTTGGTTGGTTTATACAACTGTCATTAGGCCTCTAACAACTAGGCTAACTTGACTCCATCATAGACAATCCCACACATGACATTCAAAAATTAATATCTAAACTTCTACAATTCATATTTCGATGATTCTCATTGTGTCTAGTTTGTCTAAGTGTCCTCTATCATCTCCATCCATCATATGTAGAAATATCTCCACAATTTTGACCCAGCAACTTTGGGTGAAAAACCCCAAGTTTGGATTTCAGCCCCACAAGGCCACTTGTGGAGCTCCTTCCTCCAAAAACTTGATCCTCAATGCTTGGAGTACCTCCCAAGCTACAAATTTCAACACTCCCTCTTAGCAAGGGAGATACTTCCAACACTAGGAAGTATCCATCATTATCTCTGACAACACTAGCCCATCTAACGTCCATCACTGCAACATACTCTATAGAATGAACCTACAATATCGATAGTGCCTCTGCATCATCACAATTGAAGATCCCAAACCTTCATTGGGCTGCTCCTTCTGAGGCTACACTCTCTGAGCTTACTGGCTCACTCTTGAAAGCACTCATCCTCCTGGATCAAATACCACTCATGAAAATCCCTTCAATATTGGTTATGTAACATCACGATCTGATGAAGACTCTAGCCTACCAATATCCACTCCATCACATGAATAAATCTTGATCATCCTAATCTCATCCATGCCAAAGAAATCCTTTAGTTATCCCAACCATCCATGATAATACATAGGAGGTGCACGATCTACAAACCATCACACAACATACTGAAGTGCACTAGGTTCACCACTGATCCACTAGAACTCCCAAACCACCTCACCATGTATCCTATCGATACCACATCTCCATGTATTCATCTGAACCTTATGCTACATGATTTAGACACCCACATCTCCCTCTGAGTTTTTCTCCTCTGCACACTCTGATTCACTGTCCCTCAAAGTAGCTCAGACATGCTTGGATACCATGTTGAATTTCCATGGTTCTGGTGTCTGGGATAGAATATTAAATCTCTGACCCTACCAAACCAAGAATATTAACAAAGCTAATTTGTACAATGGAACAATATAATGCAGTAAACCAATCACGTGTATAATAATATAAACAATAACAACAATAAAAATATGTGTAAGCCAACTTCGTTATATTATCAACATATAACACAACATTCTAGGGATCCCGTACAAGGGATAATGGCCCTCAAATATCCACAAGTACAAGAATACACTATATAATCACAATATAGCTACTCTAGTGCATAATCACAGCCTCTATGTCATATCTCGTCCTACCGGTCCTTCGACTCCTGATCTGTAGCACTGCCTCTATCAATGATCCAAGTCCATCTAGCCACTTAACCTCAACTATCCAATATATGCACTAGTTGTGCCTTAGTCCATTAAAGGAAAAACAAATCGAGACTCTTGTTGAGTTGTTCACAACTCTGTTTCTGAAAAAATCATGACTGCCCACTATTTCTCCTCAACTTCTTAGGGACTTCAGCCCACAATAGTCTTCTTACGTTGCTTCAATGAAGGCTAACATAAGGCACATGGGGCTACTGCCTTTCACTGCAAGATGTACATCTCCCACAATGAACATGAGCTAGGAGGAATACCCATAATTTCCTATAGATTTCCTTCTCCACACACAAGTCTAGGGCTACTAAAAACTTCTCCTAGTTGATCGAAGCCTTGAGCTCTTCTTCTGCCACTCTAGCAACCACCTACATCCATGAAGATGGTGCATACCAGGCTCCAACTTGGGCACTATCACGCTTCACTCTAATAGACTATAATTTCCCAATCCACTGTCCACACTTGGTCCACTTTGATGGTTCCCTCCAACATACCACAAGAGACAAATCCTTGCTGTAGCATCTGCTCCTAGTTAGGGTATCCAACCATTTAGGAAACTCCTCCTCTTGGCTGCTAACAGACTCCTCAAATCTTCCTCTCCATGGACACCATCCACCTGCAAGTCACATCAACTCAAGAGGACTAAAATACCTTTGCTCTATAGCCTCCTACTATTCCTCTTGACACATGTACTAATGTTAATGACATTTCTCTTTGGGATGTCCTAGGAATTCATCAAATCAACCAGCCATATTGGTCCAAAAATAGACCCAACATAGGGAAATAATGGAGAAATATCATACCTTTCAACTGTTGTCCATGGATTGAAGTTTGATCACTGGTTAGGGCACACCAATAACCCACAACAACCCTCCATATGTGACCTAAACATCCATAAACAATGCATCCTCCTTAAATCTATAATCCACTGCCACTCATTGTCTTGTTAGGCACCCTATAACTCCCCATTTAGGCTTGTTTAGCCATCCAAATAGTCACCACAGGTCCGCGAACTAGTCTCCACAGGTTTTTGATCTCCTCAAACTGTTACACTAAGAAAGGCCACTCGAAAATATGCCCATAATATCTCCCTTATCCTCAGCCTACCTACAGATTTCCATGCTCTTCAAACAATCACAAGAGAGCCCTAAACAATTCCTCTCTTCTTTGCTGAAGATGCCTCTACCTGCGACCCAAAAAAAATATGTATTTATCCTAGAGAGAGACCCTTACTAGCTCCTTTTCTTGCCCAAAATTGCACTCCATGACCTTGATTTATTGCTTGTAGGTGCTCGACTCTCAAACACCCTAGAAGGAGGCACAAACTATCCCTTCCTTCACCTTCACTTGGCTTCTCTCTACTATGGCCAAAACAAAGATATTACGGAGGTCGAACTACTTATGTGTGTTGCTCCCTTGGATGTATCTAACAAGCTCATGCACACCTCTTTATATGGGATTCTTAAGGGCTCCAACGCATTCCCTTGGTGAGATTATACAACTGTCATTAGGCCTTTAACATCTAGACCAACTTGACTCCTTCATAGACAAGCCCACACATGACATTCAAAAATTCATATCTCAACTTATATAACTCATATTTCAACCATTCTGATTGTGTTTGGTTCATCTCGACGTCCTCTATCATATCCATCCATCACATGTAGAAATATCTCCATGGTTTTGGCCCACCAACTTTGGGTGCAAAACCCCAGACTTAGGTTTCAAGCCCACAAGGCCACTTGTGGAGCTCCTTCCTCCAAACCCTTGATCCTCAAGGCTTGGAGTACCTCCCAAGATACAATTTCAACATTCCCTCTTAGTAACAGAGGTACTTCCATAATTAGGAAGTATCCATAATTATCTCTGATAACACTAGCCCATATGACGTCCATCACTGCTCCATACTCCTTAGAATGAAACTGCAATCTCGGTAGTGCCTCTGCCTCATCACATCTAAACCTGAAGATCCCAAACCTCCATTGGGTTGATCCCTCTAAGGCTAGACTCCCTTTGAGCCTACTGGCTCAGTCCTGCAAGCACTCATCCTCCTGGATCAAACACCACTCGTGCAAATCCATTCAATCTCTAATATGAAATATCACGATCCAATGAATACTCTAGCTTGCCAATATCCAGTCCATCACATGAATAAATCTCGATCATCCCTATCTCATCCATGCCAGAGAAATCCTCAAGTTGTCGCAACCATCCCTGACAAGACATAGGAAGTCCACTATCTGCAAACCACCACATAACATAGTGAAGTGCACTAGGTTCACCACCGATCCACCATAACTCCCAACCCATCTCACCATGTAGCCTATCAAGACCACATCTCCATGTCTTCAACTATACCCTATGCTCCATGATCTAGAAACCCACAACTCCATCTGAGTTTCTTTGTTGTGCACACTTTGATTCACTATTCCTCAATGTAGCTCAAACATGCTTCGATATCATGTTGAATTTCCACAATTCTGGTGTTTAGGATAGAATATTAAATATCTGATGCTACCAAACCAAGAATCTCAACAAAGCTACTTTGTATAGTGAGACAATATAATGAAGTAAATCAATCACGTGCATAATAAGAACAATAAGAACAATATGTGTACCCCAACTTTGTTATGTTATCAACAAATAATACAACAATCTAGGGCTCCCGTACAAGGGATAATGGACCTCAAATATCCACAAGTACAAGAATACAAGATATAATGACAATAGTGCTACTCTAGTGCATAATAAAAACCTCTATGTTGTATCTCATCCTGCTAGTCCTTCGGCTCTAGATTTGCAGCAATGCCTCTATAAAAAATCCAAGTCCATCTGGATACCAAACCTCGGCTATCCAATCTGCTCACTAGTTTTGCCTTAGTCCATCAAGGGCACAACACATCGAGACTCCTTTTGAGTTTTTTCACAATTTTTTTTGTGAACAATTGACAATTGCTCCTTATCTACTCAGGGACTTCAACCCACTATAGTCTTCTTGCAGTGCTTCAATGAATACTAACATAGGGCAAAAAGGGCTGCCACCTATCACTGCAAGATGTATATCTCCCATAATGAACATGGGTTAGGAGGACTTCCAATCATATACTATAGATATCCTTCTCCACACACAAGATAGGGCTACTCAATATCGCTCCTAGATGATCATACCCTTGAGATTTTCTTCTGCCACTCTAGCCACCACCTAAGTCCATGAAGATGGCACACACTGAGCTCTAACTTGGGCACTATCACGCTGCCCTCCAACATATCATAAATTCCAAATCCACTATCCACACTTGGTCCACTCTCATGTTTCCCTCTGATAGACCATGAGATACCAATCCTTTTTGTAGCATCTGCTCCTATTTAGGGCATCCAACCATCTAGGAAACCCCTCCTCTTTGTTGCTAATAGACTCCTCAAATCTACCTCTCCAAGGACACCATCTACCTGCAAGTCACATCAACTCAAGAGGACTAACATACATTTGCTCTGTAATCTCTTTCTTCTCCTCTTGACACATGTACTATTGTTGATGAACTTGTTCTTTGGGATGTCCTAGGACCTCACCAAATCAACCATCCAAACTGGTCCAAAACTAGACCCAACACAAGGCAAGAATGGAGAAATAACATACCTTTCAACTATTGTCCATGGACTAAATTTTGATCATTGGTTAGGGCACACTAGTACACCACATCAACCCTCCATCTGTAACCAAAATATCCACAAACATTGTGGCCTCCTTGAATCTACAAGCCTCTGCACTCATTGTCTTGTTAGGCACATACAACACCATGTTTAGGCTTATTTAGCCCTCCAAAAAACCACCATAGGTCTGCGACCTAGTCTCCATAGGTCTGTGATCTCCTTGACTTGTTACAGTAAGAAATACCACTCCAAAATATGCCCTGAATAACTCCCTTCTCCTTGGGCCTACCTGCAGATTTCCACACCCTTCAAACAATCACAACAGATCCCTTAACGACTCATCTCTTCTTCACTGAATATGCCTCTACTTGCAGCGCAAAACAAAGATGTATTTGTCCTAGAGCGAGACCCTTACTCACTAATTATCTTGCCCATAATTTCCCTCCATGACCTCAACCTCCTTCCTGTAGGTACTCGACTCCCAAACATTCTGGAAGGAGGCATAAAATATGCCTTCCTTCACCTTCGCTAGGCTCCTCTCTACAACAACCAAAAAAAAGATATTAAGGAGGTATAATTACTTACTTGTGTTGCTCCCTTGGATGTCTCTAATAACCTCACACACACCTCTTTATACAGGATTATCAAGGGCTCCAACGTATGCCCTTGGTGGGCTTATACAACTGTCATTAGGTCTCAAACAACTAGGTTGACTCGACTCCTTCATAGACAAGCCCACAAACAACATTCAAAAATTCATATCTCAACTTCTACAACTCAAATTTCGATGATTCTCATTGAATATAATTCGTCTCAACGTCTTCTATAATCTCCATCCATCATATGTAGAAATATCTCCATGGATTTGGCCCAACAACTTTGGGTACAAAACCCCAGGATTGGGTTTTAAGCCCAAAAGGCCACTTTTGGAACTCCTTCCAAACCGTTGATCCTCAAGGCTTGGAGTACCTCCCAAGCTACACATTTCAACAAAGAGGTGGTGACATGACACTCTTTACTTGGTTGTTTTTCATTAGAAATCAATCATAAGGGTTATTTAACATGTTTTCTGGAGCAATCATTTTGAGGAGGGCATAGAAAGTATTTTGCACCAATAAGAAGCCTCCCTCATATATTAAAGACTAAATTCATTCACTAAAAGGGCAGTGGTATTCCTTGCTTAGGATACAAGGCATGGAAAATTCAAATTTACTCCTAAAAGTCCTCCAACATTCAACTATTTGAAACCCATTCTATTTAAAGGACCATCTATAAAAATAGGTCTTTATCTCCCTCCAATAGCAATCACTTTAACTGTTAGAAAATTAACAATTACATAGCAATGAAACACATAAAATATGCGAAAACAAAAGCACACAAAACACATAAAACGAGAGAGAGCAAAATGAAGAGACACGACCTACATCAGATCCACTGTAATATCCTCTGTTCTCTCTCACAATCTCCCTATCTATTTCTCGCTCTGAGAATACACATACAATACAAAGCCACAACACAATACCCTCATACAAGCGAGGGGTTTCCTTCTAGGGAAAAAAACCCTAAACTAAACATAACTTCTACCGTCAGATCATCCGCCTAATGAACAGCCCAGATTGACTAGAAATTACTATACTTTTACAAGGCAATTTTACATATGTTTTTAGCTTCAGGGGCGCTGCCCTCGAAACCCCCCGCCAGGGGGGGGGGCTCCATAAAGTCGCAGCACCCCCCCCAGGCAGCGTTTAATTACGGGCGACATTGTCACCCCATTAAGGTACAGGGGTCCAACGCTGTGATACAAAATAAACAAGATAATCAGGCTCCACACCCAACATTAATACATTATCTTGTGAAGAGTCTCTAAAAATTTTGACCCCTTATGTAGAACATAGATATATTAAACGAGTGGGCGAGGATAATTCTGTTTGGTTTTTATCTTGGATTAATTTTAGGCCTTCTTCATCTCCAAGTTCGAGCTAGAAAGGAGAAAGTTTGAGCATAGTACAAAGCACTTTTTACTAGACTTCAACCCTATTTTAAAGTCATATGCTGAGATATTTTGAAGTGCATATTTGTTTCATTTTAGTTTTCCCGCGGCCCCTTGAACAAGGAAAGGTTAATGAACATTGTCGAAGTATAATGACTTGTCTGTTGTGATTCACCCCTTTTAGGGCATTAAAGCTCCGAACTAAAGAATACTTCAATGCCAACAAGGGTACATCCCTAACAACACACATAAATTTATAAACAACAAATATTATTCACATAATTTCAGCTTTTGGTCCTCAATAGGGAACTTTTATATGAGTTTGCCAAGTGTATTTTGAAAATTGATCAAGTCACTATAGAAGTAGGCCATGGTGAAGTCTCAGTGTGATCTGGGTTTCAATGTAAAATATTTTTGATTATTAAAATTCTAAAGCAGAGTATCGATTTTACAAGGTGATATAGATATATTTATTTTACTTGTCAACAGATCAAGCTGGTCTATACAACATTTTATTCTTGGTGACAACATTGTGTAGTATCACTGTCTATTCAAAATCTAAAACATTGTGTTTTGCATTGTGTCAAAATTCGTGAAGGTTTATCAATTGAGTCATGATGTTGGCATATTTCAACTTAAGCATTGGATCTATGGTCTATGTCCGAGGGATAAGAGTGTTCTCTACAAGAAGCAGCGAACCTTGTAAATAAATGTTGCACAGTGATGAAGGACATACCTTACAAAATCCACTTCTCTTTGGATAACGAAGGTTTATGACTAGTTTATATAGTTATATATCTACAAAATGGAGTTACTTGAAGAAAAAGTGAGACTGGGACTTTGATCACCCATAGTGAAGTTTGAACTTCTTCAGTGTCTTTTATTGCAACAATACAGCAATCATCATCTTATTGTCATATTTTAGTAAGGCCCCATCATTCATAGAAATGATATCTAATTATTGTAACATTTGTTGAAGAAAGGGTTTTGAAATAAGGGAATTTGAAAAGATCTATCATCAACAACATTCACTTCAATAGGATCCGTGATATAGGTGGCTCTAGAAAGGCTAAAAAATCAAAGGTGGCCTTGGAAAAGCTCAAAAATAAAAGTCCTTAGATTGCAACGAAACTAGGATCATATCAAAGTAATCGTCACAAGCTTTCCACTGGTTCAGATGACACCTCAATCCGAGTTTGTTTGCAAAAGTTATGGCTAGTTAAAGTTTTGGTCAACTTGGTCCATTAGCTAAATTTAGTAGAGTGCTAACTAAATTTGGATTCTTGCTAAATCTAGAGATTTGGCTAAATTTGGAGGTTGTTAATGAGGCAACAAATTGGCACTTCACGATGATGATTTCCAGCGAACAGAAATGGCGACATTGTCACGTACTTAATTTTTCCGGCGACCCTTAAAAGCCGACGAACGATTTTTGATCCATTGTTTTCAAACAAGAAAAAAATTATTAAAAAAAGGTGGATGGCGAGATACCACCCCCAACAATATGAACAATATATAGTGGGGGCTGGCGCCCATAACCTTGACTCCGGACCCAGCCCATCATGACAACAACATACCATATATTAAAAAGAGGGCTCAGTGGGGATTGAACTCGCCCGACCGAGCTGGTCGACTGGCCTAACGGGTGGCCCCATTCCCCAAAACCACATACCAAAACTTAACAACATGAAATGGGTGGGTATTGAACCCATGACCCACGGGAATCACAAGCGCCCATAAATAATTCGCCAACTAACTGGCCAATGGGCAGTGCTTTGATTTATTTGTCGAGAAACATTTATTAAACCGAATTTAATTTGCGCACCCGACGGAGAACGAAGATTAGAGGCAGAGCACAGAACCTTGAGCCGTACACAAAATGAGGCATTGAACCCTAACGCAGGGGAATCATGAGGGATCTTTAAGATTCCCTAGGAGCCAAATTTTCAGAGTGTCAGAATTATGCCATGTTTATACTGAAATGAACCAGGATTTCACCAAGAGTATGATGGAATGATATGTTTTTTGATATGAGTATCAGATTATTTAGGAGCATAATATTGAGGGCGGAACCTTGATGCAGGAATCTACATGGAATATGTAAGATTCCTTGGAGGCCCGAAATTGATAGTTTCAGAACGAGACCAACTTTATACTCATTTTTATCAGTTTTTTGCAAGGAGCATAGTGGTGAGGTCAAATTTTTCATATGGGCATCTGAATTCCAGTCAACCAAAGGGAAGGAATCTTTTTAGAATCTTTGAGATTCTCGGGGGTCCATATTTTGAGCAGAGCATAAAGGGGTCAAGTTCACAGTCAAATTTCACAATTTTTTGCTAGGAATTCAATTGTGTAGTCCATTTCCTCAGCAAAGGTGTGAATTTTTAGGTCATCCCCAGAAGTGGAGGCATAAGATGCACTAATGCCATGTCTTCTTTTGATTTTTTCCGAGATGATGATTTGATGTTGAGATCCTTGTTTTCCATTTTGTTGGAGGATACTTGTATGCCACTTCATGTGAGAGTTTAATATTTCTTCATGCTGAAGGAAAGCTCATATGAGTGATATTGATTATAGAATAATGTCTCGTGGAGAGACATGCCACTCTAGTTAAGGAAGTTCATCCTTTTATTTGAAAAATAATGCATCATGTACTCATCATCATCTTGCAGCAATTAATGAAGTGTACTCTCCACTCCTGAAACCAGACCCAGAAACATAACCCACACTGGGTGAACTTAGTTATCAACTTGAGAGTGCATATTTTTCTCATAGTTTCCTTTTATTTCCACTTCTTTTATGTGTATGCATCTTAAGGTTACATTCTCTTTTAAACACAATTTTGTATGCATCCTTGAAGTAAAAAGATCCAGATCAATTTTGGTACCAGAGTAGGTCTTTTGCTAATGTAGATTGCAAGTGCATGATAACAAAGGAAAATATTCAAAGGGGTGAAGGAAAAATCAAGTCATTTGATCAAGAAGTAGGGTGTGTAGCACAAATAAATAAAACTACAGACTATGGTGCTCGTGATGAGGAAGAGAGAAATTTCCGCAAGGTCTTCTACACCATCGCATAAAAAGTTGAGAAAATGTTTGCAGAGTATGAGAAGACAATGGCAAAGCAGGGGAAGAAAGAACCAGATGATCATGCCTCATTCAAAAAAGGAGGAGGAGAAGATCCTCCTGAATGCCCATCTCCATCTGATAGTGAATTCTCCACTTCTTGTTCATCTTCTCATCGTTTTAAAAGTAGAAAATTTCATAAAAATCTTTTTTTAACGTTGGATGTCAAGTTTGATTTTCTTGTGTTTAGTGGAGAATCTAATGTAGAAAATCTAGATAACTCGATTAGACAGGTTGAAGTATATTGCCGCATAAAATGAATAAAAGAAGATGATGCCAAGATCCATTTAGCATCCCTTTGATTGTGTGGCACTGCTCTCATTTGGTGGGAAGGAAAGCCGCAAAAAGGTAATAAGAGTAATCATAAAATTATTTCATCTTGGTCCTAGCTTGTTTATGCTTTAAGAGAAAAAAATTACCCATTGGGCTAGGCCATGATGGAATGGAAACATTTGAAATAAATTAAATGTAAAAATGTTTAGAGTTTTACATAGGAGTTTAGGAAACAAGCATTAATATTGAATGTTCCATTACACTCTTGAGACGTTGATGAAATACATTGGGTCTTTGCATAGTTATTTGCATCTTTCATTGTTATTATTTGAATCTAAAACTCTTGATGAAGATAGTGTGAAGGATGTACATCTTGAAAATAGGGGGAAGCATGAGCAAGATGATCACCCAAAGAGGACAAAAAAAGAAGAAGAGAAAGGAAATAGATCCCTCTTGTACTCGTTGTGAGAAAGAAGTGAATGATGAGGAGAATTTTTGGAATTTGCATATGAAATTGAGCCCCAAGAGGCATGGAAAAAAATAGAAGCAAAAGACGGTCACTGCCGTGCAACAAGACCAAGAATCTAAATTAGAGGATGAGGAGAAGATCATGGATGCGGGATTTGTAGGTGTTAGACCAATAGATCTGGGATCTGATTCAAGCGATGAGGTGAAGATTGTATCTCTTGGAATAGAAGGTGATGGACCTATTGACCTGGTATATGATTCAGGGGATGAGATAAATATTTTAGCAGACATTGTGCCAAAGGTGAGAAGGGCACCAAAAACTGCATGGCTTGAGGAAATTGAGGAGATCAAGCAAAAAATTCAAGCAAAGAATGCTGAACTAAGGAGACTTGTAAAAGAAGTAGAGAAGGAGAAACAAAGGTTACAACATCACTTACAATCCAAGGATGGGGCCTTGGAAAAGTTGCAACATAACAAGCACGAGGTAAAAAGTGATTCTTCAATTTCATGTTTTTTTTTTTTATGATGACAATTTCATTTCTTTTGAGGAACATACTGTAAGAATTATATCGAAACTATTAAAGAAATGTGGTATCAAGGAAAGGGCCTCGACATTAATGTCTAGGTCATTGTGAATCCCATCAAAGTGGAGGAATTTCCTCACTGTGCAAGATTTGGTTATGTCAGAAAGGACGTTGGAGAATGCTCTAAGACAACCAGTGACCAATCAAAGATGGATGATGGAAGCACATCACAACATTCTAGTGATAGTGAATATTTCAGAGGAAGATCTTCTTGTTGAGATTGCAACAAGATGATGAGCTTAGTGAAAAGAGTCGCCTTCACTAAGTGGGCCTGCAGGCTATTTTTGGCGCAAGTCTATTTTTAGACATGTCGATCATATTCTATGAGTTGCAGGATGCTATTTGTGGATGGTTGGTCAAGTTGGAAAAATAGATGGACTTCTATTTTTAGACATATTGGGAAGAATCTATTTTTAGATTTCCAGTCTAAAAATAGATATGTCGAATATTATTAGCTCTTAATAATATTTGAACTATAAACATTAACTTATTCTCTTGGAGCACTTCAGTTAAGTGCACAAATGTGGCACAGGAGCTGACAGAAGGAATTACACTATTCCTAAGGGTTAAGTGGAGCTATTGCATGGAGACTTCGGTTAGAACTCATGTGACAGAGTTTGGTGTAGTTATTGAGGTAGTTGGTGGAGTTGTGTTCAGTTTAACTCAGTTAGACACAGTTGAGCTAGTTGTATCTAGTCTAACTAATTGATACACTAGTGAGAGTGGTGTGAATTAATTATTAATTAATTCACTAATTATTAAATCATTAATCAACTGAAGAATGCATCAGTTAACTACAGTGCATGGACAGTTTTAGTGGAGACCAGTGGAGAGATAGGAGAAAGGGCAAGTAGACTATCAGTTGTGACCATAGTGATGCATGAGTTTGCACCACACATTGATGGAGATTCCAATGAAGAATGCGCAGTGCAAGCCAGGTGGATTCAAGTTCATTCAGATCCCATATTTAGTAGGGATTGCGTAGTAGAGGCAGGCTAGCAGGTGGCAGAGATCGGTGCATGGGATTTGCTAGATCGGACCTGATTAGTGTGTAGCAATTGGAGATTGTACTGAGAGCTTGTGAGAAGCTTTGTATGATGATTGTTACATGATCTCTATGACATATATTATATACAGATAGTTGGGGTTTTTAGCTTCAGGCTTTCCCGTTAAAACACTGTGTTCATATGTGTGAATTTTTATGGTTTCAATGTGTGCATGCAATTGATTTAATTTCCACAAGTAATGATCAATAGTAGAAGAGATTATGTATTGTGCATGAAGTCAAATAGTGTGTGATCAAGAGAATATTGGATGTATAACGCATTAGTTATATAATTTCTACATGGTATCAGAGCGATATTGATCATTGGAGTAATTGCAAAGCATTGAAGTGGTTGAGTTTTGTGCTGGTGGAATTCGAATTTGCAGCAGTGTTTTCTTGGTGTCAAAGTTGAGATGTCTTTCAACGGATTGCGATTGGAGTATGCCCTTGAGGGTAGCTCAAATTATATTGCATGGAAGGACAGGATGGAGGCGGTGCTGGAGGATAATGGGTTGAAGGAGTTCATAGATGCAGAAATTCCAAAACCTACTTCTAGCGATGCTGCCGCACTTGACGCATGGCAAAAGAAGACAACAAAATGTCGAAGGATTCTGTTGGAAGGTGTGAAGGATCACATAGTGTCCAGCCTTCATGGTAAAGCTTCTCCATTCTTGATGTGGAAAGATTTGACAGATTTTTTCCAAAGCAAGAGCGACCAGAGGAAGTTGGCGCTCAAGGATAAACTCAGGAAAATAAAAATGGAGAAGGGCGAAAGTATACCCAAGTACCTCACGAAGTTTTTCCAGTGCAGGGATGAGCTGGGAAGTGTGGGGGTTACTATAGATGAAGAGGAATTGGTGAGCTTGGCTCTCCTTGCGCTTCCGAAGAGTTGGCATTCATATGAGGACTCTGTCAATGGTTGGGAGAAACAGCCGGGAGGGGAGCGACTTTGGTTAGATCTTGTGTAGGAGGAGATAAGGTGGAGTATCAGGGATGGATCTTCATCGAAGAATGAATATGAAGAAAATTGTGCTTTGGCTGCCAAAGCAAGGAAGGGGAAGAGCAAGAAAAATACTTCTCAATCTGGTGTGAAAGGCAAGAAGCAGGACATGTCCAAGGTGAAGTGCTTTCACTGTCACCAACACGGACATTACGCCACTAATTGTCCATAGAAGAAGAAAAATAAGCAGGCTATTGGATCTGCAGCTGGAGAGGTCTTAGACTCGCAATTTGAGTTGGATTTTTCGCTGATCGCATGCTTGGTCTCAAGTGTGATGGGTTCAGTGTGGTTTCTTGATAGTGGTGCGTCTTTCCATATGACCAGAGACAAAGATTTGTTTACTGATCTGGATGATAAGGATCTTGGAGTGCACATCGAGATGGGCAATGATGATAGATACAATGCGACTGGTATCGGGATCATTTCCTTTTAGAGGGAGTCTGGCAAACCTTTCATCTTGAAGGATGTCATGCATGTTCCAGGATTGAAGAAGAATCTTATCTCTATGGCGATGTTAGAAGACAAGGGATATGAGGTTGTCTTTAGCGAGGGAAAGGCTTTCCTGTGCAGTAAGGCAACTGGTGAAACTCGGAGGATAGGGGTTCAAGTTAAGAACCTTTATCAGTTACAGGTAGATGGCTGTGCAGTAATGGCAGGCAAGGCAGAAGGAGTGGTGAGCTGGGATGAGGGCGAGTTATGGCATAGGAGATTGGGCCATCTTCACCATGGTGCTTTGAAAATTTTGCAGCAGATTTCTACCGGGCTTCCCAAAGGTACACTTACGTAGTCAGATCAGTGCAAGGGATGTAATTTGGGAAAATTTGTGAAATCCACCTTTCACGAGAAGGATAGTCATGCCACGACGATCCTTGAGAGAATTCACACAGATGTGTGTGGACCTTTCTCAGTAGCTTCGACAACAAATCACAGGTATTATGTGATCTTTGTTGATGACTTTTCTCAGAAGTGATGGATCTTCTTCAAGCAGAAGAAGAGTGATACATTTTCAAAGTTCTGTGAGTTCAAGGCACTGGTGGGGAAAGAGTCGGGGAAGCAGGTGAAGGCTCTTAGGAGCGACAATGGTGGTGAATTCATCTATGGTGAATTCAAGGACTTCTGCAGTGCAGAAGGAATTCGAAGAGAGCTCATAGCGCCTCATAACCCACAACACAATGGGGTCGCAGAGTGAAAGAACAGAATGATCGTGGGTGCTACACGGGCGATGTTGCATGATAAGGGCCTCCCCATACACTTGTGGGCTGAAGCATACAACACTGCGGTTTATGTGCAAAACCGTTGTCCTCACAAGATACTTGGCATGAGTACACCTGAGGAGGCGTTTTCTAGTAAGAGGCCTGATATTTCTCATTTGAAGATTTTTGGCTCACCTGTTTACATTCATGTGACGAAGGATGCCAGGAAGAAGCTAGAGCCAACCGCAGAGGTTTGGATATTTGTGGGGTACACTGATACACCCCACAAGTATCGTGTGTATATGCCAAACAGTCGAAAGACTATTGTGCAACGGGATATCAAATTTCATGAGGAGAAAGCCATGAAGTGTTCGCTTGAGAGGGAGCCACACTTGCATGTAGATGAGGAGCTATTAGTTCCTAAGGATGAGCCCAGGATGTGGATCAACCACAAGAGGAGGTTCATGGAGTGGAAGAAACCACTCATGCAGCGCCAACCATCAGAGGGCAGAAGCGCACTACAGAAGCTGAGCGACTGAATCAAGATGCAGAGAATATTGTAGGAGCACCTACATCACAACGCAGACAGAGACAGTCACTTAACTGATATACTGGATACATGGCTCTCATGAGCAAGTGTATCGTGATAGAACCATCCTCTTTCGAGGAAGCTGTGGAGGACCTTGCATGGGTAGATGCCATGGTGGAAGAGTATGATTCAATTGTCAGAAATAGTGCATGGAAGATTGTCCCAAGGCTGGAAGGGAAATCAATGGTAGGTTCGAGATGGATCTACAAAGTGAAGCAAGTTGCTGATGGGAGCGTCGAGAAGTACAAGGCAAGATTTGTTGCCCGGGGCTTCTCACAGATTGAGGGGATGGACTATGAGGAAACCTTTGCATCTGTCGCAAGGTATTATTCCATACGGAGCATCCTAGCTCTCTCAGTGTAGATGGGATGGCACATTCATCAGATGGATGTGAAGACTGCGTTCCTCAATGGAGTCATTGAGGAGGAGATGTACATAGAGTAGCCCAAAGGTTTCGAGATCTTCAGCAGCGATTTTCATGTGTGCAGACTCAAAAGAGCGTTGTATGGGTTGAAAAAAGCACCTTGTGCTTGGTACACACAGATAGATAGTTATTTCACCGGTCTTGGATTCATCAAGAGTGAGGTGGATCCGAACCTATACCAGATTGTGGTGGAGGGTAAGTTGCTGATCATTGTACTTTATGTAGATGATTTGATTTTGACGAGTGATGAACAGTTGATACTCTCATGCAAGGCTGATCTTGCAAAGGAGTTTGAGATGAAGGACTTGGGCCTCCTTCATTATTTCCCGGGATTGGAAATTTGGCAGCGCAGTGATGGATTGTTTGTGCCTCAAGGAAAGTATACTCGGGAGATACTGGAGAAGTTCAACATGCATGGCTGCAAGCCTATCGACACTCCTCTTCCTGGTGGTTGGAGGAAAGAGGATGCTACATCGGCAGAGGTAGTGGATGCCATTGTTTACCGACAGTTCGTGGGGTCGCTTATGTATCTAGTCAATACACGACCTGACATATGCTACGCTATTAACTAGCTTTCACAAGCTATGGTTAAGTCTGCCAAGCTCTTTTGGAAGGAAGGAAAGCATGTATTGAGATATCTCAGAGGCACATCGGGATATGGATTATGGTACAGACAGTCGGATGAGGTGAAGCTGCATGGCTTCACAAATGCAGATTGGGTAGGGAGCCCAACGGACAGAAAGAGCACATCTAGAGGGATTTTCAGTATTGGGTCAACAACAGTTTCTTGGTATAGCAGGAAGTAGATATCCATGGCACTCATTTCAGTGAAGACCGAGTACATGGCAGCAAGTTTGGCTGCATGTGAGGCTATATGGATGAGGAAGATCCTGGTCGGGTTGTTTGGTTCACACTTAGATCCTACTGTGATATATTGTGATAATCAGAGTTGCATAAAAATCTCAGTTAATCTAGTATTTCACGATAGATCTAAACAAATTGACATCCGGTATCATCATATCAGAGATTGTGTGCAGTGCGACTATTTCCTGTACCTAGCTGCTGCCATTTATACTATAGCAATGGTATTGGTCAAGGAAGACGATATTGGGACTGAACATTCCATTTATTATCTAAGTCAGAACCTCAACGATACCGAAATCAAATATAATCACGTAGAAAAGTTGGATTTGGAAACTGTTGAACCCATCCAAAGGTTTCACCATTACATATTTCTTCAGAAAAATATGGTCATTTCGGATTTCAAACCTATGAAATATATACTATCACCTCAATTTCTGGGAGGAAAGTACTCTAGGTGGATCGTTATTTTACAATAGTTCAACCTGGAGTTCATTAATTCCAAGTCGAAGAAATCCATAGTTTTCGTTGAGCTTATGTGCGACCTTGCTTCCCTTGATTCTGAATCTACATATGAAGATTATTTCCTTGACGAGTCATTGTTTCTGATTTTTTCATCTCACCTGTGGTATGGAGATTCTCTGATCTATCTCCAGACCCATACTTTCTGACCCAATACCTCTCGCTTCGAGTAGCAACATATTCGATACCTCCCGAAATTACATCATCATTGGTGACACCCTTTACCGTCATGGTATCGATACTATTTTATGGAGGTGCCACACCCTTGAGGAAGCTGAGAAAGTCCTTAATGAATTCCTTTCAGGGGCATGTGGTGGACATCTATCTGGTTACACTATCACGCAGAATATCTTATGCACTGGTTACTTTTGGACCGCTCTCTTTTGCAATTGCATCCTTGCTGTCAAGAAGTGTCGTGCATGCCAGATCTACGATCGTAAGATCCTTGCTCTACCTGATGCATTGCATACCATTGTCGATATTGGTCCTTTTACAAAATGGGTCATTGACTAAATGACATGTAACCCTCACTCGCCTGGAGGACAACCCTCAATCGGCCGGAGGACATGGTTATATTATTTTCGTTATTGACTACTTTACCAAGTGGGCCGAGGTGATGCCTAAATTTAACAACATTGGCGAAACAAGTTCATACTTTTTCTTCAATCACGTTATTGCTAGGTTTGGTGTACCTCAAGCGATAGTTACATATCATAGAAAGAATTTATAGAATCATATGATGACTGAACTTGCCACTAATCTAGGACTTTTGCATGAAAATTCCACTCCCTACTATCCACAGGCTAATGGGAAAGTTGAGGCTATTAACAAAGTTCTTAAAACTATGGTTCAACATATAGTAGGGGTCCACAAATCGGACTGGAACTTGCTTCTTTACGCGGAATTGTGGGCATGCCAAACCTTAGTCAGGACTGCTATCAAATTAAAACCCTTTAAGTTGGTCTATGCCATAGAAAATTTTAGGGGCGAATCTTAGCCCATGGGCGAAATTTAAGGGATTTCCTATTTTGAAAGGGCGAATTTTTTAAATTACAACCATTTTCAATAGTTCGCCCAAAAAATATTTAATAAATAAATTATATTTATATTTTAGCCAATCAAAAAATAGGGGCGGATGAACCTTCCAAGCTCTATTTTCCTTGTTTGTTTGTAAAATTTTCTTCAAATCACCCGATTTCTAGAAATGGGACTGGTTATGGGTATTTCACCCTCTCCATTCCTTGAAAATCAAGCCCAACGTTAAATTCGCAAGGTGGCCCAGGGGTTGGCATTTTGTTCTTCAGGGATTAATTTTCGCTGCATTTTAGGGTAGAACAAGGTAGATAAACTGGTTTGGATAAATTGGTCTCTCTGCACTAGGGTTTTAAAAATCTAGTTTATTCAGCCTTATCGGTCCAGCCAGTTTATCATTTTTCGTCTAGGTCGTTAAAGGGCCATGGAGTGTGTTGTAGCACAATTTGACTCAGCTAAAAGTCGAGAGAGGTTATGAGAAATTCAAGGTTGCTGAGGAACAATTATTAAAATTTAAGAAGAACTGGAACATGTTCAAGAAGATAAACACAACCTAAACATATGTTTCTCAACGATTCTCCTCGTCTCATGTCTTGGATGTGTTTCATGGCTCAATGTGTCAGCAAATTAAAAGGTACAAGCATGAAAGTTCGAGTCTTCATGGAGGTGGAAAAAGTCTGAGGTAGGAAAATGCTTCTTTGAAGAAATTTTAGTTGCCTAAAACAAATACAAATTCCCTAGTTGAGGATGGGTTACCTCCTCTTCAGTCACAAATTGATCCAACCCTATCCAACAAGCTCTATGCTTCCTTTCATTTCCTATGAACGATACTTATTAACGAAGCTAGAGGAAATATTATGTATTATCATATTTTTGGGAATGCTGTTCTTCCACATATCAACAAAAGGGAGACCAGTTCTATGAGATTATAATTGAGGATAAGGACAAGAAGGAGAAACATCTCTAGCTATTATTTGAACTGACTGAACTTAGAAATCCTTTTGCAAGTTGGCAGATGGAAACAACTGACATAGCATCTTTGAATGGTACACTAGCTACAAGTGTCGTGGATGATGAGGTCAGTGTGCTTAAAAAAATCTAATGTCAGATGTTTTAGATAAGATTGAAGACCTAAAGACAATGATGCTAGCTCCACCAATGTTTGAAGTTTTTCGATTTATTTATAATGATAAGAGCCTTTCTCAAGATAAAAATGTTTGTCTGGATGTGAATTCCTGTTATGAAGTAGAAGAAACGGTAAGAAATGGTTTTGATCAGCCAAGTCTACCAGCAATTCCTTCCAATGGTAATATAACGCATCTTGGTGTGGTTGGGAGAGATGTGAAACACCCAACATTAAGATTTTATTCAAGAGCGGAAAATTACTTGCACAGAAAACACAGACCTTCCCAGGTCATGATTTTCGATTTCAAATTGCAGACAAGAAAATAAAATTTTAAAAATTTTGTGATCTGGGTTTTGTGCAAAATGACCCCAATTGACTTACTCAGAAGAAAGTTCTAGAAATTTGAAGCATTTTCAAGACATCTGTGGGTTCCTTCAAACACCAATTTTCTTAAAAAAACATCCTGCAAGTTGTAAATTCTTGGCATGGACAGAAGTATCAAGCATTATTCTGACTTCCATCGGATTTTATTAGTTGGTGAAATACATTTTCAAGGATGAAAGCACTGTGTTAAGAAAAGAGGGAGCTAATGACCGGAGCAGCTGTATCACCACACTTCTTTTTTGAACTTTCCATAGAAAAATTTTTGGCACTGAATATAGAGCTTAACTCTGAAAAGCAAGATGACTGAAACATCGGAAGCCAATTTGGAGAATTCATATAGGGAATGTTGTTAGAGAAGGAACATAACAAAATGATGAATTAAAGAGGCAAATAGATGAAGCTTTTTATCAAAAGGAACAACTTTTCACAAACAGAATTATCATTCCAAAAAATATCATTAAATTGATCGTCCATGTTATTAGTTCCTCATATCAACGACAACCCGAAAGCACAAGATGTACGAAACATATGTGAAGAAGTGATCCCGTAAATGGTTTTTCCCAAACTTCCATCAAAGAAATCGACGATTGATATTCAATGCGGCATCACTCTATTAATTCCTGGAAACCACCAAATGTGCCTCCGCAAGTGATTTATGGTTTTGGGGAATTTATGTGCGGACAGGACAATGGGACCCACACGCCATTCATATTCATTATCTCTATAGCCGTACAATGAAAATGTGATCCTCTTTCATTAATCTATTTTATGTATTAGGAGTCTAGTTCAATGCTAGTGTTAAAATGCATAAAGCTTGTAAAAAAAAGAAGCATTTAACTATATTATATATATTATTATCAATAATATATTCAATAATATATATAATGTTAAATAAAAAATGTGATTTCATTATTTTGAAGAGAATTTTGAAAGGAAGACTATCAAAAACAGTTTATTAACTGTTTTATAAATTAGTTTTATAACTAATTATGTAGATGACTCGTGAGGAAAAAAGATAAAGCCCAAAAATTGGATTGGGTGGAGGTTCCGAGTTTTGGACCTCTGGAGGACTATAAGTTTTGTATTGATTCTAAAAGTGAATGAAAGAAGATCAAGTTTCTTGCACCTATTGATGTTGATGCGTTTTTCTAGTTTCATCGTATGTTTACTCTTCTGTGAATGAGGTGAACTAATGTAGCTGCGGGGCCCTTTTTACAGTTTGTAAGTAAGAGTTAAATGTCCTTAATGTGTGCTCCTTCACTCCAAGTATTTTCTCTCTATACAGTTCTTTCTGAGATTTAAAGAGATAGATTCTGTTATCCAGCATATCATTTTAAGTTTCCATTCCATTTTCTTCCTTCCGTTTCAAGTAATATCAGCAGATAATGGCATTGTGAAATATTTCATTATATCAGATCATTGAGGGTTATAAATAATTAATCTCCAAAGGTGCTTAACAAAGACCATCTGATATCTTAAATTTGACACACACACACACACACACACACACACACACACACACACATATATATATATATGTCTTGAGCACTGATTCCTTACCATAACCAAGGGATTATTTCTTGAGATATAATAGAGTGTACTAGAACAATTCTATGACATGAAATGATAACTGTAGGCGGTGATCGATTTGCGGCCCATTAACAAAGATCGAGATCAGACGACGAGAAGGGGCAGCTTGGTGCTTAGATTTTGATATTATGTTACTTCATAGGAGCGCTCTGCACGAAAATTCCATGAATCTATAGTCGAAACCAAGTAAAAATTGTCGTATTTGAGCCTCTCTCCATTGAGAATCATATGATAATTCAATTTATTAGCTAGTAGCCTTTGAATGATGCAGCGATTGTAAATTATTTCCTAAATCATGGCCAATCTCGTTCCTTGTGTGAAAATAAGCATGGTCTGCACAAATTTTAATTTAATTTTTTTTTAAATTGTACCAGAAAATAAAATTTATCATGTTATGACACTTCCTGGGTTTGCGTTGGATGAGTTTTGATGAGTATTCGATAGTGATTTGATTATAATGGAGACTTCTATTTTGTATTTTTTGGATTTTCAAGGTATATACAAAGCTGGAGATTTGAAGGGGATGCCATGTGATCAGGATTCATGAAAGGGGATTAGGGTTTCAATAACTTCTAGGGTATAATTAAAAATTGGGGGATTTTGAGAAGGGCTTGAAATGGGTAGGCCATTGTTTTATCAGATTCTTGAGAATCCTGCAACGAGTTGCATGATTGGTTTATGTAGTGCAATATGGTTTTACATATAAAGGAAGAATATTTGATATGGAGATGGGGTTTTGAATTATGACGCAGCTGTTGAGGGCCAACACTGGAGACTAATAACTTTAGACTTTTCACATATTTGTATTCTTCATTTGGTTTTCAACATGAGTGCCCTTTGGTGCCTAGGTGTTATAGAGAGCTTGGGACATCTGGGTTTGGCAGTTCAGTTTTATCTTCACTATACTTTAGTTTTTTTCATCTTATCAGAAATTTTAGCCATTAGAGCTTACCACATCTTGGTCCAGAGATTCAAGCTTGATTATTTTAGGATAGTCACTGTTGTGGGTTACTCATGTGTAGTGTTTGGGTGGATGACTATCCTTGTAGTGAAGCAACCATCTTCTAAATTGGATTTTTTTGGAGTTCTTTCCCTGCCCATCAGTTTTGCCCATTTTGAATCTCTTGTCTTCACATCTACAATAGTGGCACATGCAAGATTTTTTGGGCACTTGTCTGGGATTATTGTTGGTTATGTTATTACATGGGGTTTGATTTAGGGTATCAATAATTATTGGGCAATATCTATGTTGGTATGGATTGTCATAATTTTCATTTTCAGCTTGAAGCAGACAGACACCCTTGATTTTCGATTTATTGAAATCGAGCATGTAATGGATACTTCTCTACCTACAGTAGGCTTCATTAGCCCTGATAATGGTATATTTCTTAATGTGAATGTTTTGACGAGAAGAGGCCCTGCACTTGTATGAATCATACGCTCAGATGGGTATGGTAATTTTTCTATGATTTTTCATTGGATTGCATACTATGATAACATTCGGTATGCAAATTATGTGTTTTGTTGAATGTTATTTGCAACTTCTGTTAGCACACAAAACAGGGCCAGGTCAGATATCCAAAAGGTTTGGCTCCCTGAACAGGCAACAAGAGCTAATGTCTTTGTGCACTGCAAAGATTTTGTTTGAAGGGATTAGTTTACTGAACTTTGAGATGTTTTTTTGTAGAGCTATTCTAGAAAATTTCACTACGTTGTTTGTGTGAAATGAAATGGGTTCAATTTTTTTCTTTTGTAAACTAGATGATCTATGGCTACACATGTTTTCTTGGTGGAGCCTTGCATGCCAAGACTATTTGACATTGAAATTAATTTGATTCAATATCTCAATCAACAAATAAATATTATATCTATGGCCCTAGGCAATTTAATATAGTAAGATGTTGTTGCTATGTTGTGCTTTAATTTACTTCCATTATATTCAAAATGGCGACCGTCTCTAGTGAAAAGAGAGCCAGTTAGTACTATCATGAATCCAATCCTAAAATGATGCTTCTTTTATATTCTAAATTTTCAAACTTAAACTAATAAATATTACATCTACAATCCTAGACTATTTAATACTTGTAAGATAATGTCTTTATGTTATATGGATACCTTGTTTTAATTTCGTTATTTTCAAACATCCCTCTACTAGCAGACTACATGCAGGCTGGGGGGCCCAGCCCGCTGCGTCCCAGAGAAGGTGCGGGGCTGAGTAGCCCAACCCTATGGTGCACAGACTGTCGGGTCACCGGACTACATGACACTAACCATTGCCCCTGCCTGGCCGCTTATGTTCTAGAGCTGAAATAAAAATGGTTCCGGTTTTGACGATCGGTAGGGCACAATGAATAGAACTGCCGAACCTATGATTTATTGGTAGATCGAGGAAACCTATACAGAGTACAGGCTGATCCATCTTCACCATGATCCCCCTCAAGATTAGGAGGCTCCCCAGGTAGGGGGGGGGAGAGGTGGAAGCGCAGGTCAGGGCCGAGGACAACTGATCTGTTACAACTGTGGGGAAGTAGGGCACTTTGAAAGGGACTGTCTGAACCCTAAAAGGCAGTCCTGCCATTATTGCAGATAGTTGGACCATGCGATTGAAGTATGTCCAATCTTGATAGCGAAGATGCAAGAGAAGCAGCTGACACCTACGCAAAATGTACAGAGGGTTAAGGTAGAACCCCAAGGTGAAGGACCTAGTGTTAATGTCATAACACGTAGCGGTATGGCCACTGGAGGAGCTAAGGAGAAGCATGTAGCTGAACCTCTTATCCGAAGAGCAGCTGTCAAACAAGAAGGTTTGGACCTGAAGAAGGAAAAGGAAGCCTTTATCGCAGCTTGCAACGACTTTGCTAAGGCTGAGGCGTCAACGCCTTAGGCCCCCACAAACCTCAAAGTAGATGATGAAGTCAAACCATTTTTACAAGCATGTATGAAGTTGCTGTGCAACCAGAGGGCCGTGGAAAATATGCAGGCTCTAATAGATAGCTGCGTAGAGAGAGCCATTCCGCCACGGAAAATTAAGGATGTGCACAAGTTTTACAAGCATAAGAAATGCATGGAAGCGAAATGCGGCTAACAGCGTAGATTTGTGATTATGAAATGAATTAGGTTATTTTGGACTTGGGAATAGATGCGAACATTTTTCCCAAACATACCTGGAAATGAATGGGAGAGCCTATGTTGGAATGGTCCATTATTTAGCTGTGCATGGCCAATCAACAAAAGAACATCCCATTAGGGAGGTTGTCAAAAATCATGGTGGACATCACAGGAGTGAAGGTCCAGACCGACTTTGAAGTAATTGAGATCGTAGAACATGCGGACCCATATAATCCGCTCTTAGGGTTGGATTGGGCCACAGATATGGGTGGTATCATCAACCTGAAGAAATGAAGCATGCTAATTGAAAATGAAGGTACGCGCGTGATAGTCCTGTTAGATCTTGCGGAAGGAGAACGATACACTGAGTCAGTGCACGAAGAAGAGGAGGTAGATCAAATTTATAAGTTGACTATGTGGGACGAGGATTGGATCAATCTTACGATTGATGGTATTCTGTGCTAGGAAAAGGATAGCGAATGTTTCTCTGACTCCGATGGAGAGATAAAAAACTGGCAGAATTGGTTACACGATGTATCTGCGCTGCGATGTCTTAGAATCATGAGGGACTTCCACTGCATCTCATCAGAGGTAAGAGAACTACCCTACTTTGATGGATCTTGTAGTTTTCAGGAGTTTTTACGAGAATTTGAAGCTGCAGTTCCAAGGGAACGAAGGTTATGGGCCCTCAATCTAGCACTGCACGCAACCCCTGCAAGGTGGTGGGACAAGCATAAGGGGGCATTCCAAGAATGGGAGGAATGCTGGGATACGATGGTCCTGCGATTTGAAGCTCTGGTTCAACTATGTGTAAAGACATTATTTGGCCCAAAAGACTAGCGTGAGTATCTGTTTGTTTGGGAGGAGAAATGGTGTGACCGAACTACCGCAAAATGGGTCCATCTGTTTATCCATGCCTTGGGACCAATTCCCACCACATGGTATTTAGATGCGAAGCTGCATCAGTGCACCCGCCAATGGGAAACACTGAAGGATGAGTTTATAGGAACATTTGGGATAGAAGGAGGATCAGACGGTAGACACTGTAGTATTTGATGAGTCAAGCCTTTACACAGCACCTGGGGCACTGACACGAGAAACGCAGATGCAGAACATTGGCAATTGTCGCAGTCTAGCACTAAAAGAACGCAAGGAATAACTGCAGGACGTCTCTATCCTAGAGCCATAAGGAGGATGCATAGCTGCGGAATCCCCATTGAAGGCTTTCGATATCCCTAAGCCCCTAATGTTGCGTGAAGCCCACATTGGAATGAAGGAGAAACTGGGGAACCTGGGAGTACCTACAATTGCGAGACAGCTGCGCTCAATCCTCGAACTTATAGGTTACTACAGGAAGTTTATTCATGGATATGCTCTGATCACGGCACCACTGGAAAAATTGCTTAAGCAAGAGGCCCTGTTTTCTTGGGATGATAGATGTTATAAGGGCTTTGCACTACTCAAAGAGAAGATGGCCTCTGCACCTATTCTTTCTGCCCCCACCTTGGATCTTGGCGGTTGCAGCTGTATAAAGCACAACGATACGCACCAGACTCGGCTGCAGGAGTGGAAGCTTGGAAGGCTGTGCCAAAGGCATAGAAATATGTTCAGGATGTAGCAGGTGCACTGGATGCACAAAAGTATGTTGGGCACACAGGAGCACAGGGGTGCGCTGGGGGCATAGGAGATGCGAAAACTAGCTGTTGGAACAGTCAACTCGAGTAAAAAGAAAAAGTTACCGTTGAAAGGAGCGGGTAGCTGGCATTTAATGAGGTGAATTCTGGGGATTTTTTACCATTTACTTGATGGTAAGTTCCAAGTGATGTTTATCCTACTGTTGGTTGATCACAAGAGCTATAAAAGGGGCAAGATAGCTCAGACAAGGGTTCTGTATTGCTCAAATAGCTTGTACTTGGCATGTTTGTCCTTGACGAATTTGATTTATCAGATTCTATGTGCCTATAGCACCCTTTTCATGTATGAGCAACCTACTCCTTCTGATAGTAGCCACCTAGGGCTAGGATTACTTTTTCGCGCCAGAATGATGACCACCAATCCTGCTGAATCCTCAGCACCAACGACCTCAGCAGAACTAGAAACTGAGGAAGTGGTGGAGATTGAGTCCGAAGCTGAAGAAGTTCTCTCCACTCCAGTCACAAAGAAGGGAAAATAAAAAGCACAAGGCTTAGGAAAGCCCCCGAAACCTGTGAAATGGTCTGGAGGGAAGCCCCGTACTTCCCTGAGGAACGTAAAATCTTCGCGGGCGATGTCCCAGGCGCATGCTGCTTAGGAGGAGGCCTAGCCTGCTGACCTGATCGGCTAGTTACCTCCCTTTGTTTGGTTGCACAGTCCCTCGACGCGCACACTGAAGAACCTCGACGACCTGATCACCTATCTACAGATGCCACTGACCTCGGGAGAGGTCCCCATCCTTAGTGACCCTTGTGGAAGGCTCCATGAGATCAAATTTGATGATCACGACTTGGCCAATTTTGAAGCCTTCCCTGAGCTAGCACCCAATTTGTACATCATTACAGGGCAGATTGCTCAGGGCACCCAATTACTGGAAACAGCCATGCAGCTATGGACCAGGTGTTGGGGTCTTGTGATTTAGCAGAATGGCATACCAAATGACAAGGCAACATATAAACCAGTCTTTAGAGCTCTAGGATCTAGCCCTCCTAGTCTCAAAGAGGGATCTCTCAATTGTTTGCAAAGATATGACTTGTTTTCTTGTAAAAGTTTGATTTTAGGCTAGTTATTAAGTGCAAGTTTGTTTGATTGTTTGATGGGACATGATGATCTAAGCAGCATAGATAGAAAAGGGAAATCTCTAAGTCATTGGGCAATGGAGTCAAGTGGAAATGGTAACAAGTTTGTGGATGAATTAGGGGTATCAAAGGGAAAATCTAACTTAGATATTGGATCTACAAAGTCTCTTAGGTGAAATGAAATGAACATTAAGGATTTAGAATGAAAAGCAGAACTAAGGGCAATTAAGTATCCATAATAATAAGTACTTCTCAACAAAGGGACTTAAAAAATTATTAGAACATGAAGAAGTATTTTATAGACAGGGCTAACCATGAATTCTACAAATTACACTTCAAAAAATAACAATTTCAAGATAAACTTTCAAAATGAAATCTAGGAGTCGAGGAACGCTCTATTTCATCAAAGATTTCACTTCCAAGGATAAGAAAACATTCAAGATTCACAAATAACTGCATTCATAGAAGAGGGAACTCCTAAACATCTAGGACTGAAATTATAAATACCTTAAAAACAATTATCTAAGCAAGAAAAAAGGGTATGATCAAAACAGACCTCTTTGGCAGACTGTAAACAATGGTACTTTAAAGGGAGACTTCAAAAACAATTTTTAAGTGGCAACAAGTAAGCAGGGAAAACCATGAATCATTCTTGAGACCAAATATTTGAACTATTTATGAAATAAACAAGCTTAAGGGTTGAAAAGCAGTCAAACTACTCAATAAAACCTTCAGTAGATGAAAACATAAAGACAGTGAAGATTAAATGGGTCTAAGGTGCTTCTAGGAGACATTTCTTAGCCTAAAATTTTTACTCTACTGTAAGCCAGAAACGATGAAAACATAATGGAAAATAGGAAAAACATAAAGAGATTAGAATACTTCACTAACAGCCAAGCTCAGGGATCCAATGACAGAGCTTTCTCCATCAATAAACAGGTCAAAACATCCACAGGTTCCAGTACATCAATTTCTTTTCAATCTTCAGCAGAACTATGTATTGCTTCAAAAAGTTATCAAATGCCCACTCATACAATGAGTTTGAATGCAGTATTTATGCTGCAAATGAGGAAGTGGAACCATCTAGGGTTCAAAATGTTATAAATGACATAGTAAATGCACTCCTATCCATAAAAATCATGCAAGGCATAAGGTAGGAATGTCTCTCAACTACTTCTCAGTGTAATAAATCTGTCTTTACTTCCCGAGGATAAAAAGTTGAAAATATTGACTTTGAGGCCTTTTTGGTAGCTGGCAATTACTTCTGAGCTGTCTTTTGGAAAATATCCCTGAATGTGCATTAACTGTGTATTCTTTTGAGGAAACAGGCCTGTAGGTGGCATTTGAAGGTTTTCTTGACTGATCTCTCTCTTTATGGATTTAAACACTGATTTAGGCCCTGATCTTGCTTTTGGGCCTTTATAATCATTTTCGGGCTTTAAACTGTGTCTTTATCCTTTAAACTGTGGATTAACTTTAAATCTTCATACTTTGCTTTAATCCTTTAATCTTTAATCTCCACTATCTTTCAACGTTCTTCTTTCGTTTCCTTTGTTAGTGTACAAGTGTCTTTGGCGCGCCGAGGGTTTCATTGGATAACCAATGCTCATAAGGCACCAATTAAATCTTGAAATTCAACCTCGTGAATCCCTTTTCTCCTTGATTTTGGCATGAGGATCATCATCCTTGGCCTTTTGTCACTTAATCTTGATTGTGGGATGGCTTTATAGCTCATCTGCCATGAAACCTGCAACATAAATAAACTATTACATAAAATCCTGCGTTTATATGGTTAAAATTCTTTAAGAGGCTAGGCAGAGGGTGAAAGGAGCAATGAGGAGGGGAAAATGCATTCAGGAGGAGGTTCTAAAGAGAAAACCTGCGAAAACGAGGTTTAATTTGAATATTGGAGCGAAATGGTGGAAAGTGGTTTTGGGAAACCACGAATGGTTTTCGTGCACGAAATGAGTGGTAAGTAGTTTAGTTGGGAATGAATGCGATACAGGTCTTTGATTGACATGTGTCCGGGCGAAAACCGCCTATTTCGCGTTGAAAATGAGCGATTGGTTTTATTTGTGAAATGAACACGAAATTTGTTTGGGACTGTTAGATCTTTGGGCCAAAGATCGATGGTCATGGATGAACGCGAAAAATAGAAAGATGTACAGTGGAAACACGTGGTGGGGCCGGGGTGATGTCACCTTTTTTGTCGCGTAGTGGGAAGGCTTTTAGGTTGGGCAAAATTTGGTTTTCAGTGTTAAAAAGTAAAAATCTAGTTATGGATAAATACAAAGGAAAAACCTTTTTTACAAGGGGGGGGGGGGTAGGAACAATAGTGAAGGAACATCAGTAAAGGAACAACAGTGAAGGAACAATAGTGAAGGAACAATAGTAAAGGAACAACAGTGAAGGAACAACAACGAAGGAACAACAGTGAAGGAACAACAGCAAAGGAACAATAGTGAAGGAACAACAGTGAAGGAACAGTAGTAAAGGAACAATAGTGAAGGAACATCAGTGAAAGAACAATAGTGAAGGAACAACAGTAAAGGAACAACAGTGAAAGAACAGAAGCGAAGGAACAACAACGAAGGAATAGCAGTGAAGGAACAGTAGCGAAGGAATAGCAGTGAAGGAACAGTAGTGAAGGAACAACAGTGAGGGAACAACAGTGAAGATTGCTTTTTTAGAAAACACCATAAGGCTTCAAGAATGAGTAATTTTCTATAAAAATAATCTCTTGAAGGCTCAAGACTTGTTTTAGCCATCATTTGCTGTGACAAAATTTACTGATGGCTAACAGTGGCTCCACTTGGGGATGGCAGCTCCTTGGAGGTGTCAAGAACTTTAGAATTTTATCTCTGGGATGTAGACCTGTGCCTTATCCATTGACAACCTACTTCTTATTTGATCATATTGCTTTAAAAGATGATCAGTGCTTATATCAAACATAATTATTCCCAAAACAACTACCTACACAACCTACCTCCTAACATTTTTTCTTCATAAGGTGCACTTGGACTTGCAAACCTTTTAACATCAACATTTTATTCTTTTATTTTGAAAGTAGGAAACTAATCTAAATCTATCCTTATTTCTTCCATGAGTTCAGGTTAAACTGTTGAACTCATAAATTCTCTACCTAAGCTACTGTCTGTCAGGATTAAGCCGTCTGACAGATTTTATTCTCCATTTTCTAAAACAGGAAATTTAAACACATTCAAATCAGGATTAGATTGTTTGATTTGCTATGGTGTCTATGGCTGTATGTACAAGCTCCACATAGACTTTATTTGCAGAAAAATGAAACAAAATGGTGAAGGATTAAGATCTGAAAATTATAAACATCCTTCTAGTCTTTTTCCAGCTTTGGTTTTGATCTATTTAGAGCTATCTTTTTTTCTTTTCTTGATTCAGATTTTGAGCTTGTTAGAATCATTTCCTTTCTATCCTAATCTATTCTACTAATAAGCCAAGTCTGAAAAAATCTTATCAATCTGTGCTTCTACTAACTTATCAACATAAATTTAAAGAATGTTCATCCTTGATTAAGCTAGATCACTGAACAATATATCATTTTTTAATCAGTAGTGGTACTTAGATTTGCTCACTTTCTAGGAAATTCTCTTTTTTGGGTATGGGGCTGTACCTCTTTTGAATTTTCCCTCTTTTCTTTTTCTCTTGTTTTTGTGTTTTTCTTTTTTCAAATTGAAAAACAATGTTATGTACAGTGAAAAATAAAAGCTTTGAAATTTAGGACTCTTGGTAGAAATAGTGCTTGAGCATCCTGCCATTGACAAGAACTCCAAATAAATATTATCCATTTAGCTCTTGCAGTGAGAATGCATTATGACCCCTAATAGAATGGATAATGTAGGGCCCTTTCCACAGATTTTCAAATTTTCCATGTTTTCCCTTTTCTTCCCTTCTAGAATCCCACTTTAGAACTACATTTCCAACTTGGAAATCATTTTCTTTAGTCCTCTTGTCAAATAATTTCTTGATACTCTCTTGGACTGTTTGTGTTCTGCTGTACACTTCCTCTCTGGTCTGCTGTAAATGAATGGTCTGATTTATCCTTCTCTACATATCATTTTCCTCAGATTGCATTTCTTGGAGGAGCTTCATGACTGGAACTCTTAGTGAGGTTGGGAAGATTGCATCCATGCCATAAACCATCTGATAGGGGGACATATTAATTAAATTTTTGGTGGTTAATCTATCAGCCCATAAGGCGTGAATAAGCTTACTATGCCCTGATTTCTGATTCTGTTCCAATAATTTTTTGATAATATTGACAAGGCTTTTGTTGGAGGATTCAGCTAATCCATTTCCTTGAGGATAGTAGGCAGTGGAATGAACTAATGCAATATGATATTTGTAGGAGAAGTCAACCATTTTCTTAGATTTGAAGGCAACAACATTGTCTGTGATAATTTTTCTTGGATAACCAAATTTGGATAGTATGTTGGTTTCAAGGAACTTGATAATGACATATTCAGTAGCATTCCTAGAAGGTATGGCTTCTATCCATTTGGTAAAATAATCAGTGGTAGTGAGGATCCACTTATGTTGGGCTGATGAAGATGGGTGAATTTCCCCAGTGAAGTCCAAGCCCCATTTTTGAAAGGGAGCCTCAACACTGATGGGATGTAAGGGTAAGGGTAGGAGTTTTCTTTTGCCATAAAAAATTTGACATTTATGGAAAGACATGACAAGTTTATGAGTATCTGGGAAAAGGGTGGGCCAATAGTAACCAGATCTGAGGATTTTATTTGCTGTAGTTTTCGAGTACAGATGTCCTCCACATTCTCCCTCATGCAGTTCATGCATGATTTTTCCTGCATCAATCTCAAGAAAACATTTAAGCACTATTCCAACAACATTCTTCTTCTGTTTCAAAAATCTAGCTTTGGTTTTGGACAAAGAAGGAGAGGTATTCAGATAAAGCAGCTCATATATGATATCAGTATACCAAGGTGAATTCACAAATGTTTCTTCAATGAATGGAGCTGTGAATTCCTCTATTTCTTTTAATACATCGACCATATTCATATCAAGTGCTTGGAAGTTTGACTCAGCCATGAGTTTAGCTAATCCCCGCCCTTTGATTAGTTTGGTAGGCCTGATTTCTAAGTTAGATTCTAAAATAACAACAATCCATTTTCCCTTTTACCATCAGGGTCTTGACTTAGAATATCCTTGACCACTGTGTGTGGAACAAAAGCAATGATATGAGAAAACAAAATATAAACTCTGAAATATTTCAATGCTTTTACCAAGGCTAAGGCTTGTTTCTCCATGATGTTATATTTGAGTGGAGCATCTCTTAAGGCCCTACTAAAAAAGGATATTGGTTGTTCTTGCCCCATGATATTCTTTTGTAGTAATACTGTAGCTATTGTATGTTCAGATGCAAAAGAAAAGATATATAAATCTTTGATGAAATCAGGACTTATGAGAACTGGTGTTTGAGTAAGAGCTTGTTTCACTAGTTCAAATGATTGTTTAGCTTGCATTTTCCACTTAACACCTATTTATTTCTTAAGCATGTTTGTGATATTTATTAATAGCTCAGCAAGGTTGGGGATGAATCTCCATAAAAAAATTATCTTCCCAATGAAAGATTGTAATTCTTTGAGGTTTCTAGGATGGTTGATTTTTAATATGCCATCAATCCTTTTAGGGTCTACTTTGATTCCTTCTTCAAAAATTATGTGGCCAAGAAGCTTTCCTTCCTAGAGACCAAAGAGTGTCCTTTTGGGATTCAAAGATAAGCCATATCTTCTACATTTCTAAAAAACGTTTCTTAAATGAATCAAGTGTTCTTCATCAGTTTTAGAGAAAACAGTAATGTCATCAAGGTAAATGATTATAAAATAGCCTATGTCTTCTGAAAATGCTATGTCCATGGCCCTTTGGAAGGTGGCTCCTACATTCATTAAACCAAATGGCATTTTGACATACATGAATATACCCCAAGGTGTAGTAAAAGCAATTTTATGTTGGTCACTTGGGAGTATTAATACCTGATTGTAACCTGAGAACCCATCCAATAGTGAAATTATTTTAGACCCAACCACCCTTTGAAGTATATCAACCATTTTTTGTCAAGGGATAATTGTCCTTTAAGGAGACTCTATTTAGATTTATGAAATCAATACAGAGCCTAATTTCTCCAATTTTTTTCCTAACAGATACTAAGTTGGAAACCCATTACGAATACCTAATGGGAACTATGATCCCCGAATCATACATTTTCTTAATTTCTTTCTCAACTAAAGGCAATAAAACAGGGTTTATCCTTCTGAGTTTTTTTTTGAAAGGTTTCTGATTTTCCTTAAGAGGAATTTTGTGTTGAATGATGTTAGTATCATATGATTTTAAATCCTTGTATCCTCATGCAAACACATCTTTAAATTCTTTGAAAAGGTCTATGTATTGCTGTTTAATATGAGCTAGGAGAGTGTTGGGTAGCTTGATCATTTTGGGTTCTGCTAGGCTGCCTATGTTATGTTCTATGTTTGTTTCTATAGGCTCCATTCTTGGTTCTTTGGCTACATCATTGAAATAAAAAAGTTGTTCTAATGGTGTAAGACCTCTTGGAATTGTATAATTTTTACATTGTAAAACTTCCAGGTCTTTTTGGTCTGTACTATCAACTATGGCTTGAAGTATGTGTTGGTATGGCAAAGTCATTCTTTGATTGCAGAAAATTATCTATGTGTTTTTCTCCTTCAAACACTTGCCAATAATCTTCATTGTCCGGTATTGCAGGTTTGTTTTTTACCTTTATATCAAACTGTTCATTTGTCTGTGGTATTTGGTAATTACTAGCAACAAAGGCAAGTTCATTTACTAGATGATTTTGAGCTCTTGGGATGAAAATGAATTCATATTTTTCAAAGGTTTTCAAGAGATAAGGGGCAGCATTTCTATATTCTCTGAGTTTTGGGTTTTTGGTCGAATACTCCCCTTTAATCTGTCTGATAATTAGCTTAGAATCCCCTTGGACTGATATTCTTTTGGCTCCTAAATCTTTGAGTAAGTGTAGGCCAATAAGGAGGGCTTCATATTCAACAATGTTATTTGTGCATGGAAAATCTAGTTTATAGGAAAATGCTTTGTTTGTGTTCTGTATCCATACAACAGTCCCTGTACTTAATTTGCTACAAGAGCCATCAAAGTTTATTTTCCAAGGTATTTCAATCTCTTTTTCATTTTCTTTCTGCTGTTCAAGGCTGCTAAAATATGGACTGTTCTTTTCTTGAGTTGATGGTAGATTTGATTGTTCAAGTAGACTAAATTCTCCTTTGTTTTCCTTTTCTTGTTGGCTGATTTCATCTTCATTATATAAGATAAACGAATCCAAATTTGAATGGATGGAGTAGATAGGAGAATTGTTTGGTCTATCTATGTTGCTCACCATGTATTTCATGTGGGATTCCCTGTATAGTCTTCTAGTTTGGTTAAATACTGGGATGGTGGCATAAGACATGTCCATTCGAAGGCTCCTCTGAATTTTGGCTCCCCATGATATAGATAAAAGCATGCCATACTTAGGGGGAATGTCAACTACCACTATGTCCATTACTAGATTCTTAGTAGGAATTTGAGACAAGTTAACACACAAATCTTTAATTAAGCCTAAGAATTTGACCCTGCTTGAATCAAAAGAATACAGGTCTTTGTATGGTTTAGTAATTTCTAAGCCTAGGCTTTCCATTACTACTTTGGGCATAAGATTGTGAGAAGCACATGAGTCTAGCATGGCATTGTGCAAGATTTTATCATGTATATTCAAGCTGACATAGAAGGGAGGGACAACCCCTTCTTGGTATTTCCCTTCAACTTCAGGACCAAACAATAATTCTGGTTTATCAGCTGCCAAGTTTAAAGTATTAATGTCACTGCCCATATTCAAAGCTTTCAAAACTTGTTTTTTATATACATCCTGAGATACTAGTTCAGCTAAGGGTATGGTGATTTTAATCTTGGCAATTTCCCCTTCAAGGCTGAAAGGAACTATTTTTTTTGACATATTTACATCTATTTTGTCATTTACAACTCTTTTAGCAATTTTGATTTGCTGAACTTTATTTGTGCTTCTAACTATTGGAAATATTGTCATTGATGGCAATGGAGGCAGCAAAGACAGAGACAGACAAAGGAGGCAGCAAAGAAGCGAACGAAGGAAGCAAAGGAGACAGGCAGAGGCAGAGGCAATGAATATAGAGGCAGAGCCATTATCAGAGGTAGAGGCAGAGGCAGAGCTGTTATCATAGCAGAGGCAGAGGTAGAACTGTTAACACAACAAAGACAGAGGCAGGGTCGTTATCAGAGGCAGAGGCAGCGAACATAGACGCGTTTTTTTTATGGAATGGAACCATGTGCAAACCTACATAAAATTCCAGGAATCGTAACCCAGGCGGGAGGATACATAATATTCCAGGAATCTTAAACCCAAGCAGCAAAGTATATATATATATATATATATATATATTCCAAGAATCGCTTACCCTGCCGGAGGATACACTAAAGCTGAAACATAAAGCTTATAAATATATATGCAGTGCCTTATACACAAAGGTTCAAAGCATATATATATATATATGGAGCGCTTTAATGGACAAGGGACCAAAGGTATAATACGAGGCATATGTTTCATATTATTGAGCCTGAAATCAAAAGAACCAAAGGTATCAAAGCCTTATATGGTGGGACCCTTTCCTAATCGCATCGGAAAATTGACAGCGGAACAGGTTAACAACAGGTTGCGATTGCGATTGAAGTTTCGGACCCGATATGGTTTAAAAAATGATTCATATATGTTTGAGTTCCGAAGATTTGATAGCTAGTGGGACCCTCACCCAATCGCAATCAGAAGCAGTCGAGGGATAATACATTAATCGCATCGGAGAAAAACTGTGCAGCGGAACATGTAAGCAAAGAGTTGCGATTGCGATTGGCAAAGCAGGACGCTATAGTCATAGAAACTCCGCCATATAAAGCATGGTCGGGTCCACACATATCAAATTTCAATCGGGAAAAATAAAATTGCGATCTCCGATTGAGATCAGACCCGAGACCAACCAAAAACTGTGGCACATAATCTAGATCGGGTCCGCCTTTTGGTAGTGCAATCGGGGCATAAGAAAAAGTCCTCCCGATTGTTAATATAAAACGTTGTTGCGATTTTATTGAAATGTGCCACGTGGTCTGTGGACCCACGGGCCTTAGCTTAAGGTGGAGGGCAATTGTTATTATAAAACGATTGCGATGTGTGCAATCGCATCGGGCCATAAAACAAAGGCCGTGGTGTATGTATGTTCCGCTTGCGGAACTCACCACATCAACAAGACACTTGCTGTGTGTAAAGCGTTGGAATTTGCCCAGATTTAATGTTAGCAGTTACATATATATATAAAAAGAGTTGATATAAAAAGCACAGTTACAAAAGTATGGCATATGGCTGTTACCCTGCGACAGTGAATAAGGAAATAAACAGAGCTGAAAGGGACAAAGACACAGTCAAAGAAAAGACAAATGCACAGCTAGCCAAAAGGCTGAATGAGTGAGCTGGAGTTCTCATTGTAATTGAATGTAAATAATTTTAATTTATATTGTTGTGATGCATTGGCAAGTCTTCGGAAGGAAGAAAATATCCCACTGTAATATTAAAATAAGCACCTACAGTTGCATTTTTCTGAGTGAGCTGAAAAGAAATGAGAAGGCTGAAGACCAAAAGGTATGATTATCCATTTCGAATTCCTAGAGGAATACAAATAGTCATAAGGAATTCTCTATAAGTAATATCATCTTGATATGCATAGAGAGGTTAGAGAGAGTAAGAATAGAGAATGAAAAGTATAGAAGATTGAGGCAGAGAAGATAAGGAAGAGAGGAGCAGAAAGAGATGCTACAGAACAGAGCTGATATCTAAGGTAAATCAGCAAACACTTCTTGTGATAAATTGAGGAATTTGGAGCTTCCCTATCAAGTTGAAGCTTGATAACTGTCAGTTGTAGCTGACTGAGGTTGGAGCCTCCTGTAGGTTGGTGCCTACAGAAAAATTGAAGGGAGTTGGAGCTTCCTTGCAAGTTGTACCTTGCAGAATTGAGGTTGGAGCCTCCTGTAGGTTGGTGCCTGCAGAAAAACAGTGGTGAGAGGGAGTTGGAGCTTGCCTTTGCATCACAACAATAATTAGATGTGGTTTTCTCCCTTTATGGGTTTCCACTTATATCTGCTGTCTTTATCTATGTTGCCTGTGTGCTGAGATGATTTATCAAATCTGCTTAATGTTTACTGCTCTCAGAATAAGTTTAATGTCACATTAATTTAATACTTGCTGCAACATATTAAGACTATTCATATACTAAGGTTGAGTACAAAAGTAAGCTGTAAATAAGCTGATGAAAATTTAAAAAGCTCATGTATGTATTGAACTGATTCACCCCCCCCCCTCTCAGTTCAACTAATAATTCAACATTTGGGACAGATTTGTCAAGGCCACTAGCAGAAGTACTAGGGCAACTTTGTTCAACACTTTGCTGAATTTTTTTGTCCTTATTTTAATTAGTTTCCTTGGCTAAAGTGTTGGTGTTACTTGCTATCTTCTTAGGCTGATTTTTTGAGGTTTTTTTAATAGCAGTACTAGTGTTTTTGTCACTAGAACTCTTTGGGCTACCTTTGCTTCTAAGATTGTATTGTTTGTGTACCTCCATGATAGCATTTTCAAACCCCAATCTGTAATCTTCATAATCCTCATTATTGTATTCATTTTGTTCTGAAGAGAAGAATCCTTGTTCTTCTTCAGTGAGAAAAACATCTGCCTCACTGTCAGATCCTATCAAGTTTACATGATTTTCTTCCAACCTTTCAACTTCCCTTTCTTCTTCTTGATTGACATAGTTTTGTTGAAAGGGAGGCCTAATCTGCTGGTCATTGTCTCTTTGCCTATCTTGATTTGGGTCTCTTCTGAGATTTTGATTTATATTTCTGTTTTGGTTTTCTCTAGGAGGCACTCTATCATTTAGATTTATCTTTTCAAGCATCCTCTCCATTACCTTCACTAAGTTATCAATTTTAGTAGCTGATGATGAGGTTGAAGCCATTGTATCATCCTTGTATGTAACTCTTTTTTTTTATCTCAGTATAGCTCTTTTCTAAATCAGATTTGCCTCCACACTCATGGCTCCCCTCTGCATATCTTCTAAAGTTAAGGGGTCTCTTTCCCTTAGCTGGTAGGCCATTTCAGGATCAAAACCTTCTAGGAATTTTGCTAGGGCTAGGCCTAATGGAGGTTTCATGTCTGGAGGAAGTTCATTGTACGCACTATTGAATCTAGTGCAGTAATCATGGACACTTTCCCCAGTATTTATCTTGAGCTTAGTATAGTCTGAAAGGATTTGGAGAGGGTTATTTCTAATCTCCCATTTGTTTATGAATGTTTGATATAAAGAAGGGAGATCATTTATGCTGTGAGGAGCTAAGTTTTTAAACCATTTCTTGACTTCTCCTCCTAAACTTTGAGCAAAAATTCTCATCTTAATGGTCTCTTCTTCTATTTCCATGTAGTCAAAAGCATCATTAATTTTATCTACATGCTGCTGGGCAATAGTAGGTTCATTTGTAGTGAAATGGGGAATCTTGGATTGGTAATCATTGGATAAGGCAACCAGAGGTTGTGGTAACACTAGTGGAGCATACAATGCTGCCATGATTGGAAATAATGGGGGATTTACAAGAGGGAAAGTGGGTTGAGTGGGAGAGTTTTTAACAGTGTATGTGTGTATAGGAGTGGAAGAAACACTTGGGCTAGCAAACTGATGATGACCAGATTTTTTATGGAAGGAGTTGAAATGATGGAGAAGGTGAGAATTAGGTGGAGTAGAAGGTGAGGCTTCTCTGCTAAAACTCTGTTGCAAATTTGTAGTTTCAAAATCATCTTGGTTTAAATCACTTTTAGACTTATTTCTAAAAATGTTCTTTGTGTGAGGTAAGTCAAAGTGAGGATCTTTCAAGAGTGTGACGTTTTCAGGGACATATCTTGTTCTTGGGATGGTCCTATCAGTAGTTGGTTTTCCAGGTCTAGAAGTTTGCCACAAAATCCTCTCTGGATTTTCAACTATGGTAGGAGGGTGAGGATCTGGATGGGATCTAGTATTGATCTTATATGAAGCCAGATTTCAGTTTTCAAAATTTAGGGAGGAAGAGGTTTTTAGGACTGTTTTTCAAAAGTTTTCCTCTCACAGTGATTTCTATAATAGGATAACTAGGCTTCTAAACTTCCTCAAGGCTAGTTAACACAATCCTAAGGAAATATGGAGATCTAGAGGAGTAATAGGCCTACTGGGGCTAGTGGAGTCGCCAGGTGGAAATTTTTAGCTTTTCTGAAGGTAAAATATTTTTTGGTCTACCACCAATGATTTATTTGAAAACCAATCTGAAATGTTTTTGGGTTTTCTGAGTTTTATGTTTATTGAAGGACTTAGTGAGTCTACAAGAGTTTTTTAAGCTATTATATACTCAGAAGTTCCATCGTGATCACCATAATGTTGGGGTCCTGTGATATAGTAGATTGGAATACTAAATGACAAGGCAACATATAAACCAATCTTTAGAGCTCTAGGATCTAGCTCTCCTAGTCTCAGAGAGGGATCTCTCAATTGTTTGCAAAGATATGACTTGTTTGCTTCTAAAAGGTTGATTTAGGCTAGTTATTAAGTGCAAGTTTGTTTGATTTTTTGATGGGACATGATGATCTAGGCAACATAGATAGAAAAGGGAAATCTCTAAGTCATTGGGCAATGGAGTCAAGTGGAAATGGTAACAAGTTTGTAGATGAATCAGGGGTATCAAAGGGCAAATATAACTTGGCTATTGGATCTACAAAGTCTCTCAGGTGAAATGAAATGAACATTAAGGGTTTAGAATGAAAAGCAGAACTAAGGGCACTTAAGAATCCTTAATAATTATTACTTCTCAACAAAGGGACTTAAAACATTATCTGAACATGAAGAAGTATTTTATAGACAGGGCTAACCATGAATTCTACAAATTACACTTCAGAAAATAACAATTTCAAGACAAACTTTCAAAATGAAATCTAGGAGTCGAGGAACGCTCTATTTCATCAAATATTTCACTTCCAAGGATAAGAAAACATTCAAGATTCACAAATAATTGCATTCATAGAAGAGGGAACTCCTAAACATCTAAGACTGCAATTATAAAGACCTTAAAAACAATTATCTATGCAAGAACAAAGGGTATGATCAAAACAAACCTCTTTGGCAAATTGTAAACAATGGTACTTTAAAGGGAGACTTCAAAAATAGTTTTTAAGTGGAAACAAGTAAGCAGGGAAAACCATGAATCATTCTTGAGACCAGCTATTTGAACTATTTCTAAAATAAACAAGCTTAAGGGTTGAAAAGTGGTCAAACTACTCAATAAAACCTTCAGCAGATGAAAACATAAAGACAGTGAAGAGTAAATAGGTCTAAGGTGCTTCTAGGAGACATTTCTTAGCCTAAACGTTTTATTCTACTGTAAGCCAGAAATGATGAAAACAGAATGGAAAATAGGAAAAACATAAAAAGATTAGAATACTTCACCAACAGCCAAGCTCAGGGATCCAATGACAGAGCTTTCTCCATCAACAAACAGGTCAAAACATCCACAGGTTCCAGTACATCAATTTCTTTTCAATATTTAGCAAAACTATGTATTACTTCAAAAAGTTATTCATTTCCCACTCATACAATGAGTTTGAATGCAGTATTTATGCTGCAAATGAGGAGGTGGAACCATCTAGGGTTCAAAATGTTATAAATGACATATTAAATGCAATCCTATCCTTAAAAACCATGCAAGGCATAAGGTAGGAATGTCTCTCAGCTACTTCTCTGTGTAATAAATCTGTCTTTACTTCCTGAGGATAAAATAGTTGAAAAGATTGACTTTGAGGCCTTTTTGGTAGCTGACAATTATTTCTGAGCCGTCTTTTGGAAAAGATCCCTGACTGTGCATTAACTGTGTATTCTTTTGAGGAAATAGGCCCGTAGGTGGCATTTGGAGGCTTTCTTGACTGATCTGTCTCTTTATGGCTTTAAACACTGATTTAGGCCCTGATCTTGCTTTTGGGCCTTTATAATCATTTTTGGGCTTTAAAATGTGTCTTTATCCTTTAAATTGTGGATTAAATTTAAATCTTCATACTTTGCTTTAATCCTTTAATCTTTAATCTTGACTGTCTTTCAATGTTCTTCTTCTGTTTTCTTTGTTAGTGTACAAGTGTCTTTAACGCACTGAGGGTTTCATTGTATAGCCAATGCTCATGAGGCACCGATTAAACCTTGAAATTCAACCCCGTGGATCCCTTTTCTGCATGATTCTGGCCTGAGGATCATCATCCTTGGCCTTTTGTCACTTTATCATGACTGTGGGATGAATTTATAGCTCATCCGCCATGAAACCTGCAACATAAACAAACTATTACATAAAATCCTGCGTTTATATGGTTAAACTGCTTTCAGAGGCTGGGCGGAGGGTGAAAGGAGCAATGAGGAGGGGAAAATGCATGCAGGAGGAGGTTCCAAAGAGAAAACCTGCGAAAATGGGGTTTAATTTGAATATTGGAGCGAAATGGTGGAAAGTGGTTTCAGAAAACCACGAATGGTTTTTGCGCACGAAATGAGTGGTAAGCAGTTTAGCTAGGAATGAATGCGATACAGGTCTTTGATTGACACGTGTCTAGGCGAAAACCACCTATTTCGCGTTGAAAATGAGCGACTGGTTTTATTTATGAAATGAACGTGAAATGTGTTTGGGACCCTTAGATCTTCGGGCCAAAGATCAATGGTCATGGATGAGCGTGAAAAATAGAAAGATGTACGGTGGAAACATGTGGTGGGGCAGGGGTGATGTCACCTTTTTTGTCACGTAGCGGGAAGGCTTTTAGGTTGGGAAAACTTTGGTTTTCAGCGTTAAAACGTAAAAATCCAGTTATGGATAAATACAAAGGAAAAACCTTTTTTATAAGGGGCGCGGGGGGTTAGGAACAACAATGAAGAAACAAAAATAAAGGAACAGCAGTGAAGGAACAAAAGTAAAGGAACAACAGTGAAGGAGCAATAGTGAAGGAACAATAGCGAAGGAACATCAGCAAAGGTGCAATAGTGAAGGAACAACATTGAAGGAACAACAGTAAAGGAACAACAGTGAAGGAACAACAGCGAAGGAACAACAGTGAATGAACAACAGTGAAGGAACAACAATAAAGGAGCAACAATGAAGGAACATCAGTGAAGGAACAACAGTGAAGGAACAACAGCAAAGGAACAACAGTGAGGGAACAATAGTGAAGATTTCTTTTTTAGAAAACACCATTGGGTCTCCTGATCAGATTTTTCATCAAGTCCTGATGATGAACCACACTGGCTGGTTCGAAACGCGTCGACCAAATTTATTTGGATGTTATTTTTACCGAAAGATTTTTTCACAATGAGTAATTTTCTATGAAAATAATCTCTTGAAGGCTCAAAACCTATTTTAGCCATCATTTTCTGTGAAAAAATTTATTGATGGCTAACACCAAGGTCTAGCGTGATCTGATCCTACGAGAAATCAATCATGACCTGAGGCAAAAGGAGGAAAGATTCGAGAAGATAGAGGCTACATTCCCCACCTTGGTTCCTACTCAGTGTTTGGCACGGTTGAGAACCAGCACACCCTCCAAGATGAGATTGAGGAACTCTGACATAAGAAGCAATTTCTCGGTGAGCGTCTGAAGCCTTAGGCTGCCAAAGCTCTCAAGCTCTCGCAGGATGTTGATATTGTTATTAAGAAGCTAAACCAGACTCTAGAGAGTGTCACTGCTGTGACAAAAGGACCAACATCACAAAATCTCATGGATATTGCGCAGAACGCTACTGCTTAGAGTGAAGGAGTGCTGCCCCCACTGATCGCGACAGTCAATTTACTACAGGTGCAGGTGGAGACCCACCATCGAAGTGACTCGGGACGAGTCACAAGATTGTGTTTGGGGACTGTTGTAATAGGGTCCTCCAAAGGCTACAAATAGGGATGATTTTTGAGTATTTTTGTATATTTTAGCTTAACACAGGGGTTTTGGGGTGGGTCAAAGCCCCGAATGCATTGTAACGGGTCAAGGGTAGACCAAGAGTCCGCAAACCATGGTTTGCAGACCATTGGAAGAATAGGCTAAATTGGTATAGATAGATGAGCCTTTTGAATTCATAAGGTAGGCAAGAATTGAATTGATGCTACGTGCAAACTATTAGATCTGTCTAGGGTTGTTTTGGGTAAGGACTCTTGTTGCCGTGTGCGCGGAGATCCTGAGTCCTGCTGTGTGCGGGCCCCGCTAGGCCGTGTGCAAGGGTTGGTTTTGGGTATTGTAAGTAGATCTGAAGGACTAATGAATGTGGAAGTACTGTTGGAATATATGGATTTGTTGGAATTATTGTTGATGCGAACCTGTGATATCTTATTAATTTATGTATGCTTCTATGTTATTGATTTAATCTACGAAAAGTGACTGTGTTATCTGCTTAGGCTACGAAGTGTCTGTGTTTTCGATATCCGTGATCTGTAGTTATTATTAGCTGTGAATATATTGCTCTGTTCTGTTACTTGGAAAGATGCACGTGGATGCAAAGCTCTTGAATAGATCTGTAATTGATAACAACTTGGTTGGGTTGAATTGCACGTTGTATTGTTCTGCTGCGAACCTTTTTGTGTTATATGATTTGTTGATGATGCATTATGATACCATGTGCTGATAACTGTTGGTATGCACATAGATTCTGAGCTACCAAGTAGATCTGTGCATGACAGTAATTTTTTACATTACAAGTGCACTGCTAACCTCCCTACGAATAGATCTGTCTGGTACGAACCTAATAGGCTGCGAACGTGCATCTACTTGAATTACCTACTCTCTCTCAGGGTGCAGAAACCTGGTTCCAACACCCTTGCATATTTCTTTGGGTGAGACTTTGGCTTGTGAAAGTAGGTCACTTGATCCAGGTGGATATTGGTGGCCACCCGCCTATTCCACTTGGGGCCCCACCATTGTCTCTTTTAGTTTTTTTTCACAACTTACTATTTTTAGTAGTTTTTCGGGTCTTGAACTTCTGGAGCCATTTTGAAGCCCCAAACGGAGATATTATGCCAAAGTTACGTCCTCGAGAAGTTGAAACACCAATTTACCCAAACAAGGCCCATAGTTTTGGTGCTTCATCTCCTAGGGTTAGGTTTTTGGACGTTTAGAGTTCTCCATTGTTTCTACATAATAAATAGGCCCTCAAGCCTCATTTTAACACAGTTCAAAGGTCTGTAGCCACCACATATCTTCTCAGAGATTCGCTACCAGCACCCTAGCTATTTTATTTCCATCATGTTTGTAAGCATATTTCTATGATTTGATATTAACGAAATGAAGCCTTATTTCCATTGTATTTCTATGTTTATGGTTATTTCTGTATTCTGTTGCGTTCCTGCATAAATACGGATCAGTGGTATCAAAGCGGTTTGCTTTTTCTCGATCCTTCTTTGCATGTCCCCAACAAGGTTGGGTATAAGTAGTTAGGGCTCGATCTGGTGGAACCTTTTCAAGATCAGCCTTGCAAACCCCGACGGACGCCCATGGGGGACGAAAAGAAAGATGAGGGAGCAGGAGATCCTATCAAAATATTGCATGAGGAGGCCCTCAAAAAACAATGGAACGCAATGATGGATAAATTTGCCCAAATCCTTCAACAACTGCCCACCGGTGGCGCATCTACATCCAACAACCACTCTGGAGGCATGAATCCCTTTAAGGTACAAGTAAAATTTGACATTCCCATATTTGAGGGTCAAATAGATGCAGATGCCGTAGATAGATGGTTGAATTTATTAGAACGATATTTCTCGGTTCATGACTTTTCTGACTGGGAGAAGATTATTTTTGCACTCCTCAAAGCTACCCCCCATGTCAAGGACTGGTGGGAAACCTATTGTGATAAAAAGGACGAGACAAAACCCTCTTTATTCTCAGCCGTACCCACTTGGACTTCTTTCCAAGATGCCATCAAGGAACAATACTATCCCATGGGGAGCTATGAGGACAAATACATACAATGGACCACGTTGCGGCAACAAAGAGATCAAGATGTGCATGAGCTAATGAATCTGTTCCATAAGCACAAAGTTGGGTATCAAAGATTCTGAGAAAAATTTGGTGCTAAACTATTGTGGTTGTCTGCATAGATACATTTTGGAGGAAATGGAGTTCCTCGACATCTCCTCGCTTGTTACAACATACCAGTATGCTGCCAAGATTGAGCAGAAATTCAAACAGAAGAAGCAAGAGTTTGGATCTACGAATCAAAAGCAAAGGAAAGGTGCCCCCAAACCGTAGAACAAAGGACAAAGCCAAGGCATGGCGACCCAAGAAAACCTGCCAAAGACACAAGCAAAGAATAACACCATGAAGCCAAAGAAGGACACGGGAAAGTGGTGTGAGTTCCATAAGGGCTCCACTCACAACAAAAGTGAGTGTCGGGCCAAGCAGTTGCTGGTGGTCGAGATGAGGGCCTATGAATCAGATGCGTGCTCTGAATCTGAATCATAACCTGAAAAGGTGAATGACAAAGGGAAGCATATTATTTATGTGGAGCCCAATGCCACTGTTGCCACTATGAAGATCCAAAAGGAGGAACCAGAAGATCCAGAGGAGGCAGAGCATCTCTTCCACTCCTATATGTGGGTAAAGGGTTCCTTGCTATGGTTCATTGTCGATAATGGGAGCCAAAAGAACCTTATTTCAGCAGATGTCGTGAAGCGTTTGGGCTTGCCGACCACAGCGCACCCACAACCATACACCATCGGGTGGCTTCACCAAGGACGAGATCTCCACGTCAGCCATCACTGCCTCCTTCCCTATAGCATCAAGCCCTTCATGAATGAGGTATTGTGTGACATTGCTCCTATTGATGTTTCTGATTTATTATTAGGCCAACCATACTTGTGGAAGCGACATGCTGTTTATGAGTCCCGACCTCACACTGTTATTGTTACTTTGGGAAATAAATTGTACAGGATACCAGAGGTACCACTGCCTCCCACTATCTCTTTGGTTACTGCAAAAATTTGCAGTAAGCTCATTTCTCAAACCAAGATTTTTTTTTTCCTTATGATCTGCCCCCAGGGCAAGAAGAAGAATGTGGCCACGACCTCCAGACATGGCTCCTCTTCATGACAACAACAAATAGACAAGGTTGTGGAGGAGTACAGGGACATCTTCACCTCACCCACAGGGGTGCCTCTACACTATCAGGTCAAGCACCCCATTGACCTGACCCCAGGTGTGTCACTACCCAATGGACCGATCTATAGGCGCTCTATTATGGAGAATGATGAAATCAAGAGGCAGATTCAGGAGCTGCTGCAGAAAGGTCACATCCGGCCAAGTTCACGCCCTGTGGAAGCCCTATCATGTTGGTACAGAGGAAGGATGGGACTTGGAGACTCTCTATTGATATCGGGCGCTGAAAAAGATCACTATCCGGAATAGGTACCCAATCCCACGGATTGATGACCTTCTGGACCAACTCAAAGGGGAAAAATATTTCAGAAAGATCGACTTGAATTCTGGGTATCACCAAGTACCAATCGAACCCTCTGATGTGTGGAAGACTACCTTCAAAGCCAAGGAGGGCCTTTTCGAATGGCTCGTCATGCCTTTCAGATTGAAAAATGCTCCCACAACTGTCATGAGGTTGATGGATGACATCTTGCATCCATTCACCAACTCTTTTGTAGTGGTATACTTGAATGACATTTTGATCTTCAGCCATACTTGGGAAGAGCACCTCCACCACATCTGAGAAGTCCTCCAAACACCGCGGCAACACAAGTTGTGTGCCAATTTGGAGAAGTGCACTTTTGGCATGACCCAGGTTCAATATCTGGGATACATTATTGATGAAAGGGGGGTGCATGTGGATCCAGCCAAGATCCAAGTCATTCGGGATTGGCCAGCCTCAACCACCCTAACAGAGCTTCGTAGCTTTCGGGGTCTTGATAATTTCTACCGCAGGTTCATGTTGGGATTCTCTCATATCACTTGGCCCTTGAGTCAAGTCACCAAGGGAGGCACGAAAGAAAAATTCTATTGGTCGGAATCTCAACAGAAGGTGTTCGTAGAATTGAAACATCGCCTCTGTTCTGCCCCAGTGCTCACATTACTAGAATTTCAACAACCATTTGAGATCGAGATAGATGCCTCTAACTATGCTATTGGGGTAGTTCTTACTCAACAGGGGCATCCAGTGACATATCATAGTGAGACATTGTTCGAAACAGTTCGAAAGTATCCCACTTATGACAAAGAAATGTATTCCATTATGCAAGCTTGTCGACAATGGAAGCATTACATTTTGGGGAAGGAGACAATAATCCACATAGACCATCGAACCCTGCAGTTCATACAGACACAAGGGAAGTTGCAGAATGATCGCCATCAGAATTGGTCCACATATCTGCAACAATTTCATTTGAACATCAAGTACAAGAAAGGTGGCACCAATAATGTTGCAGACTGCCTTAGCTAACTACCGATAATGGTCATAATCACAGTTCTCAACTCTTGTGGGCATGAGAATTCTGATTGGCCGCTTCTCTACAAGAGCAATCCAGAATTCAACTACACATACAAGGCACTCTTGGGGGGTATGCAAGTTCCAAATTTTCACCTCCAAGATGCACTATTATGTCACCTGGGACACCTTTGTGTTCCTTCAAGCGAGCGTGCCAAGATGATATGGGAAGCACACTACAGTCGAGTCATTGGGCATTTTGGGGTAGAGAAAATAGTGGCAGTACTGCAGAAGTATTTCTATTGGCCGAACCTTTGACAAGATGTCGCGAAGTACATCAGATCCCGCACTACTTGCACCATTGCCAAACTGACCATCAAGAAGCAAGGGCTCTATACTCCACTACCTACCCCTTGTTGACCTTGGGAATCCATATCCATGGATTACATGTCAGGCCTTCCTTCTACGAAGCATGGAAATGACTGTGTTTTCATGGTCGTCGATAGATTCTCAAAGATGGCCATTATGGCAGCCTGCAAGAAGAATATCATAGCAGAAGCCACTGCTAAAATATTATTTGAATGAGTGTGGGTGCACTTTGGGATCCCACAGTCTATCATATCAGATCGCGACAGCAGGTTCCTCAACACATTTTGGTCCAGCCTCTGGTCAATGTTGGACACCAAGCTCACCAAGTCCACAACTTTCCATCCCCAAACTAATGGCCAGATAGAGGTCGACAACCGGATGATTGTACACATTCTGTGCATGTACAATTCAAAGCATCCATGCACATGGGATGAGAGCCTTCCCTATGTACAACAAAGTTATAACTAGGCTCTCCACAGCTCAACCAGCCACAACCCCTTTCAGGTGGGCTTGGGATTCTAGCCACTATGTCCCGTTAACATACCCATGCCATTTGCAGCTACTCATGCCAATTCAGATCATGTCCAGTTTGAAGCTAACAAAGCAAACAACTTCATCAAGTGCATTTAGCACATCTACCAACAGGTTCATGACATATTGGACAGAGCCAATGCTAAGTACAAGCAATGACATGATAAACATCGGGTGCCACACAACTTCTAGGTGGGCGAAAAAGTGTGGTTACATTTGCAGAAGGAGCGCCTCACTAGACCCCACCACAAGATTCGCCCGCTCTGATATGGGCCATACGCCATCACCAAGGCTGTAGGGAACAATGCCTTCGAGCTCAGTATTCCATCATTCCTTGGTCTGCACCCAGTATTCAATGTAGACCGCCTTCGTCCCTACTTCCCACCTCTATTGGACACCTCTGGCATTGTAGAAGAACTCACACCAAAAGAGTTAAACCCAAACTGCATGGAACAGGTCACCACAGACTGTATCATGGACATGCAACTCAAGAACACTTGCCGACAGAAGATCCAACTGTATCGGGTTATCAAAACTAGCCAACTCCTGCACCAAGGCAAGTGGTTCACCAGGGACCAAGTTCAACAGAATTTTCCTCATCTCATGGAAGAACTCAACGCAATGGGGACCATTGCTTCCTAAGGGGGGAGGAATGATCCAGGTGGATATTGGTGGCCACCTGCTTATTCCACTTGGGGCCCCACCATTTTCTCTTTCAGTTTTTTTTCACAGCTTACTATTTTTAGTAGTTTTTTGGGTCCTGAACTTCTGGAGCCATTTTGAAGCCCCAAACGGAGATAGTATGCCGAAGTTATGTCTCCGGGAAGTTGAAACACCAATTTACCCAAATAGGGCCCATAGTTTTGGCACTTCATCTCCTAGGGTTAGGTTTTTGGACATTTAGAGTTCTCCATTGTTTCTCCATAATAAATAGGCCCTCCAGCCTCATTGTAACATAGTTCAGAGGTCTGTAGCCACCACATCTCTTCTCAGAGATTCGCTACCAGCACCCTAGCTATTTTATTTCCATCATGTTTGTAGGCATATTTCTGTGATTTGATGTTAATGAAATGAAGCCTTATTTCCGCTGTATTTCTATGTTTATGGTTATTTCTGTATTCTGTTGCATTCTTGCATAAGTCCGGATCATCATTGCTGAAAGGGCCAGTAGTATAGGGGTTTGTTGGCAAACCTTAACCTCTAAACCTGGGTCAGGACCCTTCGAGCCAACACCACCTCTACTGCTGGTTCTTGTGTAACAACAACATCATCAGTGGGTTCTTGTGTATCAGCTCCTTTATTTTTGCCTACACTAGCTTTTGTGACCACTACTGTTTCTTCTGTAAGAGCAATGGCCTCCACAGGTTATTGTGTATTGGCTTCTAGGTCAATTACTATGGGAGGTTGTACTTTAACTACTGGTTCTTGTGTAACAGTAGTATCCTTAGAAGGTTCTTGTGGGACAACCTCTCGAAGTTCCATTTTTGTTTCCATTGAGCCCGTGTTTTCCCCACAGACCTTATACCCTGCTGCTATTAACTCCTGAGAACATGCTGCACATATGGATAGAAAAATTTCATTACCCCCAGCTAATCTCTGTCTTAACTGTTCATTTTATTTTCTTAAATTTTCAAGTCCTAAAAGAAGAGCATGAGTTTCTTCCTTACTTGATGAGGAGGATACTTTTCCTTCTTCTTATGATCCTTCTACCTCTTTCTGCTTCTCAGCTGTGGGCAATGATTCCGTTGAAAAGCTAACTCTCACCCTCTGTTTTGGTTGTCTGTCTCCAATCATCCTGTCAGTGGTTTCTTTTCTAACTCTGACCCTAACAGGCCAGGTCTGGACTTCAGCTTCTGCATGAATTTCTTCTGAAGTCACAACTTGTTTCCTCTAGCTTGTCCTAGGCCTTTTTCGTTTAAATTCTTCCCAGGTCCTTCCCTGTTGGCTTAAGGCATTTGACACGATCAATTTGATAATTCCATGGTTTGTCACATAGGCTTCAGTATGTACTGTTGTCTTAAATATCGCAACCATATGCTTAATGTTTCCCAATAGGAAAAATGGGAGGTTGATATTTTGTAGGTGCCGAAGATGATTTAGTAAAGGGAAGTGGTAATTAAAGATGATTGTGGATCTTCCCTCGCAAGTAATGTAATTTATTAGACCTAGGGTGACATATGCACATGGTTGGGGGAGTGATAATTTATCAACCCCTCTTCCCTTATTTTCCAACGTTTCCTCTCCTTCAAGAAAATCTTCCTTCAAAGAAGGGTCATTAATTTTCCTGTTGAACCATCTCCATCCTTCAGCTGGCAATGTGGTCACTGGGCAACCACTTCTTCTGTTACTTCAATTTGTAGGCCCCTGACTCGGGTCTGGTGTTCATTCAAATTCTGAGCGAATTCAATTGAAATAGCCTCGTCTGAGCCTTCCAACTTCTGAAAATATTCAAGCCACCTGGTGTCCCTAAATACTTGATAAGCTTTCGGATAGTTCTGCAAATCTTCCATGGAGTTCAGCTCATGTCTCACTGCTACTCCTCCCATCTTGCTGTTATTATGAATCACTCCTTAGGATTGACCAACCGTAATATCACCGCACTACTTGTTTTCTCTCAACACCCCACTCTCCTTATCCCGGATGAAGAATTTCGGACGTAGATACAAGACTTTAGCTAAGGGAGGTGACGAGATGTGAAAATATTTTCGAATTACTAAATCGTACTTTGCACATTCCTACATTAATGTCTAATTATGGAAAATAATGGGCTTTAAGTATAAATTCCTTTTCCGGCTAGATTTGGTCATAATTGGCTATCGTGCTATTTAATTGGATGCATGCAGGGTTAATGACGGTTTCAAGACTATGGATTTCTTGCAATGATTACGAGATTTATCCCCCCCAGCTTTAATGGTGACGGCCACCCACGACCGTCACGGGAATGTCATAACTTTCCATTAATCATCAAATCATTAAATGATGATGTTACCTTTTTAAATGACATACCTGCAACGATGTGAAGGAGGAATTTTAATGTGATTGGCATAACTTATTCTAGTGATCATGGTGGTCACGCTTGACTGTTGTAATTATTGCTGCATGTTAAGATAATGATGATATAGGAAACACTATTCATGGCTTTCAGTTATTGCATGTGTAAGAACCAAGAAAAACATTGTGTTATTCTTTAGAAAACATGATAATTAGGAAAAATAGACACATAAAAGAAACAAATAAGTAACATCATCTTGTAAAATATGGTGGGAAGGAAAGATGATGTTTTGAAAAAGGGAAAAAAATTGGGTGTAGCAGCCACCATAGAAGTCGTTTTCAACTGTTACAAATTGTATGATTGCGCCTGAAAAAGAGGTTTTCACAATAAAATTGTTATTGTTATTATTATTATTTTTTAAATAGGTGTAACAATTGCCAGAAGAGTGGTTTTCAGCTATTATACTTATTGGAATTTCAAATTTCAGGCTGCACAAGGGAGCATTCCCCTGCTGCTATAACATAAAGATCAAATTTTGCGATAATGTTAACAAATGATTCCTTCGAAGCAGGTTGATGATATAACCTCAGACGGTGCCCATTAACTAGTAACAATGTCTTAGCACTATCAATAATAATAAATTCTACAGTCACATTGTCAAAGACCGTGTCTACTTCATAAGGATCTAACCATCTGGTGTAGAGCTTGCCTTTGAAATCCTTGAATCTTGAATCGTACAAGAGAGGCCAGTATCCTTTCTAAAATTTATTCTTCTTAATGAACTTGTCATGCCATATATCTCTTTCCTGCTGAATGATCTCTATCTGCTGAATGGCATCAATTCGTTTCTCCTCCAACTCATTGAGCTGGTTCAATATTTTATCTTTGCACCGTGCTTAAATCCAGATTGACCTGCAATGCTATTATCAATGTATTATTTAGATCACTATGGGGAATAAAGGATTCTTAACATACACCAATTCATATGGTGAGAAGCCTGTAGTATTCCTCCATGTTTTTCTGTAAGCCCACAACACCTCTGGAAGTTTTTTGGCCCAATTTCTTCGGTGGCTAGCTACTGTCTTTGTTAAAATTCCCTCAATGACTTTATTGGTGCTCTCCACTTGACCATTTTCTTGTGGGTGATAAGGAGAATTGATCTTGTGATGCATTCCATACTTCTCAACTAGTTTCTAGATCAAATGAGATGTAAATTGAGGCCCCCCATCTGTCACCATCTCCCTGGGTATCCCAAAGCAAACAAAAATATCTTCGAATAAGAAGTTTGAAACAAATTGTTTTGTAGCTCTAGTTAGTGCCTTCACTTTGACCCACTTTGTGATGTAGTCGGTGTAGACCAATATGTATGATATTTGCTGTGATGAAGGATTAATTGGCCCTACAAAATCCAGGGCCCATTTCTCAAATGGCTCTATCACTATCTCAAGCTATAATGACATCTCATATGATTTCAGAGGCTGGCCCATCCTTTCGCAGCTATCACATCCCTTCACAAACTTCTTGGCATCCTAGAATATATTTGGCTAGTAGTACCCTATTGAGAGTAATTTATACTCCATCCTCTTGTCTGCGAAGTGCCCTCCACAGGGTTCCTCATGACAAGATTTCAAGATATCAAATACCTCATCTTCCCTAACACAACTCCGAATCTGAAAGTCTGGTCTGGTGTGATAGAGATCACCCTCTATCCAGGAGTAAGTAGCACTCTACTGTATGATCTTCATATTTTCTCTGGAAGATAAATGGTGTGGGAATTTTCCTGTAGCAAGATAGTTGGCTATATCTGCATACCATGGTGAGTGAGTAGATATGGAAAAAATATATTCATCTGGAAAATAATCCTCAGTAGGAGTGCAATTATCACCTATAGTTAACCTAGAAATAAAGTCAACAACCACATTATATTTTCTAGGTTTATCTAAAATAGTGATATCAAATTCCTGTAACAAAAATAACCATTGTGTAACTCTACCATTGGTAACAGGTTTATTCATTAAAAATTGAATTGCAGCGTGGTTAGTGTGTACAAATACTTGATACTTGGTGATGTAGTGCCGAATTTTTTTGATAGCATGCACTACTGCTAGGAATTCCTTCTCGATCATTGTGTAGTTGAGCTCAGTTGGAGTTAATTTCTTGCTGATATAATAAATGGCATAGGGTTTCTTTTCCTCCATCTACCCCAAAAAACACCCACAATTATGTCAGATGCATCTGTAGTGATCTAGAATGGCAGTCTCCAGTTTGTTCCTCACAAAATAGGTGATGTTGTTACACAGTTATTTAACTTCAAAAAGGTTTTCTCACACTTCCATGTCCACACAAATTCCACATCTTTCATGAGAAAAGAAAACATAGGAGATGCAATCTTTGAAAAGTTTTCTATAAATCTCCTATAGTACCATGCATGTCCTATAAAGCTACGTAACTCTTTTTGAGTGCTGGGAGTTGGGATTCTCGAGATTAACTCAATTTTTGTAGGGTCTACCTTGATTCCATCTGCTAAAAGGAAATGTCTCAACACAATCCCCTCGGCCATCATCATGTGGCACTTCTCCATGCTCAAAGAAACATTAGTTTGTTCACAACGTTCCAGTACCTTTTCCAAATTAACTAATGTTGTTTTAAAGGAATCCCCATAGGGTGTAAATTCATCCATGAAAATTTCGAGACAGTAATTCAGGAGATCCAAAAATATACCCAATATTGCCCTTTGAAAAGTTGCTAGTGCATTACAGAGGCCAAAAGGAAGGACTCTATATGCAAAGGTACCCCATGGGTAGGTAAAAGTTGTCTTGTCTTGGTCTTCCGGGGCAATCTATATTTGGTTATAGCCACTGAACCTATCTAGAAATGAAAAAAACTTTTTCCCAGAGAGAGTATCCAGGACCTGGTCAATGAATGGTAAAGGGAAATGGTTCTTTTGGGTGGCCATATTGAGTTATCTATAATCTACATAGACTCTCCACCTGTCGTTCTTTTTCAGAATGATCAAAAGCGGAGATACCCACTAACTATACGAAATGGGGTAGATGAAATTAACATTAAGGAGTTTATGTAATTCCTCTTTCACTATCTCCTTAAGTGCGGGATTCATTTGGTGCTGCTGTTGTCTAGTTGGTTTGCAGCCCTCGTTAAGGTAAATGTGGTGAGTGCATAGGCCAGGGTGGATTCCTTTCATATTTGTATAGTCCCATGCAAATTCCTTTTTATATTTCTGTAACAGCTGTACCACTGATCTGTTCTATTCAGCAGTTAAGTTAGAATTAATGTTTAAATCTTTCCCTGGCTCAATTTCAACAGGATTGCTATCAATATGCAAATTATTTTTCAAATGTTCAATCTTTATGTCATCTACCTCAACATCTTCCCTTGGATCTCTAACAGAGGCAATAGAGAGTGAATTTATAATAAAACCATTAATAATTTCATCCTCTGTTTCATCCTTAAATTATTGTGCTTTTCCAAGTGTGAGGAGAGGTAGGGAAATATCAGATTCAGGTTCAACTTCATCCCACCAGGGACTATTCAAATCCATATGTAGTTTCCCTAAGGGTAAAGGTTCAGGTTCTTAGTGGCCTGCCCATATGATATCACCATAGATCCAGATCTACATCCGATATATGTGTCTATAGTGGCTAGCCATAGTCTTCCCAAGATTAAAGGATGACCCCCCAGGTTGGAAGCTACAGTGATAACCACATATTGTATCAGTCCCTTAGGCTTGACATGGGAGCTATCTGCTAATTCAAGCACTGTAGGTATAGGTATGAGTCCATGAAGCCCTGGGAGATAAAAATATCTTTGGTCATTACATTAATGGCTGCCCCTAAATCAATCAAAGTGTTAGTTATGGGATGGTCATAAATATGGATAGTCACTGTAGGATTCCCTGGGTCATTATATTTAGTTAACAAAGGCTGATCAATCATTAGTTCAGACAGTTTCCCCATAACATGGTGTCATGTAGGTAAATCCCCTCTGCGGATAGAGGCGATCCTTGTAGCCCTAGGGTGGGTCTAGCAGCAAAAGGACATGCTAATGTGTCGCTTCCTAGTTAATGAATGAAATGAGTTGGAATATATTGTCCTACCTATGATCCAACGCGGTTGTCGTAGCTATAGCAGAGGTCTCCTGATCCTTGTCCTTACATGTTGCAATCCTTCAAAAATGGTACTCGAGTGCCTACACAAAGATCAAAGGATGAAAGCAACATACAAGACAATAATTGCATTCATAACTAGCTAATTAGTCAAGGAGAATTAAAAATATTCCATAAGATAAATCACATCAACACAAGACAAGAACCAAAACATTAGTCATGTATATATTAAGAGAAAGAAAGAGATTACAACCAGAGCCTTAACATCACAGCCTCTTCAGCGGGTCCAGTCAAAATGCGTCTCGAGCTGTAATATCCCCAAAACAAAACAAGAAGCAATATTAAACAACACTACTTCAAAAATAACGCAGTTCAGAAAATTAAGTGTAGGAGGCCAATACAGGGGCTGAATATTTACTTATACATCAGAAAATCAGATCTATAATGAGGCCCATATAATGTATAACAGGAAATAGAAGACAAAATTGGAAGAAATCCCTCAAAAGAGGTGCTGCTAACACATGTATTCACTGCAAAAAGGCTTGACAACGTTATTTTATAGATCATACAGTAGCTGAAGATTACAACATAGATCTAGAGCTGAATAATGCATGAAAATTCAGATCTATGACAGATCCATACACTATAGAGTCTCTACTTTACATACTCCTTGGGGTTTTGAGAAAAACATGAAGCACTTGGAGTAGATCTGAGATTTTATGCAGCAGATCTACAGAATGATTCAGAAATTCTAAAGAAAATACATGAGTATTTAGATCAGATCTGAATATGACATGGAATAGATAAAAAATCCATGGATCACCACAGTGAAGGGCATATCCCCAACACTAGAGATCACTCCCCAAAGTTTGCCAAAACATCCTGCAACTTTCCTCTTTGCAGATAACGTAGTCCTGGAAGATAAAATACGTTGTAGACTTGATGAACAGTTTGGCCTGATGCCAAGGTATGGATCTAAAGCTCCAATGATCCAATACACTCTTGTCAAGGGGATAGAAGACTTTCCCATTGAAAAGAGGCACTAGATTGGCCTAGATCTGAGTAGGTCTAGCCTCCACTTGCTGCAGCTCACAAGGACAACCAAACCCTCAACAAGATTTGCACTGTAGGTGTAAGATGAAGCTTGGCCAAATGCCTGATAGTGGACAAGACACGCAAGACTCTTCCAAGAGGCCTCTTAAGGAAAGAGGTGCTAAACAACACTATTCTCTGCTAAAAAACAAGAGAATGATATATGTCTTAACAAAAAATATATTTAGAAATATAACACAATCAACGACCTTCTCATGCTACCCTCCTCTTCCTTTTATAAGATAGTAATATTGCAAAACCCTAAACCACCTTAATGATTTAGCTTCTTTCACATGTGCCACCTCCAACTAAGACTGTGTTGTGCATCAATGTGTTGTGTAACTAGCTCCAAAAAGAGAAGAAAAGAGATATAAACGCCTTAGAAATGAGCCACTTCGAGGGGGAAACCTCCAATACATTACATAAATGAAAAATTCTTGGATGATACAAATGAACAAAACCTCCTTCTATATATAGGAGTCCATGGGGCAACAATATAATCCTAGTGGGGCCACGATGTAATCCTAGCCGACCTAACAATAATAATGTAAGGGCACAATAATAACAAAATGGGGTTACGAAAGTGCAGAGAGATAATAATAATAAGGGGTTTACACTAACAATAATAAGGGGGGCTATACTAGTGATATAGGGACCTAACATGCCCCTCTCCTTCAAAAAAGTGTTGTCCTCAATGCTTGAGTAGCTCTGGGTGCTTCTATATAAAATTCTCATCCTCCCAGGTAGAATCTTCGGTGGGTAAGTTCTTCCACTTTATAAGATACTCTGAAATTGATCGATTTTGTAGCTGTTGATTTCTTGTTTCCGTGACTGCTTTAAGTTCCAATATAATTTTTCCTTCCTCATCAAGTTCTGGCAATATTTTTTGATTTGGAAGATTTTCACCTATAACCTTCTTTAAGCATGAAACATGGAAAACTGGATGCACTCGCTAAGAAGCAAGAAGCTCCAATTTGTATGCCATAGTACCAATCTTTTGCAACACCTTGTAAGGACCCATAGTACTTTGAAGATAATTTTTTATCCTTCTTAGCTTGCTTGAGGGACATTTGTTTGTATGGTTGTAGCCGTAAAAATACCCATTCTCCTACTTCAAAACTTCTCTCGCTACAATGTTGATTTGCTTGTTATTTCATTCTATTTTGTGCCAAATTTAGGTTATCCTTTAAGAGTTGGAGAACTTCTTCTTGATGCTCGATGTGATCCTCCACTGCTTGAACCCTAGAATTTTCCCTTAAATAAGATGTGATGGATGGTGGATGATATCCATAAAGTGCCATAAATGGGGTCATTTTTGCTGCAGTATGGAAGGAAGTGTTATACCACCATTCAGTGAGAGGTAACCACTTAACCCATTGTGTTTGTTTATCGGATACAAAACAATGAAGATATCCTTCCAAACATTTATTTACTATCTCAATTTGACCATCGGATTGAGGATGATAAGATGAGCTATGAGCTAATTGAGTACCCAAACAAGAAAATAACTCCGTCCAAAAATTTCCAGTAAAAATGGGATCTCTGTCGCTCACAATAAGCCTTGGGTTCCCATGTAGCTTTTGAATTGTGTCCATAAATGTAGTAGCAACTGTACTTGCTTAAATGGATGAGATAATGCAAAAAAGTGTACTGTACTTAGTAAGTCTATCAACTACCACCATGATGACACTCTTTCCTTCGTGGTTAGGTAAATACAATGATAAAATCCATTGAAATCTCACTCCAACGCTGACTTGGAATGGATAAAGGTTGTAGAAGTCACGGGGTCTTAATTGTCTCCACTTTATTTTGCTGGCAAACCAAACATTCCGCCACAAACTTTTGAATATCAGATTTAAGGCCATCCCAAAAAAATTCTTTCTTCACCCTCTGGTAAGTTTTTAAAAATCCTGAGTGTCCTCCTAAAGGAGAAGTGTGCAATTCGAGAAGAATCTTTTGTTTTAGTTGGGAATTCTTGAAAAGATATAAGCGATCTTTGTACCATAAGGAATCATTTTTCCAACTAAATGTATCAGATATACTAGGATCTTGCTGCAACTTTTGAATGAGTGTCCATACATCTTTGTCCTTCTTCCATTCATCTCTTGTAGTTATCAATGTTTGGTTGGATAATAGAAATGGCATGACTCTTCCACCTCTTCATTCTTTCTTGAGAGTGCATCTACTTGACAACATTCGACTTTCCTTTTTTGTAGATTATTTCAAAGTCGTAACCCAACATCTTTGTGACCCATTTTCTTGTTCTTCGACGATAGTCTTTTGTTTAAAAAAGTGTTTAAGACTATCATGATCAGTTTTTACCTTGAAGTGTCTTCACATTAGGTAATTTCGCCATTTCTTTAGTGCATGCAATATCGCTAACATTTCCTTCTCATAAATTGGTTTCTGTAAATACTTTCCTTTGATTGGACGACTTTCAAAAGCAATGGGTCTTCCTTCCTGCATTAAAACAGCACCAATTCCATTTCACGAGGCATCACATTCCACAATAAAGGTTTTTGTGAAGTCTGGTGTAGCTAAGACTGGTGCTAGGCACATTGCCTCTTTAAGATGTTCAAAGGCCTTAGTTGCTCGAGGAGTCCATGAAAATGCAACTTTCTTCAATAATGTTGTTAGAGGTGTTGCTATTCTCCCATAATTCCTAACAAACTTGCGACAATGCCCCGTTAACCCAAGAAATCTATGCAACTGCTTTATGGTTGTGGGGAATTTCCATTCCTTAATGGCTTTAATTTTGTTAGGGTCTACCTTAACACCCTTGTGAGATACAATATGACCCGGATATTCCACCTCTTGTACTCCAAAGAAACATTTCGATATTTTTGAATATAATTATTTCTCCTCCAATAGTTTGAGCACCCTGTCAACATATTGAACATGATCCTTCCAAGACCTGTTGTAGATTAGTATATCAACTGAAAAATACTAGCACGGAAATTTTGTAAGGAAGGGTTTGAAAATGGAATTCATCAACCCTTGAAATGTAGAAGGTTCATTGGTAAGGCCAAAAGTCGTGACCTAAAATTCATAATGACCCTCATGAGGTCGAAATTATGTTTTCAGAATATCTTCAGTCTTCATTCTAATTTGATGATATCCTGAACGAAGATCAAACTTAGTAAAATAAATTTCTCCATGTAATTCATCCAATAATTCATCGATCACAAGAATGGGAAATTTATCTTTAATAGTGAACTTACTGAGCTCCCTATAATCTAGACACATGCGCCGTGATCCATCCTTCTTGTGTACCAACACTACGGGAGCACGAGCGAGAGAAAGAACTTTTATAGATCCCCCCCAATCATATGTTCAATTTCGCTCTTTTGGACATAAGGATATCTATAAGGCCTAATGTTTGGAGGAACACTTCTGGAATCAAATGAATAGCATGATCATTATCACAAATAGGTGGAAGTCGTTTGGGAGTTTCAAACACCTTGGAATGAGTGTCCAAGACTTTTTGGAGATCTAGAGAAATAGATGATTTTGATGTTGGAACTTCTAGTGATCATTTGTGCAATTATGTCGCGTTGTTCTTTCTTCAGAAGCTTTGTCATGACATTATAGCTTATTCTATTTCTATACTTCCCTTCAATACCCCATATTTCAATTTCCTTTCCTTCCAAAAAAAATTTCGAGAAAAGTTCTTGAAAATTAAAATCTACCGTCCCCAAAGATTGTAACCATTATACTCCTAGTACAACATTAGCACCTCCCATTGGAATGGAAAGCATTGGACTATTCAATACATATTCCCCCATGGTTAGCTTGATATTATGGCATTTTCTAGAGCAATTTATAGTTCCTCCATTTGCAACCATCACTTGACATTCTGGTGCTGGGTATAGGAAACAATTCAATTCCTTGGCTACCTTAAAATGAATTTAATATGGGTGCTACCTGAATCAATCAAAACTATTAAATTTTTCTTCTTGATATGTCCTTCTATCTTGAGAGTTTGAGTGGTAATTCCTTCCAATGCATTACACGATATGGTCGGACTCATTTCTTCCTCTTCTAGGGCTGGTTCATGGTGTATATCCTCTTCTTTTGAAGATTATTGTTCATTTTCTTATTCCTCTTCATAATCTATGTAAAATCATTTCTTCTCAGCACACTTATGACCTTTAGTGTATTTGCGATCACAACTGTAGCAAAGCCCTTCTGCTCTTTTTTCTTCCAATCATTGTGGTGTCAACCTTGTAGGTTGTGAAAATCTAGGAGTAGCAACACTTCCATATTTATAGATGTTAGTGGTAGGCTTCCTTGTCGCCATAAATTTACTTTCAATTTTTCTTGCCAACCTGAATGCCTTCTCCAATGAATCAAGTTCCCAAAGGCGAACCTCATGTTGGATGTTATCCTTTAAACTCCCTATGAAGACATCAAACTTGTGTTCCTCTAGAATTTCCGTTACCCTTATATTCAATTTTGGAAGTCCTCAATATGCTCCACCATTGAACCATTTTGTTTGATATTTATCAATTGGCTAAAGAAGGTGTTTCTCTTTGTATCCTCATAATGTGCTATCATTTCCTCCGTAAAAATTGACCAAGTGACATTTTTTTACGGGAGCAAAGCCATCGATACCATACAAATGTATTTTGTTCTAAATGTAAAGTTGCAATGCGTACCTTTTGTGTGTTTTGCACATTATGGAGATCAAAATATTGCTCCATGTGTAGTATCCATGTTACAGGATCCTTTCCATCAAACTTCCTTATATCCATTTTTGGAATATGGTGGTTCTTCCCGCCAACATTAGAGTTTATGAAATCACGATTAACATTTATTTTGTTCTCATCATGAGGTTCTTCTACTATATTTTCGCCATTAGGAATCATTTATGGTTTTAAACTTGTCATCAAGCCTTCCATGTATGCTTTTAGATCATTCTTCATGTCATCCATCTTAGCTTCCATGCCGACTTCCATGCCATCCATCTTAGCTTCCAAACCATTCATCTTAGCTTCCACGCCTTTCTTCAAACCATCCATCTTAGTTTCCACGCCTTTCTTCAAAACTTCCATTTCATTTTTTGTTGTTCTTTGCGATAGCGAAATTTGTTGCATTTGCTCTTGTAATTTTGACATGTCATGTTGCCATTCTTCATCTTCATGAGTAATAGTAGAGCCTTCTAAAGGCTTAATGGGTGTTGAATTCTTTTTAGGGGCCATTTCAGACTTCAATATTGATATCTATTCTACAATAGGCCCTTGCAATCAATTCAACTTGATTCTTCAAACAAGACTTATGCAATTCGGAAAAAAAATACACACCTTTTACTAGCTTTGAGGAGCTCGATATTAAAATTGTATTATCTCTGTGATTGAAAATCTTCGATATCTGAAATTCAGCCCTGCAGTAGCCCTCTGAAGCTTCTTTCAAATGCCACAGGTCTGACCTGATTTTGATTCTCCAAGACAAAGTTGTGTCCAATCTCCCACAATGACCTAATTCTGGACTGGTTCAGTAGAGCGAACTTGTACGACTTGCCACGTGTCACTGTTTTGTCCTTTGTCTCTGAAATTGATAGAAAAGAAACTAGAGGCCGTGTACTTGTGACCACTTTTGACGGAACTCCAATCAAATCTTCAGAGAGAGAGTTATTAAACTTTTCCCCCGATCACCTCTTTGAGATGAAATTCAGGAGCCTGAAAAAGCACTACCTTCCACAGATCATATCTCAAAAAATATTGCGAACCAAGCTCTGAAATTTTTTGATGAATTTCCTCAGGATTTCAGCTTCGCACCATACGAATTTCAGATTCTGAACCTTCGTAGAAAAATTTTTATAGCGAAAATGCCACGATGACCTGTTTAGGAGCTTGAAAAAATACCTAACTTCCACAGATGATATCTCCGCAAATATTGCGAACCAAGATCTGAAATTTTTAGAAAATCTTCCTCAGGATTTCAGCTTCGCACCTTAAAAATTTCAGCTTCTGAAACTTCGTAGAAAAAAAGTTATAGCGAAAATGCCACGATGACCTGTTTGGAGCAGCGAAACCCTAGAATCCAAACCTCTGATACCAAATGTTGTGTAACCAGCTCCAAAAGAGAAGAAAAGAGATATCAACGCCTTAGAAATGAGCCACTTCGAGGGGGCAACCTCCAATACATTACATAAATGAACAATTCTTGGATGATACAATTTACAAAACCTCCTTTCTATATATAGGAGTCCATGGGGGCCATAATGTAATCCTAGTGGGCCACAATGTAATCCTAGCCGACCTAACAATAATAATTTAAGGGCACAATAATAACAAAATGGGGGTTACAAGGGTACAATAATAAAAATAAGGGGTTTACACTAACAATAATAAGGGGCTATACTAGTGATATAGGGACCTAACACAATGAGGTACATCCCTCCTAGACAACGTTGTTGATTTGGTCATGGTTGACTTGGTCAAATGGTCCAACCCCTTTCACACTTAAGTGTGCTTATGAAAATAGCCTAGATTTAGCCTTGTTCACATTGGGCATTGATTTATTTTGTTGTTTAGGAGTTTTATTGATCCTCCTTTACAATTTTATTCATGAAACAAAAAATTGAAACAAAATGGTATATTCCCATTAGCTTGGGCTAATTGGGAATATTACAGTCCTCCCCTCAAAGAAACTGATAGGGTTAGTGCTGCAACACTTCTACTCCTCCATTGGTGACACCATCATGAGTTAAGCTTGCTGCATAAGCTAAGTGTTCACCAATCCAAACCTCCATGAATTGTTCCTCCAAGGTTCTCATGAGATGTAAATAATCCATCCCATAAGGAGTCACTAACTCAAATGAAACAAACATAGGATAACCAATATCCTCCCTAAAACATGTAGCATATGGTGTATGTAGAACCTTCATCCCATGTGGTACATACATGCCTCCCATCCTCCTTCCATACATACCCATAAAAAGCACAAGTATGTCATCAATGTATGGAAGCAAAACTACATACATACAAACAGAAATTTGGGCATGTGGAGGTGGGTCATAGTCCCACATATGGTACCAGTGCAGGGTATCTCTTGGCTGCATTAGATCAAGGTGTGGTAAGTGGTTTCCCCACCAGTTACTTTCTGCACATGTCATCTCATTATGGCTGAAGGTATGAGATAAGTTTGGTGCCTTTGGGAAGCAACCATTATGAAAGAATATCTCCCTTTGCACATCAAGGGAGTGGCCAAATTCAGAAATTTTAGTGGCCCACTATTTGCCATGGGATTTACATGATGTATCACTCCTTCTTGGAGTCATGGCTTGCATAAAAATAGTGGAAGAATGCATACAAACAGAAAATGAAACATGTTTTACATATGTATGTTATTCACCAAGAGTTCTCCTTATACAAGTGGAGTGGTGTATGGATCTTTCTCCTCCTTCCAAGGTAGGAAGAGATGGCTGAAATAACTCTATCATAGTGTCTTGTTGCTACCCCAACTCCACCTACTTCATACATTCTTGAAAATGCTGATGTAGCTCTCCTCCAAATCCTTCCCATTCAAATCATCTCATGATAGTGTTGTAGATCTCCATAGAATAGGTAGGGCTGAAACATAACTCTTTGTAGGCCCTTTGTAGCATCCTCTCCTTGAGCTTGGAGGCTCTAGGTAAGAAGACCCTATCATGATGATAGATGACTCCTGCATGGACTAGATAGCCCTCTTCATGCAACTAGTCATCAAGCATCATACAAGTGTGAAGATCTTTGGAGTAATCCACCAATCGCTGAGATTTCCAATATAGATCTACACTCCCCAAAAATGACATCACTGATGATGCATCAACATGAATGTCTGTCATGTTGCTGATTCCTTCTTTGAAATTTATTATGCCAAAGGTATATGTTGGAAGGAAATACCTTCCATTCTCCTCCTCCAACAGCGCAAAATCAGAAATGAAGGTAGGTGATGGTGATGGCAGAAGAAAATCTCCCTCCTTATTGAGTTTACCCAAGCCTCCTAGTGTTGTAGCTTTGTCTTCTAATGCTCCCATCCCTCCTGGATCTGATCTTGGAGCATCATGTAGTGAGAGATCTCCCACCAAGAATAAATCAGGTGGCCTCCTAGGTGTTTTGCCACTAGACAAGAGTGTCCCATGCAAAAATTTCATGAGCATGATGGATGGGATTGTAAGGTCCTTGCTTCCACTGCACAGATCCATCTCTGTTTTCTGTGTGGAAGTGTTTTGTGAGGGGTAAGTATGCATGCCTTTGATCATTTTTGGTTTACCACTCTTCTTATCCATCCATTCCATTTTCAAAGCCTCCCAATCAATGGTGACTTTCCCTAATGTAATCAACCATCGAACACCCAAAATCACATTGGTGTCCAATATGTCAACCACAAAGAAGTGATCAACCAAATTATATTTGCCCATGGTGACTGAGAGTGATGGGACATAATGCATGCGCTGCATTTTTCTATCTCCTGGGACCAACACAGAGAATCCTTCAAAAGTGTCAGTAGGTATTGCCTTCCTTTACACAAGATGGGCATCAATGAAGTTTTGGGTAGCCCCACTGTCAATCAGTACAGAAACCCTCTGATTCATGATTGAGCCTTGAAATCTTCAGGTCAAGTAATTAGGTACTCCCCTCAAGAATGAAAGAGTTCCTCCAATAGGAGAAAATGCTCCATTCCCATCTCCTGATGGTGTTGGATCTCCTTCAACATTGTCAGTGCTGTGACCTCTTCTAGGTTCATCATCTTCTTCTTCTTCTTCAAGATCTGAGAAGACCTCTATGTAATGTGCTTTACCAACAACACATCTATGTCTTGGAACCCATGGTTCTTGGCAAGTGAAGAATAGCTTCTTCCTTCTTAGATCTCTCCGGACTTCAATATCAAGAGGCTTCTTGAATGTGCTCTCCTTTGAGGAAGCAAATTTCTCATCCTTTCCCTTGGAAGGAAAAGAGGGCTTATGTTGAAAGTTTGCCTTTGCTTTTGGCAAGGCATCTTGAAGGTCTCTAGCCCTCTCAATGGCATCATGCAAGGTAGCGGGCTTGGTAGATTTTACCAACCCATGAAGAGGTTCATCTAGGCCATCGATGAACATGTACACCCTCCTTGCTGTAGACAAATCTGGAACCATAATAGATAATCTCAAAAATTCCGAAATATAAGACTCTGCATTACCTGATTACTTCAACTTTGCAAGGCTCATGAAAGGTGTCTCTAGATATTTTCTGTCAAATATTTCCACCAGTATTCTAGTGAACTCAGAATAAGCAGTCACATTGGCATGACCCCATGTATACAAGCCATGGAAGCACCAGTTGTGTGCTTCACCTTCAAACTGCAGCGCTGCAATCTTGATAGCCTCCATCTTTGGGACGTTGTTCAACTGGAAGTAGATGTCCAGTTTTTCTACCCATGCTTTGGCAGAACAAGTGGATGACCCATCAAACTTGGGTAAAAATAATCTACCCACAGAGTGATGTCGATCATGATTCTGAGTGAATCCACCATCTCTATGCTGATGCCTTTGTCTTCTTTTGTCCTTGAGGTGACAAAACTCTTGAAAAATCAAGTGATATTTGAATATCTGATTATGAGACTCATACTCTTCAAAATATTCTTCAAGGGATGCTTGCTCTTGAGGCCCTTAATTTTCCACAGTAAAAAAGGTAGGCATGGTAGAGTGTTGTGGAACTTGTGGCTGGTTTACTAGTTGATCATTCCAGTGATGAGACATGCCAAATCTTTCTCCAAGATGAAATATCTTAGGAGATTCTTTGATTCTATCCATTCTCATCTCTTTGATCTCTCTAGCAAGATCTTGCATGGCTTTCAAAAGGATATTTGCAAAGTCCTTTCCTTCTACATCACTTCCAGATTCAGGGGCTTTACCCTTGTCTTGATCATCATGGGTGTAATCAAATTTCTTCTGTCTTCTCTTTAGATACCTCTTTTCTCTGTCAGTCAGAGGCTCATCTTCTTCTGAAGACATATTGGCTTCTTAGAAAAGCACAGGCTGTGCCAAGATGGTTTCTCTGATACCACTGTAGTATCCCCAAAAGAGAACAAGCAACAATATTAAACAACACTGCTTCAAAAATAACACAGTTCAGAAAATTAAGTACAGGAGGCCAATATGGGGGCTCAATATTTACTTATACATCAGCAAATCAGATCTATAATGAGGCCCATACAATGTATAACAGGAAATCGAAGAAATCCCTCAAAAGAGGTGCTGCTAAAGCATGTATTCACTGCAAAAAGGCTTGATAGCATTATTTTATAGAACATATAGCAGCTGAAGATTACAACTTAGATATAGAGCTAGATAATGCATGAATAGTCATATCTATGACAGATCCATACACTATAGAGTCTCTACTTTACATACCCCTTGGGGTTTTGAGAAAAACATGAAGCACCTGGAGTAGATCTAAGATTTTATGAAGCATATTTTCAGAATGATTCTAAATTTCTGAAGCAAATACAGGAGTATTCAGATCAGATCTGAATATAACATTGTAATATCCCTAAAAGGGATTGCTCAAAGACATGCCTGAAAAACACATTTTTTAGGGATGTGTGATTTAGATATCATAAAATGTGTTTAAAAACACTCAGAAACCAATTCCAAGTATTGCAGCAACCTCTACTTAGCTTTTGTTCTCAAAAAGGTGAGGAAAAGCAGCTTTTCATGCCCTAAAATGACTGTATTCCGAAATATGCGGAAAAATAAGGGTCATGGATCTGGGATACGTTAGATTAGGTCAATAGGGATTCACATGAAAAATTTCAGGAAAAAAAAAAGCGTTTTGCTATGTTAAACAGATCCTCCATTCTCAACTAGGCTTAAAATTGCTGATTTCCCATGACTTGGAGTATGCAGAAATTTCATGAAGCATAGGGAGCGTATTTTTTGAAGGTTTTAGTAGGAATAGGGCTAGAAAATCAGTATACAAGAGAAATAACATGGCTGGAGTGATTACCATAAGAAAAACAGAGTTTTACAAGAAAAATCCCTCAATTTAAGGTACTACAACAAGGGATTAAGCCATAAGAGCTAGACAGTGTGATTTTTAGAGGACTGAAGCACCATTTTATTATATTTCAGATCCAAAGAAGATGTGTGCATGAAATAATATATCTATATCATATCTGTGTACAATAATATCTTATCTTTACATTCCCCTTGGGGTTTTGATCAAAACATGAAAGCATAAGAGTAGATCTCAGATCTAAGTTTTAGATTTGCAGAATTATTCAGGAATTTATGCAATAATAAAATTATAAACAAATAATATCTAAAGGGAACATGTATTGGTTGGCCAATCCATGGATCACCACAGTGAAGGGAAGACTCCCTTACACTAGAGATCTCTCCTCCAAGAGAATGTCAAGACCCCTGCAACTCTACCTCTGCAAATGATGTAGTTTCTGAAGTATAATGTGCAGTTGATGTTGGAAAGTCCTTTGGCCTGATGCCAAGATCTATATATGAAGCTCAAGGCTTCCTCACTAATCTTCCAGAGAAAGGAATGCTCCCTTTTTTGCAAAACTAGATTTGGAAGTGGTGTTGAAAACCCCTCACTGCAACACCCTGCAACACAGCAATTCCTGCCCAACAGAAAACATTGTAGCTGGAGGAGGAAGCTTTGCCTCAAGCTTGGATGTGAGGCATTTCAAAACATACTCCTTCAAGAGCTCCTCGATGAAGGAGGAGGAATCCCTAGATAGGAAATTCCTCTCTCTCTAGCTAAACATCCAAGAGAGTTTGAGTTGCTTAAGCAATCTCAAAATTGAATTATCTTCAACGAAATTTCCTTGTGGCCTTCCTCTTCATTTTATAACATTAGGGCTTAGAAAACCCTAAACCACCTCCAATGAGTTAACCCTTTTCACATGAAGGGTCTCCATCTAAAAATGCATTGATCAATAAGGAGGTTCAATGCATCTAGACATTACTGAGATTTGGTCCTGTTGACCCAGTCAATATTCTTAATTCCTCTTCACACCTAAGTGTATTTTATTTAAATGGCCCAGATTTGTCCGTGTTCACATTGGACATTGATTTATTTTGTTGATTATGAGTTTTAGAGTTCCTCCTTTACACTTTTATTCATGAGTTAAGCAAACTGAAAATAAAATATTATATTCCCATTAACTACAAAAATTGGGATTATTACAGTCTCCCTTGGAAAAATGTTGCTTGCCCTCAAGCAACTCTTATTGTAGATGCAAACCATCTATTCCCCTCCAAATGGAATCCACATAAGGAAGGCTTCCTCCATTTGCTGCAATAGGTTATGTATGTTTGGTTCCATAGTTGTCTTCCACAAATACATGAGATGACTTCCAGCTATAAGGTTAGAGGTCCTCTTCCTATCATGAAGTACAAGATGACAATTACATGATATCCAACACCATCATAAGCACATGAGAGACATAAAATATAGTAGCTCCTTCCATAAATGGGAAGCTTCATCATGAAAAATATTCCTCCATCCCATGTCTCATGGATTTGATTAAGCATTGTTATGCTCTCATTGTTAGCCCTGTTGGCTTCCTTGGATCCAAACTCCATCAGTCTAGTGTTAGGCAAGAGAAGAAGGTAAGGAGTAATATGGGTAAACAAAGATGTAAAACCATATTCTCCTAATAATAACCATCGGAGCAAGGCCCTTTTCTGCCAACCTCCATCTCCTCCATGTAAGATGGAAAAGCCAAGCTTTCCAAAAGATGATGTACATGCCCTCCTTTGCTGCAATTTATCTTTAATACATAGGGCATGAATCAGAAAATTATGAGCTATGGTGTGGTCACCATACTAATTTAAAAGCAACCAAAGCAACAAGAAGTCTTGCTGCCTTCTTTCCTCCTCATGTGCATCATGAAACCAAACCATACTAATGGACATATGATATGTCACATCAGCCAAATACAAAGTATCATCATCAATGCACATCATGAGATCAATATGCCAAATTTTACACGATGAAAAAAACATAGACATAGGAGATGTCATGTGGTGGCCATACTCTCCCACGTGAGTCAAAATTGTACATGCCTTCTCTTGGTGCAACATAACATTGAAATCCAAGGCATGATTTAGAAAATGATGAGCTATTGGGTAGTAATCATACTCACCTAGAAGAAGCCATAGCAATAAGGACCTTTGCAGCCCTCTTGCTTTATCAACATGTGGATCATGGAGCAATAACACAATGATGGACATGTGAAATGTCTCATCAACATAGTACAAGCAAGCTCCCTCATACCACATCATGTGGGAGTCATCCCTCCTCCCAAGCTAAAGTTCATGCATGAAACATCCCTCCAACAGAAATACATGTGGATAAATGAGACATATTTCAAACATGGGTGAATACATGGACATGAGATTTAACATGTGATGTCCAAACTCTCCTTTTAACAACCACATAAACCATGCTTCCTTTTCATATACTCTATTAATGATGCATAAAGCATGAGATGAGAGAATGAGAATCTTTGGGTAGTGAATATGCTTACCCCAAAGCAACCAGTGTTGCCATGCCTCCTTATTCATTTCATGACCATTCTTCAAGGCATAGATAAGAGAAATAGGTGCCTTTGGAGAGTGATAGGAGTCTCCCAAGGGTAACCAATGTAACCAAGCTTGCTGGCCCATATATGTATGCAAGTGATCATGTGATCTCTTGCTCATCATCCACATCCACTCACTCCAATATCGAAGATGAGTGATGTACTGCAGAATCATGGCATCCTCCCTTTGTAGAATACCATCTCCTTTGAACCAATGAAGAACCTTGCATCTCATGAAATATTGAAATGAATATTTGTTGAGATCTCTTAGTGAGACCTTTCTCCCATCTATGGCCTTCCAAAACTAGTGAGGCTTTGAATGTGCAGTAAGTAGAAGTCCCTCTTTGAGCTGTAGCATGCTCATTGAGAGAGTGTCATCTAGAGGGGAGAAAATGTTTCTCAACTGAAGATGTCTACTCTTCATCTTCTTCTTCTCCACTGCTTCAAGGTTGAAGCTTCCTCTAGAATGCTCCAAGAGAGCTGAAGCCTCTTTGTCAAAGTCACTAAGTGACAGCGCTGTAGATCTGCAAAGCGATGCATGCACTGTCTCAAAGCAAGTCACATTTCTGATCTCACAATCAGCCATTGAACATAGGATAGTACTAATCCCCCTTTCTGAAACTCTACATCTCAACTCAAGAGGTTGAATGCAGTTCAAAAATGATGCATAGGGGTAGTTTCCAATCTCCTCCTTGATTAGATCAAGGGTCTTCTGCGCTGTGACATGTCTTTGCTTCAAATCAACATTTTGATTTAATCCTTGGCTATGCATTAATATTGAAACAATATGTGCTGAAATTTCATGCATACCTTGGATCAACTGATATGTGGGAACCTCTTGACAGAACACAAGAGTTCCTCCACCCAGATCAATGATGCCTCCAACTGCTAGCAAGAATGATGGTCTCCTTTCTTCAAGCATACCAACGCTGGTATCTTCCTTCTCCTCCTCATGCATCTCCTGATTCATGCATGGGAATCCATATGTTAAGAGCTCAAGACTACCTTGCAGAGATGCAAGTGCCTCTTCTCTAGATGCAAGCACCTTAGTAGTAGATGGTGAAAATGGAGATCTCTTGCCCAAAGTGATTGACATTCTCCTTTGTTTCCTTAGGAGATGTCTCTTTGTAGCTCATCTTTTTCCTCTCCTCATCAAACTCCTTGAGATTTTCTTCAATACTCTTCAATGTTTGAAAAAGAAGCAATGAGATCTCTTCTTCAGTCATTCTCCCTGCTTTGTGATGACAGGAAGTGTATAGTTCTTCCTCTTCATCTTGAAACCCTTTAGGAGTTTCTTTGCATCTCTCTTCTTCATTGCTATACTTCTCACCTTCTTCAAATAAAGTGGGCATCGTGGATCTATGAGGAGATCTAGGACTCTCCGGTATTCTACTTTGCTGATAGGAAGTGTTGGGGCTTCCTTCTTCTTCTTGAAACCCTCTAGGAGTCTTGGTGCATCTTCTTTCTCTCTTCTGATTTACCCCTTTGGAGATGCCCTCATTAGATCTGAACACTGATGAGAGTAATCTCATCCTCTCCATAATTCTGATCTCTATTTCCTCTCTTCACTTCTCTGATAGCTTGATCTCACAGGCTGTGCCAGAGATCATGCTCTGATACCACTGTAATATCCCCAAAAGGGATTTCTCAGCAAGACAAGCCTGAAAAATGAATTTTTCAGGGATGTGTGCTTAATATATCATAAAATGTGTTTAAAAACACTCAAAAACCAATTCAAAGTACTGCAGTAACATCTACTCAGCTTTTGTTCTCAAAAGGTGAGGAAAAGCAGCTTTTCATGCCCTAAAATGATTGTATTCAGAAATATGCGTAATAATAAGGGTCATGGCTTTGGTTTACTTTATATTTGGTCAATAGGGATTCACATGAAAAATTTCAGCAAAAACAAATGCGTTTTTCTATGTTAAACAGATCCTCCATTCCCGAATAGGCTTAAAATTGCTGATTTCCCATGACTTGGAGTATGCAGAAATTTACTGAAGCATAGGGAGCATATTTTCTAAAGGGTTTAGCAGGAATAGGGCTTGAAAATCAGTATAAAAGAGCAAGAACATGGCTTGAGTGATTCTCATAAGAAAAATAGGGTTTTACAAGAAGAATCCCTCAATTTAAGGTACTACAACAAGGGATTAAGCCATAAGAGCTAAACAACGTGATTTTTAGAGGACTAAAGCACCATTTTATTATATTTCAGATCCAAAGCATATGTGTACATGAAATAACAGATTTATATCAGATCTGTGTACAATAATATCTTATCTTTACATTCCCCTTGGGGTTTTGATCAAAACATGAAAGCATAAGAGTAGATCTCAGATCTAAGTTTCAGATCTGTAGAATTATTCAGGAATTTCTACAGTAATAAAATGATAAAAAAATTAGATCTAAAGGGAACATGGATTGGTTGGTCAATCCATGGATCACCACAGTGAAGGGAAGACTCCCTTACACTAGAGATCTCTCCTCCAAGAGAATGTTAACACCCCTGTAACTCTGCCTCTGCAAATGTCGCAGTTTTTGAAGTATACTGCGCATTTGATGTTGGAAGGTCCTTTGGCCTGATTCCAATATCTGAATATGAAGCTCAAGGCTTCCTCACTAATATTCCAGAGAAAGTAATGCTCCCTTTTCTGCAAAACTAGATCTGGAAGTGGTGTTGAAAACCCCTCACTCCAACACCCTGCAACACAGAGATTATTGCCCAACAGAAAATGATATAGCTGGAGGAGGAATCTTGGCCTCAAGCCTAGATGTGAGGCATTTCAGAACGTACTCTTTCAAGAGCTCCTCAATGAAGGAGGAGGAATCCCTAGACAAGAAATTCCTCTCTCTCTAGCTAAATAGCCAAGAGAGTTTAAGTTGCTTAAGAAATCTCAAAATTGAATTATATTCAACGAACTTTCCTTGTGGCCTTCCTCTTCATTTTATAACATTAGGGCTTAGAAAACCCTAAACCACCTCCAATGAGTTAACCCTTTTCACATGAAGGGTCTCCATCTAAAACAACGCTGATCAATAAGGAGGTGCAATGCATCTAGACACTACTGAGATTTGGTCCTATTGACCCAGTCAATATTCTTAATTCATTTTCACACCTAAGTGTATTTTATTGAAATGGCCCAGATTTTCCCATGTTCACATTGGTCATTGATTTATTTTGCTGATTAGGAGTTTTAGAGTTCCTCCTTTACACTTTTATTCATGAGTTAAGCAAACTAAAAATAAAATATTATATTCCCATTAGCTGCAAAAATTGGGAATATTACAAACATGGAATAGATCAGAAATCCATGGATCACCACAGTGAAGGGCAGATCCCCAACACTAGAGATTACTCCCCAAATTTTTCCAAAGCACCCTGAAACTTTCCTCTTTACAGATAATGCAGTCCTAGAAGATAAACAGTGTTGTAGACTTGATGAACAGTTTGGCTTGATGCCAAGGTATGGATCTAAAGCTCCAATGATCCAATACACTCTTGCCAAGGGGATAGAAGACTTTCCCACTGAAAAGAGTGTAATGTTCCCAAATTTTAGCCTCAAGATAAAAGGAACATTATAGTTGCATATTTTCATTTTGTTGAATAAAATGGGTAAGGAGACCCCCTTAACCCCCTTAGATGGAGAAATAACACTCCTTGTGGGAAATGAGGGTGAATAAGCAGCTGGATTGAGCACCTAAGGGTGTGAATATGATCAGGATCACTTTGATTTAGTCATCTTTGACTAAGTCAAAAACGTTGTTCAAGAGGAGGAATCTCCATGACAAGGCAGCGCAATTTTCGAGGAGGCTCCACTTGCATGAGCTAGGTGGCAAGGGTGGATGGAACCCATGGTGAGAGGAGTTCATTTGCTTTATAAGGAGGAGAGGGCAACCCATTTTTCATTATGAATTAGCTTGTCAGCTGCTATTCGCGACATTGCATCCCAGCTGCTTAGTGGTTGGGTGTCTGATGTTAAGGGTGTTCCCCGGCCTGAATCCCCATCACCATCCTTTAAGGAAGAGAGGGTTTGAGTCTATTTCCTATTCTAATTGTTAGTAAGTTTACTCCTCCTTTTCAACATAACTTAGTCTCAGCAAGCAGAAATGAGCGTCAATGTTAACAGAGAACCCAGGGTCATTATCTAGCTTGTTCTTCATGAGACTCTGCATATTATTTTCACAGAGAGACTCCTACTGGTTTCAGATTCTTAAGAATAACAATCATTCACCATCTCTCACAGCGTAGTCTAAGGCTGGAACTACGTTATTTTATGCAGGTAGTTGCTGGGAGGGTCATTTGAGCTTATCAGGAGGAGTGTTTTTGAGTAAAAGGGATCAGCCCTTTGCTTGAGAACATTATCAGAGGAGGGCATGAGTATTTCAGATTTGCTACAGCCTCATTCTTATTTTTATTCAGTTGTAGTGACAAGTCATTTGTCACATTGTACATTCTCTGACATTTCTAGCAATCTCTCCTAGATTGGCTAGAAGTCTTGTATTGAGGCCCATTCCTCTATTATTGGGAACTTATTTGTATGTATCAGCCATATTTTATGTATTTACATCTACAACAGTAGCTACTCTCCTAGAGACAGTGCAGTTATTGCCCTCAGGCATTTTGTATAACTACAGCATCTCATGTATTTCATGTTCTAATATTTGGAGGTTGATTCCAATTGCTTGAGAGGCTTGTCCCTCAAGATATTTCTGTATATTGTTGCCAATATATTAATGAAAATGATGGCTGTATTATATTTCTTTTATTGACATGTTCATATTTGTAGAGTTTCATGATTGTGTTCAGATATTGCTGTAGGCTCTCTATTTGAGTAGTTTCCTAACGGACCTAGTTTGGGGAGATTTGAATAACCCATCTAGGGTCATTTATTTGGGCTCAACTTCTGGAAGAGAAGTGTTTAGTGTATTAGAAAAGGGATCCAAGATCCATTTTATCTTATTTTTACACTGCCATCCTTATACAGCGTCCTTGAGGACCATATTGCAGAAATTCCTGAAAAAGGAATATTACAGTGGTATCAGAGCATCAATCTTGGCTCAGTCTATGCACAAGATTTAATGCTATCAGAAAGAGGAGATTCTCTCCAAGAAGAGAAGATTTACATAGGAAACAAGAAAAGAGGAACGACGGAAGAGGAGGTCTCCCTTGTTCTTTTTAGACCATGGAGGGTATCATTGAAGACCTTGAGGAGATAGAAAGGGAAAATTGGAGAGATTTTCTGAGAGGGTTTTTGGATGAAGAAATCCCTAGTTGTGACCATGTTGGGTGTGAGCATTCAGCCATAGATGCAGATCCATAGTGCAGTTCATTTCCCACTTGCACTACAGGGAGAGTGGAGGAAGAAGATGAGGCCATTGGAGGAGCAGCGCTGCAACTCAAAGGTATGGCTCATGGTTGGTGGTTTAAGAATTCTATTTCATGTTATCATGTAAATGTAGAATCATATGATGGAGTCACTAAAGGGTTGGTGAGGAAATTTGATGAAAATCACTGTGAAACTCTATGTATCAAAACATTAAACACTTTGCATGCATTGGAGGGAACCATGAAACAAACTCCATTCCATATTTCTGAAGGGGATGTAAAAATGTATGATGGCTTGCTAAGGGAAAGATCCCCATTGTGTGAAGGGCCCTCTTCCATTTGTGAAGTCATGGAGGTACTTCCTTCAAGATATGACCAAGATCTAGGGTCTCTCCTTGATGATGAGGTAATCTCAATTATTGATGGGGAGGATGAGTATAAGAGATCTAACAGTGTTGTCCCATTGGGAGGAGATCCATCACCACATGGAGGTGAAAGGGGAGCCATTTCTTCTATTAGAGGAGCCCTTGTATATTTGCAAGGAGTTCCAAATGTTTCAACACGTGGAAACCAAGGCACAATTCTGGAGCCATATGTAATAGTTTTTGGGGATTGTGGGATGGAGGAGGAAGAGAAGGATCAGCATCAAGGGTTGATACACCCTTATCTATTCCAGAAAGCTTCTGCACCAGAGGAGGATATTGTACTGCGTAGTGAAGAGAGGGACAAATCAGTCCACTCATACACATAGTCCACTTCTGAACTTGATGTCTCACTATATGGAGGCATTCCACCTGGGAGGCCACCTAATCTAGAGTTGATGAGGGGCATCTTGTCACTTGATTCACCACTCTTGGATTCTAAAGAGGTAAAGAGATTGGAGGAGTCCAACACAGCGCAGAGAGTTTGGGATAAATTGAAGGAGGAGGGAGACAATCTCTCGTTTCCAGTATCACCCACTCTCATCAGCTATACTGCGTTGACAGAGTTTGTTGTAGGGATGGAGGATGGAATATTCATGATGCAGGATGACTGCTCCACATATTTGGAGAGGAAGAGGATACTTCCTTTGAGGGAGGACTCCTTCATACATAGGAGTGGATGTAGGCTACTCATTCTTACTTTGGTCCAGCTTGGGAAATTCCTTGGGGATGACAACTTCTCATGGGAGGCCAATTTACAAAGGACACCATCATTATTTGAGCATAAGCAGCTGTATGATGGGAATGGCAGCATTTTGGAGGATGAATTTGGCATGTGGGGTGTCAAAGTAGTAGGCAACAACATGAGGGGAGCACCACATTGCAGATTACCAGTGTTGTCTCCGAGGAGGATAGATCCAGGTTGGAGGTCTCAAATCTTGGTAGAGTACTCCAAGGATCTAGGTGCATGCATGATTTTGGATGAACTAGATAGAGATGATAGGTACATGATTGATGGGATGGTCATCTATACCGATGGCAGGGTCTTCTTGACTAGAGCTTCTAGTCTCAAGGAGAAACTATTGCATGCAGCACATGAGGGCTTTCTAGCTATGCACTTTGAGGAATATCTTGCTTTGCTAGAAAAGTTCACTTGGGAGGGCATACAGTATGATCTATATCATCATATGGAGAGATGCATAGCCCAGATGATTTCAAAGGGGTTGGCAAAACCATTTCCCTACTCATTGGAGGTGAGGGAGAGCATTCAGATGAGCCATTTCAGCTCAAGGACTAGAGTACATGGTAAAGAAGTTATATACTCTCATTTTGATTTACCTTTCTTTACTTTATATGGGCAGCTTGATGAGCTAAGGATGATCACATCTCCTTATGCTCCTTATTATGATGTACTTGTGGCCCGTTGTAGCAATGGGAGTGGCTATTTTTATGATGGTTTGTGGGGGAAGCCACATGCTTCTTGGTGTGCACCATTGACACCGATTTGTATTTGCATGTTTCCATATAATGATATGTTTGTGGTAGAAAAAAAGTGGCTGGGAAAGCACTTGTTGTATTTATTTTTGATGCAGGTACGAGGTGCATTGCGTTGTTCCCATGAGTGGAGTAGTGACCCACTCTCTAGTTGTTTTATGACAACTTATTTTCGTTGCATTTTGCCCCCTTGTATTGCTGATATTTATACATTCACAGGGAGCACTACCATGAGAGTGTTGTATATATTGGGACAACCCATTGGGAACATGACTCTCCCCATTGCACATGCTTTATATTGCAGGAGACACCATGGGCAAACCATGATTTCCACATTGCTACTTTTCTCTTCTTGTGGGAAAAACCACTTGGAGAAATTGAGGGGGAATTTCATGGTTGATTTTCTTGATGAGGGAGCTTGGGCCATTCTTGGAGGCCATACCATTCTAGCCCAAGGAAGAGGTAGCCCCATATGTACCACAAATGGAGGGAGAAACATCTTGGGAATCATAAGACCAACTCTCCATTCAGCCCCAACATGTTGCATAAACCAGGGGTTGAGATTTCTTTTTGGATGATAGCATGGATGAGAGGATCATCATTGGGGAAATTTTTTTCCTATGCATGTCATCACTCCCACATTGAGGATGCCATAGCACAGAAAGAAGGTTTCCACCTACACCTTCTATCTTTTCATGATGTGCACCATTCCGGTTTTCATACTTGGGAAGAGGCATTGGAGGATAGATTTGTTGCAGGATATCTTGAGTAGTGGCAGAGATTGTTGATGAGAAGGCCACAGAAGAAAAAGGGGGAGAAATTTTGTGCTCTCTATGCAGTTTCTTGAGGACAAGCAACATGTGGGAGGGGAGGACTGTAATGTTCCCAAATTTTAGCCTCAAGCTAAAAGGAACATTATAGTTGCATATTTTCATTTTGTTGAATAAAATGGGTAAGGATACCCCCTTAACCCCCTTAGATGGAGAAATAACACTCCTTGTGTGAAAGGAGGGTGAATAAGCAGCTGGATTGAGCACCTAAGGGTGTGAATATGATTAGGATCAATTTCATTTAGTCATCTTTGACTAAGTCAACAACGCTGTTCAAGAGGAGGAATCTCCATGACAAGGCAGTGCAATTTTAGAGGAGGTTCCACTTGCATGAGCTAGGTGGTAAGGGTTGATGGGACCCATGGTGAGAGGAGTTCATTTGATTTATAAGGAGGAGATGGAAGCCCATTTTTCATTATGCATTAGCTTGTCATTTCCGTTGGGTCTGCTAAGACTTGCATCCCCGGGCTGTTTAGCAGGGTTGTAGTGTTCTTGAGCACAAGGGTGTTCCCGGTTGGGAATCCCTACCTCATCCTCAAGGAAGGAGAGGGTTTGAGCTCCATTTCCTCATTCCAACATTTTTCCAAGCTTACTCCTTCAGCTACAATGTTATTCTGTTGGGAAGAAAATGTTCAGTTGCTGGGTGTAGAAACAGAGGAACTCATAGGGTCATTCTTTGGCTTGTTCTTCGGTGGAGATCTTGTATATTCTTTGGAGGAGCAGCAGAGGAGACTCCTGGGCATAATTTCAGATCTTTGGCACCAAATCAATCATTCACCATCTCTCACAGCGCAGTCTAGGGCTGGAACTGTGTTATTTTATGCAGGCAGTTGCTGGGAGGGTCATTTGAGCTTATCAGGAGGAGTGTTTTTGAGTAAAAGGGATCAACCCTTTTCTTGAGAACATTATCAGAGGAGGGCATGAGTATTTCATATCTTCTACAGCCTAATTCTTATTTTGATTCATTTGCAGTGACAAGTTATTTGTCACATTGTACATTCTCCGACATTTCTAGCAATCTCTCCTAGATTGGCTAGAAATCTTGTATTGAGGCCCATTCCTCTATTGTTGGGAATTTATTTGTATGTATCAGCCATGTTTCATGTATTTACATCTACAGCAGCAACTACTCTCCTAGAAATAGCGCAGTCACTGCCCTCCGGCATTTTGTATAACTGCAGCATCTCATGTATTTCATGTTCTAATCTTTGGAGGTTGATTCCCATTGCTTGAGAGGCTTGTCCCTCAAGATATTTATGTATATTGTTGCTGATCTATTAATGAACATGATGGCTGTATTATATTTCTTTTATTGACATGTTCATATTTTCAGAGTTTCATGATTGTGTTCATATATCGCTGTAGGCTCTCTATTTGAGTAGTTTCCTAAGGGACCTAGTTTGGGGAGATTTGAATAACCCATCTAGGATCATTTATTTGGGCTCAAATTCTGGAAAGGAAGTTTTTAGTGTATTAAAAAAGGGATCCAAGACCCCTTTCAACTTATTTTTACACTTCCTTCCTTATACAACGTCCTTGAGGACCATATTGTAGAAATTCTCGAAAAAGGAATATTACAAAGAGGCACTAGATTGGCCTAGATCTGAGTAGATCTAGCCGCCAATTGCTGCAGCTCACAAGCAAAACCAAACCCTCAACAAGATCTACACTGTAGGTGTAATATTAAGCTTGGAAAAATGCCTGATAGTGGACAAGGCATGCAAGACTCTTCCAAGGGGCCTCTCAAGAAAAGAGGTGCTAAACAACACTATTCTCTGCTAAACAACAAGAGAATGATATATGTCATAACAGACAATATATTCAGAACTATAATACAATCAACCACCTTCTCATTCTTCCCTCCTCTTCCTTTTATAAGATAGGAATCTTGCAAAACCCTAAACCACCTCAATGATTTAGCTTCTTTCACATGTGCCACCTCCAACTAAAACTGCGCTGTGCATCAATGAGGTACATCCCTCCTAGACAACGTTGTTGATTTGGTCATGGTTGACTTGGTCAAATGGTCCAACCCCTTTCACACTTAAGCGTGCTCATGAAAATAGCCCAGATTTAGCCTTGTTCACATTGGGCTTTGATTTATTTTGTTGTTTAGGAGTTTTATTGATCCTCCTTTACAATTTTATTCATGAAACAAAAAATTGAAACAAAATGGTATATTCCCATTATCTTGGGCTAATTGGGAATATTACATGAGCATTCATCAGGGAATTTGGACGCGGTGAGGTGAAAAAGCCTAATCTCTCTCTCAACAAAGGTCTCTCTCTACTCTATCTCACATCAGCTATATCAGACTGTTTTAGCAAAATGTTCAACAATTTCTATTCAGCTAGCTGCATCTATGTGAGAGAGGTGTATTTATAGAAGGAGAGGAGGAGGTTGGGATCCCTCAAATGGTGGAAAGGAGGCCTTATCCTTTGGGAGGTTACCCCAAAAGGAGGAAACAAGAAGTCAAAGAAAGGTGCTCGACGTTATTCAGTCGAACAACCCAAGCTGACTCGCTCATGAAGTAGTTAGCTTGGAAACTTCGCTTCTATATTTAAAAATATTTCTAAAAATAGCTCAACGCTGGCATCTCACTGAGACATAGCACCAATGGGTGTGTGACCCAGTGTTAACTTCCTTTATCGGTGCGAGGCCATAACTGCCTACCAGCACCAACCCAAAAGCATGTGTTTTTGGTGGTCTGTTCAAGGAAAGGTCAACAGAGTAATTGTTCTCCTCATGGAAAGGGATGCAATGGCACTTTTTTCAAGGCATGAAACTTCATATAAGTCACATAAATGGTCCTCCAATGTGTGGGATGGGGATTGCAGGGACAATGACAAAATGATGTGTAACAGATGCCCCCTAAAGCATGAGGTCCAAGAGAGGGAGGAGTGAAATTATTTACAAGAACACGTTCGAACCAAACATCGCTATCAGAAGACCTGCAAGTACAAATACAACTGATATCTCTGATACATGAACATGTGGCATGGGCATAGCCAACCATAATAGAGTACATAAAAACTAAGATCTGAGGTATGGGCGCGGCCATCCAGAAATAAGGATCAAAAAATAGACTCAGGTATGGTTGCAACCATCCAATCAAACGAGTCATGCATATAGTCATGATAAACCAAAATATTGCATAGCCTAGATCTTATCAAACAAAACCTAGGGTTTTGTGCTCCATCTCGACCTGAACAAGTACAAATTCAAGCATGCAAATATGTGAGATGAAGTCGAACATGCAATAAAGTCACCTGATTACCAGCCAATGATGAAAGTTGTTAACAGGCACGAGAGAAACCACCAATAATGAAAATCGCTCTCAAGGTACAACTAGTACAATCCATGAAATGTGAATAGTGATCTGGCATTGAACACCTGTAGAATCACTTGATTGAAGGCCAATGATGTGGACCTGTCATCGAATGCAAAGAACTTGCCATTGAGGCATGCAATCTCCAAGCTATCATAAGGGAGTATCTAGATCAACTTCCTGGAAAATGAGCTGAAGTCGACAGGAAGTGATCCAGTCAAAGGAGGGTCATAATGTTTCACACATCATCGAAACAAGACATAGGAACACGATGATAGTGAATCATGACCAAAAAGAGGATCAGAGGGAGGTTGAAAACTGCAAAGGCAAACTTCTCTTGAACATATTAGCGACACGACTCCGAATTTGGCAGTATTCGACATTAAGGGATCTGAGGTCATGATGAAATGGAAAAGAGTAGATGAGAGGTCAAAACAAATTACCCAAACCCATGGAGGAAAAAATGATGAAATGAGATGTCCCCAACCCAACGCGAATGCAGATGAGTGTCATGCTCAAGAACGACATATTGCCGACACGACTGAGAAAGGAGATAGCATGTGCTCGTCATATAAGTTTTTCCTTTGGAAAAATCCATCCTAATACATTTTACGAGTCGTAGGAAGGAGGAACTTAGTGATGTCATGGTGACAGTTTCCGATGTCATTTAGGGTTTAACGAGTCTGACAAAAGAAGAAATCGACATCTTTTCATGTTTAGAGAGTTTGAAAATAAGCAGAAAAGAAAACTCCAGCAGTCCCTTCTCGTAAGTAGTCTCACAGACCCAAAAAGGTAGAAAATTGTGTCTAAGAGAACCTCTTATTCGTAATAGGCTAAGGTATTCCTTTTTCATAAATAATCTATCCCAGCCTGAAAAAGGGGTAAACTTATACTAGGTAGATATCGTTTCCCAGCCATTTAATGAGTTCAAAACGAAAAAGGTCTTGATAATCTTTTCATTTTTAGAGAGTCAGAAAAGAGTTGAAAGATGAATCCAATAGTGAATTTTTCGTGTTTTTACCACGTCTGAAACAGTATAAAATACAACTCATTACTTCATTGTCGTTATGTTGAAAACTTGTCGCTGCACAAGAGACGCACGTAAAACCCATTTCTCTAAATAACATAGCGAAATAATCGAAAAATATGCTTTAAAACCTAATTAGGGTTCTGAAAAGTTATAAAATGCCAAACATGGTAAAAATAAATTACTTTTCACTTTTACCTCTTTTGAGAAATTTGTTACCCTTTTTCACTGCGATTTTGCGGCATTGACAACGAGCAATCTAGAATACCAATCCTGAATTCGTCAGTTCCAGGTAAGAGCTAACATCCTTCCCTGCATTTTGATTGTACTTTCATTACCTGCAACCCAAATTTTTTAGATCTGTGGGGGATTTTGCAAAAATTAGGGCACGGCAGTTGGTGTAGGTATCAGGCATGGACCCACGCCAACTGTCCTAAAATTTGAATGGGGGCATGCCAATTGGCGCAACTATTTCTGAAACAGTCGGGCCAACCGCGAAAGTCAATTTTGGCACATAATTTTAAACAAGGAGGCCCAAATTAATGATTCAAAATATTTGGATTTGGATAATGACATTCATATGAACGTTTTTGCACGTGTGAAAAGGAAAAATGGTGATCGAATGGAAATAACGAGAACATAGTGAAGAAGATGAGGAAGCCATGGGAAATAGAAGATGCTTGGAAGATCTAAGAGATTGCGGGCTCAAGAAATTATTTATGAGACCATGTCTCAGATCTCAACTGGAGCTGTTGTAGTACTTGATCAATGTCTGGGGTGTTGATCAGGAGAAATTCATTATACACGACTAGGAACTTGAGATTGAAGTCTTAGATGTTTATTTTATAATCGGACTGTCATGGAGGGGGGAAATACCAATCCTGACCAGTACCCGGCCCTCAATGGAGAAAACGAGTATGGTCATTGATAGGGTGTGCCCAAGGGCAAGGAAAGGACCAGGAAGCAGAAAAGTGGACATCCAAACTATTCCAGATTTGGCACTAAAGGTAGTGCTGCACACCATCACACGAGCTGTAGGATCGCAGGTGCCGCACGAGGCCAAAAAGACACAGCTACTTCTTGCTGTAGATTTCATGGCACCGAACCTCTACAACTGGGCAGAGGCGGTGACAATCAAAATGAAGCATCAACTAACAAAATGCAAGAAAACCAAGCTGAAGTAGTTCGGTTACAGGTCCATATTGGTATTGTTCGTCCTGGAATGACTATCAATATTCCAGCGTCAGGAGGTGATAGTTCCGACACCACCAACCCAAGAGCCACGGATGGCCTATTGGGCAGTTCTGATGCCAAGGTCAGGGGGCAGTCAATAGATGTCCTGAAGACAAAAGTTCTTTGAGTGGCTCCATCGACAGCTGATTGTCATGGAGGACTGGCCCTACTTTGGAGCATATTTCACTGGTGATGCAGATCTCTTGCTCCCATAAGGAGAGGATTGAGATGAAGTAGTGGGTAAGACTCATTTTTTATTTTGATGAGTATTATGATTTTTTTTTATGCATGTTCTAACATTAACCCATGTAATTGGAGATGTTGGCCCAGAGAGATCTGCAAGTATGTCCTTGATAGCAAGGCAGATTCCTCGCGATTTTGATGTAGCCCCTCATGGTGAGGGAGGCGAGGAGGAGGAAATAATATGCAACTTGGAGGGAATATCCCGTGGGATCCTAGACTATGCGCGATTCAATGATGTCCCTCGTGCATACCAGAGACACACTGCAGGGGTGTCAAACCGTGTCCATCATTTTCTGAGGTGGCTTATACGGGTCGTGACGTGTTATCATGAGCGTCACGCCAAGTAGACACCTACGTTTTATTTCCGCATATTTTTTGAGAGACATGATGTCTTAGGATGTAACCGAAACATAAATATTTTTTGAAATTATGATGCACATGGATGCAAACACTCGATATATATATATATATATATATACATCTATTTTCCTGTATGGATCTTGACATGTGATGATTTTTTTTTTTTTTTACAAATTAAGCAAATGTTTATCTAATACAATGTTAGCTACTATATCAGTTAATGCATTCATTCGTCTAGGAATATGTTGATATGTAATGTAATCAAAATGTATTTCCAATAAACGAACATGCAAATACATACTTAATAGGTGAGGGTTTCTAATAGAATAATGTCCATTAAGTTTAAGAACAACAAGCTACGAGTCTAGGTTAACAATCAATGCACGAATGTTGAGGGTAATCGCCTCGGTTAATAGTTCAATAACAACTATATTCAGCGACATTGTTTGTAGTTCATCCTAGATAGATACCTTGAAGGTCTATCAACTCACCAGCAAGATCATAAATCACCTAGGCTGCTGAAGACAGGTTCCAGGTACTACGAGAAGCACCATCCATGAAACCGACATAAGGGGTAATAGACATGCACATAATGAGCAACGATCCAATAAGTAGGAAAACAATCACAAAGCACACCAAGCCAAAAATGTAAAAAAATGAAAAGAACACCTATGTACACAAAACATGCACAAATAACTCATGCATAGTATTTTTAAGATACAACCCATTTCTGGGTCTATCCAGAGGATTACATTCATAATAAATAAGCTCGTAAGCCCCATTCCACAAAACACGTTTAACAATGTAGGGCCCATGCCACATGGGTTGAAATTTGCCTGCCCCCGACTTATCGTGAGCTTGGTTATACAGGAGGAAGAGGTATCCTTCTATGAAGGAACGAGGGGAAAATGATTGGTCAAAATGAGATTTGACCCGCTTTTCCTGTGCTTCAATGACCAGAGTAGCAAAGCGGAAATTTTCATCCAGCCTTTCTAATTGGAGAAGACGCTCTTCTTCTGGTGAAGTATTCGGCATCAATTCAATAGCTAACTTGAGTGAAGGTATTTCATATTCAATCCTAAGGGTGGTTTCCAGACAGTAAACAAGATGAAATGGAGTGAATCCGGTCACATCCTTTACTGAGGTTCGATATGCCCAAAGAGCCAAAAACAACATGAGATGCCAGTTTGATTTGTGCATGCCAATCGTACATTGAAGCATAGTGATGAGAAATTTGTTCACTAATTTAACCTAGACATTGGCCTGAGGGTACTATGACGTTGAGTTGTCATGACTTAGACCCAGCTTGGAAGTTAACTCCGCCACCATGTGTTGGAATAGGGTTTTTGGCAAGCTGCGAAATTGGTCCGATTTTGCATATTTTTTATTATATTTAGTCTAGCGTAGGGGTCTTGGGGTGGTTCAAAGCCCAAAAAGCATTGTAATAGGGTAGAGGGTAAACCTGGGGTCCGAAAACCATAGTTTGCAGACCATAGGAAAGGTTAAGAAAGATTGTTATAAATAGAGGGACATTTTGGATTGTAGGTAGGAAAGAAGATGATAAGCTATTGATGTGCATTATGGTTTAGTAGATCTGTTTGGGTTTTTGGGGAAAGGAATCCTTCTGGCTATGTGCGCGGAGATCTATAGTTTTGCTGTGTGCGGACCTTGCTGCTATGTGCACAGGCTGGGAAGGGTATTGTAAGAGGGAATTGATGAATTAATGAATAAGCAAGGCTGTTTGAGAACTAAATCTATGTGTAATGTTTATGCGAATCATTGGTAATTATTGTATTATGCGTATTCTGTATTCCACTACGAACGTTCTATGTAAGTGTTCTTACTGCATCTAAATCTGTTTTGTTCTATTTTATGCAATACTGAGCTACTGTCATAGAAGTATATAATTATTGAGCACCATAGTATAGTTGACCTTGCGCACATGGATGCGAAAAGAGACCTATAGATCCTATTCAGGAAGAGGTGATCTAGACATCGCAAGGTAGGACGCAGCTCTGCTTTCCTTACCTACCCTTTCTCAGGGTGCGAAAACCTAGTTCCAACACCCACCCATACTACTTCGAGTGAGACTTTGACCTGCGCAAGCGAATCAATGCCGAAAGGGCCAGTAGTGTAGGGGTTTGTTGGAAAACCTTGAACTCCGAACCTGGGTCAGGACTCCTTAAGCCAACAAATGGTTTTGTTGCTGGGACCTGGAGCATTTTGAGGAAGGGATCAGGTAATGCCAAGAGAAGTATTGAAGGCCTGAAAAGGGAGAAGAGCAGTATGATTGAATGATTTCCAATCTGGACGAAAGTATAACGCGGAGCGGTGAGTACTATCAAACCAATCAAGAATGGGATAGATCTGTCTATTGCTCGCTGAGAGGAGCAGTTGTTCAAAGCCCACCAGCTACACCGCCTTCAGAACCGCGTAAGGGTAAAACCTTGCCTGAACTCCCGCCAGAAGAAGATATGGCAGCGCACTTGAAATTACCTACCTTTAAAGGTGTGGGAGATGAGGACATGGACTGATTTTGGTTTGTTCCAGACTCGGTATGGATTGCGTCGGGTGTGGCAGGCAATACTGTGAAAAGAGCGCAACTATCCCTGGCCTTCAAAGAGAGAGCGCTAGACTGGTATATGTGGTACATATCTCAAAATGGGACCACATCCATTCAAGATATTAAGGACGCGCTAAAACAACAGTTCTGAAAACCTAAGTCCTACTCTCAGATTGTAGCAGACATGAAAAATTTCAAGAAAGGAACAACTAAGTCGGTATGGGAAGCTGATCAGAGACTAAAGAAAGCAATCATAGAGGGAGGATTTAAGTATGACGATAGACATCATACTTAATGGTTCATCACTATGTTGTCACCTCACTTGTGTGTACCTATGGGCCACCAAACCTTCAAATCACAAGAAAAATCTTTGGAAGCCACCATGAAACTAGAAGACGTGCCCAGAGAAGACACTTTGGTAGGAGTACAGCAAATTCAGGAGCATCTTGGAGCTATGCACATGGAGATTCACAACCTACGGAAGGCACGGGGAAAAGGAGCTAGTGCAGACCTATGGTGCATACGATGTCGGGCATCTGGACACATGAAGGATCAGTGCCCACTATTGGTGGATTACGTGCAGGCAGAAGGCCCTAGTCCGTTACGTCTAGGGTCAAGCGGATCTGCGTTGTGGTGTGACTCCTGCCAAGTAGCAGGAATGCATGATACAAACCATTTCCCCCGACTAGGTGCGGGCAAACTAAAGCAACAATGGTGTAGATTTTGCCAGTCAGTAGGAAATGATGAGAAGAACTATAGAAATTACGAGCTGGTGATAGATCGAGGAAACTTGTATAGGGTACAGTCAGACCCTGCGTCACCTAGATATCCTGTGAGCTTTGGTGGCTCTCCAAGGGGCAAGGGAGGTTGGGGAGGAAGCGTAGGACAAGGACGTGGGCAACTAATCTGTTATAACTGTGGGGAAGTAGGACACTTTGCAAAGGACTGCCCAAATCCTACAAGGAAATCCTGCAAATATTTCCAGCAACTGGACCATGAGATTGAAGACTGCCCAATCTTGATAGCAAAAATACAAGAAAAACAACCAACACCAATGCAGAATGTACAAAGAGTTAAGGCTAAACTATGAGATAGAAATAAAAGTGCGAATGTTGCAACACATAGTGGGATGGCCACTAGGGAGCCTATGAAGGAGGTTGTAAGGGGTCCTTCAAGCCAACAGGCACCTGTCAACCAAGAAGGGTTGGACCGCGAACTAGGACAAGAAACAATTACCGCAGTCCACCAGGACATTACTAGGACAAGAGACTCTACTATGTAGATGCCTACGCACCTCCAAGTGTGTGACGAGATGAGACCATTCTTGCAGGCATGTATAAAGCTATTATGCCACTCACAAATCGAAGAAAACCTTTAGGCAGTGATAGATAGCTGCGTAGGGCAGTCCCACCTATCTCCAAAAGTTCCAGACATGCACAAGTTAGGCAGATATAGGAAACACACTAGTAGGGAGATGAGATTAACTGCCCAAATCGGTAGTTATGAGATGGATCAGGTTGTCTTAGACTTGGGGTCAGATGCAAACATGCTACCTAAGCAAACTTGGTAGCAAACGAGAGAACCCAAATTAGAGTGGTATAATATCCAACTGTGTATGGCCAACCAACATAAGATTATACCTCTGGGGAGACTATCAAACATCATGGTATATATCGCCGGGGTCAGGGTCCAGGCTGATTTCGAAGTAATTCAAATTATAGAAGATACAGATCCATACCCTGCTCTCTTAGGATTGGACTAGGTCATAGATATGGGTGGTATCTTCAACCTCAATAAAATAAGCACGGTATTTGAAAATAATGGAACAAGGGTGATAGTGCCATTAGATCCTACGGAAGGTGAATGCTACATAGAGCCAGTACAGGGTGAAGGAGAGGTAGATCACATTTACAAGTTGATCGCGCAGAACGAAGATTGGATCAATCCCATGGCAGATGAGCTACTCTGCTGGGAGGTAGACAATGAATACTTCTTTGACTCTAATGAGGAGATGGAGAATTGGAAAAACCAGTTGCACGATGTCTCAGCACTACGCTGTCTTCAGTTCATGAGGGATCTCTGTTGTATTTCTTCAGAGGTAAGAGATATACCCCATTTTGATGAATCCAATAGCATCCAGGAATTCCTGAGAACATTGGAAACTATAGTTCCAAGAAAACGATGACTATGGGCCCTTAATCTAGCTATGCACGGAACACATGCGTGATGGTGGGACACCCACAAGGAAGCATTCTATGACTGTGTTGTAGCCGCTACAACACCACCAAAAATTTTGGGTATATTTTTAAAATTTCGAGTCCCCCTCTGCTCGCTTTGTTGTTAAGGTCTTTCACCAAACCTGCAGCCAGTGACATCCTAGCGACCTATCCCCAACCCCTCATGAGTTGTCTCGCCCTCATGATCAGGCGCTGTTGTTGCAATCATTCCATGTGCGAAGAATCGCCATACATACATTCGACAGTAAACTTGTGTGTATTTACATTAAGAGCGCTTGCATCATGCATTGTCCAGGCACTTTGTTTTAGCATTTTTCCGAGCTCATAGTCTAATATTTATCATTTTGGGGGCACCGTTCTCTAAAACGTAACTATAAACTAATTGGTGTATAATGCTACATACAGGTCGATCCCACGGGTGATATACTCATAAATGTCGTCACCACACCGATGAGAAGGATAAGAGCAGTTCAAGTTGAAACATGAGAAGTGTAGGACATCTATCGCATGTACGTAGGAAATAAGACTGCGCCAGTCAAGGGAACTTGCAGTCACAATGGGACTTGGGAACACATTGCAGGCTATAAGTTTATTGGCTTACTTGAAAGATCAATGGAAATTCCCGTGGCCCTTTTGTTGCAAACAGTTCAAGTTGCTAAGATATATTGTGCCTGATTTCATGCTTTGGCATGCAAAAGCATTACTTGTCAAGAATGGAACTCTTGCATTGCCACCACTGCCTAGGGTTATAGTACTGGCTCCATTGGTCCTACTTCAAAACAAAATTTATGTATCTATATTGCATCAAGAGTGTCCCAACTTCAAACAAGTGGTTCAGGCACTCAGCATCAATCTTAACAAAATATTGTGGTACAAATTCGAAAGACATGTAACCATTCTTATCTTTTCAATGGTGTGGAGCCAGAGTCATTTGAATAAGGACTGGAATCCACGAGTTGACAAGCAAGCATTACAGCGTGCTCATCGCGTTGGTCAGATGCATCATGTTTTGGCAATAATAATTAAACAAAGTCGAGGAGGTGATTATGCAAAGGGCCCACAGAAAATTGCAGCTTGGTCACAATGTTATTGGCCATGATCATGTCGATCCAAAAGCACATAGATCAGATAGTATAACAGGTGGCAATCTGAGGTCCATAATAATGTACGGCCTGCACGAAGTTGACCCATCATGACAACATAGAAGGAAGCTCTTGGTTATAAGTCTTTAGCTGCTCAGGATACATCTGATAATGGCGAGGTACATTTTGTCTTTGGAGATTGTACAAATCCTATAAAAGGCCATTCTTCTGAACTAACAATGATTTTGAGTTGTGTTGACAACTCTCACAAATTGAGGAAGGGTAGCATGTTTTTTAAACCTAATCTACATGGCAGGAGCACTTTCGATGGACCAAGGTGACATTTCAAAACATTAAGCTGGGGCACAAACACATATGGTTCCCAGCCACATAAGATTGGGGAGGCGAAGTTATATAAAAAACTATACGAAAGACATTACGATTGGGCTCAAAATACCTTTAGGCCGAAGTTTTTCAAACTAAGTTAAAAAGGTTTTGAGAAAAATATATATAGGGTGATCCAAATGTCGTGGTGCGATATACGGTATGCTACAACCTTGTTTCAAAGGGTGCCAAAACAACATGTTTTCCAACCATATGAGATTAAAGGAGAGATCGTCTAAACATTACGAATGAGCACGAAGGTTTCAACGATCAACTTTTCAACCTTGGTAAAATGGAGCGGATATATGATATAGTGACCCAAACTTATATTTAAAGCATGGGGCGGAGTTTATTATTTAGAGAAGATATACAATATTTGGTCAAAAGGCCTTTTTAAACATGGATTCCAACGTTGCATGGCACAGACATGCATGGACACGTTGCATAGAGTCCAACATTCGATGGCGGGTTTTGTTTGACAACAACTATATACATACAAAGGTCAATTAAAACACGGTCAAAGCTATATAAAACACACTACAATTGAGCTCGAATATGGCTATGGTGGAGTTTTGACCTATGTTAAAACGTCTTGGGTGAATATATAATGGTCAGGTTTTATTTTTAAAACATGGAACAGGCGCAAAGGTTCGATGGCGGAGGTTTGGAGCGGATATATTTTATGGTCCAAAGTCGTGGCAACAAATATTATAATACGTTGATTGGTAAAACTACATGGATGAAATTTTCGACGTGTCTCTCCCAAGTCTGCATGGAAACTGTCATAAGTAGACCATGCGTTTCTGGTAAGTGTATCAGGATATAGTGCTGAAATAGAATCTGAATGATTTATGCCGAATTCTGTAGCCCCGACGGAAATATTCCAGGAGAGAATCGGTCTTTAGATCTGCTGCGCTGGTCACATTTAGAAAAACGTTATCGCCACATATTCACTGGGAGCTGATTTTCGATATTGCTAATACCGACCACGTCGAGCTGTCTTCAAAGATTTCAATCTTCGATGATTCCCAAGGCACTTGCTGTTACTATGTCCAAAGGCACTGAAACCGGATCTCGCATTCCACATATATTGATTCGATACTGTTTGCAGTGCGTTCAATTGCAGACCTGTGAGAGCAATGACCGAAGCAAAGGCTTTCAATACTAGACGTCCTATACAACTAGCTTACCTAACATTAGAGGCTGAATGGCAGAAAGTATGTACAGAGGACTGTTTTATGGCGGTCCTGGAGGAAGAGTTGCACTGCACGATGCGTTGTTGCCTGGAAGAGGTAGCACGCCATCGAAGCTTCGAAGAACCCGTTTGATAGTTAGTGCTAAATCACGAATGACATTGTCATTGGGATATTTGGGAAGTATAGATGGCTTCCTACCTCATCACTGATCTAGAATCGGAAGCAAGGATGCTATCGGTCTGTCGCTTGGTCCCTTTAGCAGATGGGAGCATCATAAAAACAGAAGTAATCGTGCAGGTGGAAGTCGGTCTACAGGGTTATCAATGGATGTTATATAATAGCTAGCCCAGGGATGGGATCTTAATATGGTGGCTCTGGAGCCGCACAAAGGAAAGATTTTAGTTGGGATAGCTATGATTTAATGGTCCTAACTAACCAGCCCTCATTGTATAAGACTGTTATAAGCCTTGCCTAGATCTCTGTACCTGACCAGTTCCCTCAGTCAAGATACTCGAGATTCTCCAATGGAAGATGATGAGTATTGCTCCTCTAATGGATGGGAAAATAGATGAGCATGAAAACCTACGGTGAACACTGAGAAGGTAAATGAAGAAGCTCGTGCCTATCAAGTAATTTAATCCAAGACTTGAAGAGAACCTTGTGCGTGGGGAAGATGATAATCCTGAAAGAGAAAGGGAACATAGAAAGCTTACCCTATCCATTCTCTCCGATGATTCAGTATTTGACCACACAGGGGTCTAAGTTATTATTTTCATTCTTACAATTGATTAAAATGCCCTTAGCATTATTATTATTCCATCATGAAGATATGTGACCTGTCTTTTTTTATTGCAGGAGGAACCACTCTGTTTGCAAATAAGAGCCAAGGTTTTCCCCAGCAAACAAGGGGACATTTTCAAAACAAGTAGATGCTGGTGAAACTCCAAAGAACTCACTGATATTCCCAAGGTCGCAGGTCGCATATCTGCCTAGGTTGCGAGGTCGCAAATCCCAGGAGGTCGCAGGTCGCAGATCTGACGAGGTCGCAAGTCGCATGACTGCTAAGGTCACGGGGTCGCAAATCCTAGGAGGTCGCAGGTTGCAAATCTGAAGAGGTCGTAGGTCGCATGTCTACCGAGGTTTCAAAGTCCCAAATTCCAGCAAGTCGCAGGGTCGCATTTCTGATTTTTCCCGAAAGTTGCGACCCCACGACCTAGCGACCTAGTCGTAAGGTTGCAAGCTCGCATTTTCATATTTTTTCATGATCTGCAACCCCGCGACCCTGCGACCCAGTCGCAAGGTCGTAAGGTCGCACCTTGGCCATTTTCTTACAACCTGTGACCCTGCGACCGAGTCAGGTCGCAGGTCGCAACAATAGCTCAGGTTACAGGTCGCAGAAATGACTGGGTCGCAAGGCAGCCCAATGGTTAAGAAGATGAAAAGTCAAGGAAGCCTAGAGGGCAGGTTTTGTATTATAAATACTCCTTCGAGAGCTTTTAAAAGGGAATTTTTATTTTGGAGACTCAAGAGATATACAACATTGTATTAAAAGATAACACTCTTGTGCATATGAATACAGATACCTATTAAAACTCCCTATGGATATGATGTGTTTTGCTGTGCGAACACTATGTGTATTTCTTATACAGTTTCAAAAATCTTTTGATTAATGAAGCTGCACTCTTAATGGCATCATTTATGCATCATGGCTATCTGTGCTTGTGTTAATGATGTTCAGTTTTTCATTGCTCTTTTAATGGATGTTAATGACCTTGTTTATTCACATTTCGTTTTATCTTTCAGGAAGTAAAGGGGAAACTCGCCATAAATAACTATTTCTTTTGTGGTCAGAATACCTCACAAGCATAACCCCAAAGATGTGTTGCTAACGACACCTCCTTCGGCGTATATGCTTTATTTATATTCTTGCTACGCATAGTGCTATATACGTGTTTAATGCATCAATCATGTATTCTGTATCATGTGAATAAGTGTGTGTCCGCATGTTCAATCAGGTTCTTTTGAGACCGAAGGGGAAGTTGACTTAAGCAGTAGCCGGACCCACACCCCGGACGAGATCCCTATTCCAAATAGTTCAAGGTCTAATTGGGACTTTCCACAGGGGAGATCCCCTACTGTTGGCCGGACACATTTTCCCGTCAACATAATTGGCACTAGAAGGAGGGCCAGATGACAAGCTGAGCCCTGAGAGCCTGCAGTTAATCTCATATCTATAATGGCTCGTTCCCAAATCGTTCTCCCGAGATGTTTGTCAGATTTTTATGAGCCTCGATACTCCATCCCTGATGAAATTATGTATCACTTGTCCCAGTTAAAATTTGATGGTGAAAATGGGGTGTCCATAACCCAACACCTTTTAGATTTCTATGACTTTGGTGAGTGCTACGTAATTGAAAATGAAGGTTTCATATGTTTTCTTTTCTTCCTCACCCTCGAAGGTTGCGCTAAGCAATGTTGCCGCACATTGCTGAAAGCTTCCATCCATTCGTTTGAACAACTTGCCAGTGAATTACAACAAGATTTTCACAGGTATGATCTTTATAACGTTGTATTAAAGTTAAATGACATCAGAATGGAACTTTAGGAATCTTTAGATGAGTTCTCTATCAAATTAGTTCATTATTGTTTTGAGTTCCCTGAAAGGGATGTCGATTGGAAATTTTTAAGTGAAAAGTTCAAGTATGTGATTCTCGTTTCCCTTGAACAATTTCAGTTATATCCTAGTGTTCCCTATGATGACCCGCAAGTTACCGACTCTTCAAATTTTGTCCCTAATGCTTTGTTGTCAATCTCCCCGATTGCACACCACATTCAGGCCTCCAAGGAGAGTGTTGCTATTTGTGATATTGTCACCCCTCCCCCTGAGTTGTCGGGTAGTAGAGTTGTGACCTCGAAAGTCCTGAGCAAGGATAGACACTGACAAGAGGATAAAGCCTACTTCACTACCTTTGAATCTTTCACACACCATGTCAAATCAGAGTTTGAAAACCATAGTGGCTCATTATCTCTCTCAGTTCATGAAACCTACCTCGAGCCCACTCGTTGTTTCCCTGGACACAGTCCTAAATCTGATTCACATACGAATTATGAATCGACTCCTATCCCGGATGCAGTTGTTTCCCTTACAAGGCCTGCCAGATCATTGTTTTCTCTAAATGACATGGATGCACATGTTGAAAAGCCTCGTATGGTTAACACCCCTGCGACTCAGCCTGTTCGTTAATTATTCCCTAGTTTGTTTCTCGATCCCGCCACACCAGTAATTTCTTCGAGACATTCAAAATTTCCTTATACTGGTATCAGCGACAATCATAAGCACGCATATGGTGTTTCACAATCATAGTTCAAAATCGATGAATCTTTTAGATCTGATATTTCGCACTCGGAACCTTTAGATAGACATAGGAGCGATTTCCGGTCTGGGCAACCTCAAGATGTCCTCTTTAATGATCCATCCCAGTTGGTAACTCCTGGGGTGCCTAACTTGCCTAGTACCCAACTTGATCAAATCAATGGTTGTAGCGATCACTCCTTATTTGAAAGCATATTCAATCATATCGACAAGGATGGTCACTTGCATCTCTTTTCTGACCATATAGAGACACCAGAATTCGATGATTCGCTTCAGGAAGATTCAAGTACCCATCAGAAAATCAAAGCGCTTCAGCTTCTGCCAACCGTCTCTGAAATGGCGATCCCCAAGTACCATGCTCCTTCCATCATAACCATGTCGATTTCATTCCACCCTGGCAAATCTAGAGAATCTGATACCTTGGGTCATCAATATATCAGTGCGCAAACATTTGACCAACTTGATACAAAGCCCATTGACATTTTGCAACTCACCACAATCCATGATCACATCCAGTCACTTGATAATATCGCCCAACTTTCAAAGTTTGGAAACCTACCGCTCGAAGGTCTGGAGTTTTTTCAAGGCTTTGAGGAATTACGGCCTCCACCGAAAGTGGATTCAGATCCCCATATCCTTGACAGGTTCCAGGAGCAACTCTGAACTAGGGCTTTCAAAATTAGGGTTTTTGCTCTCGGATTTGCAAGTATCTATAATTCGCCTCACACATGCTTATTGTTTCCATTCCATAAAACCGATGACCCTCACTACCATAATGAGCATGTTGGTTTGTTCGACCAACCCTATCTGGTGAATGTGCTTGCAAATAGGAACTGGCTCACCCAGCGCCCATTAGACCTAGGCTTGTGCATCAATAGATGGGTGCCATTTATAAATGTTGAGTTTCAAGAACATAGTGATGTGTATCAGTATGAGAGCAGTATTCAGCTTACGCAATCTACTCTAGCGTGCTCTTTGGTGTGTATCCATGATCTTCTTGCCGTCGCACATGCCCTTCAGGTAAGTTTTGTTGTTGGTGCACGATTTGGTATGCTGGCTCTGATCGCAAACATTGTCGTTCTTGCAGGTTAGGAACTAGTGTGGTGGCTGCACTGGAAAGCTGATTTCACATAGCCTGACCGCATCATTGATTAAGCTAGGGTTTTAGGTGTAGGCTAGCTAGGACCTGTTAATAAAAAAATTGTTAGTTCAAAGTTGTTGATTAAGTTTACTTGCCAAATTTTTACTTTATGATTTAAAAGCTTGTTTGTTATTTTTGTTTACGATTAATATTTTAGGCATCATCATGTTACA